>JARHVA010000374.1:3140000-3820000 GCA_037957365.1 Torreya grandis | reverse complement strand
ATTAAGATTTATGCCTTGGGTTGGTTTTGCACCCTAATACTAGGCTCTTTATATTCATTCAATTATTTAGATGATAATTTATTAACTCATTTTTAAATTAATATAAGTCAAAATATCATGTTTTCTTAGATGGCTCAACTTAAACAAAGACCCAATGAGAATGTTAATGAGTTTGTGCATAAATTCAAGACAATCCTTATGAAGATGACTCATCAATTACTTGATATGAAATTTTAAATTATAATATCTCAAATTTTCACTCAACCTATTAAATATAAAGTTATTTTTAAGTCATATCAATATTTCAACAAATTGTTTCATGCAGTTAGGAACAATGAGATGAGATCAAGCTTATAGTGGCCAATTGGTGACCCTAATTATAGTGGAGCTAAATATCAAGGTAAATAAACATACAAAGATAAATCTAATAATTATAATTTTTAACCTAAAAATGTGACCAAAAATGTATTCAATGTGGTAACTCAACCACCTGATATGCTTTTCCTTCCATAGCAAGAGTGAATATAATATACATGGTTAGTTGAGAGGACTCACCAAGTGATTGAACAATTAATTGAATGGATTATGATATCTTTACCACCACTATGGGAGTTTAATCCAAAATTTCCTTTACCTAATAACTATGATGCTAATGTATATTATGATTTTCATAGAGATATTGGTCATACTACTAGAAAATGTTTCCCACTGAGACATAAGATTGAATACTTGATTGATAATAACCAAAGACAAGTGGAACAACAAAAAAATACTTTGAATGAATTTATTTATCAATCAAATCAACATTTGAAATTATTTACAAACCCTATTATAAATGAAATCATCTTCATAATATATCCTAACATTAGTATCTATTGGTTTCTAATGTTCATCCTCTAAACATGTTCATATATGTAGTCATAAAATCATTTTAGTGTGGTTTAATTTATTTATAAATAATGGGACATATGAGGTATTACTTGTATGGCCATGGATTATTAGGTGAAAGTGATCCCATCCAAATTACATTAATGTTTAAAGTTTGTGCATGATAATAAAGTGATTACTATTCAAGGCACTCCTTATGAGAAACCAATGTAAGTTTAATGTGAGGTATTATCTAAAGAGATACCAAAGAAATAAATGATGTAAATTTAAATGACTGCACCGATATTTCATGTACCCACTCATCCACACATTAAGGTAATCTTATTGAATCTTATAGAACATAATCTAAATAAATAAATTATCAAGGGTTCAACCATATGAAACATAATTTGGACCAAGAAAAGTGATACTTAAAAAGAGGACATTAGAAATCTCATATATTTTTTTAATGTTGTTAATTACAATATAATGACAATGATTCTAAATATTATACAACTCGTGATACATTGGATTTATTAAATTCATGGTTCTTTAGTCATAAAAAAAATAATATGAAGATAAGATGGCATCTATTTAGGCAAAATGTGGTCATATAGATTTCTATATTGATGTGATGCAAGAGAATATAAGTTTAATAACAATATTGCACCAACATAAAGTATGGGATCAGGTTATTGTGCAAACTTGTGGATGCTTTTTTATGATTTGTTGGACATTTCTAACAATGTTGTGTACATGGTAGAATATTGAGAAAACTCCATATAACATTATAAAAAGCTTATAATTTATAAAAAAGTGATGGGAGGATAGTTTTAATCATTTCCTAGAGGTCAAATGACCCATTTGTAGGATGGTGATGAAACCACCACTTAATTCAGATGGTATTTTAAAAATTACTAGTTTTCATTAACCAATGATTACATAACTATCGAGTTGTATTAGTTGGTGTTTTAGATTATGGTGAAGGCATGTGCCAAGTAATAACCATAAATTTAATAATATACATTCAGATCATTTTAAAATCCAAAGGGATCTTGAAGAGGCATGTAAGATGTTAGTGTTAGTGAGAAAATATTTAAGTTAGTTTTGAAGAAGAGTTTGGAGTCAGTTGGGGATATCAAACAAGTTAGAAAGAGATAGTTACAACTCAAAGAGAGATAAATATGGAGAGAGAGGGAGGGAAACATGGATGAAAGGAGAGGGGGGAGAGGTGAAGAGGAGGAGAGGGAGATGGGGATGGGGAGATGGTGAGGGAGAGGGGGAGAGAGGTGAAGAGGTAGATTGGGAGATGGTGAGGGGGAGGGATAAGGAAAGAGATATTTATTTTCATGTAATATGGTCATTGTATCAATTATATGTATTTTTATTACTCAATATGGGAAAGGGAGGGTGTGTATGTATGGGAATTTATGTAACATTATCAAATAATTTAATAAATAAATAAAATTCCTAGTTTTTACATCTGAGTTATTTTGTTTGTGTGTCTCCTTTAAAGAGTGAGTGTAACATATGTTAAGGATTAAGTAAACCATTCACTTACCCTTAATTCCTATATCTATAAAATGATATTATAGAATGGTTTTAATTTCAAATTTATGCATTCAAGGCTCTTATTGAGTCATTTTAAATTTGTGAAAGAGAAGCTTATTTTCTTTGAAGGTATGATAGAGTAAATCCTCTTAGAGGAGGAAGGGCACTTAGAGTTGTAAAATCAACTGAAATGTTGAAAAAAATGAAAGTAATATTATATGCAATGGAGACTCCAGAAATAATAATAACTATTGTTTATAATGTAAGTGATGAAGAATAATAAAAAAATAAACATATCCAAGTGGAGGAGATAGTGTATGAATACGAAGACAAATTTATGAAATATATTACAAATATTTGAAGGAAACCAATGTTGGACACCCCTTGTCACTCTCTTAAGCTATAACATGAATTGTGATATGTATGGCCAACATTTGGAAAAAACAACCTTTAATTAAGTCATAATATCATTTTTATAGATTCATATTGGTAGTAGGGCTCCTAGGGAATCTACATAACATAAATAAGGTATATATAGGAGGTAATGGTTAGTATTTGATTATAATATTACAAATTATTTTAGAATTATAAGGTTATGAATGTTTACCCCTCAAAGTGGCTTAGTTACATTATTCATCATTATTATACTCCTATTTCAATCATACCTATTGTTATGATTCTACTTTATTGGTATATTAGTTTAATTACGAGTGGATTTAGAGCTTTGATTTATGAATAAGTGTGGTTGAAACCCTAATTTTTAAGAATTACCTATATTTTAGAGTTGTGTTATTTTTATGAATCTATATTATAATTTTCATCTTTAGCTGATCATTTTATTATGATTTATTGTAAATTTAGTATTTTTATTAAATTTGATCTATAGGACAAAAATTTAGTAATTATTATTATTTATTTATATTGTAAGAAATATCAAAAAATTATAGTGGGGGTATATTCTTTTAAGTTTTTATATTTTAGGCCAACCTAAGTCTAAAATCGGTTTGTTAAAATTTAGTCAAAAAAAATTATTCACTATAAATCCTTCACTTAATAGGGTTGAAAACTAGAGGTTAGGAAAAAAAATCATACATACTAGATAAAAATCCTAGAAAAGAGGAGATAGAGTTTGATGTTAGATAATGTGCTATTTATAATACGATGTTTTACTCACTAGATGAGAAAGTGTGTGATCTAAATGATAATATGTGCAACATATAATGATATATGGATAATCTGCCCAAAATAAAAGGAGATATGGATAATATGCACAATGAAATGAAAGGTGATATGGCTAATATGTAAGGAGATATGAATAACATCACTATGTCATTTGTTAATCTTAT
Source organism: Torreya grandis (assembly GCA_037957365.1). Lineage (NCBI taxonomy): Eukaryota > Viridiplantae > Streptophyta > Pinopsida > Cupressales > Taxaceae > Torreya > Torreya grandis. The sequence continues at coordinate 3,816,236 of JARHVA010000374.1, read as the reverse complement.
TACATACATTAATTGTTGTGTCAAAACTAACTCAAGTTGGATCTAAGGGACAACCTAATCTTGATAGAAGTGATTCACAACCTTATCCCATGTCTAACACTAATTATGGGCCTAGGAACATGGTATTGAATGTGGATATGTGTAATTTTGATGGAAAGGATCTAGACAACTAGATCAACAAAATGGATATATTTTTTATTTAGATCAAATCCCATGTGAAGAAGGTCACCATGACATTATTAAATATAGAAAATTAATAATTAATCTAGTATTAGTAAGTATATACTCATTCATATTCCCCCATACTGTTTGACCATCATATTTTTGGGAAGGGATATTTTTTTGTTGGATTGAAGATTTTGCAACCTTTTGAAAAGGTGGAGGCATGTGGCAGTGGTAAATGGTAAGTGCTAATTATTACTCTCCAACCATATAATTATCTTGATGATATCCAATCATATAATCCTTATTAAAAAATATGAAATTATCATTTAAAATAATGTATTTGGGTCCCACTAAAATCATCACAATAATATCAATCCATATGATTCACTCATATCTAATGGTTGATAACCATATACTCCTCAATAAATGGTCTCAAACATTCAATCAAATAGAAACCAATGATTCAATTAATCTATATGATAAAGGATGATTTGGAATTAATATGTAGCCTCTCACCATCTGATAAGCCATATCAACATTACTCTCCAAGCCATTCATCCACCCAAGGCCAAGGGATAACATATCAAGGTGGTATAGTTGAGAACTAAACCACAAAATAACATAAGTGGATTCACCTAAATATATGTAGTCTCATTTTCAAATGGTAGTTGAAAGTTATTATAAGGAGTCAATTCAATTACAGCCCATGAGAAAGTAAATTGAGTGAATTAAAATATGCACAATGTTCTTGCCACATTTGCTGAGCCTAGTCAAGCTCAAGAGTGTCTACTTTTATAAATTTAAGCCATATTATATATTGATAAAAAGGAAATTGTGCATACTTATGAACATGAAAACCATCTTGTCTAAAGAAAACAACAATAAAAGTGGGATGACAGGGGACAAAAATTGAGTTGATTTTTAATTCTCCCCACTTGAGTTAGGGGCAAATTAAAATTTATGGATTTTACATCTCAACAAACACACACACACACACACACACACACACACACACACACACACACACACACACACACACACACACACACACACACACACACACACACACACACATACACACACGCGCGCGCGCGCGCGCGCGTGCGCGCGTGCGCGTACACACATGCACATGCACGCATGTACACGTGCGTGCACACACACACACATTTATATATATATAGATATAAATATGTATGCATATAATGTGTGTGTGTGTGTGTGTGTGTGTGTGTGTGTGTGTGTGTGTGTGTGTGTGTGTGTGTGTGTGTGTGTGTGTGTGTGTGTGTGTGTGTGTGTGTGTGTGTGTGTGTGTGTGTGTAAATAATAAAAAAGTAAAAAATGATATAAAAAACAAAATGTTTGAATGAATAAACATTAAAATGATGTTATAAGATGTGTCATGATTATGATATCCTCAACAAATTAAAAGGTGATTGGGAATAGTATAATTCTATCACCATTTCAAAAAGGTGATGATACTATGGTAGTTTGACCATCCCTCCATTAGTTTTATATTTATTTATTATGGGGGTTAGTAAGGCTATGCCCTCTCCATTTTACCTTTATTTTTTAAGGGAAAAAATATGTTTCAAATTAAAAAATAACTTTTTGGTTTTAAAATAAACTACACACTACACACTACACACTACACACACACACATGAAAATAATTTTTTTAGAGAATTGGGTTTAGGTGGATGATAAATGGGATGGGGTTTAATCCTATTCACCACTTTAGTCATCCCACTTTCCCTCATATCCCTTCAATATTAATTTCTTCTTTTCATGTTTATATGGAAACAAATTTCCTAGTTTAATTGGAATTGAAAAATTGAAATAAAAGAGAATGGAGGGGATTTGAAATCTTTTCACACTTTCTCTCCTTAAATTTAATAAACCTAAAATAATACAAAATGTCACTTATTGGTCATTAACTTTATCTTGTAAAAAAATGATCCATAAATTGGGAATGGCATGAAGGCCATGAAGAGGTTAGAATAAATAAAAAGTAAGGAACTATAAATAATAAAAAACTAACTACTATCATTATATAAAAAAGGATATGTTTGAAATCAAACCCTAACTACTATTATCATTCATAACATGGTCATAAAAAGCATTGTTATTTAAAACATCTACATTCTTATCATTTATATTATTTGTGTTTGTATAATTTGCATTATCATCCACGTGTATCAATAGAAGAACCATTCACCTCATGAAAAATTACCATTTTATTTTTCAAATTTAAATGAGTCTAAAATAAAGGAATTTGAACGAGAGTGATAAGTTTACCAATAAATATATCACTTCATCTAGTAGAAGTCTTATAGTTAACCATATTAATTTACATAGGAGAGAAACAAATATAACATGTAAAAAGATATGGCTAATGATAAATAAAAAAGAAAGGTCATCCTTAGAGAAAACATATCGAAACTAATCATATTAATAAGAAAACCTAGAAGGAAACATAAAATTAAAACCTAAGGTTGTATATTCTATATAAAATAAGTTCACCAAAACAATTATTAGTGAAATGAAAAAGTCAAGAAAGACTACACCAAACTACTAAAACAAATAATATAGGGTAGATTTTATATAAATATAATAAAATATAGTAAATAAATACTTGAAATGTGTGTAAAATAGATGAATGCTAGTACCTTGAGATGTACAATATTGAAAACAAGGATTTATATATGCATAACTAATTTTTGAATCACTTGTATTCTAACATAGACTAAAAGTACTAAGAAAAGGGTCTAGAAATAGTGCACAAGTAAATCTAGAAATATGATTGTGATAAAATAATGTGACAAACATTAAAATATGCCTATAGTATTAGAATAGTATTAAAATACTCCAATAGTGGTTTTTTATCCTAGTAGTGGTAGTTTGATCCCAATAGTGGAAACATAAGTTAAATTAATTTGAAACTCTATGAATCCCTTGATCTATACTTGATAGATATAAAAATTTATTATATCAGTGAATTGATGCAAAAAAAAAACCATAATTATTTTTAATTTACTTAAACCCTAATATTCTCTAAGAGAATTTACAAGGACACAAATAATTTGATTTTTTTAGGGGATTGTCTCACTCACTCCCTTATTTGATGACAAGCTAAGAATAAAATTTCCTAAAAGTCAACAACAAGATATGTATCTATGAATAATTTAAACCTTATACCTATATATAAGATGCAAGCAAGTATTTGATTCTATATGACCTTTCACTATCCTTATTTTGGTACAAGTATGTATAAATAACTCTTCAATAGATGGAAACACAGTAAAAAGTTAAGTATAAGAAATACTTATATGTGATTCTTATAATTTATTGAGAATATGATGTGATATATTCATGTGTTAAATGTATTAAGGTGCTTGTGTGTGTGTGTGTGTGTGTGTGTGTGTGTGTGTAGATTTTTTAAATTCAAAGTAAGACATTATTAATGCACAAGCTAACCTTGTGGAAGCGGGAATGTTGAAAATAAGAGAATTACAAAAAAAACATGATGAACATAGGGGTAAGGGCCAAAGGGACCCAATAATAACATGAATAATATGAGAATAGTTTGATAGTATTAATACTATTTTGATATTGATAAAGATGAATAAAGCCCTAAAAACAAAGACATGCATGTTTTCAATAGAATTTGGAAGTATGGTAAGGAAAACAAATGATAGATATTATGTTTTTTGGGAGTGAATGGTGATAAGGGAAGGCTATAGGTGACCCAACACAAAGGAAAATTCATAAATTAAAACCCATTTTGAACCAATGATCCATATGTATTAAAAAATGATAATAACATTATAATTAATAGACATGCCCCAGAATTAGGTGTTTATACTTACTAGTATACAATTGTATATTTAAGTAAATGTAAAATGTTGGATAAGTATGAGTCTCATGTATTCAAACATAAAAAATAGAGATGAGAGGTTGAATCAATAAATTATCCATCAAATTTACATTTCGCTTCTTATTCCTAATGTTTAAGTGGTATTGCTAAAGATAGATGCCAAGTTGATTAAAATGTAGTTTACATGAAGTGTAATTTTTTTTATACTTATGACAAATATTATCCTTTTCCAATATTTAATGCTTACATTTATTACATACCTATAAAATTACAAAAAACCCATAGATCATATGTATGTGTAGACTCCTAATTTTAGTAAAAGAATCATAATCATAGGTTATTATCATATTTTTGTGTATATGGATCATCGGTTTAGATTAGTCTCTTATTGTAAAATTTTTCCTCGTGTTAAGCTATGTACAATATTTTAGGTCATCTAAGGCTACTTTGATATCATCGTACACACTTGGAAACTTTTAAATATGTCATTTGTTTTCTTCACAATACTTTTAAATACTATTTTTTTAGGTATATGTTTTTAGGGTTTTTATCACCTTAAATGGTATCAAAATAGTTTGATACTGATAATGGTCATATCATTATTGGATCCTTTTATCCCATTCCCCCATATTACTCATGTTTTTGTTCCCTAATTGTTGGCTTTTTCACTTCCAAATGCCATATTTTACACCAATAAGGTATTAATTTGAATTTGAGAAGTCTCTATATACATAAGCACCTTACTAAATTTAATAAATCACAAAATTACATCACATACTCACAAAATTATAAGGATCACATATAAATATTTATTTTTCTCTATTTTTTACTGCATTCATATCTATTGAATATTTATTACTATATACTTATACCAAAAGAATGATTAGTGAAAGAGCATATAAAATTGAATACTTGCATCTCATAAGTAGGGTTAAGGGATATGATATTCATACACACTAGATTCACTCCTGACTTGCATGAGTGTTGATTTACATTTTATCAACAAATAGGGGTCTCACTAAGGTAGGACCCTCATTAGAAAAATTAATTTTTATACCCTTTCAAGGTATTTTTGGAGTGGATTATGGCTTGATAAAAGGATATATATTTTTTCATCTTTACACATCAATTACATAATATGGGGGAGGTTTTTATTAAGTAGGAATTTATTAAGGGATTCATATATTTTTAAATTGACCTAATATATTATACCCCCATTGGGATCAAACTATCACTATCAAGACAAACAACCACTATTAGAGCAGTTTGATACTAGTCTACCTCGATCATAATAGTCTCATTCTAGTCGGATCATTATAATGCTATCATCATTTTAGAATTTTTTTGTATTATTTCAAAACCTATTTCTTAATATTTTTAGTTAATTCTAGAGAAAAGGTAAGTAAAATATTATTTATTTATTTATAAACCCCATTTGTTGATATCTATCATTTAAGATACTTTCATTCATTTTCATTTAAGCATTATTCAAATCTTTATTTACAATTTTTTTACTCTATTTATGTCATATTTTATTTGTGATTAATTTTGTGGTTTGTTTTGGTGTTGTTAAACCAAAAAACACTATTCCATAAAATATTTTGGTGAACCCTTGTTATAGAACACTTACCCTTTAGAGTTTCCTTATTTTACACTTACCAGGGTTTATTTTTATTGTGAGTAGTTTAGATTTGATTTATATAAGGTTTTTATTTACTTGTATGTTATGATTATCCTATATCCTTATAGGTTATATGTATTTCTCTCTTAATATAATTAATAAGGTTATATCTAAGACACATACTAGATGAAGTGATAGACTGAGTGGCAAACCTATTCATTTTGTTCAAATTCATTTTCTTGACACTTTTCTTAATTTATAAAATAAGATAGAAAATGTTCATGTGGTTAATGTTTATTTTATTGATACACATGTAGATGATAATGCAAATAATACAAACATGAACGATATGAATGATGAAAGTGTAAATGATTTGTATTAAAATGTTATTGATGATAATTATATACATGCCAATGTGAGCACAAATGCTATAAATTTATTTGAAATTATTGTTATAAACCTAGATAACACCCAATTGAAATCAGACTACTCAGATCTGACTCATATTTGGACTAACATTAGAATGATTTAAGGCTATGGGATACCTATATCTAGATCAAAACTCTAGTTATGAGGCCACCTCCTATGAATATATGAATTTGGGATCAATAACTAAACTTATTTGATGTTGGGATGAAAAGAGTAAGGAATAAGTAAAATGGAAATCTAATCTACTGATGGTGATACACCTGTACTACTGGTTCATCCACTCTATTTGAGATCCTAAAACATTGATAAGACAAGCAAATAACTAAATTTGCAACTCTAATTGATTCCTATGCAATAATATTTCACATAGAGGTTTCATAAAATGAATAAATCATGAGGTAAATGATGGAATAGGCATGATTCAAAGCAATAACTAGCCAATATATCCATTATTAGCTTAGTCAAATAACATCAAACACTAAACATGACCTATATAAGATGACATACTACTAACTAGGTGAGATCAGGACTTGCTAAGGGAGAAAATTTTACCACATGTGTAAATAAAACCAATATTACACTCTATATTAGAATATACAAATTTTAAAAGAGTCAATTTATTCATCTCAAAAGGTTACAAAGCTCAATCTTGGTAGAATTCAATCATGCCAAAGAAAGGGATCCTAAAAAATGGCTTGAAAGCTTAAATATAAAAAAAATAGAAGAAACTATAGCCAATGTGGCATAGAGGTGAGAAGAGGAGGTCAAATTCAAATGAAATCAAGTCAAAATCCACTTTAACTTGCAACAAAAAGTCTTTAAGATATCTCCTTTATTGAAAGTCCTTGCATGATTCTCCCATTGGCATTGAAAAGAAAAGGTGTTCCCATTGACTTGTCAAACCTAATTTTTCATACACCATATATTTATTTATTTATCCACTTGAAGTGATTTAAAGTTGAGTGAAAGTCTTCCCTTGCATGAAAATAATGAATGATGCATGATACTAGTCAACTGAAGTGATTGGTCCTTAAGACAAGCTAACTCCACTTAAACCCCTTCCCTAGATGAAATGGGATTTAAAGATTGATTTATGCATGGAAAATACATTTGAATATTAGATAAGTGGCATGGAAACTTCATATGAACTCTTTGACAGCCATTCAATACCAATTTTCTCATTGATTGTTTGATCAAATAGGCCTACTAGGCCAAATAGGCCTAGTAGGCTAACTCTGTGTACTTGAAGACCATTATGAACTATAATAAAACCATGAAAAAAAATAATAATAATGAGTAATAAACCTTTAACAAATCCTCAAACCATAAGATAGGTTCTCTTGATGAATAAACTCTTGCAACTCAGTCACCATAGTTGACTGGGTCAATTCTGCTCCATTTTCCTATAGAGTGTCTATTTTGAAAGAGATGGTAAGGGAATTTATATAAATATTATTGATCATATGATGATTGTATGATGAATAAAAAGTCTCAATATTCAATATCCATGCATTTTTAACAAGTAAACTGCCTTGTACCACATCTTTCATGCTTTTTCCTCTCAAAAACCTGATTTATGCCATGATTTATACAATTCTAAATAAAAAATTAACATTAATAAAAAACTATCTAATATTAATTTATTTTTTAAAGGTTTTAGGTTTGTCCATGAGGTTTTTATGGCAATAAAATCAACTTTTCTCAAAACTAGTCATTATGAGGGTTTGACAGGGTTTTGGAGCTAAACTTTCTTAATTTCGGTTCATAAAGCACATACCTCCAAAAAAAAAATTATTTTCATTAATTTTAAATATATATACCCATTAAAAATACCTAAGAATATGTGTTTTACATGCAAAAGGTATGAAAAGATAACCATGTGAATAAATTTCCTTGAGGGTTTGCAAGCATTCTGGACATGCTTACGCTCTTAGTAATTGTTCATAAAGCACAGTCCATTAAAAAAATTAATTTTTTTCATGAAATATATTTAAATATGGGTCCTAAAATCATGATAATATTTCTTGGCCAAACTCTTCATGTGGAGAAAGATACGAGCACTTCATTAGGTGGCTTGAATGGGTGTTTAAAATTATAGAATTTGAATTTATTAATATGGATGAATTTGAAATTTTATCTTGATATTATATTATTGAATAATTATTAATTCTACCTATAACATCTCATTATATAATTTTCAAATTTTCATCTTTCATTGAAGTGCCTGCAGATGCCTTTTGGTGTTATAGGCCTTTTAGGCCTAAAACTGAGTTTTAGCCTAAAAATGAGTTTTAATGATTGAGGAACCTATAAGATGATATTAGGGATAAAATAATTTTTTTTAAGTTAATATTCCATTCTTATGACCTCTATTTTTCTTCCCAAGCTCCATTTTGGTCTTGCTACCTTTGAGGCTACTTATGGGGTTTCTTGCAAATATGGCATGTGTAGTCTTCATAACTAGGTTTGATTCTCTTCTTTGTATCATGTGAGATTATTAAAAATTATATAACATCATGAAATTGTCTTATAAACCTCTCTATAAGTATCATATATCTTTAACAAGTCATAAAACAAGCAAAGTCTCCCAGCTTACCTAGTTCCTTCTTTAACTACCATGAGATAAGTAGTTGATTGTACTAAAATAGTGAGGTTATCCACTCATAAAGTGACATTTAAAATGACATGAGAAGGTTTATAAGGTAATAATTATGAATTTATCCAACTTTGAGAGGCCAATTCCACTTATAGGTGCTCCAAAGTCATCATTCCATAGAACTAAAAACTTTTGTCCTTGACTATGTAAATGACTATGTGGATGCATGTTTGATGTGTAAAGGACTATATATGATGTTATAGGATGCATTATATGTTTGTATAAGCTATGAAAAATCCATCCCAACTCATTATAATATTTCATTAATGTAGGCCTTAAGACTTATGTCACCTTACCCTTTCAAAGACTCCTCAAGAGTTGTGTATAATCATAAAGTATAGTCCTGTAGGTGGAGATAGATGAGGTGCAGAGGAGAAATTGAGGTGTTTATTATGATTCTCACCATCATTTAGTGACTACATAATATTATAACACTCATAACATTCCTCTCTTACTCTCAAGGATGCCTTAACTCTTCAAACTATGTTATTAAGCCTCACACAACAAAATTTCATACATTAGGCTTGTAGGTGTATGTACTTGGAATACATTTATCCATGTTTTAGATTCATATCACCATGAATCCTGCATACCATCATGAAACTCCTTGAAGAGCCACCATGTTTTCAACCTATTTTCCAACTTAATGAACCATTATCCCTATGGCTATATGTTAACTAAGTGCTTTCTTTTTGTCACCTTTAAGGTCATACCTCTTAATGCATTCCATTAAAAAACTATACCTTCCTTCACACCAGAATACCATGACATCACTGTTGTTCCCAAAGTCTGTCACTCATTTTTGGGACAACACATGAACTATTTTTGGTCCTACAAGCCAAAAAAAAAAATTCTCTCTTCCCTTTTGTAGGGTAAATTACTCTACATTTTATTTTGAGTTTCAGTTGTGCACTCCAATTTTTATCCCTGCACATTTCAATTTCAAGGCAGTAAGGGTTATGACACAGGGCACATGTTTTTCATTTTACATGGGTTTTTCTTTTTTCCTAAAGTTTTGTCTAAGTCTCAAAGTTGAGTGGCAGCTACCAAGTGTCATCTGTCGAGACCCATTATAATTTGTTTCTAAAAAGTAGTGGAATATGCCATGTGTCCCTTTATAACTCAGCAGAGCGCGACAAGTGTCTGCATCCTCATTTCAAGTTTCTTATAAGTTTCAAAGCTTCTTTCAATAAGCTTCTCTCAGATTTCCATGAAGGGCACCAAGTGGCAACTACGAAAGGTTTTAATATGTTTTTATAAATGCAGTGAAAGTCACCATGTGTCCCTTGTAAAACTTAGTGGAAAGTACCAAGTGTCAACATCTGCCGTTTCTTCCTTTTGTTTCATTGACTATGGTGGGCCCCAAGTGAGTTGCTAAGGTAAGCAAAGCACACCAAGTGTTATTGTTAGGAACCCATGGAAGCACCATTGATTACCAAGCAACTAAACATGCAGAAATAACCAGAAGTAACAAGTAACTAGAATTTGGAAACAACACATAATATGAGAGACAATACCCAATTATATTAATACTCTTCTAGAAAAGAATTACAACCAAGAAGATGCCACAATTCTTCTTCACCTTACAGAGGCTTCCCACACCTCAAGTGTACAGTAATTCACCTTCAAGAGTTCTCTCTCAATTACGTCCCAACACACAACTCAAACATAGAGTTGGTGTTCACCTCTAACCAGTCAGTATCACTACTGGCAGTACACAAGTGCTCCACACACTCCACAAGTGCTCCACACACTCCAAAAGTGCTCCACACACTCCAAGTACTCAACATATTTCAAGTAGATCTCCCATGAACTTGCAACAACCTACAACTCAAATGATCTTACTTTGGAAGGGACTACCTTGCCTTCCTCTTTGCTCTTTGACTGAGTACACACCGTACTCCAAGTAGATCTTGCCTGATCTTGCTCCCTGTTGTGTTGCTGTCACCTTGATTCTACTGCCACCTACAGATCAACCTAGTTCTGCACACCTGCAAACCTAGACCTTGAACACACAAACACCTGTAGATCAATGATCTTACTTACCATGTAGATCTCCAAATGTGGCCTTGCACACTTGCTGACCAAGATCCTACATACATGAAGAATCCTTCTTATTCTCCAAACCAGGACCCAGACTTGGTACTGTGGCACTAGGAGGAACACACCATGCTCTCTTCACACACAGAAGGAGCTAATATTTGCTCTCTTACTCTCTAGCACAAATTACAATACAACCCATGAGTCTATTAAATAGATCTCATGCAAACAATAATTAGACATCTAATTACAATAATTATATCTGCAACTCAAGTCTATAATTAGCCTCTTAACATGCAAACACCTAGTTTGTTAACTAACTGTCTGTGAACTGGTAGTTCTGAAATCGCACAGGTGACCGACGTCGGTCCCTGTCTGCCTAAAGGTGACCAATGTCAACCGATCCATGACCGACATCAGTTGCTCTTCTCACTATATATGACCAATGTCAATTGATCAGACTGATGTCGATTGCTCTGCAACTCAGCAACCTCTCAACAACCTCCTCCATGTCTACATCAGTGAAGCTTTTAGCTCCACAAGATAATAATCTCTCACTTGGAGATAAACAATTGCACTATACCTATACTTGTGCACTGTCTAATCTATTTCCTGGCTTGTATCCCTCTTCAAGCTCAACCTTGAAGACCAACCACCAAAACACCTATGGTGAACCTCCTATCATCCAAGTAACCTGCCACATCTGCATCTACAAACACATGTAGAAAAGAACTTGACCCTGCATCGCATGTCAACCTGCTGCTGGTCCCTCTCAGATACCTAAGAATCCACTGAACTACCCTCCAGTGCTTCTTTCCTAGATTGGCTCCAAACTTTCTGATAGCTCCCACTGCATGGGAAATCCAAGTCTAGTACACATGTACTTAACCTCATCATGTGAATCAAGACCCTATTCTATGAACTGTCCAACCATCGGCGTGCTAACTGGTATCACACAATCATCCAGAGACAAAATCAACCTGTGATCTCCCATGTCTCTAGAACACACTCATGCCAAAGAATTTTGCTGCTCCAAATTCCTCATGACATGCCACTGAACTAACCTTACCCTTAGCTCAGCAAAACCCTGTATGTCTGAACCTGCACCAAGCTCATCCTCCACATACAAGAACAAGATAATGTCGCGACCATCATCCACCTGGTAAGACAAACACAATGGTTACAATGACACTGACTAAAGCCCTGCTTTGTCATCCACCTGTCAAAATCTGTACCACTGTCTTGCAGCTTGCTCAAGACCATATGACCTGGCCTTCCGTCTCACATGTCCATTCTCTCTATTCTTTAACTAAGGTATCTATTCATCTTTCAGTTCTTTTTTCTAGCTGGAAACCCTACCAAATCTCCTATTTGGTTCTGCATCCTAATCATGCCATGCTCCCACTGTTTCTTGGATCCTTCCTGCTCTATAGTGAGTAACGAGTATAAAGAAGAGGAATAATGAATTTGAGGCTTACTTACCCTTTCAGTCCTCTATATGGGCGTTTGAGACTCCTTGACAACTTTTTGTCCACCCAAAATCCATTATAGTGACTGACCTCGGTCACCACACAATCTGCATCTGACTGACATCGGTTCCCATGTGACTGTCCTTTCTATCGATGCCAGTTTTCTAACCGACGTCGGTCTTACCTAGTCATTGACGTCGATTACCTAACCAACATTGGTAGCCACCCTGCTCGACACCACCAACTCTGGTCTATACATGACCAACATCAGCACTTGTCTGTTCAACGTCGGTTCCCCTTAACCGATGCCGGTAACTATGTTTGCCTGTGAGTGATGACTTTTTACCCGTGAGCTCTCCATGGATCAAAACCCTATCCAAACCGCCCTGCTCAGAGTTACTCAGTCCCATCTACTGATCTCTGTCCATCATCTCCTCCAAAAACACCAAGGCTTTCCAGTTCTTAAGTCTGTCAAACACATCTGTCTTCCACTTAAGAACATGCATCTCCTTCTTACTCATGTGACCAAGCCTACAAAGCCACGTCTTCACAATAGAAGAAGAATCAGTAATATAAGTAGATAGATAAAGGATACCTACTTTCTTACCACCAGCTAATTCAAGTGCATCCACTATGAGAGTTCTTGTGCATCTCTCATCACCCAACTTTCTTGAAGAAATTAGCCACATCTTCAAGACTGGGACCTGCATGACCTCCTTCAACACCCATGTGTTGGCCACCTACAATTTCAGCTTCACTTCCTATTTGCCAATACTTTGGCAAGGCACACCAACCCCTAAATAAATCTTTCCAAAGTCTCCAAAGACCTTAACATGGAAAAATACTCTATTTTAAGCTGCATGGAAAGAGGCAACAAAATCTATAAAACAGGATTCTACTTTATCCAAGAAACCTCCCAGAGCATCCTGTGCAACAACACCTGCAACATCTACTTCTTCAGTTCCTTCATGCTAATCTTCTACCAACCAACAATTTCTCTTTACCTACTCTTTCTATCCATAACACCATAATTGACCATTCATGCTTTTCAATTCCTCCATTCTTAGCTTACTTTCTTCTACCATTGCTATACTCCCACTCAATCAGAAACCCTTGAGAGTGACCTGTAATCAAACACAAACCTGCTCCCTGTAACCTTAGCTCTGATACCAACTGTTAGGAACCTGTGGAAGCACCATTGATTACCAAGAAACTAAACATGCGGAAATAACCAGAAGTAACAAGTAACTAGAATTCAAAAACAACACAGAATATGAGAGACAATACCCAATTGTATTAATACTCTTCCAGAAAAGAATTACAACCAAGAAGATGCCACAGTTCTTCTTCACCTTACAGAGGCTTCCCACACCTCAAGTGTATAGTAATTCACCTTCAAGAGTTCTCTCTCAATTACGGTCCCAACACACAACTCAAACACAGAGTTGGTGTTCACCTCCAACCAGTCAGTATCACTACTGCCAATACACAAGTGCTCCACGCACTCTACAAGTGCTCCACGCACTCCAAGTACTCAACATACTTCAAGTAGATCTCCCATGAACTTGTAACAACCTGCAACTCAAATGATCTTACTTTGGAAGGGACTACCTTTCCTTCCTCTTTGCTCTTTGACCGAGTACACAATGTACTCCAAGTAGATCCTGCCTGATCTTGCTCCCTGTTGTGTTGCTGTCACCTTGATTCTGCTGCCACCTGTAGATCAACTTAGTTCTAGACACCTGCAAACCTAGACCTTGCACACATAAATACCTACAGATCAATGATCTTACTTACCATGTAGATCTCCAAATGTGGCCTTGCACACCTACTGACCAAGATCCTACATACATGAAAAATCCTTCTGATTCTCCAAACCAGCACCCACACTTGGTACTATGGCACTAGGAGGAACACACCATGCTCTCTTCACACACAGAAGGAGCTAATATTTGCTCTCTTACTCTTTAGCACAAATTAAAATACATCCCATGAGTCTATTATATAGATCTCATGTAAACAATAATTAGACATCTAATTATAATAATTAGATCTACAGCTCAAGTCTATAATTGGCCTCTTAACATGCAAACACCTAGTTCGTTAACTAACTGTCTATGAACTGACAGTTTTGGAACTGCACAAGCGACCGACATCGGTCCCTATCTGCCTGGAGGTGACCGACGTTGGCTGATCCATGATCGATGTCAGTTGCTCTTCTCACTGTATATGACCGATGTCAGTTGATCAGACCGATGTTGGTTGCTCTGCAACTCAGCAACCTCTCAACAACCTCCTCTATGTCTGCATCAGTGAAGCTTTTAGTTCCACAACCTAATAGTCATCATCTGTGTGAACCCAAATGTGTCCTAAATGTTTATATAGTGTTTCTAAAAGCTCAGTGGAAGCTGCCATGTGTCATCTTCCACAAGACTCTCAAAAGATATCTTAAGCTTATATAAGTTAAACAGATGCTGCCAAGTGTCCTCACCTATTTCATAGTAGAAAATCTCTTGTGTCACTTGTTAAGATCAATAGAAAGTGACACTTGTCCCCATTCCCCTTTTAAAGTTGCTCGAGCAAGAAGTGTTGTGGTTCCCATTTTCTATAAGTTGGTAAAGTTTCAAAGCAATGGACTGTGACAGATGTCAAAGATGGAGCACTCCCAATACAAAGACATAATAAAAAGGATGAAGCCCAATAGAAAGTGGCCAAATCAAGTGGGAAAGATATGAAGGAATCACTAAGGAGGATGACTGGCCAACAGTCATCAAATTTAGGAAAACCAACTAGCCATTAGCTTTCAAATGATGATGGACTCGAAGATGTCAAATTTGTGGAAATAAAGTGTCTGTTGATCTTTATAGGCTTAAATGCAAATCCAAAGGCATTCGAATACCTTTAGGCCAAAAGGAAGAACCACTGAGATGACAACCAAAGGAACCAAAAAGGAGAAAATATAGCCTGAGGGCTCAAATCATAGCAAAGAGGGGGAGATGCCAAAATATCTATGCAGTAGTTATTCTAGTAGGTGGAACAGTCTACAAGGTAGATTTTTGAGCCCTTAAACATTGAAGACGTGGCCTATTTGTCTCCCTTGGAGTAAAGACAAAATGGACAGCTGCATAGACACCAGATGATCCAGAACTAGGAGAAGACATTTGAGATGAAATGACATGCCATAGTTAAGGCAGCCACCTTATTCTAGCATGGCTCTCCTGATAGAACTGAAAATGCATTCAAGGCATTGAATGCACAGCATGGGCCATTCCATGAAACAAAGTGCCAAGTCTTTCTTGGATGCTATATATTTTAATCTCTTTTATTTTTTTGGAGAGATCTTTTTTCATCACAAAAGTAAAAGCTCTATCCCAATTGAAAGGTGAATACTGAGACTTTGAGCTCAGATTGTTGTTCATATTACTTTATCTGAACAAGAAAGCAAGTTATTGACAAACTTTATGCTATTATAGCTTGTGCTATTTTAGGAGATTTTTCTTATGTCTATCTTCTAGATGCATTCTTATTTATTTAATATAACAGGTAGAATTAGTGGAAGTGATAAGGAAGATGTTTTGAAGTTAGTTACTTTCAAACTTTGTGCTGTTATAGTTGTCTTCAGTGTGTGTTTTTAATTTCTTTCTATCAAGGATTCTAGGATAACTTTGTGCCCCCATTATCCTTTATGTTTCACTATTTTGGTAATTGAGGTGAAAACTTTGTGTTCTATTTCATCCTGCTGGTTACTACACTTTGTTACCAATTTCTTGTCACTACCTGAAAAAACTCCTGCTATTTCCTGCAAGATCACTTTTGAAAGAAGAGAAGTGTACTTAGTGTTTTCACCAAGGTTTTCTCCTTTGTTTGTGAACATCATCTCTAAAAAAAGAGAGATGGATGGTTTTATTATACCCCTGAGTGTTTTTTTTTGCTTATAGCTATAGTATATAGCCTCCTTATATTTAACAGGGAACCTCCCCTTGATGAGAGGAGAGATTTGTCCCCTTTTGATGTAGAAAACCTGCACACTTGGATGACTAAACTCCCTTGTTGTGGTTAATATGACCTATTTTGAACATCAGTTAGCTAATTGACAAAATATTCACCCAATAGCTTTTTGGTGACTCCGCTAAGGAAGGACAAGTAGTTTGAAGCCTCAAGCTTCAAGCTTAAGCAAGACTAGTCCTTTTCTATTTTTGTTTCACAATCTAACAACTCCACGCTATACCAAAAGCTAGAGATTTCAAGGTGTTGTTGACCCTATCTTTGAGTTGGTGCAACAAGGAAATTTTGACTTATTCCCTCCCCAACTTCAAGTTCAATGATTTAGGAGTGTTCCTCCTACCTGTACTAGGTCACCAACCCAAGGTAGAGCTACTTTTTCTACTATTAGCAAAGCTTTGCCTATATATACTCCACCCTAATTTGTTATCCCCCTTTTTCATAATCCAATCATGGTAACTTAAGGCCCCTGGGGTAACTCTTTTGGCCCGCTTAATCTAACTCCACCTCTACACGAGCTTCCATGCAATTCAAAGAAGAATTTCCCTAAATTCTTTGGTGATGAGAAAGCTCACCCTAATGAACACATTGCAGCCTTTAGCATAGCCTGTGGCATGATAGGTGTAGAATATGAAGACATAGTAGTCAGACTATTTGTGGAGACACTACAAGGTGATACTGTAGACTGGTTCTACCATCTGCAAGCTAGATTAGTGACTGACTGGGACACCCTCAAAGCTAAATTTGAAGCCAAGTTCAAGCCTATAGAAGATGCACACGCCTTATTGGCCCAACTCACATAGATGAAGAAGGAACCTCATGAACCTATGAGATATTTCATAGCAAAGTTTGACAAGCTGAGGAATAGAATTCCTGCAATTACCTAGCCAACACCTAAAAATCTCAAATGCTTCTCCATCAACTTAAAGCTGCCTAAAGTGAGTTTTTTGCTAAGACATGCTAGTCACATAGACCTTGATACTACTCAAGACTTGGCTACCGAGGTAGAAGATGACCTTATCTTGGCTGGAAAGATAAGGAGAGATCCAAATAGAGGTAAACCTTCTTCATCTTTTGAATACTCACCTACAACCACAACTGATCTAATGGTGAAAAAGTTAGAAAATGAATTGCCCGCTCTTAGAAAGCAAATGGCATAGGGGATGTCATCTACTCCTGCATATAGAGAATGCCAAGGAGAACATTTTAGAATCAGTCTTACCAAGGCAATGCTATCAAAAACTATGGGCAAGCAAATCATCTTCCTCCTCCACAAAGAAACCTTGCCCTTAAAGCACCTCCAACCAACTCAGTGGTTGGATATCTTGAAGCTGAATCAAATTTCTCATTCTAACCTGAGTTAAATCCTAAAGATGATGCTAATCTCTTCATTGAGGAAGAAGAAGAATTAGCTGGCGACTCCAACATTGGTTTCTTGAATTACCAGTATGAACCTAAAAGTGAAGGTAAATTAGCTGAAGGATCATATGTTATGTTCACCCAATCTAAGAACCAGTTAGCTTAGGAAGATGATAAAGAGAAGACAGAGGAGTGAGCTAAGCCCACAATTTCAATTGCCAAGTGGAGAACCTCTCTTTCTTTCTAGCCAAAGGACCGAGTGATTGTAAAAAAGGTAAGTACCTCAATTGCACCTTCAACTTCAATTTCAAATTCACAGGCCAGTCCTCCCCTTTCTGAAAACTAAAAGGATGAACTCCCATCCTCTACTCCTAGCTCTTTCTAGACATTTGACATAATTGATCATATAAAGAAAACCAAAATTTAAATGTTTGAATTTGAATTTCTACAGTCCAACCCTGAGCAATTAGACAAGTTGGTTCAATGTGTAAAGAATCAAACAATCCCTACAAGACAAGATGATAATAAGGTGACTTATGATCCCATAAGGAACATGTCTATCCCAAATAACTTTGTCATTACTCCTCTTGCTCCTCCTAGGAGGACTAAACCATTTTATGTCTCCCTGCTGATAAATAGACATCAGCTAAATAATTGCATCATTAATTTTGGAGCTTCAGACAATGTCATGGCTACCAAAGTGGTAGAATCCCTTGGTCTCACATTGACCAAAAAATTTGGGAGATGTTTCTCCATGGAAAATAAATAAGTACCTCTGCTGGGATAAATCAAGGATGCTCAATTTACATTTGTAGCATTCCCAGACAAAATAATCAAGATGACTATCTTGGTGGCCAACGTCTTAGCATCATACGACATCCTTCTTAGCTAAAATTTCTATAAGGATGTTGGTGGTGAGTTGAGCATGGACTTATCTAAGGTGAAAATCCCTGTCAAAGGCATCATGAAGAAGTTGCTTCTTGAGAAGGAAGCAAAATATGTGGTTATTCAGACATCAGTGGCTGAAGCTCAAATCTTATTTGAGTCTTCAAGAATGGGTAATTATTTATTAACCATAGAGGAAGTCCATGAAGCACCTAATGAAACTCCTAAATGTGATAGCTTGAAAATACCTTCAACTAGAACAATAGAAAGGATGGTAGAACATAGTACAAGTGCTGAGGAATATTCCCCTCCAAATGAATAAAAATCCAAGGAAAAATTAGTGTTTAATGAGGTATGGATTTTGGAATTTGATGGTAACTGATCTTCGACTGGTTCAGGAGCTGGGGTTGTGTTGATATCTCCTCAAGGAGATATTTTTAATTCATCTTACAAGTTGTAGTTTAATAATAGCAATAATACAACTGAGTATGAATCTCTATTACTTAGATTGAAGGCTACTCAAGCCAAAGGCATCAAGCTCCTTCATGCTAAAGGAGATGTTGAACTAGTGGTTTGTCAGGTGAGAAACCTGTATCAAACCAAGAATGAGAGATTGCACCATTACCATAATCTAGTCTGGGATCAAACTGAAAACTTTGATGCTTTTAGCATCTCTGCAATTCCTAGGGAATTCAATGATAGAGCTGATGCTTTGGCCATTTCAACCACTCTTTTGGTTCCTCACTCAAACTTCAAAGGAGATAGGTACAATATTAAACTGGTCTTTTAACCAAGTGTATCCAACAATACCAATCATTGGCAAGTATTTAACAATGATAGCCAAATCATTGCCTTCTTGGAACAAAAGGATAGTTTCTAACAGCTTCACTTTGAAGGTAGTGAGCCTCAAAAGCTTGAACTGGCCCCTAAGTCAAGTGCAGATGCAAGTGAAGGGTTCCTAAAACTAAAAGGGAATAAAATTCCCAAAGGCCTAGTTTCCCTTAAGAAGATGTTTGACAAACATGATAGATTCATCAAATAGTAGCAAATGGATTCAATCTCCTCTCAGGAAGACCCCAAGATAGTGAACATTGGGAAGTGCTACACTCAGAAAGAAAAGTTCAAGTTCACTACTTTGCTCAGCCAATACATGGACGTCTTAGCATACTCTTATGATGATTTAAAGTCACTCAGGCCTGATGAAATTCACCATGACATTCCTCTCAAAAGTGATTCGACACCTTATAGGTAAAAATCTAGGCAGTACAATCTAAAGATATCAGGTACTATTCTATTTAAAATACAAAAAATGCTGAATGCTAAAATCATTTTCCCAATCCATCATTCCACATAGATTACAAACATAGTGCATGTAAGGAAGAAGAATGGTGAAATTTGCCTCTGTGTGGACTTCAAAAACTTGAATTAGTCATCCTTAAAGGATAACTATCCTCTGCTAATTATAAATCAAGTGCTTCAGATAGTGACTAGTTTAGAGATGTTATCAATGCTAGACAGCTTCTCAGGATACAATCAAGTTGAAGGTTGTGAAGCAGACCAGCACAAGACTGCTTTCACCACACCTTGGGGCATGTTTGCATATAGAAGGATTCCTTTTGGCTTGATTAATGCTGGCACCACCTTCCAAAGATAAATGGACCTCACATTCAAGGATGAAATGGGTAAGTTCATTATAGTGTACCTAGATGATCTAACCGTCTTTTCCAAGCATCGCCCAGATCATGTGCACCATTTGCAACAAGTGCTGGAATGCTGCCACCAAAATGACATTTCCTTAAACCCCAAGAATTCTATTTTTGGAGTGATAGAAGGAAAGCTTCTCAAACACAATGTGTTCAAATAAGGCATAAAGATTGACTTAGAAAGAGTCAAGTCCATCCAAGAGCTTACTTTGCCCACAAGTAAGACTATAGTTCACTCTTTCTTTAGAAAGGTGAATTTATTGAGAAGGTTCATCCCCAAGTTTATTGAGAAGATTTGACATATTGTAAACATGATGAAGGGAAAGACCATCTTCAACTAGACTAAAGAAGGCAAATTGCCATTCTGAGATATCAAGACAACTATTGCCCACGCCCCAATTCTAGTTTGTCTAGACTATAGCAAGGATTTCACTATATATAGTTATGCTTCCAAACACATACTTTCAATAATTTTGGTTTAGTAGAACCAAGGAGGTGTGGAATCTCCCATTTATTTCATGAACTATCTTCTTAATGCTCATGAGCCAAATTACTCAAACATGGAGAAGCATGCCTATGTAGTGGTAAAGGTAGTGAAGCATTTCTACTTCTACATCCTAAATTCACATGTTACTACCTTGGTTCCTAATACCATGGTTAAATCCATATTAAATCAGTAGGATTTTGGGATGAAAAGAGGCAATTGGATAGCAAAAATATAGGAGTTTGATCTAGTTATCAAACTAATGAAGCTAGTGCATGGAAAGGGCCTATGCTAATTAATTACTGATAACAAGCCAGAAGGAACATAGCATGAAGAATCAAAAGAAGAAGATACACCAATAGTCCTCTTTGTCTCCACTAAGAATGAGTGGTATTTAGGTATTTCGCATTTCTTTACTTATGGTGAGTGTCCTTCTCACCTATCTTATAAAGAAAGGAGAACTATCAAGTTGAAAGCTACAAATTTTGTTCCCTGGGATAACGGCCTATATAAGAGGAGCTTGGATGGAGTGTTCCTTCGCTATGTGAATAAAGAGTAGTAGAACCAAATTCTAAAGTCCTTCCATAATTTGGCCTTTGGAGGACATTTTTCTACTCTTATAATTTCCCATAAGATTCTGTGAGCTAGGTATTACTAGCCTACTCTTTTTCAAGGTGTATAAATGGGTAAGGAAATGTGAACTATGCCAGAAGTTCGTCGAAAGATCCAAGTTAGTTGCCCTACCTCTCAAGCTAGTGGTCATAGAGAAGCCATTCCAACAATGGGGAATCAATTTCATTGGTGCTATAAACCCATCTTCAAGTGATGGACATGATTATGTCCTCACAGCCACAAATTACTTCACCAAGTGGGTGGAAGCAATTCCAACCAAGCATGCTACTTCAGAAGTAGTGTGTAATTTCCTCAAGGAGAACATCATTTCTAGGTTTGGGGTCCCAACCAAGATTGTCACTAACAACACAGCTTGTTTCACTTCCCAGGAGATCACTCAATTCTATTTTTACTATGGGATTACCCTCTCCCATTCTTCTGATTACTTTCCACAAGGGAATGGACAAGCTGAATCAAGCAACAAGAACTTGGTGACTATCATCAAGAAGCTGGTAGATGACAAACAAAGGATATGGCATAAATCATTAGTTGATATTTTATGGGCAGATAGAATTACACCAAAAAGGGCAATTGGTATGTCTCCTTTCCAACTTTTTTATAGGCTCAATGTTGAGATACCAATCACCCTGGAATTGCCAGCATTGAAATTGGCTAAGGCAATTGAAGATCAAACATATGAAAGCTCCATTGATAAGAGGATCATGTGCCTAACTAAGATAGATGAGTAGAGAACTATGGTGGTGGACTGAATTGTTGCCCATCAAAGTTTGGTTAAGAAGCTCTTCGACCAAAAAGCAAAGAACCATGATTTCTAGATTGGAGATTAAGTCCTGCTGTGGGACAAGAGAAGAGAACCAAAGGGGATGCATGGGAAGTTTGATTCCCTATAGAGAGGCCTATTCACTATCCATGAGCTTAATAGTGAAAACAATTTCTTGTTGAAGTATCAAGATGGCACACCCTTTTCTCTGCCTTATAATGGGCAACATCTGAAGCACTTCAACTCTTGAAGTATCAGATAAGACCATCTATACATGTGTATATTTGTATAGTATTTAGTTTTATTTTGTGCTTTTCCTTTTCATTTTCATTTTTGGCACCTTGCTTTCTTGTTGGTTAGCATGACTCCATAGCCCAATGGCACACTTCAAGGCACTAGAGATTTTGGTCTCTACTCCCCTCAGTTGTTCCAAAATTTCAACTGAAGGAAGTTCCCCAACTAGAGCCAGTTGTTGTTCCCAAAGTCTGTCACTCATTTTTGGGACAACACATGAACTATTTTTGGTCCTACAAGCCATAAAAAAATTCTCTCTTCCCTTTATAGGGAAAATTACTCTACATTTTATTTTGAGTTTCAGTTGTGTGCTCCAATTTTTGTCCCTACGCATTTTAGTTTCGAGGCAGTAAGGGTTATGACACAGGGCATGGGTTTTTCATTTTACACGAGTTTGTCTTTTTCCATAAAGTTTTGTCTAAGTCTCAAAGTCAAGCAAAATTTTCCAAGAGTCATCTACCGAGACCCATTATAATTTGTTTCTAAAAAGTAGCGGAATGTGCCATGTGTCCCTTTATAACTCAATGGAGTGCGACAAGTGTCTGCATCCACATTTCAAGTTTCTTATAAGTTTCAAAGCTTCTTTCAATAATCTTCTCTCAGAGTTATATGGAGGGCACCAAGTGGAAATTGTGGAAGGTTTTAATATGTTTTTATAAATGTATCAGAAGTCACCACGTGTCCCTTGTGAAACTTGGTGAAAAGTGCCAAGTGTCAACATCTGCAATTTTTTCCTTTTGTTTCATTATTGAGTAAGGACTGTGGTGGGCCCTAGGTGAGTTGCTAAGGTAAGCAAAGTGCACCAAGTGTCATTATCCATGTGAATCCAAATGAGTCCTAAATGTTTCTATAGTGTTTCTAAAAGCTTAGCGAAAGCCGCCATGTGTCATCTTCTATAGGACTCTCAAAAGATATCTTAAGCTTCTATAAGTTAAATAGATGCTGCCAAGTGTCCTCACCTATTTCATAGTAAAAAGTGACATGTGTCACTTGTTAAGATCAATATAAAGTGCCACCTATCCTTGTTCCCCTTTTGAAGTTGCTCGGGTAAGAAGTGTTATGGGTCTCATTTTTTGTAAGTTGGTAAAGTTTCAAAGTAGTGGACTATGACATATGTCAAAGATGGAGCACTCCCAATACAAAGACACAGTAAAAAAGATGAATCCTAAAAAAAAGTGGCCAAAGTAAGTGGGAAAGACATGAAGGAATTGCTAAGGAGGATGACGAGCCCACATCCATCAAATTTAGGACAACCAACTAGCCATTAGCTTTCAAATGATGTCATACCCAAAGACATCAAATTTGTGGGAATAAAGTGTCTGTTGATCTTTGTAGGCTTAAATGCGGACCTGAAGGCATTCGAATACCTTCAGGCTGAAAGGAAGAACCATCGAGATGACAACCAAAGGAACAAAAAAGGAGAAAAGATAGCTTGAGGGCTCAAATCATAGTAGAGAGGGGGAGAGGCAAAAATATCTATGCAGTAGTTATTCTAGTAGGTGGAACAGTCTGCAAGCTAGTTTTTTGAGCCCTTAAACATTGAAGACACGACCTATTTGTCTCCCTTAGAGTAAAGAAAAAATAGACAGCTACACAAACACCAGATGATCTAGACCTAGGAGAAGACATTTGAGATGAAATGACATGCCATAGTTAAGGTGGCTACCCTATTCTATCATGCCCCCCCTGACAAAACTAAAAATGCATTCAAGGCATTGAATGCACAATGTGGGCCATTCCATGAAACAAAGTATCAAGTCTTTCTTGGATGCTATATATTGTAATCTCTTTTATTGTTTTGGAGAGAGATTTTTTCATCACATAAGTAAAAGCTCTACCCCAATTGAAAGGTGAATACTGAGACTTTGAGCTCAAATTGTTGTTCATATTACTTTATCTGAATGAGAAAGCAAGTTACTGATAGACTTTGTGCTGTTATAACTTGTGCCATTTTAGGAGATTTTTCTTATGTCTATCTTCTAGATGCATTCTTGTTTATGTAATTTAATAGGCAAAATTAGTGGAAGTGATAAGGAAGATGTCCTGAAGTCAGTTACTTTCAGACTTTGTGTTGTTATAGTTGTCTTCTGTGTATTTTTAGTTTCTTTCTGTGTTAAGGATTCTAGGATGACTTTGTGCCCCCATTATCCTTTGTGTTTCACTTTTTGGGTAGTTGAGGTGGAAACTTTGTGTTCCATTTCATCCTATTGGTTACTACACTTTGTTACCAATTTCTTGTCACTACCTGAAAGAACTCCTGCTATTTCCTACAAGATCACTTCTGAAAGAAGAGAAGTTTCTTCAGTGTTTTCACCAGGGTTTTCTCCTTTGTTTGTGAACATCATCTCTAAACAAAGAGAGATAGATGGTGTTATTCTACCCTTAAGTGTTTTTTTTTGCTTATAACTATAGTATATAGCCTCCTTATATTTAACAGGGAACCTCCCCTTGATGAGAGGAGAGATTTGTCCCTTTTTAATGTAGAAAACCTACACACTTGGATGACTAATCTCCCTTGATGTGGTTGATAAGACCTATTTTGAATATCAGTTAGCTGATTGACAAAATATTCACCCAATAATCACTATGGAGATAAAATTTTCGTTTAACCACTTTAATTAATGTACATGATGACTGTTAACATGTTGTACAGATTGAGAATAGGGTCTTTAAAGGCCTAGAGAGCTTTGACAGTACACAAAGTTTTATGAGATAATATCTTTGTGATGATTTCTCAACAACTCAATAACATCTCATAAGGTTTGAAAATCTTTAGGTCTCCTTAAGAACATACTATACCTTCTTAACTATAGGTATCTTCTTGAGTTGGCTATAGGTCACTATTCTTATGCATCTTAAGCCCTATTTTACTTGACAAGTATTATTCTTGAAGCTCCCTACTAGGTCCTATGTAATAGCATATTATTCATGCATTTAGGTGATTCAAATTAGTCTCTTTTATACCTAGAAGAGTCCTAAGACTAATAAGTAGGTATTCCTTGAGATGGGACATGCCTATAGGTGGTGTTAAGGACATTTATTTATAAGTACATGGCTGCCTTCTCAGGTTTTATGACATGAATAGAGTCACATTTGGATAAAACCTCTGTATTGATCTCCCATCTTCACTCATATCTTATCTTGTCAAAACCTCATAAGAACTATGACCTTTATCAAATGCAGATGATTGTAGATATTCCTTTTATATGGACTGTATCAGACAATGTCTTTAAGGAAGGTCAAAACATGATTTTATCAACCTGATCCTCATTATTTTTTTGCTTAAGGATATGTTTCTCTCAAATATATTTAAGGATGAATCTTCAAGCCTGTCCCTTATTTGAAATTTCATGACAAAAATTGTTGTAGGTATGTTTCTCCTTGGCTGTAGATTGATGTTTTATAGGTCTATACATCCTCTTGTTCATGCTCATGATGATTTATATCCTATTGCCATCTTATGATAGTGTTTTCATGAAATGTAAATGGGTGAAAGGGTGGTGAGGTGATAAAAGATGATGGAAACACATGAATGGAGGATGAAAGAAGCACAAAACATAGTGAAAAGATAATGTTATGATAGTGATATGGGGATGAAAAAAATAGAGGTGGAAAAAGAATGAAGGAGAATGCTAAGACCAAAATGAAGAGTCATATGCAAACATGAACATATCATACTCAAACCATAAAAAATTAGATGCCTTCAGAGAAGGATAATAGGCTGAAAATGAAACATAAGTTTATGCAAAAAACTTTAAAATATGCTAATTTTCCTTAAAGTTTGATAAATAGGACTTTTGAGATGCCTTTAGAGTATATGAATGGTATTATTGGATATGAAATAAGCATGAAATTTTGATTATTTTAGGATAGGACAAATGAACACGGTGGAGACCTTCTCAAACAAGAATTAAACAAAATTTGAAGCCCTTTCTCCCTCATAGACCATACAACTCTCCTTTAAAAACATGCCAAACTGTAAATTGCACACCCTATCTTCTTAAGCTTTGTTTTACCTCCAAATGTGTGAAATGTACCTATAGAATTTCATGGAAAGGTATATTAGCTTCTTGAAAAATAATTTTCTTGAAATGATGCCCTGGTGAGGAGAAATTGTAGAAAATAGATTGCCTTCATGGATGAGAGACTGTAGAATTATGAATTGAATTTAAATGAGTAATTAATGAGGGAGAGGAGACCAATTTCAAAAACACTTACTCTAAAAATAATCTCTCTAAGTCTAGTTTCTCTGGCAAAAATTTAAACCTATACCTTCTCTCTCTTAACTGTACTAGTTGCAAACCTGAAGGTCTATCTCTATGTGCAAAGAAGCAAAGTGAAAGGAAGAGATTGGTTTAAGGCTTGGTGTGCATCTAATTTACATGAAATTTCTTAAGAACCTATATCATTCCTTTCTTACCCTATTCATGAGTTTAAACTATATGGAACTTTGTACAAGTCCATATTATTCTTGTAAATATGCATGAAAATGGGTCTTTTCTTTCTTTTTATTGATAACCAAAGCTTTCCATCACCAAATTTAATGCATGTTAAGATGAAAATGATTCCTTATATTTTTATTACAAATAATTAACCTTTTGAAAAAAATTAATAGGCCAAATTAGCACGTGGGAATTCTATTTGACCTCTTTTTGGCTTAAAATTACATTAAATCACCTTTTTAAGACATGGAACTTTGGACTAAAGATAATGTAATGTATTTGAATATATATAAAGGTATTTTGGACATCTTAATAAAATTTTGACTCCATATTTTAACATTTAAATATCAAAACTCTCCCATTTAGGCCAAAAATACATAGTTTATACCACTTAAATAGGCTTTTTACTGTACCAAGAAAAGTTTTTAATTATAGGGGTTGGAATTTGGCCTTGATAAGATAAATTTCCAACATTTATGGTGACTCATAGGGGTTTACCATCTTATTTATAAAAAGAACTCAATGGATTTGACATTGCAATGAAAATTGTAACACAACAACTTGAATTGATGATTCTCTTTACTGACAAACATATTTTTTTTGACTTTGTAACACCTTTTTTGATTGGGAAAACAACAATATTGAAAGGAAAAAACATATAAACTAATAAGTAAAGACAAATAACCTAAGGAAATAAGAAAATAAGACAAACACAATAGAAAGTAAAGCTTACTACTACTTGTGTTATTCACTTATTAAAACAAACAAATTTAAAATAACTAACCTAAAATGACAAGCTTTCCTCCAATGTAAAATGGAATGTTATTTTGTCTACCATGTAACCTTGAAACATGTTTGCCATCTATTGATAGTGTCTTCTTACATATAAGAGAACTTGAATGTTCATGTCGTCTTGATGATGAAGATGGGCCTTCTACCTCCATTCTCAGGTGTATGGATTGAAAATGTGGATCTAAGATCCAATCATCCTCCTCCCATATTCTCCTACTTTTCAAGAATAATGCCAATTATTCTTCATTCATGGGCTACCAATGATCTAATATATCTTCCATAATACCTTGATTATACTCCTCATAGACAAGTGACTTATCAAGATCTTCATGATTAACCTCTTATATCTCTTTAGGCATGCTAAAAGATGAAATTTATTCATTTGATTTGTGATTAGGAATAATTATTTGATTTATTATATCAGCCAACACTTGTTCATTCTTGTCATCTTCATGAACTTGCTATTCTTGTGAGCCAAATTGGATAGATTTAGTAGCTGATTGGTCTTAAGATATTTAATAGGAAGTGTGAGACCCTAAATAGCTTAATATTCATTGGAAATATCCATATATTACTACTAAAAATCATTATCATTACTTTGATATTTATCTTGTTTGGTTGGCTTGCATTCATGAATGGTCAATTCTAAAAGTTCTTATGGAGCATCTTGATGTGGGACAACTGATATGTCATCAAGAGGCTCTTAAGAAAAAACCTGTTATGGCACATCTAAAATATTTTATTCATGAATCTCATCTTTTACTTGTAGCTCATCCTACAACTCACCTTCTTTGACATTATGAAAGACCAAGTCATGGATGTCCTTACTTGTAAACATCTCAATGATGATGTTATTTTGATCTTCAATAGAAACCTCTTTCTCATCTCCTATCACTTTAGCTGAAACTTATTTATTCACCTCACACAAGAGAGGCTCCTTCTCAAGAATTATCATGGTAGATCCCTAAAAATAATCAATAAGATGTGAAAAGTTTAAAGATGTTACCATGGATGCCTAATTTTGATCATGGAGCTGCTCCTCTTTGATCACCTTCACCTCTTCTCTCTATTGAACTATTTATTGAATGGATTTCCATGAAGGAAAGGATTTGGGATTTTGAGGAGAAAGAAGTGGAGGTTGAATGATATACTGCTTGCTCTTGATTTTTACATATTGAATTGTGCTTGAATGTTCTTCTTTCTCCATGGATTATTGTATTTACTTCCAAGTCATGAAATTGGGTTTAGAAACTTCTACCTTTGTACTTATTTTATCCTTAGGTGTGAAATAAGAAACTTGATACCATGTTGCCTTTGAAGCTACTATTGAATACTGAAGATGTTGATTTACAAGCTCAACTTGCTTGGCTAGATGAGCCTCAAAATCAAAAATTAAATCATTGGAGATCTATCCATTAAACTTGAATATGAAGGTTCCTATATGATTTTATATGAAACATGAGAATTAAACTCCTCAAAAAACTTTTCTTAAACCTTTCAATGTCTTTCTTGGATGGATTTTCAAGCAAGAAAGTTAGACAAGGTTTGGATTGACTCTTGAGGGTTGTGATATACATTGGTTTGATATTCATGAAGGGAAAAGGGTAGATCTATAGGAACATACTAGTGATTTTTATTACCCTAGGGTTTATCATAAACCACCAACCTCTTTTTAGTGCCTATAATTAGACCACCTATGTCTAGGATATCAATACTGAACTTTGAATGGCCTTGCCTTATGAAAGATGCACATACCTCTTTATCCTACTACACATTAGCTCTCATGTTTTTAATTTCATGATTAGGAATCTCCTATCCATAGATTTTTTGAGTATCTATGCTTACCATCTTCTTATCATAGCCAAATAGATTTTTTTTGAAGCTTGAGATGGATTATTTTGGGAATGGATTGATTTGGGACTTGATTGGGTTGATCAGGAAGATAACAAGATTTATGAGAGTTGTTATAAGGATGGTATGAGTCATCCTAATATTGATAATCTTTTGTATATAATTGGTGATGATCATCATAAGGATGATATGAATCATGGTAGGGTTGATATGGGTCATTCTAGAACTATTGATAAGGAGATGAATGATAAAATTCATCTCTATAGACTATCATAGCATAGAAAACACATGAAAATCAAATTAATTATGAACAAAATTTTCCTTTTATCTCTTAGATAAGGACCATAGGAGTAACTTAAATTGATTTTGAAGACTAATATGCTAAAAATTGTACTCTAATGGCTAGATCTATGTCCCACTAGGCATGCTAAAACTATTAGCAACCTAGATAACACCCAATTAAAATCAAACTATTCAAATTTGACTCATATATAGACTAACATTATAATGATCTAAGGTTTTGGGATACTTGTATCTAGACCAGACCTCTATTTGTGAGGTTAGCTCATATGAATATATGAATTTGGGATCAATAACTAAACCTATTTGATGTTGGGATGAAAATATTAAGGAATAAATTAAATGAAAATCTAATCTACTAATGGTAATACACATGTAATTCTTGTTTATCCACTATATTTGAGCTCCTAAAATAATTATAAGTAAATAACTAAATCTACAACTCCAAATGATTCCTATGCAACATTATTTTACATATAGGTTTCATCAAGTGACCAAAGCATGAGGAAAATGATGGAATAGGCCTAATTTAGGTCAATAACCAACCAATATATCCATTTTTAGCTTAGTCAAATGATATCAAACACTGAACATGACTTGCATAAGATGACATACTAGTAACTAGGTGAGATCAAGACCTACCAAGGGATAAAATACTACCACATGTGAAAATAAAACCAACATTACACATTATAATATAATATAGGAATCTGAAAACAATCATTTTATTCATCTCAAAAGGTTACAAAGCTCAATCTTGGTAGAGTTCAATCATGCCCAAGAGAGGAATCCTAAAAAATGGCTTAAAAGCCTAAATATATAAAAAATAGAAGAAAATCTATCCAATGTGGTGTAAAGGTGAGAAGAGTAGGTCAAATTCACATGAACTCAAGTCAAAATCCACTTTAACTTACAGCAAAAAGTCTTTAAGATATCTCTTTTATTGAAAGTCCTTGCATGATTCTCCCTTTGGCATTGGAAAGAAAAGGTGGGCCTATTAACTTGTTAAACCTCCTTTTTCATGAAATATACACTATATATTTATTTATTTATAAACTTTAAGTGAGTTCAATTTGATTAAAAGTCTTACCTTGCATGAAAACCATGAAAGATGCATGATACTAGTCAACTTGTCAATTAAAGTGATTGGTCCTTAAGATAAGCTAACTCCACTTAAACACCTTACATATATGAAATGGGACTTGAATATTGAGTTTTGAATGGAAAATTCATTTTAATAGCAGATAAGTGGCATAGAAACTCCATATGAACTAATTGATATCCATTCAATGCATTTTTCTCTTTGATTATTTGATCAAATAGGCCTACTAGGACAAATAGGCCTAGTAGGATAACTCATTGTACTTGAAGACCATTAGGACCTAAAAAAATACCATGAAAACTGAAAATAAAATAAGTATTATATCTATAACAACTCCTCATGCCTGAGATAGGTGCTCTTGATGAATAAACTCTTGCAACTTAGTCACCATGGTTGACTAGGTCAATTCTACCTCATTTTCCTATAGAGTGGCTATTTTAATGTGATAGTAATGGAAATTATAGGAATATTCTTGATCATATTATGATTTTAGGATGAATAAAAAGTCTTAGGCTTCAATCTCCATGGATTGGATTTCATGTAAACTACCTTGTACCTCACCTTTCTTGCTTTTTCCTCTCAAAAACCTTATTTATGCCATGATCCTTACAACTCCATACAAAAAATTACAATTTATGAGAACATATATTATTTTAATTAATGT
The DNA here is from genome assembly GCA_037957365.1 of Torreya grandis. NCBI lineage: Eukaryota > Viridiplantae > Streptophyta > Pinopsida > Cupressales > Taxaceae > Torreya > Torreya grandis. Next base: position 3,784,712 of record JARHVA010000374.1, on the reverse strand, counting down.
TTTAAGAGGTTTTAGGTTGATCCATGAGGTTTTTATGGAAATAAAATCAACTTTTCTCAAAACTAGTCATTATGAGGGTTTGGTAGGGTTTTGGAGCTAAAAATTCTTAACGATGGTTCATAAAGCACATACCTCCAAACCCAAGATTATTGAAATGAATTTTTATTATATATAACCCATAAAAATCACTATTAATATTAGTATCCCATGCAAAATTTATGGAAATATAACTACATGAAAGAATTTGCCTGTAGGGTTTGCAAGCATTCTAAACATGCTTACGCTCTTAGATATTGTTCATAAATCAAATCCAATAAACCAAAATAAATTTTTAATTAATTATAATTAAATTTGGGTAATAAAATCTTGATGCTATTGTTTTTACAAACTCTTCATATGGTGAAAGATATAAGAACTTGATCAGGTAGCTTGAATGGGTGTCTAGAATTGCAAAATTCAAATTTATCCTTATGGATGAATTTGAAATTTTATACTAATATTATTTTATTTAATAAATATTCATGGGATATATACCATCTCATTATATCATTCTCAAAGTGTCATCTTGCATTGTAGTGCCTAAATATGCCTTTTGGTGCTATAGGCCTTCTAACCCTAAAACTAAATTTTGATGGTTAAGGAACTTTTAGGATGATATGGGATATAAAATAAACTTTTTTACATTAAAATTCCATCCCCATGACTTATATTTTTTTTCCCAATCTCCATTTTGGTCTTGATGCCTTTCAGGCTACTTGTGGGGTTTCTTGCAAGCATGGCCTATGTAGCCTTCATAGCTGTGTTTGATTATCTTATTTGTATCATTTGAGGTTATTTAAAATTGTATAACATGATTAAATTGTATTAAAACACTCTCTTTAAGTGGCATATATATTTAACAAGTCAGAAAATAAGCAAAGTCTCCCAACTTGCCTAGTTCCATCTTTGACTACCATGAGACAAGCAGTTGACTGTGCTAAAATAGTGAGGTTTTCCACCATTAAAGTGACATTTCCAATTAAATTAAATTTTTTATAAGGTCATAATGATGACTTGATCCAAATTTGAGAGGCCAATTCCACTTATAGGTGCTCCAAAGTCATCATTTCCCTCAAAATTGACAATTTTTGTCCTTGACTACGTGGATGCATGTTTAATGTGTAAAGGACTCTATCTTATGTTATAGGATGATTTATATGCTTATATAAGCTATTAAATACTTATAAAATCAATATAATACTTCATTAGTGTAGGCATTAAGACTTATGTCACCTTACCCTTTCAAAGACTCCTCAAGAGTTGTGTATAATCATAAAGTATAGTCCTGTAGGTGGAGATAGATGAGGTATAGAGGAGAAATTTAGGTTTTTATTATGATTCTCACCATAATTTAGTTCCTAAGACCTCTTATAACACTCATAACATTACTCTCTTGCCCTCAAGAATGCTTTAACTCTTCAAACTATGTTATTAAGCCTCACATAACAAAAGTTTATACAACAAGCTTGTAGGTGTATGTACTTGGGGTGAATGAATGTATACAAGTACTTGGAGCACTTTTATACATTTTTTAGATTCATATCACCATGAATCCTACATACCATCATGAAACTCCTTGAAGAGCCACCGTGTTTTCAACCTATTTGCTAACTTAATGGACCATTAGCCCTATGGCATATGTTAGTTTTTTGAAGAGATGTTGGTTGAGTGTAGATGTGTATATAATCCCTCCTCAAAGTCTTGATCCATCTCATACCTCATCACCCACATGGATATTCCATTTGCTTATGACTATCTATTAGGCCAGTGTGCTTGTTGACCCTTACAACTTGAAGGTTTGACTACCCTTGAGAATGCCTTGACTATGAGTGTTTACATGAAAATGAGGGTTATTATGAAATTGACCCATTAAAGTGTTTGTTTTTATGTTAAATTTGATAACATAACCTTGAAACACTATCACTCACATAGTTACTATTCTATTTTAAGAACAAAATCCTCTATCACTCTTAGCATAACTATATACTTGTGGCCTACAAGTGAGTGTACAAATAATGATAGAACCTTGGGATGCTTAGAGAGTTTGTAAACAAGAAAAAAAATTATCAAAATCACTTCACTTTAATCCTTTGCCTTTGTAATCATAATAACCTCCTTGAAATGTGTTAAAACTTGAATACTCTTCCATAGCTTGACACCTTTTGGCTGTAGCAATGATTCCTTTGGTTATAGTAGTGATTGAAAGAGGCCTTAGGTATACCTTTAAGTGTTTGAAGTAATATATGACTTGATCCTTTGACCTCTCTTAAGTCCATCACTCCTTGAACATATCTTGAACACTAAAATCCTTATGCATTATTGGATTTCAACTTGTATGCTAGCTTGAAAGATACCTTTAGCCTTATGATGGTTGTAGGTGAGGGTTTGGTGTGGTATTTAATTGAGTGATTTAATTTTGTCTCCTTTAAGGTCATACCTCTTAATTTATTCCCTTGGAAAACTATACCTTCCTTCACACCAAAATACCATGACATCACTATGAAGATAAAATTTTCCTTTAACCACTTTGATCATTGTACATGATGACTATTAGCATGTTGTAGAGACTAATAACAAGGTCTTTAGAGTCATAAAAATCTTTTATAGTACACAAAGGTTTATGAGGTAATCTCTTTGTGATTATTTCTCAACAACTCAATAACTTCTCATAAGGTTTACTGATCTTTAGGTCTCCTTAAGAGCATAGTCTACCTTCTTGGCTATAGGTATGTTCTTGAGCTATCTATAGGTCACTATTGTTATGATTTTTAAGCCCTATTTGACTTAAAAATTATTTTTCTTGAAGCTCACTACTAGGTCTTATGCTATAGATTATTAGTCATGCATTTAGGTGATTTAAACTAGTCTCCTTTGGATCAAGAAGAATCTTAAGACTACCAAGTAGGCCTTTCTTGAGATGGGACTGGCTTATAGGTGGTCTCAAGGACACTTATATGCAACTATGTGGATGCATTCTAAGGATTTATGACATGAATAGAGTCAAATTTGGATAAAAACTCTATATTTATCTCCCATATTCACTCATATGTTGATGTCATGTCAAAACATCATGATAACTATGACCTTTATCAAATGTAGATGATTGTAGATATTCCATTTATATGGATTGTATTTTAAAATGTCCTTAAGGAAGGTCAAAAGATGATTTTGTGAACCTACTCATTATTTTAAAACTTAAGGAGATCTTTCTATCAAAGATATTTTAGGATGAATATTGAAGCCTCTCCCTTCTTTAAACTTTCATGACTGTGCTTCTCCTTGGATGTAGCTTGACACTTTATAGGTCTCTATATCCTCTTGTTCATACTCATGATGATTTATATCCTCTTAAACTCTTATGATAGTGATTTCATGAAATGGAAATGGATTTAAGGGTGGTGAGGTGATAAAAGATGATGGAAACACATGGATGGAGGGTGAAAGAATCACAAAACATAGTGAAAAGATAGTGTTATGACAATGATATGGGGATGAAAAAAATGGAGGTGGAAAGGAGCATGAAGGATCATGTTATGACCAACATGAAGATTCATATGCAAACATGAACATATCATACTCAAAACATATCAATTTTTATGCATTTGGATAAGGATAATAGGCTGAAAATGAAACATAGGTTTCTGCAAAAAACCTTAAAATATGTTAATTTTCCTTAAAGTTTACTAAACAAGCCTTTTGAGATTTATTGAGAGAATATGAATTGTATTCTTGGATATGAAACAAGAATGAAACTTTTATAATGTGAGGAGAGGACAAATGAACATGGTGGATACTTTCTCAAACAAGAATTCAATAAAATTTGAAGCCCTTTCTCCTTCATAGACCATACAAATCTCCTTTAAAAGCATGTCAAACTAAAAATTACAAACTTTATCTTTTCGAGATTTGTTTTAACTCCACACGTGTGAAAATTACATAGATAATTTCATGGAAAGGTATATTGGGTTTTTGAGAATATCCACAAACTAGAATTTTATTGAAATGATGCCTTGGTGAGGAGACATTATAGAAAACCAATTGCCTTTATGGATGAAAGACTGTAGAATTATGCCTTGAATTAAAATGGATGATTCATGAGGGAGAGGAGACAAATATTATAACTAATTTCTCTAATAATAATTTATTTGAGTCTAGTTTCTTTGTTAAAATTTTTAGACTTGTGCTTTCTCTCTCCTAACCATACCAATTGTAAACTTGAAGGCCTGTTTCTATGTGCAAAGAAGCAAAGTGAAACAAAGAGACCAGTTTAGGTCATGTTGTGCATCCAATTTCCATGAATTTTTTAGGAACCTATGTCATTCCCTACTTCCCCTATTTATGAGCTTCAACTGTTTGGAATTCTGTACAAGTCGATACTATTCTTGTAAATATGCATGAAAATGGGTCTTTTCTTGCTTTTTATTGATAACCAAAGCTTTAAACCACCAAATTTAATTCATTTTAATATTATATATACTAATTTTACATGTTATTACAAATAATTAACCTTTTTACAACTTTTAATAGGCTAAATTGGCATGTCTGACCTCTATTTGACCCCTTTTTGGCTCAAAATTACATTAAATCACCTTTTTAAGACATGAAACTTTAGACTAAGTCTAATGTAATGTATTTGAATATATATATATATATATATATATATATATATATATATAAAGTATTTTGGAAATATTAATAGCCTTTTGAATCTATATTTTAACATTTAAAGATCAAAACTCTCCCTTTTAGGCTAAAAATACATAGTTTAAACCACTCAAATAGGCTTTTTACGGTATTAGGAATTTTTTTTGATTACATGTGTTGGAATTTGGCCTTGATAGGCCAAATTTACAACAATTATATTTAAAACTATCATATGGAAATAGATGAAATGATATATGTATTAATATATGATCAAAATAAAGTCTTAGCTAAGGAAACTATATCTAAGGAAATACTTGTTACAACCAATAGTGAATATTTGAATACTTCTATGCTACCTTATAGAGGTTCCCCTCCCATACTAGGCAAAAAGGATATTACTCACATTGATTATAATATAGTGCCTCCCCATATATTTAAATTTTATGTTACTATGCCTATACCTTATAAAGTTAGTAACCATCTAGAATGATTCATCAATCCATACCTATTTTTCAAAATATTCTTCAAACATATCGGGTTTACATTATTACATATATTGTTTTTAATTTGGTTCCCAATACTCAATATATAATTCTTCAAAAAATTATTAAAACCATGCAAAAATATGCAACAAATTTTTTAACTCCTTTCCAAAGGACCTAAAAAATAAGTCATATGATTACTTCACATGATATATTACACAATCCTTTGGCTTATGAGATTCTTATACACCCTTCACCTACCATTTTATAGCTCTTAAAATTTAATTATTTAATGAAATGGTGATCATTATCATCATATTAAATTTTTTATGCTTTTCATCTTGATTTTTTATAAAATGAAAAACTATCAACAAATCTCTTTCCTATAAATATTAATATTATGAATTGGATTGATTTTTCACCCTAACACTGGGATCGTTACGTTCATTCAATTATTTGGATGATAGTTTATTAACTCAATTTTAAATTAATATAAGCCAAGATGTCATGTTTTCTCAGTTGACTTAGTTTAAATAAGGATCTAATGAGAACATTAATGAGTTTGTGCTTAAATTCAAAATAATGCTTATGAAGATGACTCATCATTTACCTGATATGAAATTATAAAGTTTAATCTCTCAAATTTTAATTCAACCTATTAAATATGAAGTGATTTTCAAGTCAAAACTATCTTCCAATGATTTTTTTCACACAGTTAGGAATGATGAGGTCAAGCTTACACATGCCAACTGGTGATGCTACCTCTAATGGAGCTAAATCTAAGGGAAAATCAACATTCAATGTTAAGGATAAAAATTATAATTTTGAACCTAAGAATTCAACCAAGAATGTAATCAATAAGGTAATTCAACCACTTGATAGGCTTGTCCTTCCATAGCAAGAGTAAATAAAATTTACACTGTTAGTTGAGGAGCCTCATCAAGTGCTTAAAAAATTGCTTGAATATATGATATATTTACCTAAAATATAGGAGTTTAACCCTAAGTTTCCTTTACCTAATAAGTATGATACTAATGTCTATTGTTATTTTCATAGAGAAATGGGTCATACTACTAGCAAATATTTCTCACTGATACATAATATTAAATATTTGATTGATAATAACCAAATACCAGGGGAAGGACACAATAATACTTTTAATGAATTAGTTTCTAAATATAATAAAAATTTGAAAGTATTTAACAACCATCTTCTAAATAATTCTATTTAAAACAATTTTTTTTGATGTTCATAAGATAGCCCAAAAATAATCTCCATTGGTTTCTAATGCTCATCCTATAGATATGTTAGTAGGTGTAGTCACAATATCACATAAAGAGATTATAAAAATTACATTATATAACCTAGAGATCCTAATTGAAAATTTTAATGGTGAAAAATTGTTTCTATGAGATTTAATAGATATAAATTCAAGGTTATCAAAATCCATTCTAGTTGATAATGGTTCATGTATAAACATGTGCACAATGAAATTTCTTAACAATCATGTATATGCTCAAAATAATTTATATGGTACCACCATTTTTATTAAAGTATATAATAGTATTACTCAGACAAAACTTGGGGATATCACATATCATTCACCATAGGTCATAAGACCATTTTAGTGTGGTTTTATTTATCTCCAAATAATGGGACATATAAGGTATTACTTGTATGGCTATGGCTTATCAAATAAAAGTGATACCATCCAAATTACATTAGTGTTTAAAGTTTGTGCATGATAATTAAGTGATTACTATTCAAGGCATTCTTTATGAGTCACCAATGGAAGTTCAATATGAGGAATTATCTAAAGAGCTACCAAAACAAAAAAAATACAAACTTAAATGACTATACATAGATCTAAAGTACCCACTTATCCACACATTAAGGTATTATTATCAAAGCCTTTGAAATATAATCAAAATAAGTAACTTATGAATGGTTAAACCATATGAAACACCATTTGGACCAAGAAAAGTGCTACTTAAAAGAGGAAATTCTAATTATATTATATTTTTACAATGATGTTGATTACAATACAATAAAAATGATTCTAGATACTATACAGAACATGATTATACTGATGATAATATAAGTAATGATGATGCTTTGGATTTACTAGATTCATGATCCTTGAGTCATCCAATTATTGACTATGTAGATAAGATGGCATCTCTTGATGCACAATAGCGACTTATAGTTTTTTAGTGATACAAGAAAATATAGGTTGAAGAGAAATATTGCACCAATCAAAATCATGGGATCAAGTTCTTGTGCACACTTATGGATGTCTTTTTTTAAAAATTTGTGACTTCTTGGATGTTTCCAACAATGTCTCACACATGGTATAAGATTGAAAAAAATCCATATAACATCATCAAAATATTATAATTTATATAACTTTATATAACGATAGTTTTAGTCAATTTATAGAGGACAAATGACCCATTTTTGGGATGGAAATAAAAAATCCACTTAATGTAAGTGGAAATTTGAAAATTATCACTCTGTATTAACTAGTTATCATATAACTATTTATTAATAATAGTCAATGGTTTTGATTGTGGTGGAAACATGTGTAAAGTAATAACCAAAAACTAAGAGACATATGTGTTGATCATTTTAAAAGATAGAAGGAGCTTGAAGAGGCATGTAGGATGCTAGTGTCAATAAGCCAAGATTTGATCAATTTTGGAGAAGAGTTTGGATTTAGTTAGGGATATCAATAAATTTAAAAAGAAATAGTTTAAAATAGGAGAGAGAAAGATAATAATGGAAAGAGAGAGATATGGAGGCATGGATATAGGGAGAGGGGGAGATAGGGAGATAGGGTGAGGGGGAGATAAGGAGAAGGAGAGGGAGAGGGATAAATAAATTTATGTCCATGTAATATAATCATTTGACTAAGTTCATATCTTAATCTTACTCAGTATGGGAAAGGGAGGGTGTGTATGTATGTGAATCTTTGTAACATTTCCAAACCATTCAATAAATAAATGTAATGCATAGTTTATATCTCTAAGTTTTTGTGTTTATGCATGTGTCCTCAAGATAGTGAGTGTAACACTAGTTGGAGATTGTGGAAACCATTCACTTTGCCCCTAATTCATGTCTATGTCACTTGATATTAGAGATTGATTTTTATTGCTAGGTGATGTGTGTAAGGTTCTTAGTTTGTCATTTTAATGTAGTGAAAGTTAATGTAATTTGATCTAAACATATGACATATATTAATTCATCTTATAGGAGGAAGGGCACATAGAGTTACAAAAGTAGTATAAATGTTGAAAGGAATCCAAGTGATATTAGATGCAATGGAGACTGCATAAAGAAGAGGAACTATTGTTTCTAATGTAAGTGGTGACAATGAAGAATAAACTTAATGGATTCAAATGGAGGAGATAGTGAATGAATTTGATGAAAAATTTATGAAATATATTTCAGATATTGAAAGGAAACCCAAGTTTTACTCCACTTAATACTTCATTAACCTATAATGTGTAATGAGATATGTATGGCCAACTTGTGGAAATCATAACCTTTAATTAAGTCATATGATCATTTATATAGCTTCATATTGGTAATAATATTGTCCTAGGGAGTATATATATCATAAATCAGGTATATATATGAGGTAGTAGTTAGTATTTAGTTATCATATTGAAAATTATATTACACTTTAAAGGTTGTGGACGTTTCCCCATTGAAGTGGCTTAGTTACATACTTCATTATTATACTCATATTTCAAACATATTTTTACCTAATATTGTTATTCTAATTTATTGGTATGGTATTTTCATTATAAGTGGTATTAGGGTTTTAATTGGGGAAAAAGTGTGATTAAATCCCTACTTTTGAAGAACCACATATATCTTAAAAATTATTGTCAAATTGTGTGTGTGTGTGCGCGTATGTACATTTACATACATACATATATACACACACATATATATGTATATACGTATATATATATGTATATATGTATGCATATATATGTATGTATGTATATATATGTATGTATATATATATATATATATATATACATACACATACATACATACATATACATATACATATACATATACATATACATATACATATACATATACATATATATATATATGTATGTATATATATATATATATATATATATATATATATATATATATATATATATATATATATACACACACACACACACACACACACATGCACATATACATATACATATACATATACATATACATATACATATACATATACATATACATAGACATATACATATACGTGTGTGTATATAATGTGTGTGTGTGTGTATCATAATAATTTTAGAGTAATCTATATATTAATGAAGTTGTAGAGTTATTTGAGGAACACGTATTCTAATTATCAACTGTCTCTAATCATTTTCTTATGATTTATTGTGAATTTAGTCTTTGTCTTGAATTCAATCTATAATATGAAAGTTTATAAATTATTTAAATTTTTATAAATATCAAAAAAATATAGTGGGGGTAAATTATTTCAAATTTTGTATTTTAGGCTGACCTAAGTATGAAATTGGTTGGTCAAAATTTGGTCAAATAAAATTATGCATTATCAAGATAGGGTTGCAAACTAAAGGTCGGGAAAATAATTCATACATATTAAGGAAAAATCTTAACAAAGAGGAGATAAAGTATGATTTTAGATTAGGTTCTACATCTAATATGATGTTTTATTCAATGGATGAGAAAGTGTGTGATCTGCATGATAATATGTGTAAAATATAAGGAGATATGGATAATATACACAACATACAAGGAGGTGTGGATAATGTGCATCATAAAATGAAAGGTAATATGGCTAATATGAAAGATACATATAACACCAATATTCAATTAGATACTCTTATGACATCCATCAAAATATTAGTTTCAAAACTAACTCAAGGTGGGTCTAAGAGACAACCTAGTCTTGATACAAATGCTTCATAGACTTATACCATGTCTAGCACTAATTATGGAACTAGGAAATCGATACCAGTGGATATGTGTAATTTTAATGGAAAATATATACTAAACTAGATCAACCAATTTTTTATTATTTCAATATATATAAAATCCCATGTGGAAATATGGTTACCATGACATCCTTACATCTATAACCTAAATAATTCATTTGGTATTGATAATTATGTACTCAAAAGATGAATAGGCTCTCAATGTCACCTAGTTAGATTTTATGAAGGATTTAAAACTATAATATAGTAGTAATATAATGGAAAATTTATTCAACTAGTTGGAATTTTTTTGTAAACATGGTTGGTCAAGTATTATATTCATCAATTTTAAATAATGTCCTTATGATAATTTTAGAGTAAATAAATAACCTATTTATCAATGGTCTCAAAGACCAAATTCAACATGAGGTACACATGTTTAATATAATTATTTTATTTGATTCTAATATAATTTTTTGTAGGGTATAGGAATAATTCTTGGCCAATAACAGGCTGAAATTCACTAGAATTAGATATCCTAGAATTATGGTACCATTATTCCCTTAGTGTACTTGGTTGACACCTCAATAAATTGAATAAAATAAGGAAAAAGGGTTATGTTTAAATTGTATTTAGAAATATAGTTGAGGAAATAAATGTGATAAAAATAAATATTTATAATTCAAGGGTGTTAATGAATAATAAAATGATTGTAGCTTACTAGTTTGCTGATGAAATAGAGGAATCATGACTTCCTTAGCCAACTATTTCTTTCCATGAAATTTCAAGTACTAGCACCCAAAAAAACTTAAAGGTAGTGGGTTTAATTAAAAAATATAAGGTGATAGTGTTGATTGACTTGGTTATTACTCAAAAAATCATAAATAATTAGTTGGATGTGCACTTTAACTATTTTTTTATCCACCTATAAAATTTTATGTCATGATTGTAGATGATGGTGTACTTAGATATTTAGGGAAGTTCCATAGTATTAAAATCACCATGGGAGACTACTTACTATATTTACCTATTTTTTCTATTCACATAAGTGGAGAAAACATTATATTAGGAGTCCAGTGGCTCACTATATTAAAAATAATTGAGATGAACTTCTAAGAGTTGATGCATTTTCATTTAGAGGACATCCAATTAAAATTGTGTGGGTTGAAAGGAAAGTATCCAAAGTTAGTGACCTTTTATTATTTTCAAAATTTTCTTAAAAATTATGTAAATGGGTTTGTAACACATTTATTTTCATTAGAATCACAATAGTCAAAATTTCCTATACTAATAGATTTGTAAACAATTTTAGTAGGGTACTCAGTAGTAGTCAGAGATATCTGGAAAGCATTATCTCTTAAAAGAGATCATGACCAACCAACATCAAATGCTATTGTAAGAGTTGGATAAAAATCCACCCAAGAATCAAAATGAGTGAAAGGAAAGCATAACAAGGAAACCAAAATTGATAGAATAAACCATATTCTATTCAATAGGAATGTTAATACAAAGCCTTCACATGCTTCTCTATATGATTATCTATATCTAAAAAGAGAGCAAGAGGTGAGCATATATAGGATATACCACCTAAGAGACTAAAAACACATGAAATGTGAGATAAAAGAAAAAACAAACCCAAAGTAAGCTTAAGTAAGTGTGAAAAGGTCTAAATTATGGAAATAATAAGGGGAATAAACCTTTTCACATTGGGAAGTGAGAAAAAGACTCTAGAAAGGTACCAAAATTGAAGATAAACATTTTAAACTAACACCCCCCTTAAGTGTAACTTTGGGGAAAAGCCTACAAAATTAAACAAGAATGGGTCTTGCCAACTAGTTCTGATAAGGCACCCATATACATTGCAAAAACCCCTTAGAAAATAAGAGAAGGAGAAAAACCAATGGGAAAAAACTCCCCCCATGAGAGGATGAGATGCAAGACATGAATAAATGATGGAAGGAGGTATCAACATAACCTATGAAGTTAGAAATCCATCATGAATATATAATCAATAACCCCCACCCATGAGGATGGAAATGTGAGACTATGAGTCCCCCCCATAATGAAGTAACTCTTGTTCCAATGGTGAATGCCAAAAGATGCATGTTGAAGATGATCCAATGTCGATAAACTGCATTTCTCCCTTTGGGAAGAAACAAGTCCAATGGTCTATGTAGAATAAACTTCCACTCTAGGAAGCAATGTGAGAAAGGGAGTCTCAAGATGAATGAGGTCTCTAGAAGCTACTCAAGTGTTTCCATGTAAATTATGAAGGATGATAATCCAAATCCAAGTGGAAATAGATATAGAATAAGAGCCATACATGAAAATGCCTCATGTAAAGATGTCTTCTCCAAATGTTTCTTAATGATCTCCAATCTAATGCCAAACTATGATGAATGCTGATGTAATGGATTAGGTTCCATAGAAGATTTAGGGATAGTAACCATAGATATATGGTTCTCATAATGGGTAAGACAACTAAACTAAGAAGAATTTGGTACTACTACAAAATGTGTCAATGAAGATTGAGTTGAGACTATCAACTCATGAATATCTATAGAAAGTGTCACTATAGAAATAGATGTAGGAAAATAAATAACAAGAGGGTCTAAATATGCCATTGAATCATTTGAAAAAGTAGAATCTTCATGGATGCTATCATGAGAGAGGAAATGAATATCCTTGATGGTGTCTTCCAAATCTAAAAGATGGGACTCACAAAATAAAGTTGTAATATCTAGCAAGTAGTCATCCTAGAGAATTATATCTAGAAGATAAGAAATGTCATGTTGCACTGAAGTACTATAAATAAGAGAGGGAGAAGTGGGTGATGTCTCCAAAAGTTATTGAGATGTCTCCAAATCAATACTAATGGGTGACAAAATTTGATCGATATGATCATGAGTAATGCATGATTCAAGTTCAGGGACAATGGATATATGGTTCTCATCATCAATGAGATAACTAAACATAGGAGAATCAAGTGCATTTATAGAAGGTGTTAATGATGACTGAGTTAAAACTATCAACTCTTGAACATTTTTAGAATCTATCACTATAAAATTTTGATTAATGGGATCAGGATAAATGCTCAAGTAAATTTCAACAAAAAATGATTGAATCATTGTTAGGATAGGGCCATGAAATTCTGGAAAACTAATGTTAGTGGCAATAAAATTTACCTCATTTCATGAATTTGAATGATTTCATGGATATCATCAAGTTTTCTATTGATGCAATCATCATAGGTATGTTGTTTACTTCCACAAAACTCACATCTTTATTTCTAACAATTAAGAGCCATGATAGAAGCAATAAATAAATGAACACAATAAGATCACCCCCTTAAAATCACTCAAGAAAGAATCCTCCCAAGCAAAAATGATTTGGTACTTTATAATTTAGTACGATTACAATGCTAGAGTTTTTTTTCTAGAGTTTTACAAAGTCCAAGATGGACCTCAAAATTTAAAGTATAGACAAATTATATAATTTTAACTTAAATTTGATACCAATATGTAGATATCAAAAAAATATGCATTTTAGAAAAAAATTACCTCAATTTGAGGCCATATGTGAAAGTTACAAGCATTTGAAGGTCAAAAAACAATGATTGTTTGTCAGATCTTATGAGAAAACTATTTTTATAAAAAATTAGGATAATATGAGTAAAAAATAATTATACCACTGCATAGAGAATAAAATTCTACCTCAAATAAAAAAAGTTGTGTTGAAAAAGGAGTTCATATGCTTAAGATATGATCCTCTAAAGTTGAACTACAAATTCAAAAGCATGCAATGATGAAGGGGTCAATATCCAAAACATTTATGTTGACATCATCATGATTTAATCTACCAAATTTGGTGAAACTACCACTAATTTTAGGGTCACCACTAAATTTAGTTGTTGCTAACTACATTTAGTTATGACTAAATTTAGTAATGACTAGACTTGCTGCTAGAATTAGTGAACTGCCAGATTTGATGAAACCACCAAAAGAGCCACCAAATTTAGTGGGGACAACACTACCATAATTTTTAAAAAATAAAATAGTAGTCAATAAAATATTTATAACTTGTTCGTTACTCAACAAAATTCAAAAAGTCAAAATGTTTTGGAAAGTTGAGAGTGAGACGCATAAAAATCAAAAATCGTTTTGAGCGATTAATTAGAGCTAGAGATCTATATGAAGAAGAAAAAATGCATTTTTTAAAATAAAAAAACTTAAATCTAGCTTCAAATGTATAATCGGGACAAAATATGAGCTAGATCTGACTTCTCATACCCCTTAATGCAATTAAAAACTTGTATTTGCTCTTGAAGGTTAAAAAAATGTATTTTGATAAAAAACCTTCAAATTTTCTTCAAACCTCTCGAAATTTATATATAATCATTCAAAAACCACCTGTAAATGGAGCCTCCAATATTTAATTAGAACAAAATTAATAGAGCTAGTATCTTTCTTGGATGATCAAATTGTGGTGGTGAGCTCCAAATTTGCTCCAAGATGCTTTAAAAATCACTTGAAATTGGAAAATAGATAAAGAAACCCCCCAAAATATGTTATTTATGTCACAAATTTTTGGTTCTCTAGATCATTCAAAGATGCAAGAGAAGAGCATACTCATTTTCTAAAGAAAATAACAGATCTTTACTCCCAAATATCCCAAAAATCTATCCTACAACTCATAACTGCTCTGTTACCATGTAAGATTTGGCTAAAAAGCCACCCAAGAATCAAAATGAGTGAAAAGAAAGCATAGCAAGGAAACCAAAACTGATAGACTAAACTATATTCTATTCAATATGAATGTTAATACAAAGCCTTCACATGCTTCTCTATATATAAAAAGAGAGCAAGAGGTGAGTATATATAGGATATACCACCTAAGAGACTAAAAACACCTGAAATGTGAGATAAAAGGTAAAAAAACCCAAAGTAAGCTTAAGTGTGAAAAGGTCTAAATGATGGAATTGGTTAGGGGAATAACCCTTTTCACATTGGTAAGTGAGAAAAAGACTCTAAAAAGGTACCAGCCATGAAGATAAACCTTTTACACTAACAATTATAGGTATACTTATTTACAAAAGTGTGATATCATGAACTATCATATATAATTTTATCTTAAAGGGAAATCAATGAGTACACTATCATAGATAATTTTTTTATTTTGGTAATTGATGATTTTCAAGATTAGTTACATGGTGTTATTTATTTTACAAAACTAGACATTCCTTCAATTATCATCAAATTAGAATAAAATATGAGGATATTCATAAGACAACATTCAAAACACATGAAGGCCACTATAAATTTATGATGATGCCTTTTGGACTTACAAAATCACACTTTACATTTCAAAGCTTTATGAACTCTATCTTTAATTCATTTCTATGATTTTTTTCTTAGTTTTCTTTAAATATATCTTAATATACAAAAAAAACATGGGATGAACACCTAAATCATGTGAAGAAGGTATTGTAAACTCTAGAAAAACATCAAATTTATGCCAATTCTTTCAAGCTTGTTTGTGGTGTCAAGGAGGTGGAATAATTGGTTCACATTATCTTTCATGAAGGTGTCAATGTGGACCCTCAAAATATCATGTCCATGGTAGATTGGAATGTACCTATAACCCTGAAGAACCTATAAGGCTTATTATGGATTATGGCTTACCATTGTAGATTTGAATAAAAAGAAAACAATGTAACAATGCCACTCTTAAAGGACTTATTCCATTAGAATTAGGTAGCCACCAAAGCATTTGAGAAGTTTAAAGAGGCCATTTTCACCACTCCAATTCTAACCACTCTTGATTTTTCTAAAACCTTAATTTTGAAATGTGAAGCTTTGGGTTAAGACATGGGTTTGATATCCATGCAATATGGATGACATATTTCATTTGAGAGTCACCAAATCAAAGGTAGGGATATGTTGAAGCTCATTTTCAGAAGGAAATGATGGATATCCTTCACTTGGTCAAATAATGGAGACCATATCTGATGGGAATATACTTCAAGGTGAAGACAAATCATGAAAATATAAAATGCTTATTAAAAAAATGGTTATCATTTGAATAACAACATAAATGGGTATGAAGATATTGGGATATGAATTTGAGATCATATATAATAAATGGAAAGAGAATGAAATGGTCAATTCACTATATAGGAGGGATGAGTCCACAAAGTCATTGTTATATGATATGCCCATATTGTAGGTAGATTGGGTGGATAAAGCATAATCAAAATGGAAGATTGACATAGATATACAAAATGCCATTCAAAATTTTCAAAAATATCATATCTTGTAAAAAATTGTGTAAGGGGAATGATTTATGGTACAAGGATATGTTGTACCTATATAATAACTCAACCCTTAAATATAAGGTTCTTGTAGATCTTCATACTTCTCCACAAGGTGGGCACTCTAAATTCTTGAATACTTACCATAAAATCAAGTAGGATTTATTTTTGGAGGGGATAAAATGATGAGTCTATAAATTTGTGTCATAATACATGGTTTGTTATAAAAACAAGGGTGAGACAATTAAGACCCTAGGTATTTTTCAACCTTGATATATTCCTAGTTATTGGCAAGAGGAGGTTTCCATTACTTTCATCACATAATTTCCCAATTATGAGGGGATGGATGTCATCATGATGGTCATGGATAGAATCACAAAGTATTCCCATTTTTTACCTTATCACATATTTTTAGAAAGTATAATAACAACAAATTTTATGGATACACTTCAAAATTTACATGGGACCCCAAAAATAATAGTAAGTGATTGTGATCCTCTATTTACCAATAATTTTTAGAATAAGTTATTCTCATGTTTGGGTACTCATATAAATACTATATTGTTATATAATCCATAATATAATGTGGTAAAAAAGTTATTGTATGGTTATCTTTGTTTCTTTCTTTTGGATAAACATGAGAGATGGGTTTAATGGTTTCCACTAGCATAATGTTGGTAAATAATTATTTCCATAACCCATCTAAAATGTATCCATTTTTGGAATAATATGGGAACCATACACATTCCATAACATCATATTTGAGGATCCAACCAAAGGTTTGAGTAGTGAAATAACACATTCAACACCAATAGGAGGTACCATCTAGTTTCAGAGAGAACTTGACAACATCATAAAGCTAGATGAAGCAACAAGCTAACTGGCACCGTAGTGTATTAAATTTTAATGTTAGAGATTGGGTTTTTATGAGATTATAATAATATAAATTAATTTACTTGAATATATATATATATATATATATATATATATATATATATATATATATATATGTGATAAAAATATTTTACCTAAGTGTTATGACCCTTATCAAGTGTTGTAAAAGACTGGCAGATTATAATATAAAAATATCCAAATTTAATCCTTAAAGAAGGTCATTATACAAATAGTTTTATCCCAAAAATGTTACTAGAGATTGATGACAAGATACAAATAATTTTGGAACCTAAGGAAATAATTCAGACATGCACTAAGAGGTTGATGACAAGGGTTATTATATAAGATCTGATTAAGTGGAAGAATCTAGGTAGTAAATATATGGCATGAGAGGATGAAGTGTTCCTACAAAAGTGTCAAGAGATCATCAACATGACATGATGATGTGTTCCTAAAGAATAATCTAGAGATAATAAATGTTAAATATAATGTTCATTTTAAGGGGGAGGGCATGTTATGATTTTAATTTATAGTGTGTATTAGTATATGTATGGCTAACTTGTTGCTATCATAACCTTTAATTATGTCATATAATCATTTATATAGCTTCATATTGGTAGTAAAGACTATTTAGGGAGAATAAATAACATAATTATGGTATTTATAGGATGTATTAGTTAGTATTCAATCATTATATTTTGAATTTTATTCTTGTTATCAGGTTGTGGAGGTTTCCCCTCTAAGTGGTTTAGTTATATACTTCATTATTCTTCTCCTATTTCAACACATTATGACTTATTTTTGTGATTATAATTTAGTGATAAAATAATTTAATTAAACCCCTTTATATAGAGGAAGCTTGATCCCCAAGGAGCTTATAGATTAGATTAAAAATATGGAAAAATAAATTATTTATGACTTAATGTAGGACCCCAAGAAAGTGAATTTTTGTTATACAACATGGAAAGGACATAAATTGTTAAGATGGGATAATATGAATATAAAAAGGATGTGAAAAGGAAAAGATCAAATAAAATATTTGAATAAATGGTCAAAAGTTGAAAGATAAATTTATGCCTTCTGATTATTATTTAAGTTGTTTTAGAATAATTAATTAATCCTAGCCAATTATACTAAATGTCTCAAGGTATTACACCTTGGTAGACCTAGGTTAATTAGAGGGGGTATTTCTTAGATGTGTGATTAGTTATTGTGAGTCATAATATCCTAAAAATTAAAGGATTTAATCTCACTTAGTATTGTATACATAAGCACCTCTTGTCGTGCTTTTATAAATTTAGTGAATTCAGTTCCATTCTGGATTTCATTTGGTACTAGAGTAGAAAAATCCTGAGGAGTCTTTTTCAAAGCATTGGAGATTCGGTGGAGATCGAGAGAAAGATTTGTGTGATCCTTAGATGTGTCATGATGCTCCAATTTCAGCCCTCTCAAGTCAAAACACTATCATAATTATGGTCAATTTTATGGAAGGAGAATAGTTGTCAATGTAAGTAATTTTTTTTGCAATTTTTGCTTCAATTTTAGGCTAAAAAAAGATTCATATTCAGTCATTTATTGACAATTTTTTTAATGAGGGTTAGAACTCATTATTTATATTCAACCTATAGAAGAGGGTTTAGTTTTGCAATTTCACATATAAAATCTATATTTGATATTGATCAATTTTTTTAAATTGATAATATTAATTTTTTTTATTGAAACCCTTTTTATATCAATTTTAGATCTATACATATTAAGATCTCCATATTCATAAAATTTGTATTATTTATTAGATCTAGAAAAATATCGAATCTTTGGAACTGATCTTATATTTTTTTTGAATTCTAATTAAAAAAATGAATTTAAAAAAAATTAGAATTTTTGGAGCTTCTGGTGATTTTCTATGATTTTTTTTAAGTTTCTATTTTGTAGAACAAATGGGGAAAAACAAAAAAAGATAGTTTTTCTGATATTTTTTGCATAATTATGGATCAAATATTATATCACCTGATTTATCTCATTGAGATCTTTCCAAAAAATATTTATTTCTTGAAAATGGAACATCGAGGTACCCATGGTGAAAGTTTGAAGGTAGAGGAGAATTTGGAAAGTCTTCATTTGGTGCAGGGTCAAATTTTTTTTGATGGAGCACTACCCAGATCCACCACTTCCAAAAGTAGCACCACCATCATGCCACTAATAGTTTTTAGCCACTATTCATGCCATATGACCACCTACTGGGCTTTTTTATCCCCTAAGGGCTTGTCCTTCATCACTATGAGCCATATTTGAAGATCTTTTCTTTCAAGGCTCACACCTTTTGATCCATGAAGCTTGGGAAGGTGTTTTTTTTCATCTTGGGTATTTTTTTGAGATCTATATAGTGGTAAGGATATTTTTTACATATTCAACCATATTTCTAGAATTTTTAGTTTGATGTTTTTATATGATCTTCACAACTATAAAATCTATTTATTCTGATTCTATATCATATTGTAAACTTGATTGGTGAAATTTATTGATTCATCATAACATTGAAAATTATAAGGAAAAAATACCATTTTTCTTCTCATAATTATAAAGACTGTCAAGTGGGGGGTTATTTTCTTACCTTCACTCAGCACATCTTACAATGGGAAAATTATAAATCTCCTCAGACACATTTTTGATTGAAACCAATGTCTAGTTTTTCATTGCTTTTTTGGATGTATTTTTGGTAGAGTCCAATGTTTATTGTGTGTTTGTGTGCAATTTTTCAACTTTGTGTATGCATTTTTGCATTTTTTTACATTTTGCAAACACACATTTCATTTTTGCACTTAACAACAAAATTGTACTTTGTTATACATAATTTACAAAATGTCTAGTTTTAGACCACACTTTATGCTCCTTGACACACTATTGCTTCATAGTGATAATTATGCAACATGAAAAAAAAAAGTACAAACACATCTAGAGTTTGAAGACATTTAGTTAGTAGTTGAAGTCACATGGGTTAGACAAGTAATAGATGTTGATCAACAACAAAAATTTGACAAGGCTAATAAAAAGGCTAAGTTAATAACCATGTTTGGAATTTTAGATGAGGTACAACCTCATATCCATAGTGATACAAATATAAAAGATGCTTAGGATAAGCTTAAAACTATATATGAATCTAAGAATCAAAATCAAATCTTGCATTTTCAAATCCAATTTCAGACTCTCAAGCTCAAATTGGATGAAAAAGTAGAAGAATTTCTTAGAAGAGTTGCAACCTTGTGGGATTTTCTTCAATCTTTGGGTGAACCAGTAATAGATGAATCTTTGGTCCCTATAGACCTTAGAGCACTACCCCATGCATATAGAATCTTTTTTACCACTTTAAATGTCACAAGACAAAAACCAACCTTTGAGGTGTTGGTAAATTTGTTACAACAATAGGAAGCTATGCATAATTTAGAGGAAGCAGATGATGACCATGCCCTCACATCAAATCATAAGGGGAAGAAAACCATGAAGGGTCCAAAGCAATCTCTAAAGTAGAATAATCAACATAACCAACAAGGAAATACTTCACATTATCTTAAAGCATGTCAAATTTATGGAAAATAGGGACATGACTTAAAACATTATTGGTACAACAAATTTTAATAAGGCTCATCAAAAAAGAAGTATTCTTTCAACAAGTCACATAAACTAAAAAGAAGGAAACACAACAATAAAATAGGTGGAAACATAAAATTTTCAAGCCTAAACAACATATGTTGTTGAAGATAATGATTCTTCAAATGAAGAATATGGTTTAGCTACTCAATCACATGAGTCTACCAATCATCTAAGTGTAGTTTGGTATGTTTATTCAAGAGAAACCATACACATGATAGGGAGAAAGGAATGGTTTTATACTTTGAAAAAAATAGAATCAAATGGAAATGTATCACTTGGAGATGATACTTCATATATAATACAAGACAATGGTGATATCAAACTTCAACTTGGAAATAAAAATTTCTTCATTTCCAATGTTCTATATGTTCCAAGACTTACAAAAAATCTATTAATCAGATATTTGACCACAACCTCATGGTTGAATTTGATCACCAAAATTTCAAATTTTTTTCCACATCAAAGACAAGTATAGGCATTTGAAAGTGATTTCCAAGGCTTCCAACATTGAAAAAATTATTTAGCTTTATTTTATTCAAAATGATCATCAAATACTTGTAGTCAAAGATACAGAACTAAGCAATTTATGACATAGAAGATATGGTCACTTGAGTTATGTTTATTTGGTTCAAGTGAGAAAACAAGATATGGTTTGTGGTCTTCCAAAAATCAAGAATTTTTTTGATATATGTACTAGTTGCTTAGCAAGAAAACAAAGAAGAGCTCCCTTTGAAAATATTGAGTATCGATCACTTGGTAAGTTGGACTTGGTGCACACTGATTTTTATGGACATTTTGCTCTTAGTCTCAAGGGATACAAATACTTTTAGATTTTTATTGATGATTACTCATAGAAAATATGGGTATATTTATTGAAGACTAAAGATTGAGATTTTCAAGTCTTTAAAGAATTCAAGGCCATGGTTGAAAATAAAATTGGTAGGAAAATCAAGACCCTTTGCTTAGATCATGGGGGGAATAAACTAGTAAATAATTCTTAGCCTATCTTAGTGTGAATGGAATCAATTGGAAATTGATAACTCTGTATTCAAATTATCAGAATGGATTTTTAGAATGGTGTAATAGAGTTATAGTAGAAATGTTTCATAGCATGGTTGAGGATGCAAAATTACCTAATACATATTAGGTATAAGCTTATCACACTGCAATATTCTTATTAAATAGGTTAGCTACTAAAGCTCTTGATGGAATCACACCTCATGAATATTGGATAGGGAATAATCCAAAGGTAACTCACTTTCAATTTTTTGGTTACAAAGCATGTATGCATGTTCCTAAGAAGAAAATAAATAAATTGGATAAGAAAATAAAGGAATGTTTTTTTGTGGGGTATAGTGCACAATTAAAGGCATATAGGCTCCTTGATCCTAAAATAAATAAGGTACTAATCAATAAAGATGTAGTGTTTGATGAAAAGAGTGGAATCAATCCACCTTCTACATAGGTAAATGATATAGGAAAAAGTCTTATAATATTTTTAGATAGTGATGGTGAAAGTGAATAGGAAGATAGTTAAATAGGACCTCTACCACCACCACCTATAGTTTAACATATTCCCAAGTGGTATACAAGTAATATAAAAGATGCTAACTTGAATGGAATACCAAATACATCCACTTCAAGATCAAGGACTCGAACCACGGCTCAAGAAGAGGTTAATATGAACCTTATGAGTATTGTGCAAGAAACATATGATCACTCTATAGTAATAGAATCCCTATAGTCTAGACCTTGGAAATATGCCATAGATGTGTTGAGGTCAACATACCCCCATTTATAAAAAATAGGGACCCTTGTGTATACTTTAAACCTTAACACTGAAAGCTTGATATTCTCTACTTTATTAGAATTTAAAGATCATCCATGCCTAATGAATTTGGTCCATTTATTCATGGTTTTGCTTTAACCTTGCCTAATTATACTAATGGTTATATTCATGTTTTGAAACCATAGCTTATACCCTTGATTTAAATTCAAATTTGATAGGAGAAAATTTGGTGGGAATATTTTAAAATTTACTTGAGACTTAAGTCTAATTTTATACTAAAGCTTGGTCATGTTTTTTAGAATGACCTAACTTTAGCCTAAAATCATGCTTGGTCCCTTTATGTTTTCCCCCTTTTTGTTCCCTTTATTTTAACAAAGCTTAACATTCATCTGTGTAGGATCTTTTATTTTCCTAGTTTGGCCCGATCATATCACATACTCCTTTTGCTACATAATTAGCTTAAAGTCTTAGTCTTAAGGCCCCATTCATATTTATTAACATGAATGAGACCTTAGTCTTAAAACTTCTTCCTAAGTTCTTATGTTAATCTGAGCCCTAACTTAAGCATCTTGCCTCCTTACAAGATCAATGACTCTCACTTCATCATGGCAGATAATCAAATGGAGTAAAAAATATCCAATGAATCCAAAGCCATGATCCATCAAACCAATACCATATAAGCCCTGGGATCATGATCAATGATATGTGCTTCAGTGAGACTAAATATTTAATGGTGCATGATCATATTAAGGTTAAAGTCCCCCTTTTATCAAACATGGACTTAGCCTAAGTTTTACCCTAAGGTCTCATTGTATTTATTAATACAATGAAATCTTAAGATAAAACTTATGCTACAACTTCAATATTCAAAAATATCCAATCATGTGAAAGTATCTAGAATCATGATCAATAGCCCATGGGTACTCATACAAACCCATCTGATGGATCATACATAGTTTTGATATATCAAAGGCCTAAGGAACCATGCAAGGATGACAAGTGTCACCATCTTAGAAACCCAAATCTAGATGAACTCTCTACAAACCCTCCTCAGGGTCAAATAAAGTTAAAATATTAGGAGTCCCATGGATTTATGATGTGGAACTCTTGCATTCAAGATCAATATTAAAAGGGCCTTGTGTATTAATACTTATACTCAACCTAAGTTTTTATCGTAAGGTTTATTATATTTCCTTAATACAATGAAACCTTAGGCTAAAACCTTAGGTTATGATGATAATATGTGAAGGGACCCATTTTATTATGAATTTTAGACTTATGCCTTTAACTTAGTCTAATTTTCATATGCATTGATCTATGAGCTAACTTGATCCTCTTCAAGATTGTAGGGACCAATGGTATGTATGTGTTTAGATATTAATCAATGGTTTGAATTTTATTGAGACCAAATGATTAGATGAAGCACATTAAATCCATCATCTATGGACCTATAAACTTCATGAACTTAAATTTGACATTCCCATGAGGCCATTATTAATATCTATGAGGCCATCAAATTTAATCTCATCGATTATTTTGCTTAGACATAGGGATATTCTTCAAAATGTTGCTAAAAGATTATTACTTGCATTTCAATTCAGTGGGACCCCCCATTTTTGGGAAATAAAAACTTAGGGTATTTAAACTTTAATGATAGAATGACCCTCTGGTCTAATATATTAGAGAAATATACTTAATCTAAGTCTTTATCTTAAGGTTCCAATTGTATTTGTTAACACAATAATCCTTAGGCCAAAGACTTGTATTATGTTAGCTAGAAGTCCCTATGCCACAGAACTTATCCTAAGAAGTTTTTTAACATAAAGTTTTATCTTGTTTATCAACACTATAAAACCCTAGGTTAAATCCTTACACTAAGTCTACTTATTATTCGGGTCCCCTTTATATGTGCTCTAAAAATCTAGCTAAAATATTTTAGCCTAAAGTTTATGATGTGTTTATTAACATGAAATAAACTTTAGCCTAAAGTATTTATCCTAACTCCCTTGATATATCCCATTGATAATTAAAGTGCATTAACTTTGTAGGATCAATGGCATATGCTTCATCACAAAGATTAACCAGACAAAGAAAAAAGATCCAACAAATATAAAGCCTTTGATTTATCAGACCAATGGTGTACATCTGCTCAGATCATGATAAATGATTTACACTTAATCACAAAAGGAAATTAGATGAAGCATAATCACCAAAGATTATTCAATAAAACCTTGAGGGCTTATAGGAGTGACACATGGTGAGTGCATATTTACTAATAGATCATAGAGCTCAGAAGGTCCATAAAGGTGATAGGTGGCATAATCATAGAGATTGACATAAATATAACCAATAGTGATCAAGCCTTGGGATCATGATAAATGGTTCCACATTGATCCATAAACAAAGATTCAATGGCACAAAGCAGATTATTATAAAGTGATGTAGGTTATTCAAAAGAGTGATGTAAATTTCACTCATAACACCTTATACCCCCTAACTAGCTCCTTATTTTTAAAACACATTTCATTGACTTAACAAATCCATAATTATGTAAAGGAATATAAACATGAATAATTTGGCCCTATCATACCTACCTTCATGAATCTCTAAAGGCCAAGAATAAGTATCACCAATTGGTGATTGACATTAAAATATGTGTTACTCTTACAATAGTCACCTCAAACTAGTTTTTCTCAAGCATGCTTGCTAGCCACATGATACAAGAAGGTATAAGCCTTGAAAAATAAAGGTTTAAGTCTCACTCCAAGAATATAATAACCTTTTCTACATGAAGTGGAATTCATTTGACCATGTTCACTCAAAATTCAACATGACCAATCTATTGAAGTCAATGCCCTCAATTTTCATTTAAGTGAATAAAATATCCTTTAGTGAAAACAACATGAATTATCAACATGCTAAAAACAAATATCCAACCACTATCAAAATAAAAATTGAAATTATTGGTAAATCAATGTGTAAGAGGTAATGGTGTTATCTTTTTCTAAAATAATCATGTTTTTTTCATTAAAGCATTTATAGTTATGTAGTCATGAGCATTCAAGTACTATTTCCAATGACATGGGTTCAAATTGTGGCAAACCATTTCATTTTTAATAGTTAGGTCAAATTATTTTTGAGATAATAAGGGTAAAATATGTAAATGATGAAAGGATAATCACCCAAAACCATCATAATTAGCCTCACACAACAAACATTAAAAATTTTATGCTCTACTCTACTAACCAAAAACCACTTGCTAAAGGAAAATGAATTTAGGAAAAAATGGGAGGAGACATGCTTATGTGAGAACCTAAAACACTCACACAACTAGGAAAATAATATCTCAAAAATATATTTAAAAATGTAGGGTGGATAGATTAATTAAATAAATTAACAGGGTATGATGATCAAATTTCCAAAGAATTCTAAAATTATTTTGTGGGAGATGTAACCACTATTACGAGGCTATGATTTGAAGTCACTAAAGAGATGTTGGAAGAGGTAACTGATTTATCATACATAAGGGAACTATAGAAATGAAACCTAACATTGTTATAACAAGAGACATATTCTCCATAAAAGGTGATTAGTTAGAAGCCTCCAAATAAAAGCATAGTCTGATCTTCATTACCTCTACTATGGATATAAGTTTACACTTAAATTTTAAAATTATTTAATATGTAAATGGATAAATTCCATAGTATAAATAATTTAATTCAATCTCATTAGTAATTTAAGGCATGGAAGAAGGGTAAATATGCCCAATTTTCTGTTGAACATACTAAGGAGGATGGTTGAAGAATATTATAAAGGAAAGACAAAATCCTTCTCCTAAAACTATATAAATAAATTTATTATTCATAAAACTATAAGGGATAAAATTCCCAACCTATCATGGAAAGAATTCTTGACATTATAATAATCTATATAGAAACAACAAGGCAATGAGGTAGTTAGACTAGAAATCATAATAGCGAAATACATAATACGTGAAAAAAAGGAAAGGATAGAGAGAAGAAGGAGAAGGATCACAATAACCACATCATACTCATAATCCTATGATAAATGTGGGAAACCAATACATAAAGAGAGGGTTGAGGACATTCCCTCAAAATCAAGACCTAAAAAGAGGTAAAGGGTTCTACCACATGTTCCAATAAGACAATCACAAAGAATCAAATGTAGGATAATAAGACAACATAAACCTATGCCCCATGTTATTTCCCAAATTAAAAATATATAATCATATGAAAATAAAGAGGAACCTAATACAGAATGAAATTAAACTGCAAACAACTATGGAGAAGGAAACTCTACCTCATTTAGATCTGGGTTCACAAACTTTAGTGAAATGGAGAATTTGGGCCTTCATTAGATGCAATAGAAAGAAATGTAAAAAAGAATTAAAAGGATAGAATGAAAAAAAATAAATAAATGGAAGAATAATCCATTTTTAGGGAAGAGGAAATGAAAAATCAGGAAACTAATGTATAACCAAGATAACAAGAAGAACAAAAATTGATAGAATCCCAAAGGGAAATTGAAACCCTTAAGGTGAAAATTAAGGAAATAGATAAAAAAGGAAAATGATTTGAAAACATTTGGATAGAGTGGAAGAGGAATAAATCTTACACCTTCATGCCACTACAATGTAACCTATAACATAAGAACCTCCTATCATTGTAGGAAGTGTTGAGAATACTTTTTTCATCCATTTATACTAAGATAGATGGGCCAAATAAGGAGGAACTATTTATGAGAATGGATGTTAAGATCCAAACCATGAAAATTTAGTGGTATAGCTAGTTAAACTAATTTAGGTATGAAAATAAGGATTTACATAAAAATATCAAATAAGCCAGGTCATAAATCACAAAACTAAAATAAAAAGTAGAGGACATGAGTCAACTAACTATGAAAATCATGGGCTGAAAACCACATACAAGGATATATACCATCAATATTGAAGAGAAATGGATAAAATTATAGATTAAGAGGATATAATATGACCTACATATTGATGTGGGTTTTATACACACCCCCAAAATTTATTATGAGGTTTTATCTAACATTTAAGGATCAATGAATAAGATCACTCCAAGGCACGAGTTGTAAGGTATTCAATTGTATAACAACCTATTGGTGGAATAGTGGTTGAGAGACAAAGATTGTTTACCATGGTTGAAATGGATATGTATAAACCTAAAATACTTAGAGTGCATGTAAACATGATGATTCTAACTAAGGTGGGTAGGTTTTTAAAAGAAACTTCAAAAAGAGGGAAGAATAAGGTAGCAAATGGAGCTTATGAAAAATATAGGGATAAACCCTTTCAAATAAAAGTATTTAAACTCAAGTAGGAAAAGGAATATAGACTAATACTTTTATCAAGTTGTTATAGCACACAAACAATCAAATACAATTAAGAATCAAAGGAAACAAGAAAAAAAATGCTTAAACATGTAGAAATCAAAGGTTGCCTAATTTCCAGATTATTGTTGGACATTTACAAGAGGGTATAATAAGCATGCAAAAAATATTCAAATCACCTAGAGATAAAAGTGAAAAACTATATATAAAATATATACCTCATATATAATTTAAGCAATAATATACCATAATTATGTAATGTCCCAAGCAATCCACATAATTAGATAAGAATGAATATTTTCACATCATGATTGAGTCAAGCATAAATTTTTGAATTTCTTATTGATATCAATATCCAAAATTATCCTCCTTTTGTGACCAGGAGGTTACATGTATTTATAATATTAGGATGGGTAAGGCCTCATCTCTTTAAGATTTGCCTAAAATAAAAAATAAAAAATAAAGTCTAGTTCATAATCATGCAAGGATGCATGCTATGAAGATACTACTCAAAATTGATTTGTCAACTAAAAATAGATTGTGCATGTATAATAATATATGGGGAACTAAAGTTACACTTTTATGATTACCATGAATATACATAATCTCTCTAAAATTTGAATATTAATTCAATGCCTTTACTTGTATTAGTTGATGAAGATATTGTAGTTACAACTATGGTGTAGACTATGAACTTTGTGAAGCTGGGGGACACTAACTGTTAGTTTTGCATGTTGTACACCTAAAAGATACGTCTTAATCCTTTAGAACTTCATCCAGTGTATAAGCTCCATAAAATTGTTTATTTACGACCTTGAATGTATTAGTGAAGGCTTCAAAACTTTGATTGCCTTAGTCATTAACCTTTTTTACTCTGCCTGCAAAATTTTAAACTCAGTTACTAAAGCTTAAGACCTTGTCACTTTATCTTTATTAAAACCTACAAATTGTAATACTTATTCATTAGTTTTATATAAAGTCCCTTCCACTTATTTAAAATAATTATTAGCTGAGTGGAGAAGGTTCTCAAAATTAGGATGATTCACCAACTCCCCAATTTGGGTAATTACCCTAGTTACTCACATGTTTGCCAAAATTTGTAGTGCTTTAGCTTCATGATTAAAAAAGGACTTAGAAGATTCTTCATTGATCTATGTCAATTTAGGGAGGCATCCATTTTGGAAATAAAATAATTTAGGTACCAAAAATTACTCATGTTGGTCATCAAATTAAGTTGATCAAAAACACTAATTCTAGAACATCAGACTAGGAAGTTCAATCTTATTTCTTTGTCCTTCATCCTATTTCATAGTGTAACAATGTCTATTCTATGGGCCTAATTGGCTTCCATAGATATTCTAATATTAAACAATTTTTTTTACAACTTTATATATTCATTTTGTCCTCAAGAATATCTTGAGGAGCATGTATAATTTGCATCTATTTCCACATTTTCAAGGCTTCCTCAATGATTTGGTGCATCTCCTTTACTGTCAACCTAATAAAATATATAAAATTATTGAAATCCTCAATGTATTTGGTAAGATCAATGGGGTTACTCTTGGGTCTTTTGGCTAATGAGAACACATTTTATCTTTTCTCAAATTCTATCTCTCCCTTTGTTCTTTTATTTACCATATTCCTCTTCCTCACTCTCTGTATAGCTCTCATAACTAGATTTTTTCATCCATCCCAGATGTTTTGCATATCCTTTACCCATTGAGGAATTATTAGTTTACCTATTTATTATCCTTGAGAAAGTTTTGAAGATGTAGAAGGTTGAGAAGTCATAATAAGGGATGTGGTAACATTTTTTGGAAATGAGGAACTTATTTTAATGGGAACTTGGGTAATTTTTATCCAACCACTTGTCAAAGATACGTTCCTTTCATAGGTGTTACCTTAGCCAAGAATTTGGTTAAACCCAAGGTTATTTCCATAGTGATGGTTGATTTTAGTAGAGATAATGACTAGGAATATTAGAATCAAAATAACTAAGAGGTGGGGTGGATCAGTCTTAAAAACATTCATTCAATCCTAGTTAACATTCATGAGAAATTCATACAAACATATAAATCAATCAAGGCATAAACAACCATACATATGAACATGAAATACAATAACATAACACATATATGGGAAACCCTCAAGTGGAAAAAAAACAATGGATCTATTCAAATGGACTATAGTCCTATAAGAAAAAAACCAAATTTAGTGAATCATGAACTCCACATGGAGCACCAACCCCAACTAGCCAAGTACCCACTTGACTAGGCTTTAGAAAGAACCCAATTGTAAGGAGAAACCAACCTCCTAGATGACTCAGCACCAACTTATCCATTTGATTGATTTGGTCACCTTTAGAACACTATGTTTCTCACACAATAGATGATGATCAACTTATTTAGCTCTTCACTCTTTTATCCCTCTCAAACTTCCTTCTAGGCTTCTTCGCTCAACTAGGTCTCTTGAAGATTGATTATGTCATATGACCTTGATATTTATATTTAGACCTTCCATTAGATATTAATGATAGTTCCTATACTCTATTATAATGTTTTATAAGATCTCCTTCTACTCAAATATCTTCTATCTCATTTTCTCCTCAATCTAATCCATTAACACCCTAATTAGGCCTAAAAATCCTTATTCTTATACAATCCTCTTGATCATACACCTCTTGGTCAGACACACACACTTGACCACTTATATTGGCCACAAAATAGGCCTTAAGACAAGTTAAAAGTAAGAATCCATCATTAAATTAGGTTTGGCATAACTCAAATAGACAAAATCCTTCTTTCGGTCTCATGGAGACCTAATTCCATTAGGCCTACTTTAGAACATGTTACCTTATGGCCCCTTGGAATAATATACACCTCTATACATGGCATACAATTTTCATAAAATAATCAAATAGTCATTATCAAACATCATCTAAAAACCATGACTCTTTTTAGGTCCAACCACCACTTGAAACACTCTATTATCACTATTCACATTAGGCCTTTGAACACACAAAAAAGTCTATCTTGAATAACTAAGGATAACACATCATTTATACATACAACCATGAAAATAAATCAATTATTAATAACCTATATGACCTAAAAATTATTACCATATTAATTAGACACTTCAATTATTAATAACCAATAGTGATCAAGCCCCAGGATCATGATCAATGGTCCGCGTTGATCCATAAACAAAGATCAATGTTATATTCATTAATTTTAAACTATACCTTATATATTTAATCTATGCATTAAATTTTTACATAATACACATGATTATATAATTATAAATAGTGATGCACAAACTCACTATTTTAAAATGACTCAATCATAACCTGATAAGGTATTTATCATGCCACTTGAATAACCAAATCCAATGACATAAATACATACTTATGAAGTGGGTGAAGTAAGTAATGTAAATGATACCTCAAAAATTTCTTAAATTATTAAGAAACTAGAGGAATCTATGCCAAAAGTGCATAATATTAAACAAATAGAGGATACTATCAAATAAGTTATGCCAAAAGTGTAAAATTTTAAGAAAAAAGAGGATCCTATAAAGGAAGCTATGCCAAAAGTGAAAAATATTAAGTAAACAAAGAAGCATATAAAGGAAGCTATGCCAAAAGTGTAAAATATTTAGCAAAAAGAGGAATATATGAAAGAAGTGATGCAACAAGTACCAATTTATAAATTAACAATAGAGCCTATTCAAGAACTAACATTATGGGCCAATTTAGAAAATTATTATATGATTAAATATTACTATAGTAGTTATGATGAAGATACACAATAACTAATAGATGATCAACTATGCAATCTATATTTAAATCATATTGATGATTATGACTACTTATCTCATTTTTTATTTACATCTATTAGAGTGGGTGAAGATAGATATATCTCTTCTATACAGAGTAAGATAAAATCACTCAATTCCACAAAATTGGATCTAAGACATACCTCAAACAATGGTAATACTAGTTCATAATCAGTTGACTCTAACACTTCTCATACAATGATCAAAATTTCTAAATAAAAGGTACAAAGGTAACACTCAAAGACTCACATAGAGATAAATTCTTAGATAAAATTACCAAAGAAAAATCAAAGAACTTTCAAAAGAGGATTTCTCAATAAAGTCATTTAAAAGAAAGAATCAATATCTAAATTTTATCCTAAAAATATGGTTACAAAATAGGAAAAAATACAACATTATTTTTATTTATATCCTCTCATAATCGATCCACCAATGGATGGTAAAAATACACTAATATTGAAGTCACTCACTTCTAAGAAACTAATATATTTAACCTAGATTTCCTTAGATATCTTGGGTATGACACACAACCTATCAATAAAGCTATATAACCAAAGCATTGCATTAGATCCATCACATTACCAATTACTCTTCATCATAAGTCATGTTCAACATTATTTGACATTGATCCTAATTTAGAACAATAAAATGCAATCTTTGTAAGATCATGACAAAGATTAATGGAAGCTACACTCAACACTAATTATGATTATTTATCATTTTAAAAATATAATTCAATGGTCACAATTTCAAAGTAGAATATAATCACAACATAAGAGCACACAACAAAGCATTATCCACCAAAGATATGTAATACAACTATGAATAATATGCATTATAATAGATCATATAGATCTACATAACATAATCCTATTCTAATTGTGGTCTATCAAAAAATGATATAGGTGAATATATAATTTATGTGGGAGATTAATGAGAACTTTCCTCTAATCAAGTTATTTGTTAGTTGCTTGCATTTTCCTTTGTACATAGATTTTTGCTTTTACTTATTTCTAATTTTTTATCCCTTATCAAAACATTATTCTAGTCCTTGGCTTTGATTTTTTATTTGGACACTTTCTCTCTTAAATTTTCAAATCAATTAGAATAATCCAAGACAAATATCTTAAAAATGTTCATTCTTGATTACTATTACATGCTTGTCATGTTATACCTTTCCTTGCACTTAAATGATCACATTTATCTCTTGACCATGTAAATTATTATATATCTTAATAATTTGAGCTACATTTGTAATGATTATTTACACATTCATTTTAGGGTACATGGATTTCTTTTATTTTTAGCACATAATGCTTTATCACCATGTTAAATATTGTTCAAATTATTCCATTTTAGAAGCCTTGACTCTTAGCACATTTTCAAATATTTTCAAAAATAAAAAAAATGAAAAAATTCCAAAAATAAAGAAATTAAAATATTTCAAAAATTCAGAAACATTCAAAATATTTTCAAAAATTCAAAACCGGGGCTTAAAAAGTATTTTTAAATGTTAATAGGTTACTTCTTTGCATCTACTATTTATTTCATGTAAATTAGATAATATATTTAAATTTTCCAATACACAATGCTTCTCACAAGGTATGTGAGTGTGACACAAGACATAATTTCACATGGTTCTTTGATTTTAGAATTCTCTTATTACCCAACATCCTTGCTAAGTTGGGGACATCTCTTCATTCTCTATGAAAAATTCAACAGGTTGTATTTATTCACAACCTTTCTACCATGTTTAACTATATATAATACAAATATTTTTTTAATCACTCATACTTTACATGTGTTACATGAAAAATATTATTTGACAATAGTGGCATTGATACATATGGATAATGTAAACTAGTCTCATTTCTCTATGCTTCTTTATTACTTTATTACATGATAAATTAAGGATTACTTGCTTATATTTTGTGGCCCTTGGCCTTGTATGTCAAAAATGTTTACATGTTCTTGATTTAAAGGTATTATCAAGACATTTATTTGCAGTCCTTACCTTGTGTGTTTATGAGACATTCACATGTCCCTTATATGTGGCCTTTGGGCCTTATATGTGACATATTATGAAAATTATGTGATATTGTATAACATTACTTGTTACTATGGTGTATTCTTACTCTCTAATATTACTTTGGTTCCATGATACATATCATGCACATGTTTATTATTTACTTAAATGTTATGTGTCATATATAATTCAATGCTATATTAGATACTATGATGCAATACAATGAAAATGGTTCAAATAATTGTACATGATTTAATCTTTCATGTATGCTTTTTTTTTTATTTAAGTGACTTTCAAGATATATCTCTCATGTCAAAAAGGGGGAATCATAATGGGATTGACTGATAATTCAAGTACACATGAGAAAATTTAAGATTAATAGCACTATACAGTTTCAAAAATTATAGCATGATTCATAATTTTTAGATTATGAGGGCATGTGCACTCATTCCTATAATTAAAAGTGGAAAGTTTTAAAAAATTAAGGGTTTTAATAATTTAAAAGTTCAAATGGAATTCAATATTAATTTAATATAGTACATGGGGAATGATATTAATTCATGTTCAAGTTACTACATTGAAACTTCAAATTTCTAAAGTTCAAAACTTTTAAAGTCTCATAGTTCAAAAGTTATAAAATTTAAAATAGAATCTGGATTCATCTATAGTAGTGTGATTTATATTCAAGTTTTAATTGGGCCACATTAGAGTCAAGTGACACTCAACATCTATTGTTGGAATTTTTATATGTAGTGATCCACTTTTTATGGTTCCACCCATTCAATATTTTATAGAGTAATATACATAGTCAAACGAGAGTTGGAGAATATAATATTTCAAACTCAAGAGCATTCAAAGGTTTTAAAATTGATACTTGATCACTCTCAATTCACCATAGGTTCATCATTTATCCAAATGACTCAGTAAAGGGGACATGCATTTATCCATTTATAAGTTAATTACATTTAATTCTCTTTTAAGTGTATATTTTCCTTGATATATTTACAAATTTAAAATTTCAAGTTTCAAATTTTCAATTCTCCAATAGGGAAAATAACTTATTTTAGTGGTGTTGTTGTACATTTTACATTAAGGCATATTGCATGATCAATATTCACATAAAAAGATAAAATGTGTATACACACTTATTTTTGCATCTAATTTACTCTAATAATTTTATTTTATTTTATCACAAAAATAAATTAGGGGTAAATTTAAACACTTAAAATTAATCATTAAGTGCTTGACTATGTTTAATCTTGACATCCTTACCTTACTTGTCCTATTTTCCATTTTACTAACATATAATGTCTATAAGAGAATACATTACTCTAAAAACTATCTTTAAAATATTTAGAACATCATTTATACATCCCTAATATGCTTAAAAACACTTATATAACCTTTTCTTGCAATCTTTATCCTTATAGGACATGACCATGCTAGGTCGAATAGGGCTACACTTTATCCTTATTCCCCATGCTCTAAAGGTAAACTTTTAAAATTGAGACATTACAATAAACTCCTCCAATAATTTTATAAATTTTGGTTAGTGGAAATATTTTAAATATTCCCCTATATAAACACATCAAGGATTATCTAAACACATCTATCAATCACTTATAAATTCTAATTCACACTGAGCAAAAGAGTACCATTTATGCCAATTTAAAATTTGATGCATTCTTATAGTCATAATCCAATTTTGAGTTCAATTTATTATAGGTTAAGGGAATACATAATGAATTATTTTAATCAATCTTCTAGTTGTATTCATATAGTTTCACAATCATGGATTGCACACTCAACCTAGGAGGGAGAACTCCATCAATTTGAGGCCCATTTGGGCTATGTAGGCAATACCAAAATTATGCAGCATTTTATGAAAAGTATATTAGATATTACCATAATCCTATTACACACTTTAGGCATTTGAATTTATTATGTTTATTATGTATGAGCTAGGGTTTTGTGTTTTACAAGTCTTTGCATGAAAAATTAGCTCCAACAAAGAATCACAAATCCCTCATAGACATCCTCAAGTTCCCACATAGGAAATTAAGTCACACAATCAACCTAGATGTATGAATAATAAATAGAAAATGATACATTATGCCCCTGACCTAATATCATGGAATCTTAATAGCCAATATTTAATTCCTAATTTCAAACATGACACAATACATAGGTCTTTTTAGGAATTTTTTCAATTATAGTGAACCTACATAGTAAACATAAAATTAATTTGAAGGAGGTTTTATTATATATTGGTTAATTTAATATTTTTAATTAAATTATAATTATATATTTCACTTCTATATATGTATATGTGTGTGTGTTTGTGTATATATATATATATATATATATATATATATATAAATATATATATATATATATATATATATATATATATATATATATATATATATATATATATATATATATATAAATATATATATATATCAATTTGAATAGTATATCTATTAGTTTGATTCATTCAATTCAAAATAGAATAAACAACAACTTATACATAGTGTCATGATAGACAATGGTTCAAGATAAAATATTTTTATAATTAAAATTATTCATTCTCTTGGATATATATATTAATATTTAATTTATTTAATAATGATAGTCAAAGTATCTAATGGTAATGAACAATATCCCTTTGGATGCATTGTGTTATCTTTTAAAGTAGGCCCCACATTTTTTTAACATTATTCCTAGTCTTACTAAACACATGAGTATTTGACATGTTATTAGGATTACCTTGAGTAAATAAGATTAATGAAATACCATAGTTAGTAAAAATGTGTTAAATATAAATATGACAGTTAGGTGGTCATAATTTTAGGTGTTCCATATGAGTATCCTATTCAACCAAAGGCATTTCCTCCTCTACCCCCACCACCACCATATTTTTTTATAGAAATTATTCAGGATAATTATATACAAGTATTAAATCCTCCTATATAGGATAATTATAATTATTAAATTATAAAATATAATAAGGTTCATTCTACACAAACAATTATCAGGATAATAGTTGAATTTCCTAGATGACCAGTGCTTCAACACCCATTACATTAAAGAGTTATTTAGGAATCAAAATGGCTATTAGCTATCATATAAAATAATAAGTTAGTATTAAAAATATCTCATAATGTTACACACTTAAAATAAGCACATGTTTATCCTACTATACAATATCCTTCACAAGATACTATGCTACCTAGAGTCATATGTCATACACAAAATCCTATGATTTATGATTAAGATTTAGCTACAGTTAAATTTGATACTATTATCTCATGAAAGGTGACCATTTACATGTTATATATATGAAATACACATGATAATATCCTTTAAATGTTAATTAATTATAATTTTTTACATTTATTCAAAATATTTCAAAAATTCAAAAAAAAATTCAAGATTAAAAAATTTGGATGTAAGGATGATGTGTTTTCTAGTTTTCATTATTCATTTATGATATTTATCACATGGTTGGTATATTAAAATAATTTTTCATATGCACATTTTATATATGAGTGATATTCATGACATACATGTTACACATGATACATAGATACAAAGATGTAAGACATTCTTATACCTAAGGGCCATAATAATGCTAGGGGCATCTTATTACATAGGTTACTATTGACCAAAATTTGACCCATAGCTAAAAATTATTAACCCTTATAATTTTAAAGTTTTTCATAGGTCCCTTCAATCTTGTATATGGTCATCTATATCTTTTCATGGCCTTCAAAATGGTCAATTAATCCTAGTAGCAAAGTTTAAGGTTTTTTGACAAGACTAAGGTTTCAATTCCTCACCTTTCCCTATTTATCCTAGATAATTATTGTGGGTTTCATTTTTTTCAAGGTTTATTGGATTTTTAAGTCATATTTTGAGTCTTGATATGAAGTATAGTGGTATATCTAAGGTCATCTTATATAGTCTATTTGTCAAAAATGTTCCAAGCTCTAATGAGTCCCTAAAGTCATCAAATGCCCTAAAAGCATGTCATATAGGTTAAATTTCATACTATAAAACTTTTAAAAAGGCATATATTGTGATTTACATTGAATTAGGATTTTTCAAAGTCACATTTTAAAGCTAACATATTTTTGATCTTGTGAAGCCAACGTAAGAGTCAAATATAGGATGAGTATATTGAAGTACACTTGCTCAAATGGGTAGTTTTCATGCATACAGTATTAGAAATGTAAATAATAGGTGTAATGTGGTAAAAAATTATCAAACCTAACTCATACAACTTAATAAATACTATCTTGGTTGAAATTAATCTTGTGCAGGTCTTTCCAAGTCAAGAAATGCACCAAAATTCCTATTGGGTTCTTTAGTAGATTGGGAGAGGTTGTTATTAGGTGCTCATTCTATACAAGATAGGATGAGTTGTATAAGATAATATTATGGTATTATGGGGGAAATAATTCCATAAAATTCACATACATTAGTCAGGGGTTGAAGGAGTTATACTCTATGAATAAAGGTTAACAAGTTTAGTAGTCTAGAAGCTTGGCAAAATCCTAATAGCTTGTTCTTGGGCATTTTTATTGCATAAATTGGCTTGTTGAAATAGGAGTAGAATTTTTGGAATATTTAATGGGATATAAAAATATTATACACTATCATATTATTTCATTTGGCATGTGTAGATAAGTTTTGAACTTAAAACTTCCATGACCTCAAAGTGGCATGCCTATACAAAGACTCATGCAGGGTTCTTGTTGGTTGTAGAGGTCTATTCATACTAAGTGATCCTAAAATGGTATGTATCAGATAAATAATCATTAAAAAAACATATTAATTTTTTAATTCACCTCCAAAAAGGGTTATCTTGTGAAAATATAATACATAAACTTTAAAATGAGAGAGACTTAGCCATGTTTTAGACACATGCAAGAAAAAGAGTGTTTGTTTGTAAAGATGCAAGGTTTTGGGAAAGTTGAAAAGGTTATAATATCTAAATAATATAAAAATATTCATTTAAATTTTCAATTATTTTTAATTGATATCCAAAACTCCATAATTGCAGTCATGACTCCTAATCACACCTATAAGTTGCTTAGGCAATTCAAGTGGTTTTCAAACTTGAGAAGAGGCGTAATGTAAAATAATGAGTTTGAAACTTATATGGATGGATAAAGTGATGTGATTTATTTTAGATCAAATAGAATCAAAGGAATATTAGTGAAGGAGATATCTAGACATACTCACTTAAACCTTGCATACTCACACTCAACCAAGTAATCTACAGGCCTACCTACCTATATGAAAGGTGCCTACTTGTTTTGAAATACAAGAGGTATTAGGAAATAAAATTACATAATAATGATATTAATATATTATTATGACAAAATATAAGTCCTTATACTAAAAAAAATGATGACAAAGTTGATAAGTCTATATCGGTCTGTTAAACCCAAGAGCAAACACACAGGTTTGAGTGTGTATAGTTATAAAAAAGTGTTTTTTGTAGGTAATATGGATACCTAAGTCTCAATAAGGTTTTGATAAATCTATTAATGCATACCATGAGGGTTAAAAATCCCTTAGCAGTGAGAAAAGGGGCAAACACAGGTCTCCAAGGTTAATTACATCAATTGGTTTGAGAACCCTAACATCAACCAATGATGGTCATAACAAGTCTAAAGAGGTGGAATAACAAAGATAAATATCTAGGACACTATGGGATTATATGTAGGGTGTAATTTTAATATAGGATATGATAATAAATATTTGAGACCACCATAACCACCTATATGTGGTCTAATGCTTAAAAAATTAGTTTACGCTTATAAGGCTTAAAACTTTGCATAAGCCCTTAGACCTCCAACTCCACTCTTGTGAAAAGATGAGTTTATCAGGTAGATGTGAAGATATATGAGGTTTTATAGTTATATTATAGGTCCTAACAAGGTGTCTATGGTAATGAGAAATATAAAAATGATAATTTGGCCTAAAAGACCTCGAGCCCTTCTAGTTGTAGAAGTACAACATGAGATAGGTTTTCTTATGCTCAATGTGACTGTGTCCATATGAATGGGGTTTGATGTATTTTAAATGTGGAAAATAGGCATCCATTATAAAATCTAGTGTAAAGTTGGTTTAGGTCATTGATCTATATGAATAGTCATTAAGATCACATAACACTTCCAAACTACCTATTTGCAACCCAAGAGACACCATTTTATGCTCAGATCTTTCTTGAAAATTTTTGTGGGATTGAGTGGTGTTTATGGATGATGAAGAGGTATCCCCACTTACATCTTGTGTTATTAGGAAGGAGAGAGAGGTTCTATTCTCTATGAACAATCCTTAAGAGATTAAGACACCTAAAACCCTTATTAAACCCTGGTAGGAACCTAATGGAGAATAAATTGAGAGAAATGCATCTAAATGCATTGAAATGGTCTTGGAAATAATTTAATAACATCATAAACTATGATAAGGTTATAATCATGCAAATAGTTTGTATAAACACATGTATATATATAATAAATACCCTATTTTTTGAAATATTTCAAGGTAAATTCAAGGTACAATGATAGGTGAATAGTTGGAAATAATCATGGAGGGTGATGTGGGATGTATTATACATTATAAAATCATAAAATACAATCAATTGATCATATATTATTTCTACAAGCCTAAATCACAAAGGTGGTTTTAGATGTGTTCTGATGAAGTAACAAGGTCACATAAAGAGGTCAAGAACAATATGAGTAGGAAATTTTTAAACTCAAATTCATTGAATTAGATATCTCTCAGGTCCTAAACATGTCTATCATAGATGAAATTATCTCCAATGGAGGTTTCATGATCATTCAAGATAGCTAAAGTCAAGTAACTAGGCCTAGTTGCCTAGAAGGACTATGTGGCTAATGTAGACGAGTTTATATCATGCATGAGAAGCTTAGGAAAGTGTCAATAAGACCATAAGTTACTATAAGGACTTTATGGACTCCTAAAAAAATTATAACTGAATATTAAAAATTTGAAAAGTGACATGAGATATCAAAAGGCCTAGAAGTAGTTTCTAGAAGACAAGGATAGTTTAAGACCTCAAGTGATGACTCATTGGGACAAGACAAAAAATCCCACACAATTTGGAAGAGGAATAAATTATTAGATTAGATGAACACATGTTGAGAATCATTTTAATACTATTTATAACTCCTCTTTTTTTATTGTAACTTGCTCCATCAAGAATGACACTTGTCAGTGGTCTCCCCTATGCCTCTTCTCTCTTTCTTCTCTCACTTTCTCTATATATTCAACCTTGATAGGATATGTTTTTATCCTCCACATAGGTATGGAAAATACCTACCTATTTTAAATCATTTTATAAATGAGAAAATTTTGGTTTTACCTCTTCTTTTGACTAGATTCAATGTGTGTACATGACTAGTTTGATCTTATGAAATGATTAGCTTTGCTTCCTTGGTATGTTGTCTTTTATTACATTCATATTTAGTTTGAAAATTACTTGAAGGTATTTTTAAGTGTCAAAGTGATGTGTGAAGGTTGAGTGAGTTTTATTTTTAGTAGTGTCATTTCATTACCTCTTGAATAGTCCTTTTAGCCTAAACATATTTCACTACCTCCACAATGAAGTGTTTATGTAGAGAGGTAGATTAGGAGTAGTTTTTATTACAGGTTACTCTTATGGTTGAAGTAAAAATGTAGTTGGTTGGTAGTGGTAAAGTAGTTTTGGTGCATCACCTCCATTAGAATAGGTTTCTCTCTTTTTTCCTATGAAGTTGGTAAAGTAGTTTATGAGCCTAAGTGATTCATCAAGGGTAGTTATCCCTTTAACCTAGAGATTCAATCCAATACTAGGTCAGCCATAGCCTAAGATTGTCTCCATGTTATTACAAATTTGGAAGAATTTAACTACCTTCCAAGGGTGAAAATTTGGTTGATAATAATTACATTGATATAGGTTATATTTTTTTATGACCTTTCCATTTATCATGTTGATCAATATTGATAGCTTACACATTTCTTAATATTGATTATATTATTTACAATTCTATATTTCATGGATATGCTACTTTATTATTCTATGACATTGACATGATTTAATAGTGTAGACTAGTTTCAATTTGTCTATGCTCTATGGATGTTATTTTATTTCCAATATCTTAACCATTAATTCATTAATTATGATTATTTATTTATTTTTTAGTACATGACATTGTTTGAATTCAGTGTATCATTATATACCTCTTTCTTTGGTCTTGGGATTTTGTTCATAATTATTTATTGATTGGTTTTTTCAATTACATGAAATTTTATTAGGACCTTACATTATTTTAAAACTATTAATCATTGATATTTGAATTTTATAACTTCTCTTTATGTATATCCCTTGGCCTTGATTGCATGGATCATGGTTATGCCATATGTGTTTATGAGTGGATAAATATAGGATTTTTTGATGATCTTGTTGATTTTTCTAAGTTTTTGGTGTCATGTTACATATAACATACCTCCCCATTTATGTGTGGTTACATGATTCACATCATTCAAATTATAACATAGTTCATTTTTAGTACTTACATTAGTGATAGTTACTACTACTTTCACAATTACTATATGTATCTTGACATGACACTTTTATGCATTTCAATACATGTCTAATATATGATTTGAAATTTATTCATTACTATGATGACATATTCTCCACATGTGAGCAAATAGTTCTATATGATTACACACTTTTTGCATAATATGATGCAGTTAACTCTTTTATTTTGAGATGATTAATTTTAAAGCTACATCCCTCACCTAAAGAGGAGGAATATTAGTTGGATTTTCATATATATTCAATACTTCATGAAAAAAAATATTTTAACACATATTACAAGACTTAGAGATATCAATTTGGTTTAAATTATTAGTTTGATTTAGAATTTGGCATAGATTTTAGGATTCAAATATTTCATAGTGGTTCAAATTACCAATTTGGTTGGATATGGGATAGATATTTATATATTTATATATATGTTTAGGGCATATGCACACATTTTCATGAACATGTGTTAAACATTTTAATATTTTCTAAATATAGCATAATTAAGATATAAATGCATGGCATTATATATCATGTTGGCATTAATTAGACCAGATTTTGGGGCATGTACATAATTCATGCACATACACACTATTAAATTTTTCTATTGTTGACATTAGTATTACTTAGAGGTGAACACTTTTGAATCTATAAGTCCATATACATTGATTTATTTAGTTAAATGAGAAATGTGTTGAGGTTCACCAAAAATCAATGACATAAGAATTACTCTACAATCCCAATATGTGGATATCATATTTCATTTTGGGATTCAAGACCAATTATATGATTAATGCAGTTGAGGTTCAAAGATGCTTAAAGACCTAGGGACTACTCCCTCTTGAATTAGGTTTTGGGAATTTATCTTCCCAACCCATTGCCTTTTTTTAGTACATAAACTTGGAACATGATCACCCCGAAATTCTCTTACTGATTTAACAAAGAATCAAATTTAATTAATGCTTCAACAAGGAAGCATCATCTCGACATAGAGAAACATGGTTCACCCACTTATAAGTGTATTCCTTCATTTATTTTTAAGTTTTAAAAGTTTAATTTAATTCTCTATTTTAGATTTCATAAATAAACATTGATTATTGCATATCCATTACATTTTTAAAGGAACAAACTACAAATTTAGATCCTCTTCTTAAATAAAAAGTGTGTTTTACACACTTAGGTACCTTTATTTATCCTTTTACTCTAGAATTGTATTTAATTTAAATATTAGAATAAAATAGGGGAATTTTTAGATGATACAATATGATATTATACACTTTCTAATGTCAACTTTGACCTACCTTCTCTGTACATGACTTCTACGTAAACATATGACTCTCTTTCTTCACATCCACATGGTTTTAACTTTATGATTTGCTATAGGAATTCCATAGTTTGTATTTAACATATTAAAAATCATATTAAGATTATATTTTGATCATAAAATGAATATTCTTTGATTTTGGATAGAACCATTAGTCTCAGACTATTCTAGATTCTAGACTCATCCAAACTTAAACTCATCCTGTGTAAAGCAAAGACTAATTTTCAAATTCAAATCCATATTATAGGTTGACCCATACTTTTTTATGTCACTAGCATGATAAATCACCCAAGTGTTCCCATATAAATACCTAATAAGTATAATCCTATTCCTATCTATCATTTTTTAAGGAAGCCTACTATAAACATTTGCACATTCAAAGGGACTATCCTATTATTTATAATTCAAACATTAGACACAAGGACCATATTTGAGCCAAATTTGAAGCATCTCAAAGCTAATCCAA
Source organism: Torreya grandis (assembly GCA_037957365.1). Lineage (NCBI taxonomy): Eukaryota > Viridiplantae > Streptophyta > Pinopsida > Cupressales > Taxaceae > Torreya > Torreya grandis. The sequence continues at coordinate 3,740,281 of JARHVA010000374.1, read as the reverse complement.
AGTTTTTATTTCAAGGCATAAAAATATATATCATAGGTTATGATGGTTTAATAAATTAACCACTAAATGACCTCCTAAAACCTCATCTATTGATTCCCTTCTGCCAATCCTAATTACATAAAGTTGTATTTTTTACCATTTTCTAAATTTTAGTACTAAATGAATATGATATGTGTATATTTGATGCTTTATGTTTAAAACTATTATTTTATGAATAAGTTTACATCATATGATTTCATTACAATTTTGGTTCTACTACTAATTTAGTGCATAAATATGTCAAGCATGAGTTATGAAGTAGTAGGACCCAATAGTTAACCTATAACAATTAGGAATTCCAACCCATAACAACTAGGTAGGTAACCCATAATAATGGTAGAATGTTATTTTAACCCATAAAAATTATAGAGACTTCATGTTTAACCTATAAAAACTACAAAGACATCTAGTGTAACCCATAACAATTGCAAAAGATGTCTATTATAACCCATAGCAAATGTATCACACCTATTCTAGCCTTTATCAAAACTATAATGGTTAATTTCAATCTTTATTTTAATTCTTGTTGATATTTAATTATTAGAAAAACATGGATGACAAATCTTATAGTTTATGGAAAGGTAGGTCAATGTCCAAATAAATCAGTAACACTCTTTTCTCTATGGACCTTTCTTCCCAACCATTTTAACCAAGTAACTAACTATTCCATTCTATACTATAACAAATTTATCTATCATTTAATATGAATAGGTTATTTTAATGGATTTATTTAAGTATTTTAGTAAAATCAAAACTATATTATAAATAGATAGTAATAATAAAGAACATACCTTATCTATTAGAGATGGGGTAGCAAGGAATAGAGATTAGTATTAAATATTGAATTGGGAATATTGGCTGAAGAGAAGAATCACATTCTAAAGTTTTTATAGTCTTTGTTGTAATAATAATCATATAGATACATCTTAATTGAAGAGGTAATTTTAATGTACTCAATGTAAGTATTAAAATTCAAATTTGATTGAGGACCCCCCCTTGTAAGGAGTTGTGGTGAAGATATTGATATGTTAATTAGTTATTACTTCTATTGTGTCATTATTTATAGTTTTTATTTTATGTGTGTGTATATAATATTATAATTTTAATTCAATAAAATAAATTGGTTATTGTGTGAGAATTATTAATTATGTATTAGGAATCTTCCTTAAACATAAATTAACAAATCAATTCCTTTCAACAATTAATTTCTCATAAGTGTGATTTCATTTCCTATAATTTATTTTCATGCAATTTAATTTATGTGAGTTTGTTTTTGTATATACAACCCATAAATTCTCAACCTCTGAAAGACCTAGTGTTGTATATATAATGCTAACATAATTTCAAATACATACCCTAGGTTGAAAATTAGTGAAAGTAGTAGGATTGATAAACCACGTGGTTACCTTGTCCCATCATTGATTGGTAAGGTTGTATGCAAGCATTGAACATTTATGTCAAGTTTAATTGGTGGTTTAAACATGATAATAGTTTTGGCAAGGTCATTAGGGAAAGGTGTCAAGAATTAGGATTTGAATAAGGTTGGGTTATATTTCCTTCTATCCTAGTTTAAGAATTTCTCACTTTCCTACATTAAAATTTCTTATTTTCTTATCTTAAAAATTTCTTGCTTTCCTAGTTTAATATTTATTTATTTCATATACTTAATTTTATTACTTTCATAGAGTAATTTTATCATTTTATATTTAAAAAAATTTAATTTATTCAATTCAGAGTAAGAAAAATAATAAAAATCTCATTTCATACTAACCTTATGTAGGACACTAAAGACATGATCAAAAAGGGAGATTGGTTGATTTGTATATAGTGAGGTTAAGACAATTTAGATATATTCATGCTTAGATAGTTGAAATTTTCTATAGGGTAAGAGTCACCACCTAAAAAAACTATAAGTCATGAAATAAAAATAGTTTCCATTTCACAATTGTCATCTAAAATGCTATAAGAGATAGTAGTAGAGGAGTTCTTGGCTGAATTAGTATCAAAATCTAAGAACAAGGAATATAAGGATCCTCATACCTATAAGAAGGATATTTTTTAACCATTACAAAGAGTGCCTATCTATAAATCCTATACTTAGGAATGTGATATTTACCTTCCTACACCTTTACCCAAACTCTTAAAAAGATAACTTAAAACCCTTCTAGCCCCCAAAAAATATTAACTATAGAATTTTTTGAGCCCACCGAATTAGTTGAATAAGAAATCCTAGTTGAACTTCCATAAGAGTTTCTAAGAAGTCCCATTCCATCAATCCATGTTATAATAACTTCTATAGAGAAGCCTAAATCCACCATTTATTACTCACCATGGGCTAAAATTGATAATGAATTTAATGAGTGGGTAGAATAAATCTATGGTCTACAAGTAGTTTAAAAGACTATGGGGGACCTCTAAGGACCAAAATCTATAAATGAAACCAAAACCTTAAAATTTAGCATTAATACCCATGTGGGTAATGCACCCATGGAAAATATTACTCTCTATAATTTTCATAACTTTAGAGGAAAGGAAAAAGAGGATCCTAACATGTTCCTCTTTGAGTTTGATGTCTTATGCTATAGTATGATTACAACTAGGATGCTCAAAAGATGAATTTATTTCCAAATACACTTAAGGACACAAACCTTAGATGGTTTATGGGCTTGGGGAAATATTTAATATTCAATTAGAAGGAAATTAAGCATAAATTCCTCTTTAAATAATAATATTAATGTAGATGAGGGGACTACATTAGAAATGACACTTTATGGATGTCACAAAATGAAGATGAATCATTGAAAGATTAACTAGATAGATTTATGTTTAGCTTACAAAAATATAAACAAACTATGTTGGATCTAGAATACATCAAATTAGTATTCTTAAGTGAGTTAAATAATAATGTCTTGAAGCACTAGATCTAATGATCAATGGAAATATATCATAGATTTAATGCGATGAGATCACTCTCTTATGTGGAAATCACTCAAGCTTTATATGAAGAAGACCCACAACAATAAAACATTGCCTTCATCATATACTAATAAAATATCATGGAGGGAGGTAATAAATTTTATCTAGGACATGAAATATGATATCATCAATCTTTTTCATACACAGTTAAACATGTTACACATAGAGGAAACAAGAAGATACAAAGCTAGATTTGACTATGTATTGTCTAGATTAACCTAAAAATAAAGCATGTTATAAATGTGATGTTTCATAATAAAAAGTGGAAATAATAATAAAGGATAACCTTAAGGCAATGAAATTTAATGCAATTAGAGGAGATGGAGAGCATATTTGATATGTGTCTCAACATAAACTATGGTCACAAAGACCACAAAACCTAGGTGTGCCATCAAATTCTCTAGTATTTAATTCTCAATTTTTATCTACCCGTCCTACTTGGTATAGATCTAATCACTAGACCCCAATTCCACCCCAAATCTAGAATTAGTCACAAATTTTTTTTGACCTCTGATCAATTGGTAGAAACTCCAAAATTAGTAATGGTAGTAATCTCAAAACTAGCCATGGCTATCTCAAAATTTGAATTAGCCATGGAAATATCAAAATTATAAACAACAATTGCATTAAGCCTCCAAATAATGGAAAATTCTCTGAAAGAAAAATCAACCATGGTTTAATCGACATGTTATCTTTTCATAATAATCACAACTGCAATAAAAAACAACCACCAACCTTCATACCTAATAACTAACTAACTACTTGACAAACGTAATTGCCTACCCAATTTATACTAAAATCCAAAAATAAGTCAAGTCAACTGACACACATTAAATAAATAATTCAATACCAAACTTATTCCATGGAGGTAGACAAAGTGTAACTTTATTTAGGGTGAATTATTTCACAACCTACCTCACCGTAATAACAAAACCTCTTGAATAGGTCCTTACCACTGTTACTAACCCAAAACCATAAAATAAAATCCCCACCACTGAGCCAAACACATATATGAGTGAAGGATGGCCTAAAACCCCTCTTTCCTAATATATTACATCTCTAATAAAAATAATAGGAATTTGAATTTTATTTTTTAAGACAACTTAAAAATTTTTGCATCAAAATCCCATTATTTTATGCCATAAAAAACATCCCCATATACATCAAATCTATCTAGTAATTATCCCTAAAGAATCCTATCCAAAATAGGAAGGACCCAAAGACTATCCAAGTAGTTATACATTTTTTAGACATCATGTTTGAAAATGTAGTCTGACTCAAGTACTTTAAGTTAGGTAGCCAAGTAGTTGATACCGATGTCTATGATACCTTCATCCATAATACCATAATAGAATCGGGGGGAGATATTAACATAATGACCAAGGAAAATATGAAAAAAATTGGCCTTAAAGGTCTTTTCCCAACTCTAACAATTTTGTAAATGGAAAATAGATCCACAATTAAACCATAAGGGGTTATATAAGACTTGGTCATCATTGTGGATTCATGAGAATACTTGGTTGAATTTATTATCTTATAGCCAAAATATAACTTATGAGGATACCCCATTATCCTATGGAGTCTATGTTTGGTTACAACTGATGTATTTATTGGTTGTAGATCGTAGAACATGCTACTATTCAATGATAACAACATAAAGTAACTACTTCTATACCCACTAGCTCAACCTTGATGAGAAGCATGACAACCATATTGGATACAAGATGAGGATAATGATAAATATTCATTAAAAACATTTCTCATGATTAAACATATCCCACACTTGAAATATAAATATGATAACACAATAATTTCTAATTTCCTACAAAACACTTATCATATCAGCCCATAAATGTACAACCTATTGTAATGCATCCCATGTCTCCTCACCAACATATTTACAATGAAATAAACCTTAGATGTCATGGAGGGAATTAAAATTTTTAATGATATAATAACACACCATTTTAGCCTCATTTAATTATTGGGTAGTGTAGAATCCATGGTATCCTTGTCCAAATAGGTGTAAATCCTACTTGGACAACCTTTTAATATAAAAACAAGCCAGATTCTAAACAAGAAACTTAAATAGTAACCATGATTTAAAGACAGAAAAGCATCTTCACATGGGACTACCATGATATGAGAGGCATACAATTTAATGCATGCACCCACCACATATATATTAAAGAGGAATGAAAACTCATTCACCAACAAAAAATACATATGAACCTTGGTGTTAAGGACATAGTAAAAATGTAATTCTTAGATGTAGGATTTATCTATATTATATTTGATAGTCAATGGGTATCACCCCTTATTATGAAAAAAAAATGAGGAAAATAATGTATTTTCATAGACTATAGAGAACTCAATGTATCCATGATGAAATATCACTTTCCTCTTCCTTTTATTGACCAAGTACTTGAAATATTGGTGGAAACAAATATTTATCCTTTCTTGATGGGTGGCTAAAACTATATCAATATAACTCATTAGGACCAAGCTAAGACTAACTTCACATGTCCTTTGGGTACCTCTACATACCCTATAATACTACTTGGATTATGCAATGCTATTTTCACCTTCTAAAAGATTATCTTGAGCATTTTTTTTGACATTCCCCTTGATTGTGTAGAAGTTTATATGGATGAATTCATAGTCTATGGGGACACATATGAAGAATCCATTAAGAACCTTAAGAAAGTCCTTTAAATTTGTCAAGATAACTAACTATCTCTAAATCATGAGAAATGTTATATGTTTATAACTTAATATACTTGATTAGGCCACCAAATATTGCCCACATGAATAAAGATAAATATTTTCAAAATAAATGTAACAAAAACTTACCAACCCCACAAAAACAAAAGGATGTTCAAAGTTTCCTAGAAAACACTAGTCACTATCGTATATTTATTAAGAATTTTAGTAAAATATAAACACATTTATTTGTTTTATTTCTAAATATGATGAATTTATATGGACTATTGAATGTGCAAAATCATTCTATGGCATGAAAAATATACTAGTAACAAATCCAATGTTGTAGGGATCAGATTGGAATTTAGTTTTCCATATCCATATAGATGCTTCTGATAGAATGATAGGATTTGTACTAAAAAAAATAAGGATCATTGAGATATTATAAATAATTTATTAGCAAACAAATTTAGGGAACAAAGCTAAACTACACTGTGACTAAAAAATAATTCTTTGTAGTTGTATATGACATAGATGAATTTAGGAAATATATTGCAAGTTTTGTTATTTTTATTCACACTAACCATTCTAGAATCATATATTTAATGAATAAACAATAATTTATTAGGTGAATAATTAAATGGTTATTAATATTACATGATTTAACATCACTATTTTAGATAGACTAGGTAAATATAATGTAGTCACATAATTTTTATCATGACTAACATATCCAGAACATGGTCTAGTAAAATATGATTATTTTTTTAATGAATACCTTTTTGTTTTATCAATTAACATTCCTTGGTTTGTAAAAAATTATAATCATGTGTTTTTAATACTAATCCATAAACATTTATATTAAATATATAAACACCACTTGGTGGAGAAAAGTGGTTCATACTCATGGATGTCAGGGTATCTCTTTTACATAGGGCCTGATTTATCATGCACCAATGTATAAGGGAGGATGAAGTAGTTGACATCCTCTGAGCATGTCATGCTAAACCTTATGGGGGAAATTTTTATTGAAAGAGGAAAATATCCAATATATTGACTACATGTTACTACTAGCCCACCCTACATAGGGATGTTATCACATTTACATGCTAGTGTGACAAATGTTAATGTATTGGAAACCACACACGTTTTGAAGATATGATTCTCTAATCCCAATTGGTTTGGAACATTTTGAAAAGTGGGGTGTTTTATGTTGTTGTTATCATAATAGATATAAATTCTAATAACAAAGATTACATATTATTATAGACTAATTACCTGATTGAATGGGAAAAAATGAAGGATTTAACAAATACAAGGGATGAGAAAGTTGAAAAATTTATTTATGAAGATATATTCATGAGATATAGAGTAATAAGAGAGATAGTTATATATCATGGGCTGAAATTCACATTTTAGTTGATTTCAATCCATGTTCAAAAATATGAAATGAGGTAGTATAAAAAGTATATTCCATATCATCTTCAGTCTAATGGGAAAGTGGAGGCTAGTAATAGAGAATAAACAAATATTGTAATAAAAATAGTAGTTGTACACACTAAAGATTAGGAAGAACATATTTTAAAGGTTTTGTGGGAGTATGTAATAATATGGAAGACCAAAACATGGTTTACACCATATGAGTTGGTATATGGAAAGAAATATATTTTCCCCATAGAATTTGAGCTCAAAATTTTGAGGACTACCTTGGATCTTGCCTTAGATTTGTTTAAAGCATAGAAGGAGAGAATAATGCAAATTAATGCATTAGATGAATTCCCTATGGAAGCATTACAACATATATAAATGGTTAAAAAACACAAAGTTATATGGCATGATATATTCATCAAGACATTATAATTTAAACCAAGATATTGGGCCTTTCTCTATGACTCCAAGTATAAGGACCACAAAGGGAAATTGAGAACTAGATAACTTGGTCTTTACGATTCTTTTTATTTTTTTGAAAATGGAGTAGTCAAGCTATGAAAAATAAACCTAGTCATACTCTCTTTTCTATTAAATGATCATAATATAAATATGTATAAGAAAAAAATTTCAAAAGAGGATTTCATACAAAATATCATCAAATAAGAAAGTCCCCACATGGATATAAAGATGTCTAAAATAGTGGATGAGCACACTATTTCTAAATATTAGTCCTTGGAGGACCCTATTCAAGTATCAAATGGGCATTGTAACTCACCCTCCATTTCCTTAGATAAAGGTCAAGAATCATATCATAGAATTACCTAGCCTATCAATTATTTAGTTTGTCAAGGGTTGAATAAACATTTAGATTGCATAACTAGTTTATTGGTTGGTCAAAAATAAAAAAAGAAAATGAGAGAAAAAATAAATAAAATATTTAAAATATATATATATATATATATATATATATTTAATAGACCTATTTAAAAAACTAATTTAATTGTTTAACAATGGCTAATTCAAAGGCATTGATTGGAAAACCAACTTACTGGTTGATCAAGGGAAAACTTAAAAAAAAGGAAAACCAGTTTTTCACATTCTTATCCTTTTTTCAACTCATAGCACTTTAACAAGCTTTGTACAATTGTTGAAAATAAGTATGTAGTTAGATGTGAGTTGTAGTTTGATGTTGCGTGTTGTATCCTAGTTATTTTGGGTTAAGAATTAGTTTCTACAAGTTAAGTCTTATTTGCTATTGGGTGACTGGTATATGCTACAAGAAGGTAATTCCTCTACTAAAATTTAAGGTGGATGATTACATCTAAAATTTAGTTGAAATGGGTTATTATAAAGTGATGTAGGTTCTTCAAAAGAGTGTTGTAAGTGTCACTCATAACACCTTACACCCTCTAACTAGATCCTTATTTTTACAACACATTTCATTGACTTAACAACTCCATTTAATTATGTAAAGGAATATCAACATGAATAATTTGGCACTATCATACCTACATTCATGCATCTCTAAAGGCCAATAATAAGTATCGCCAATAGGTGATTGACATCAAAATATGTGTTACTCTTACAATAGTCACCTTGAATTAATCTTTCTCAAGCATGTTTGATAGCCACATGCTACAGGAAGGTATATGCCTTGCTACATAATGGTGTAAGTCTCACTCCAAGAATATAATAACCTTTTTTGTATGAAGTGGAATTCATTTGACCATGTTCACTCAAAATTCAACATGACCAATCTATTGAAGTCAATGCCCTCAATTTTCATTTCAGTGAATAAAATATTCTTTAGTGAAAACTACATGAATTATCAACATGATACAAACAAATATCCAACCACCATAAAAATAAAAAAATTAAATTATTGGTAAATCAATGTGTAAGAGGTAATGGTCTTATCTTTTTCCAAAATAATCATGTTTTTTTCATTAAAGCATTTATAGTTATGTAATCATGAGCATTCAAGTACTATTTCCAATGCCATGGGTTCAAATTGTGGTAAAACATTTCATTTTTAGAGTTAGGTCAAATTATTTTTGAGATAATGAGGGTAAAATATGGAAATGATGAAGGATAATCACCAAAAACCATCATAATTAGCGTTACACAACAAACATTACAAATGTTATGCTTTGCTCTACTAACCAAAAACCACTTGCTAAAGGAAAGTGAATTCATGAAAAAATGGGAGGAGACATGCTTATGTGAGAACTTACAATCCTCACACCACTAAGAAGATAAGATCTTGAAAATATATTAAAAAATGTAGGGTGGATAGATTAATTAAATAAATTAATAGGGTATGATGACCAAATTTCCTAGGAATTCTCAAATTATTTTATGGGAGATGTAACCACTATTAAGATGCTATGATTTGAAGTCACTAAATATATGTTGGAGGAGGTAACCTATTTACCATACATAAGGGAACTATGGAAAGGAAATCCAACACTGTTACAACAAGAGACATATTCTCCATAGAAAGTGATTAGTTAGAAACCTCCAAATAAGGCATAGGATTATCTTCATTACCTCTACTATGGATATAAGTTTAAACTTAAATTTTAAAATTATTTAAAATATAAAGGAAAAAATTACATGGTATACATAATTCAATTCAATCTCATCAGTAATTTAAGGCATGGAAGAAGGGTAAATATTCCCAATTTTCTATTGAACATACTAAGGATGATGGTTGAAGAATATTAGAGGGGAAAGATAAAATCCTTCTCATAAAATTATATAATTAAATTTATTTTTCATAAATTTATAAGGGATAAAAGAACAAACCTATCATGGAAAGAATTCTTGACATTATAATAATTTATAGATGAGAAACAAGGCAATGAGGTAGTTAGACTAGAAATCATAATAGAGGAATACATAATATATGAAAAAAATAAAGGGACATAGAGAAGAAGATGGATAAAGATAATAATAACCAAATAACACTTATAATATTATTATAAATTTGGGAAACCAATACATAAATAGAGGGTTGAGGACATTCCCTCAAAATCAAGACCTAAAAAGAGGTAAAGGGTTCTGCCACATGTTCCTAGAAGATAATCATAAAGAATCAAATGTAGGATAATAAGAAACCATACCCCTCTATCCAATTTTATTTTATACATTAAAAATATAGAATAATATTAAAATAAAGAGGAACCCAATAAAGAAGAAAATGAAACTACAAACAACTATAGAGAAGGAAACTCTACCTCATTTAGATCTGGGTTCACAAACTTTAGTGAAATGGAGAATTGGGGTCCTTCATTAGATGTAATATAAGGAAATGTAGAAATATAATAAAAAGGATAGAATGAAAAAAAAAAGAATAAATGGAATAATAATCCATTTTTAGGGAAGAGGAAATGAAAAATTAGGGAACTAATGTTTAACCAAGATAATAAGAAGACCAAAAATTGATAGAATCCCAAAGGGAAATTAAATCCCTTAGGGAAAAAATTAAGGAAATAGATAAAAAAGGAAAATTATTTGAACACATTTGGATAGAGTGGAAAAGGAATAATTTTGATTCCTTCATGCTCCTACAGTGGAAACTATAACATAAGAATCTCCTATGGTTTTAGGAAGTGTTGAGAATACTTTTTTCCTCCATTTATACTAAAATAGATGGGCCAAATAAGGAAGAACTATTTATTAAAAGGGATGTTAAGATCCAAACCATCAAAATTTAGTGGTATAATTAGTTAAACCAATTTATGGATGAAAATAAAGATTTAAATAAAAATATCAAATAATCTAAGTCACAAATCATAAAACTAAAATAAAAAGTATTGGACATGAGTCAACTAACTATGAAAATCATGGACTACAAACCACATACAAGGATATATTCCATCTATATTAAAGAGAAATGGATAAAATTATATACTATTAGGATCTAATATGACATAAATATTGATGTGGGTTTTATACACACCCCCAAAATTTATTATTAAGTTGCCTCAACATTTAAGGATCAATGAATAAGATCACTCCTAGGCACGAGTTGAAGGGTATTCAATTTTATAACAACCTATTGGTGGAATAGTGGTTAAGTGACATAGATTATTTACCATGGGTGAAATGGATATGGATAAACCTAAACTACTTAGAGTGTGTGGAAATATGATGATTCTAACTAATGTGGATAGGTTTCTAAAAGAAACTTCAAAAAGAGGGAAGAATAAGGTAGTAAATGGAGCCTATGAAAAAATTAGGGATAAAGCCTTTCAAATACTAGAATTTAAACTCAAGTAGGATACGGAATATAGAATAATTTTTTTTTCAATTTTTTGTAGCACACAAATAATAAAATATAGTTAAGATTCAAAGGAAACAAGAAAAGAATATACTTAGACATGCAAAAATTAAAGGTTGCCTAATTTCCAGATTATTGTTATACATATACAAGAGGGTTATAATAAGCATGAAAAAGAGATTCAAATCACATATATATAAAATTGAAAGATGATATTTAAAATATATACCTCATGCATAATTTAATCACTAATATACCATAATTATGTAATGTCCCAAGCAATCTACATAATTGGAGAAGAATGAAGATTTCACATCATGATCGAGTCAAGAATAACTTATTTGAATTTATTATTAATCTCAATAGCCAAATTTAGCATCCTTTCATGACTGGTAGGTTACATGTATTCATAATATTGGGATGGGGAAGGACTAATCTCTTCAATCTTTTCCTAAAATTAAAAGTAAAAATATAAAACCTCTAGTTCAAAATCATGCAAAGATGCATGCTATAGTGATAATACTCAAAATAGATTTGTTAGCTAAAAATAAATTACACATCTATAATAACATTTGGGGAACTAAAGTTAAACTTTGATGATCACCATGAATATGCATAATCTCTCTAAAACTTTAATATTAATTCAATGCCTTTACTTTTATTAGTCAATGAAAATATTGTAGTTACAACTATGGTATAGACTATGAGCTTTGTGAAGTTGGGGGACACTAAGTGTTAGTTGTGTGTTTTGTACACTCAAAAGTTATGTATTCATCCTTTATCAATTCACCCAGTGAATAAAATCTATCAAATTATTTATCTATGGCCTTAAAATTTAGTAGTGAAGGCTTCAAAACTTTGATTGCCTCAATCATTAACCTTTCTTGCTCTACCTTTGAAATTTTAAACTTAGCTACTAAAGGTTAAGACCTTGCCACTTTATCTTTAGTAAAACCTACAAATTATATTACTTAATAATTGGTTTTATATAAATTAACTTCTACTTATTTAAAATATTTATTAGCTAAGTATGGAAGGTTCTCAAAATTGGGTCAATTCACTAACTCCCCTGTATGGGTGATTACCCTAGTTACTCACATGTTTGCCAAAATTTGTAGTGCTTTAGCTTCATGATTAAAAATAATAATTAGAATCTTCATTCATCTATGTCAATTTAGGGAGGCATCCCTTTTGGAAATAAAATAATTTAGGCACCAAGAATCACCCATGCTGGTCATCAAATTAAGCAGATCAAAAACATTAATTCTAGAACACTAGACTAGGAAGTTCAATCTTATTTATTTGTCCTCGATCCTATTTCACAATGTAATAATGTATATTATATGGGATTAATTGGCTTCCTTAGACATTCTAATATTGAACAAAAAGTTATACAAATTTATATATTCACTTTCTCCTTAGTAGTCATATATTGAGGAGCATGTATAATTTCCATATGTCTCCACATTTTCAAGGTTTCCTCAGTGATCTGGTGCATCTCCTTCACTTCCAACCTAGTAAAATATACAAAATTATTGAAATCCTCAATGTATTTGGTAAGATCAATGGGGTTACTCTTGGGTCTTTTGGGTAATTATAACACATTTTCTCTTTATTGAAATTTTATCTCTCCCTTTGTTCTTGTATTTATCATATTACTCTTCCTCACTCTCTGTATAGCTATCATAACCAAATTTTTTCATTCATCCTAGACATTTTGCATATCCCTTATCCATTTAGGAATTATTAGTTCACCTATTTATTCTCCTTAATTTTTTTTTAAAGATGTATAAGGTTGAGAAGTCATGATAAGGGATGTGGTCACCATGTTTTTTAACGAGGCACTTATTTGAATGGGAACTTGGGGGTTTTTTTATCCAACCACTTTCCAAAGATATGTTCCTTTCATAGGTGTCATCTCAGCTAAGAATTTGGATAAACCCAAGGCTATTTCTATAGTGATGGTTGATTTTAGTAGAGATAATGACTAGGGATATTGGAAGCATAATGAATGAGAGGGGGGGGGGTGAATCAGTCTTCAAAACATTCATTCAATTCCACTTAACATTCATGAGCCATTCAAATAAACTTATAGATTAATCAAGGCACAAACAACCATACATATGAACATGGAATACAAGAACACAACACATATATGGGAAACCCTCAAGGGGAAGAAAAACCATATATATATGAAAATGGAATATTTTCCTATAATAAAAAAACTAAATTTAGTGAAGCATGAACTCCACATGGAACACCAATCCAAACTAGCCAAGCACCCACTTCACTAAGCTTTAGAAAGTACCCACTTGTAACAAGAAACCAACCCCCTAGATGACTCAACATGAAATTATCCACATAATTTATTTGATCACCTCTAGAACAATATGTTTCTCACACATTAGATGATGATCACCTTATTTATCTCTTCACTCTCTTATCCCTCTCAAACTACCTTCTAGGCTTGTTCGTTCAACTAGGTCTCTTCAAGACTGATTATGTCATATAACCTTGATATTCATACTCAGACCTTCTATTAGATATTAATTAAAATACATATACTATATTATGATGGTCTATAAGATCTCCTTCTACTCAAATATCTTTTATCTCATTTGCTCCTCAGTCCAATCTATTAACACCCCAATTAGGCCTAAAAAGCCTTGTTCTTATACAAACCTCTTGCTCATATACCTCTAGATTGGACAAACACACTTAAAAACTTAAATTTTCCAAAAAATAGGCCTTAATAGACATTAAAAGTAAGAATAAATCATTAAATTTGGTCATCCATAACTCAAATAGACCAAATCATTCTTTAGGTCTCATGGAGACCTAATTCCATTAGGCCTACTTTAGAACATGTTACCTTATGACCCCTTGGAAAAATATAAACCTCTATAAATGGCATAAAATTTTCATAAAATAATAAAATATTAATTATCAAACATACTCTAAGTACCATGACACTTTTTAGGCCCAACAACCACTTGAAACACTCTATTATCACTATTCACATTAGGCCTTTGAACACATAGAAAAATCTATCTTGAAAAACTAAAGATAACAAATAATTTAGACAAATAAACATGGTAATAAATAAATTATTAATAACCTAAATTATATAAAAAATATAACCATATTAATTATACACTTCAACTTAGGGCATAGAGCCTCAAACTCATCACTACAACTTGCTTACTCAAAACTGCCAGTTTACCTTAAAAACCAATCATGGTGACTTAGACCTCAAACACCTGTATAGACATTTTTAATGGATTTTTATGAATTTATATGATCCTATGATATAATTATATAATTCTTAGATATAATTATCATATGTTCAAATTGAAAATATTGGTCTTACAGACCAATCTCATGACCTTATATCTCACTGTCTTATCCGAACCAGATAGGTCAACTTGTGAGAAATGTTTTCATCACATTAAATGACCTAAAAAATTATAAAAAACATAAAAATGTATTAAAATTACTTAAATACATATTTATGCACTTATTTTCATCATTACATCATGAAAACACATTCCAATTAATCTTCTCACTGTTGCTTAGGTTTTTCATTGTTTACACCATTAGTCCTGGTAGCGACTAGATAACTTGTATGAATGGTTTATCACACTTAAGGGATAGAAAATATATATAAACCTTCATGGAAACAAAACATGAATCTATACCTTCTTCCTCTATCCATTTGCTTACTATGTCTAATGAAAATTTTGACTTCTACAATAACTTCCTTAGAAACAAGCCTGTAACTCAACATTCTCTCTCCTCTCTATAACCAATACCACTTAGATATTCCTCGAAGAGTAAAATACAAGATAAAATATCTTACCTGATAAATTTAATCCATATTTATAAACTTTGAGAAACATATTCAACATCAGGTCTTCATTTGGTTTCTAAGAGGGTTTAAACTAGTTTCCACTCTTAACGATCATTCATAAAGCATAACCCCACAATTCAAAAATTAATGCATTGAATTTTGATCTAGGAGCCTTAAACATATAACATGAATTTTTTATGTTCCCATTAAATTTTTTTATGAGATTATGAGCATAAAATAATTATTCTCAGGTTGAGAACCCTTCATTTTGAGCATTCGGGAGATCTCCAAACAACTTTTCATGCCTTATCCTTCAAATTAGAACCTCAAAATTCATGAAAAAACTTGAAAAAAAATATCTCACATTTTAAAATTATTACATTAGATCAAACACATTAAAATATGATCATGAACCTTCATTAGGTGACACTCTCTCTTTGTTCTCTAGACATTGACCTATAAACCATATTAGGCATTAAAACTGACCTTCATTCCTCTTTCCATAAAATCTCCACCTAACTAACATACTAAATCAAAATCATAAATCCAATTATTCCTATGTGCACTCATCTCACCAAGACACCATGCTCATACCTTTTCACAAAGTCTTTTCATGCCATGACAAGGCTTAGGCTACTTAAACACTTGACCTCAATGACCTACTACCTATGCATTTATCAATAATGTCAATAAAAAAACACCACTCATATCCAATAAAATAATATATTTCACACTAAATACCTTTGAATATAATAACCTTGTCATAACACACATTGCCAATAGGCCTTGCTCATAACAACACTCTTGTAGACCTACTTGTCATCATACCTTCACAACAACCTTCATTGATAAAATTGAAAAATTCAAGCTGATCTAAACCTTGACATCACCCAATAGAAAATAAAATTCCTAAAAATTTCACCTTGTCATATCATGCACAGAAATCAATGACCACTCACCATGCACCTTCACTAGATGCACCTTGACAACAATGACATCAATGACAATAACATGCTAACAAACTCCCCCTTTGTCATTGATGATAACCACTATTAGAAACATTTCTCAATAAGTAACTTCTCCCTCATTCTAAACTTTCTCCCCCTTTGACCTAAATGACAAAGTGATATATGCAACTCCTTGGATAACACTCCTTGCAACTAAAACACTCAACACACATGATTATGAGTTTATGAGTCATAATACAAACATGTTCCCCCTATCTCCATGTGTACCTTCTTAGCACTACTTACTTGATCTTGGAGCTAATGAACCACTTGCCTAGCTCCCCCTAAGTATTTGGATTCCTCAATGAATGCTATGGTCAAGAATTACACCTAATTCCTATCTTAGGTGTTTAAATGTTACCTTTGGAAGTGTTTTAGTCAAAATGTCTACAATCTGATCCTTTGTAGAAACATATTAAAGTTTGACACTTTGTTCACTTACCTTCTCTCTTAGAAAATGATACCTAATGGGAATTTTCTTATTCCTTGAGTGCAAGACAAGGTTCTTTAAGATGATTATAACACTTATATTTTCCTAATAGATAAGGATAGGACCATCATACTACACCTTGTAGTCTTTAAGCTCTGTCTCATCCATAGGACTTGAGTGCAACATTAAGTTGCTGCAATGTAATTAGCTTCACAAGTGGATAATGATACTGATGGTTGTTTTTCACTTATCCATGAAACTAAACACCCTTCTAAGAAAAAATCTCCTCCATTTGTACTCTTCCTATCATCTATACTTCCTACCCAGTCTGCATCTATATAGGCTATAAAATTGAACTCCTTTCTCCTTAGATACCACAAACAAAACTCCATAGTCCACTTGAGATACCTGAGTATCATTTTGATCACTTGCAGATGATTTTACTTTGGATTTGGTTAAAACCTTCCCATAAGACCTACTACTTACATGATGTCAGGTTTAGAGGTTAGGTTTAGAGGTAGTGGTGTATAGAAAACTTCTAATAATTAACCTATATGATGTTTGATTAACCTTTAGAGACTCATCTTCCTTGCTCAGCTTACAACCTGTGATCATAGGTGTATTAACTACCTTAAAATATTCCATCTCAAACTTATTCAACATCTCTCTTATGTAATTGGATTTTGAAATGAATATATCTTTTTTTATATTGAGTGATTTATAACCTAAGAAAGAATGATATTTCTCCCAACATGGAAATCAAAATCTTTCTTCATCACCTTTACAAAGTCCTTGGTCATGTTATTATTATTTCCACCAAAGATGATATCATCCACATAAACAAAAACTATCAATTGATAGTCATATTCTATATTTATGTACAAATTACTATATACAAATCCTATTTTGAAACCTTGATCCAATAGATACCTACCCAACGTGGCATACCAAGATTTAAGATCTTGATTTGGACCATAAAGGGCCTTTATCAATCTACAAATATAGTCCTTATCACTTGATAGTGAGAACCACTCAGGTTACTATATTTATACCTCTTATTCCAAGATTCTATTCAAGAAGTCATATTTGACACCCATCTTGTACACCTTTAACCCTTTAAATCCTATATATGCTAGAAATAATCTGATGGACTCCAATATTGCCATAGGTGAAAAGGTCTCCTCAAAGTCTATTCCTTCAACTTGTGCATTCCCTTTCATACCAATCTATCCTTATTTATAGTGACATTTCCATATTTATTCAACTTATTTCTAAACACCCATTTTTTGCTAATGACATTCTTGTCTTTAGGCATAGGAACTAGTTCGTAAGTCTCATTATTCTCTATTTGGTCTAATTCCTCATTCATAACACCTATCCAAAACTTGTCTTTGATTAATTTTATAAGGTTATTAGGTTCAATCTTGGATAGTATATAAAAATTATCTTAATTTAGGTTACTTATTAGTCTTCTCCTTATTTGCATACTTGCATCCTTGTTACTAATGATTTGTGATTCAAGATGATCTCTTGCATCCATCTCAATGGGATTTTTGAGTCTTATATTCCATAAAATTATTCTTCTTACTCATTAGACTTTATAATTTCCTCTTCATTATTGAATTCCAGATTCTCTAATGTATCCTTTGACTATGAGTGTGATTTCCTTGTCTCATCAATATTCACATTGGTACTTTCCACTATCTTTTGTAACCTCTTGTTATAAAATCTATAGTTTGAGATCATTGATGAGTATCCTAAGAATACACATTAATAAAATGTGGAATCAAACTTTTCTAAGTCTTCATCATCTATTTTGATGAAACATTTACTCCCAAACACTCTAAAGTGTTCCACATTAGCAAGCTTGCCTTTCCACACTTCATATAGAGTCTTGTTGCCATTAGTACTTATGTATCCTATATTCAAAATGTAGAATATAGTTCTCATTGAATCTATCAAATATCCATAAAATAATCTAGACTCATTTAGCATAGTTATTTCCATCTCTTAAACTATCCTATTCTTTCTTTCCACTACCCCATTCTGTTGAGGTGGCCTAGTTGATGAAAATTGTCTCCTTATTCAATGAACCCCAAAAATATACTCCTCAATTAGATCTTAGGAAATGTATCTTTCCATTCTTCTCATTATCAACAAAGGACTTTAATTTCTTGAGCTTATCAAGATTTTCTAACTTTTATTTCAAAAATGCTACCCAAGTCATTCTTGTCTAGTCAACTATGAGTAACACGAAGTAAATATCTCCTTGGATGCTTTGGATTCTTGTATGCCCATAGAGATCAATGTGCATTAAATATAAGGGTATTTTAGAAGAGTAATACTTGGATTTGAACCTTCTTTTAGTCTACTTACCATGTTGACATGCCTTGTAAAGTATGTTTGGTGATAATGTTCTTCATAGACTTTTTAGTGCTTATCTTGACTATATTATCAAAGTTCATATGACCTAATATTTTGTGCCATATCCAAATTTAATCCATATTTCTCATAAATCATATCTCCTTTTTGATCTCATTCAAGACATATGGATTTTCTTAGTCCTCTTAGCATTGGCAATTAGCCTTACTGATTTGGCTCTCCTTATCTCACACCCTCTATCATAAAAGGTTAGTGTGTGTCATTGTTTTCATATTTGACTTACACTAAGTAGGTTATGTTTAAAACCTTCTATGTACAACAAATTTTTTTGTATTATTCTTCCCATTATCTAAATTCAAGATACCCCTACCAACTATATTGGCAGTTGTGTTGTCTCCAATTCTCATTATCATGTTTATTCAATGAGATGAACTTGTTTTTATCTCTTATCATGTGGCTTGAACACCCACTACATATATACCATTTCATTCCTTTATCTTAAATTTGAAATGCATTTTGAGATATCATATATTCCTCTTTAGTCTTCTATTCCTCCTTAGCAAATAATCCATCTTGACTCTTGGGCTCAATATGATCAGTCCTAACTTTATTTATCTTCCACACCATTATTTGAACCTTATAATTTACATTAGAATCTCCATATACCTTGTTAAGTCATTTTGAATAATAAATCCTTCTCCTATGGTCCCATGATAACTCATGCTTTGAGATCGTTCTATAATCACTTGTTCTATGACCAAAGATATGACAAATAAAACAACCATTAAAAGAATTGAAATACCTCATTGCATTAGGTTACCTAATTGATCTCTTTATGTTAACTTTCATGTTGGTGATCTCAACTTATTTTGGCTTCTCATGCTCTTTCTCAACCTTTCTCATCTTATTTATGAGCTACTCATGCTCAACTTTCAAATAATATAGTTATATATTCAATTGATCATACTCAACTTATTTTTATCTAAAATTTATATTGACACCTTCTAACTAATTCCTAAAATCCTTGATGATATTTTCATCCCTTTTGGCTTCTTTGACCTAGTTACTCTTCAAAGTACAAATATTTTGCTTAAGATCCTTGACCATAGATCTAAACTCATGCTTTCTCTTATTTTGATGCTTCAAATCATCTAAGGCACTTATGATCTCATATTAAAGGTATAATTCAACTTATCCTTCTTAATTATCATAGTATACTTATTCATCATACATGTTGTCTTCTTGATCACTAGACATCTTGTGCTTCTTAGGATCACTTTCAAGCTTTTAGGCCTACTTCAAAGGACTAGGATATAATACAAATTGTTGGAATAAAAATTATTGTTGGGGGGGGTGAATAATTATAAAAAAAATTCATTAAATTCCACTTAACATTAAAGATCCATTCACACAAACATATAGATCAATCAAGGCAAAAATAACCATACATATGAACATGAAATACAAAAAAACATAACATATGTGGGAAAAAATCAAGGGAAAGAAAACCCACTAATATATATAAATGTAATATAGTAATATAAGATAAAAACCAAATTTAGTGAATTACCAACTCCACATAGAGCACCAACCCCAACTAGCTAATCACCCACTTGACTAGGCTTTAACAAGCACCCACTTCCAAGGAGGAACCAACCTCCCAGATGACTTAGAATAAACTCAACCACTTGATTAATTTGATAACCTTCAAAAAACTATGTTTCTCACATAACAAATTATGATCACCTTCTTTATCTCTTCACTCTATTATTTTAATGACCTTGATTATTCAATATATGCAGAAATACCCTTCAGGTAGGGAAACACCATATAATACTCCTTTAGGAAGGAATAACTCCACAATGTCTCTTCGAGGGGACAACCTCCAATAGCCTCTTACAATAGAAGACTCAATGATTACTTGATATCTTTACCATGATAACCATCTCCTATATATATACACATCTATCTAACCCATGGATGGGTAACCTCCTAATCCCAATGTAGGCCGACCATTACCCAATGTACTACTTCCATAAATTACTCTATTATCCTAATATATTGTACCCATATAACTAACTAAGGGGATGTGTGCCACATGTCAGCATCTCCATCAACCCATATACATCAATATATCATATCCCTAGGTACATAACATTCCTTCCCTCCTTGACATGTTTCATCCCTGAAATATAGGAAGAAACCAAATAATGAATGTGCTTCAAATCATTACACACTTGTCTCCAATCTCGATCATCTAGCCATCCATATGTGATCTTGGCAGGTGATAGTTCTCCAAGATTGTTTCCAAAGTTTATTGTGCTCCTGATTTTGTTCATGATCATAATTATACTACTTTGGTGTCTAAGCATAATTATTCCTCTTTTTATTCCATGTACCATATTCCACTGCGCTACTCTAATTCCAACCATGACCATAGTAGGTATTCTTCCATGCATATTCCTAGTGTTTTCCCCATTCATTCCATGTGCCATAGTATTTTTTCTTTGGATTCCATGCATATCCATAATGATTGGAAATTTTATTTCTTGTATAGACAAAATGATTATTGTTATGACACTTCCTCACCTGGTTCCATGATTGTTTCCTCTCATGATGATGTGGGTGTCTATATACCTCAACCTTTTCCAATAATTTAACCTTATCCACCTTTGCTTCTACCTCTTCCACCTTTTCCTTCTTTGTCTCTTGAGTAGATGAATTATTCATTTGTAGTGTGTCTTTATCTATATCATCTGAATCTTCATCACCTATTTCAATCTCATCCTTATGATCTACCTGGATTGTTATTGGTGTCTTTTTCACTATGATATCTTGTAAAGTGATATTCTTTTTCTTATACCAAAACTTCATGAATTTTTTTTGAACATTAATATTCATTGTTCCTAAAGTCTCTAACCATGGATATCTAAGAACTATATCCCCATCATCTATATCCAAAGCATAAAAATTTGAATGCAAAACATATTTTTCTATAATGAGCTTTAGATCTTTAAACATTGAAATATTCTTACCATTTACTTGAACCTGTTTGATATTCTTTTTTTGAACATGTAGATGCTTGGCCACATTCATGTTAATGAAGTTATACTTGCTGGTAGGGTTTATGGACACAACCACCTTCTTATTTTTAATGCATCTATGAAATTGAAAAATTGACTCAGATTTCTTTGGAGCCAAATTATTTGAACCCTTATCATCCAATTCTTCTTCTTCTTCTTCTATTGATTCTTCTATTTCTTCTTCTTTTTATTCATCTGCTTCTTCTTCTATTGCTTCTTCTACTTCTTCTTCTTGTTCTTCTACTGATTCTTCTATTTCTTCTTCTTGTTTTATAGCCCAATGATTTAAAAATATTTTTTCCATTTCTTGCCATGAAGAAAACCTTTCTGTACAACTCAACTGATCAAACCAATCTAGTGTAGGCCCAGACAAAAAAGGAGTTAATCATCTTTTCCCAAATTTTTTTCTAAAATGATTCTCCAAATGGAGCCACCATTCTTTAACATCAATATCATCTTCCCCTGAAAATATTTGCAACTCCATGATCCATAAATAAATTAGGGTTCATGAAACCCTAAAATGTCAAAATTGATCCATAAAATCGCAATAAATCACTCCAAACAACTCAAAAAATTCTTAAATTTCTATTGTACTTCTCTTAAATCTTCTTACATCTCTAATAAAAATTTAGAATAAAAATTCCCTATATTTCAGAAGATATAGCGAAATTATTATAAACCCTAAAATATCAATAACTCCCTCAAAACGAATCAAAAAATTCTAAAATTTTTACTACGCTTCTATTATATTTTCTTACATATTCAGTAAAAATTTCAAATAAAAATTCCTTATATTTCGGAATATATAGTGAAATTAGTGTTTCGCTCCACACAAATTGCCCAAATCGAAGCTCTGATACCACTTGTAATGACCTTGATTATTTAGTATATGTAGAAATACCCTTAAGGTAGGGAAACACCATATAATACACCTTTAGGAAGGAATAACTCCATAATGTCTCTTTGAGGGGACAACCTCCAATAGCCTCTTACAATAGAAGACTCAATGCTTACTTGATATCTTTACCATGATAACCATCTCCTATATATATACACATCTATCTAACCCATGGATGGGTAACCTCCTAATCCCAATGTAGGCCGACCATTACCCAATGTACTACTTCCACAAGTTACTCTATTATCCTAATATATTGTACCCATATAACTAACTAAGGGGATGTGTGCCACATGTCGGCATCTCCATCAACCCATATACATCAATATATCATATCCCTAGGTACATAGCAATTATCCCTCTCAAACTGCCTTCTAGGCCTCTTCACTCAACTAGGTCTCTTTAAGACTAATTATGTCATATTCACTTGATATTCATACTCATATCTTCTATTATATATTCATGATATTTCATATACTATTTTCTAATGGTATATAAGACATACTTAAACTAAAGGATCTTATATCTCATTTGCTCCTCAATCCAATCAATTAACATCCCAATTAGGCCTAAGAAAGCCTTGTTTTTATACAAGCCTCTTTATCATACACATTTTGGTTATAAAAACACACTTGCATACTTATATTTGACACATAATAGTACTTAGGAAATGTTACAACTAATAATCAATCTTTACATTATCTCATCCATAACTCAAATAGACCAAATCCTTCTTTAGGTATCATTGGGACCTATTTCCATTAGGCCTACTTTAAAACATGTTACCTTATGACCCTTGGAACACTCTAAACTTATATAAACAACAAAAACTTCTCATATAACAATAAAATAGTCATTATGCAATATATTATGATAACCATGACATTTTTTAGGTCCAACCACTACTTGAAACACTCCATTAGCACTATTCACATTAGGCCTTTAAACAGACAAACAAGTTTGTCTTGAACAACTAAAGATAACACATAATTTATCCAAAAAAACATGAAAATAAATAAAATATAAATAACCTAAATGACCTCAAAAATATCACCATATTTATCAAAAACTTAAACTCAAGGCATATAGCCTCAAATTCATCATTGTAACTTGCTTACTCAAACTACTAGTTTAACTTAAAGGCTAGTCATGGTGACTCAGACCTTCAACACTTGTATAGACATTTTAAATGACTTATAATGAATTTAAATAACCTTATAATATAATTATACCATTTTTATATATAAATATCATATGGTCAAATGGAAAATACTGGTCTTTGAGAACAATCTCATGACCTTATATCTCACTGTCTTATCTGAATAGAAAGGTCAATTTGTGAGAAATTTTTTCACCACATTAACTAACCTCCAAAACTTATAATGTATTAAAATTATTGAAAAAAAAATTTATGCACTTTTTTTCATCATTCTATCATTAAAACATAATCTAATTCATCTTCTCACTACTGCCTAGGTTTTTCACTGTTTGCACCATTAAGCCTGTTAGCGACTAGCTAACTTGGATGACCATTTTAGCACACTTAAGGGATATAAAATATATAAAAAAGATTAATTGACATGAAAAATTATTTTTTATCTTCTTCCTCCATCCATTTTATTATTATTTCCAATGCAAATTTTGATTTCTATAATAACTTCTTCAGAAACAAGCTCATAACTCAACATTTTATCTCTCCTCTCTCTAAATAATACCACCTAGAGGTACCTAAGAGAGTTAAATACAATATAAAATATATTACATAATAAATTCAATCAATCCTAAGCACTTTTGAGCAACATATTCTACATTGGGTCTTCACTAGGGTTCTAAGAGGGTTCAAACTAGTTTCACTCTTAACGATCATTCATAAAGCATAGCCCCTCAATCCAAAAACTAATTATTGGAATTTTGAGATAGTACCACTCCCAATATACCATTTAATAATTAAGTTCCCATCAAAATTTTTGATGAGCTGATGATCATAATAAGATCCTTCTTGGGTTGAGAACCCTTCATTCTGAGCACTTGAGAGACCTCCAAACATCTTGTCATGCCTTGTCCTTCAAACTAAAAACTCAAAATTCATGAAAAAACATGAAGAAAATACCTCACATTTTAAAATCCTTACTTGATCTAACACATCTTGAAATCTGATCATGACCCTTCATTAAGCCACACTCTCTCTCTCTTTGCTCTTTATACCTTGACTTGAAAACCACATTAGGCCTTAAAATTGACCTTCATACCTATTTCCATACACTTTTTACCTCAATAATATACTCATTAAACCTCATAAAACCAATCATTCCTATGTGCACTCATCTCACCAATCCACCATGCTCATACCTTTTCATAATGTCTTTTCATGCCATGACTAGTCCTAGGTTACTTAAGCACTTGACCTCAATCACCTGCTACTTATACATTTTTCAATAATTAAAACAAGATAACACCACTCATAACCATAAAAATAATGTCTTTCACACTACATACCTTTAATTCTCATAACAATGTCACAACACACACTTCCAACTAGCCTTGATCACAACAACACTCTTGTAAACCTAATTGTCATCATACCTTCATAAGAACCTTCAATGAAAACACTAATAAATTCAACCTAACTTTAAACTTGACATCAACCAATATAAAATATAATTCTCAATAATCTCACCTTGTCATATCATGCACATACCTCAATGACAACTCACCATGCACCTTCACAAGATGTACCTTGACATCAATGACATCAACCTTGACATCAACGATGAAAACATACCCTCAGGGGTATGGGAATCTCTAATTGGGTTAACTTCTTTCTTGGATTTGGTGGATTAATAATGGACATTATAAAAAAATTCTCAAAATATAATTTTCTATGAGTCCTTATTAGTTTTTATGTGGAAATAATATCATAATATGTAATAGTGACAATAGAAGTGGAAGCTACAATAGTAGGAATTATTGTAGGTAAAATTACAATTGGAATTTGTACATTAAAAAATAAATAAATGATAGAAGTGACCACCTTAAAAATGTTATAAATTTTTTCTAGTGTCATCCCAACTAAAGTGTCTCATCCTTATTATTCTCCCATACTCAAAACTTTTTATTTCTCTAGCTTAGCTTCTTTATAATTTGGCTGTGCCATTCCCATCTCTTGGACTTATTCTTTTGATAGATGATCAACTAGAGATATAAATTTCTCTATTTCCTCTTCTTTTTATAGCTCCATTCTAGCCTCTATATATTTCTCATCCTCAGTATATTCTTCAATGATATAGAGACCAATTGATGCTCCTTCTTCTAGATTTATATCTAGGGAATGAGTAGGGGAATATTTATGCTTAATTTGGTATGTGAATATAAGTGGATTGGATGGTGGATGAGATGGTAGAGGGGTTATGGGAACAACTATGGTAAGAGGTATATCTAAATGTGATGAAGTGGAAGGTGTGGAGAGCACATGGAATCCCTAAGGGGACTTAGGGGAATAAGGAGAGCTAGTGGGAGTTGTAACTAAAGTGATATATTACTATAATAATTATATAAGGCTCACTTGGGTGATTGAGGTGAGAGGAAGCAAAGGAGTCATCATAAAATTGCTCTTCTTTTGAATATCTAAGGTAACAAATGACCTCTCCATTGTTGTTGTTGTACCTAATACTTGACCATATTAAGCTATATAAGTAGAAGGAATATAAGGACCAGGAACTCCTCTCAAAATATCCTTCCTAAACTGAGTATTTGACTCCCTTTGGATCCTATATTGATTTGCTTCTTCTTCTATGGGTTCTACTTTTGGGGAAAGAGGATGATCTGGTGACTAAAATCCCTATGGTAGAGATGAAGGAAATTAATAGCTACATGAATTATAATATTATTCCCTTTTGGCCTCTAGATTATATTTTAGAGCTTGGGAAAGTATCATATATATCTTCTTGTCCTTTATCTTTATCTAAACTTCAGAGTCATTTAAAAACCTGATCATGGTCATAGGCCTGGTGACTATAAGAAACATGAACTTTATTCTTTTATAAGATGGGTTTGAGGTACCCACTTATTATTTTCCTAGGGTCCCATTTTATGAATGGTGCAAGCCATAATTTGTATTGTTTCCTAACTTTTCCAGCTAAAATGAAGTGTGACCTAGTCATATACTAGTGTTTTCCAATGCTGAAAGGCATTTTAAAGTAATAGGCCAAGTATCTTTGACCTAATTATTTGTCAATCCTATTGAAAACTTGGTAATATATATATATATATATATATATATATATATATATATATATATATATATATATATATATATATATATATAAAATTTGTTAATGTGATTAGGAAGATGATGAGGTAATAAAAAGGGGTAGTCTTGATACCCTCCACTTGGATGATAGTCACATTTGGGTACATCCAATAATCACCCATTTTACTGAGTGTCCTTATGTTTTTAGATAGTTTAGGCATTGGGTTTCCATACATATATTAGTATATATGAGGATATAATTCATTTATTATCTTCTTAATATCATTCTTATACCTATGAATAAATATAAGGATAAATTTATCTAACCCTATTTTCTAAATATTTAATTGACAATTGCCATTCTTGGCCATAAGGTTTGTATCCATTAGCCATAACCACATCCATTAAGGAGGAAATAATGTATAAATTTACATCCTTAGGTATTTGATAAGGGTAGAGTGTCTATTCCTTTAGTCATGTAATTATGATCTCTCTTAGAGATACCAATTTCTTAATTGTCAGCAATATGTCCAATAGTGGCACTTATTCGACCTAAACATATGTGATAATTGGGAACCCATATAATTTATTCAACAATGACATTGATATGGAAACACTAGGTCTAAATTTAATAATGTAATTGGTGGAGATTTCCCCTTTTAGATTTAACTTTTATCCTTTTATAAGCCATTGATTTAGCTTCCTATCTATAGTGTTATGCTCAAGCCACACATTGGCTAAGACTTGATTGTAGATAATTTTAGGGCAAGGAAGCCTAATATACCTTTCAAATGCCCTCCCTAAGATGTACGTAGAGGAAATTTAAAATTTCCTCACATGCATAATGTCTCTTAGAGTGGTTCCATTAATGAGTAGAAATTTTAAGAGGTCAATTCATGGCATTACCTCTAGTTTGGTAAGAACTTAGTGGAAATCTTATTCCTTAATTGACAACAAATTATCTATATACTAGTTGGATTATGGGGATAGTTCATCCTCTATGGAGTAGGATTGAATTGATTCAAACTCTTCCCACAATTCTAAATAGTGAAGAAATTTAAAATTCAAAGCACTCTTCTCAAATACCTTGTTTTTGTATTTAGTTGATCCCATAAATGATAATGGGGATGAGACTAAGGGCTTACCTTGTTTTGAAAAAGAGGATATTGATATCATTTAGTTACTAAAAATCTTATGAATTTATGGACTGGTTAGTTATGCGCTTAGTGTCTAAAGAGATTTAGGGCTCACCAAAGGCTTAAGAAGTTTAATAATGCAATTACTAAATCAATAGATCAATAATAAAGTAAATATCAATTCTCATAGATTATATATATATATATATATATATATATATATATATATATATATATATATAAATTTTAGTCTTGTATATTTTATGTATTCATGCACCTTTAATGATGATAAAAAACTTTTGATTTTAATGCCTATTTTGATTTGAATATGTCAGTCAGCTTTGGTGGATGTCCTTATTTTTTAAGTGGCAATATTTCATTAATTATTTTATGTCCAGTCATTACTTTTGAGACAAATATCAACCATTCATTGACTTGCTTCTTTACCATGTTGTCAATCATTATATTTTATGCTTTGGATTTACCTTCCTTGAATAGTTCTATTTATCATGTTATCTTTAACTCAATATTTTGAATTTATTATATGTGTTGGGGAGGTACCATAATGATGAGTTAACATGATTAAGCCACATGGCATGATCTCATAATATTGAAAGCATGGATGCTTGGGGAACTAGATTGGTATTCATTTTGGTGAAGAACCTTCCATGGTCACAAGTCAACATGATCGAGACATGTGGAATGATCATGGAACCTTAGAAGATTAGATCATTAGATTAGTATTTATTTCAATGAAGAAAATTTTATGGTCATAGGTTATCATGATCAAGACACGTGGAATAATCTTAGAGGCCTAAAGACTTAGGAACTCAGAAGCTTAGAAGCACATGGGAATGTGAAACTATTAAGGTTGCTAATAAATATATGAAGTTTTCATGTCTTTGTTTTAGCATGAATATGTTACATGACATGTTTATAGACCTTGGGGGGTCAAAATACTTAACCTTTTATAATTGTACAAAACTCTAAATGATGTGAGATCAATATGTGTCACAACCACATGAAATATTTTCTGTGGGCCCGATTAGAAAAAATAAATGGTTTGAGGCTATTAATACTATGATTAAAATATACATACTAAGACATAAATATTATATCCATTAGTTTGAAAATAATATCAAAGTAAAAATTAATGAAAATCCAAGGTTCAAAATGACTTAAGATACTAGTTTAAGCTTAGATTTTGATGATTTTCTAGAAATAACCCTTAATGATAAATGCATGATATCTTATTTATATATATTTAGGCTCATATCTCCATAAAATAGAGTTTTCATGATAATGGGTCCCTATTTTAAAATTTAAAAATGGGTGTGTGTGTGTGTTAGGGCATAACAAATGGTGACTCACAGGGAAAAATATTCCCAAGTATTGAGAACCTAGAGTTTTAGAAATATATTATGACAAAACTTAAGTCTTAAAAAATAAAGAATAAGGTAATATAATTAAGAAAAATACTCTTACTTACCAATTCAACATACTAACCTTCCCATTCCTTGGATTAGTGTGTGATCTAGTAAGATTAATTTCCATTGGTTATGAATATTTTGACAAATACCTAAATAAACACTATAGGTTTCATTTTAACTTTTAACCTTGTAACCAATGAGAAAATAAAGCTTGGGAATTTCTCTAATACCATCTAGGAATTCATAGCCCTAATAAATATACCTATGGTTCTACTTGAAGCCTTGCTTTACTGCCAACCAAGCATCCATAGCCTTGGTAGAGTTTACTTGAATCACCTATCCTCTATTAGTTTTCCATTTTTTTTGAATCATAGATAGAGGAAGATTGGGAACCACCTTTGGTTGTATGTATGAAATAAGAAAAGATATCGGTTAATATGTCCCTATCATTGTGTATTCATCCAAATTTTTATCATCTCCTATCCAAGTTTTAACATATGATAGTACAATATATCTTTTGAAATGGGAAGCTTTTCTAAAATTTGCATGAGTATATTAGAGCAAGTGCCAAAGGTTGATTAATCCTATTTGATCTAAATAAAACAAAATTTAGTCACAATATATATCTCAACTCTAGAAATTCTACTATTGTTAGAATAAATTTCATGACTATGAATTATGCCCCATATAGGTATCATTTCCATTCTTTTGGCACTTCCTTTTGGATTTAATTTGGGAAATTATTTGACACAATTATAAAACTTAGGAAATTAAACTAGAAAGCATGGAACTACTCCATCAAAAGAAACAAAACTACTCTAAAGGAAAACAAGTGAAAAAATAAGGAAATTTAATCTAGAAAATAAGAAATTTAATCTAGAAAGTAAGAAATTTAATATAGAAAGTAGGAAATATAATCTACTTCTAATATAAATCTTTATTTTTAGTTCATTTTGATGCATTTCTAGTTAGATCAATCTTGAAGTAATGCTTCAAAAACTATCCATTGATTGGAAAGGTGAGGTCCTTACCTTAGAGGTCTTTTAACCTAAAGGCATTATTTCCAAGGATTTTAGATACTTGATATGGTCCAATCCATAATATAGTGAAATTTCCATGTTTCAATTTATTCTCATGTGAATTATCCCAGAGGAGTACTAGGTCTAAAATATTGAAATACTCAATCTTAGAACTTTTGTTGAACTATCATTTGATAATATCCTAATGTTTGTTAAAGTTGTGCAATGCTTAAGTTATTATACCTTTTAATTAGACTATATCAAGTATTCTATAAGTTATTATCTCATATTCACCAATATAATCCTATATGAATTAGTAAGTTAGTATATTGAGAGTGATGGGGAAGACTAGTTATCATCCATATAAAAACAAAAAAGGTGAATCCTAAAGAGATTTCTTGTGCCTAGTTTAGTCTACCCATATTGCATATTTCAATAAGAGATGCCATTCTCTTAGTTTACTCTATGCATATTAATTTATGGCATCCATTAGGTTCTTATTGGTTGATTCATCCACTCTATTTACTCATAGGTAATGGTTTGAAGAGAACTTGAGGGTGATTTGATTGTAGTAGGCCCATTCTATAAATTTAGTATACTAGAATGCTAGACCATTATCACAGACCAATGAAATATGTGTGCTAAATTGGGTTACTTTATTTACCTCCAAGAAATTGATGACATCTATGGCTCATGAATTCTTAGTATCAATATCCTTTATCCCCCTGGTATAATAATTAATAGCCATGAGGATGAACTTATGTCCTACTAAAGAATTTGGATTTATTACTCCAACAAAGTCTAGGAAGCATGGGTAAAAGGGCATCCTTCAATGATTGGATGTAAAGGAATAAAATTATTCACCTATTTCTTATCAAAAACCTAAAATTAATGGCATATTTTGACATAGTTATGGCATCTTTGAATATTTTGGGCCAATAGTAACCCATCCTTAAAATCTTATGAGATTTAATATTACCACAGGTATGTCACTACCAACATTCTGATGTATATTATATAGGATGTCC
Organism: Torreya grandis; assembly: GCA_037957365.1. Lineage (NCBI taxonomy): Eukaryota > Viridiplantae > Streptophyta > Pinopsida > Cupressales > Taxaceae > Torreya > Torreya grandis. The sequence goes on along the minus strand of JARHVA010000374.1, from coordinate 3,708,335 downwards.
TTAGCTTCCTCTTTTGAAATGAACCTTAAATATATTTTTTAATACTTTTTTTAAAGGACCCTTTTATTGATCATTAAATGAGACAATTTGAGATCGAGGGATCAATTTTACTCTCTATTCAACTCTTGAGGGCTTGTGCTTATAATCAGGTAATGGATGATATGTGAGTACCATTCCCCTCTTGTCACCTAGGTGCTAGGTGTCTAGGTTGCACCCTTGCTAAGGAAAAAAATGTTCACATGGGAGTGGCATATAGGCTATGGGTCACCTATGTTTAGGAAAAATATCTAGATTTTATGGGGCTAACTCCCCTGATTTGTCATTTCAACACTCTCTCTAAGTCCTAATCTATTGGGATGAAAAGGGTAAAGAAGTTACATGAAGGAAACCTATACTAAAGGTTGGTGATGTACTTGAGATGATTTTTCATCCACTCTCTCATCTTTAAATATTAACACACTAGTTAATAATGTGTATAGTTAACACACTACCTTTTAAGGCTTCTAAACAATAATGTTTCACCTAGAGGTCATCTTGAGTGACTGAATCAAGAGGGTGATGAGAATAAGTCCTAATTCAAGTACTCAATATCATACATCCACTTCAAGTTTGAGCCATAAGAATCATGACACACTAAATAACCTACAAGGAAATCTTGTTAACACTTAGGTGAATCTTGGACCTACAAAGGGAAAACTATAAATATTATGCATATCAAAATAAGTATGAATACACTAAGTTCTAGTCATGAAGGATTTGCAATTCTATTCATAATTCCAAATAGGTGCACATGTACAAAAACTAGTAGATTTTCCTCATATCAACCTGATGGATGAAATACAATTCTAAAATCCTCTAATATATAGTAGAAGAGGAAAGAAAGAGAGGGGAATGTAGCTTGGAGGTGAGAGAATGAGGTTATATATGACCAAGGTCCACTCAAAATGGTAGTTACATCAATTATGAATTCCCTTTTAATCCTTATCCTTGTGTTGATTCTCTTTAATTATCCCCTTAGGCATTGAAGATCAATTAGAGGGTTTTGAGGGTCCTAACAAGGTAGTTTCAAGTAGAGTAAAATATAAAATGATCATTTTGGCCTCCAAGCCCAACTTGAGGTCATAGACCTATATAGCTAGTTTGAGTAATCACTTTGGATTCTCATATCTTTCACCTCAAATGGATTCTAAGAAAATGATTATAGGATATTTTATATATTCCTATGTATCTTAATGTCATAGAATATTGAGTGGGAATAAGGGGCACACCTTTATGAACAAAGGTTAAGAAGTTTAACCTATTCAAACTACCTGTAGAAAAATATAAGCTCACTTCTCTATATAAACATCTTAGTCCACTCTTTTCATGGAAAATTTATCCTATAAATAAATTTATAGGAGTCCATGTACCTAAAATCTATGGTAGGATTTTTTGGTTTAGGGGTCTGTACTCTATGAATCATTGCTAAGAGTATTGGATACCCAAAACCTCCCTAAAACCCTAGTATAGACCTGATGGTAGAGATAAATAAATGTTTGAATCAAAAAGCACTAATTTTTCCTATATAACACTTGGATTAGGTAGCACACTTAGGGAGATTCCAACAATGGTAGTGAGTTGTATAGACTATGTACAAAAGTGTTAGAAATATATACTTTTATAAATTTTTGGGGAGACTATAGAGTTATATGCATAATAAAGAGTTGTAAATAATTGGTGGAGATGATTTGGTAATTTTTAAATTCATTAAAGTCATGATATATCAAATGATTTACCTATAAAGGTCTATTCAACTCATCTCCAAACTGCTAGTCTATAGAAATCAAGAACAAGGAGACACAATCAACTACTGTGAGTAGGTTATAGATGTTTCTTAATCAAAAGAGGTCATGTGATTATGCAAGGATTTTTTTTAGACTTAAAAATCATTTAGATATAGGTTATCAAGATTTATTATAGTTCTCTAGTGGCTGTAAAGACCAACACTTAAGCAATTAGGCTTAATTGACCTATTTGGTCTTTTGGTCAATAAGAGAGCTCAAATTTGGCATAGAGGGGACAATAAAGAGAGAAAATGTAGGTTATAATTACTAATAATTGATGGTTTGAATGGAAAAAATACTTTAAAATACATTATGTAGATGTGGAGGCAATTTCATCATCAAGTCACTTGCAGGGACTAGAGGGTAACTCAATGCCTTATGAGGGCTAATTGCACTTTAATTCCACCTTCATAACTAACATGAGAGGAGTTATACACTATTTTGAGCATGGTAAAACCTTTGGTAGGGATAAATAAAGTTTAATCAACCCACATAACCTCATTTTAATTGTCTAAAATCTATTTAAGACCCTAATCAAGAGGACCAACACATGGGGGAATTGAAGAAAGTTTGTGTAACTAATGTAACTACAAGATTGAGTGGACCTTGGTCATTTATGACCTATTTTTCTCAATTACATGAAAAATTAATCTCTCTTTATCTCCTTTCATTATATATATTTAAGTCTTTTGTCCTTGTATTTTATCCCTTAGTCTAGTATGAGAAAAATCTACCAGTGTTTGTACTTGTACACCTACTTGGACTGATGAATAGAACATTGTAGCTTATTCATGATCTATACTTAATGTGTTCATGATTGTTTTGATATACATATTGGTATGATCTTTCATTTATAGGTCCAAGTTAAACCTAGGTATTAATAATTTTTCTTATCAGGTTGTCTAGTGTGTTATGAGGTTGATATCTCAAGTTTGGAGTGGAAATCAAATTGTCAGTGCCTTGAACTAGACCTTTTTCTCATGACCCTATTAGTTTAGTCATTAAAATTGACCTATAGATGAAATATTATTGCTTATAATTCATTGAATATATTCTCTTAACTCTATGAACTATCTATTAGTGTGGTTAAGGGTCCAAAGTTGAGTGGATGAGTAAGTGTATTGGTGCATCACCAATTTGGAGTAGGTTTCTTTATGCAATCTTCTTCCCATTTTCACCCCAATAGAATTAGGATTTAGAGAAAGAGATTCAAGTTGAAAAATATAGGGAGATAACCCTATTAAAATATAGAGGTTTGGCCTAATCAATAGGTAACCCAAAACCTATAGGCCACTCCCATGTTAGCTAAGGTTTGAGGTGGATGTGAACAGTCCTATCCTTAGAAAAGGTGCAACCTAGATTACTAATAGTTCTATCATACCCAGTGGGACAAGCTTAAATTGACTTAAATCATGATTTGGTATACTTATAGGACATATGGAAAAATAAATACATTTAATAACAAAATCTATAGTCATATTAGAGGATTTTAATCACCAAATTGGCAAGTTTTTAGTTAGAAAGTCACAACAAAGTTCATGACAAGTCATCACTCAAGGGTAAGAAAGGTCATTAAACAGTCACTCTTGATAATTCATTGATTTTCATGTGCTCAATGATGAAATATGGATCTATATGGGATAGAATTATATCAGATAATACCTTATAGATAGATCTATAATCCTTTCCAACTCTATCATGATCTTTACAAACCATATTTTGACCCCTATCAATCATGTATTTACCCTTATCAGTATTATGATGAGTCTCCCTATTTTCAAGACTACCATCCTTGTTATGAGACTCATATACCTCCTTAGTAGCCTAATCACCAATATAATTAGTCATGGTAGTAATATGATGTTTTTTACATGCCTACTCATGCCCTAAGTTAGTCCATATCAAGCCTTAAGTAGACCCTATTGGACCATGAGAATCATATGGTAAACATTAATACATTGAAGGGGTATGGGTAAGATATTCCCAAGCATGTGATTAAGGGTGTTATGAATTCATTATAGTATGTAAAATAAGAGTGGATATCCTTCATTAGGAAAGGTCATTCAAGAGGCAATAATGACATGCTTAATATAGAGGGCCTAATTTCCAATATTGAGGAGAAGTTGGTAGTACATGAAACACAATAAACTTACTAAAATTATATCCCCTCATCCATATCATGTTAGTATTATTTTGAGATACCCATCACCCATCAAAAGATACAACTAATTGAGTATCAAAACCCTAAAAGTCTCTCAAAATCCTTCCCAGCCTTTTTATCATGTAAATTTGTCTAAGGGAGAGTAAAATAAGAAGGAAAAGTGTGCATTAAAAGAACTAGTCATCATGATTAGTCAAGGCTTAATTTTGAAACCTCCCTTGCCAAAAATATTAAGGCTACAGATAAGCATCTATACCAGTCTATAGGAGCTACAAAAATGACATAGCCTTAGCTGTGTTGTCCTTGAAAAATGACTCCTCATTTTTCAGACAACATATGACTATTTTGGTCTTGCATGGCCAAAATTGTCCATCCCCTTTCCAAAAATTTGTTCTAAAACATTCAATTTCATCATTTTCCTAACTTTTGGGTAAAGGGATTAGCAGGTTCAATGGGTTCAAAGGCTTCTGCAAGTGAGTTCAACCAAAGGGGACTAGTTTCTCACACTTGGACACTTTCGAGATAGGTTTAACGCTTTGGTTCAACTTAAAAAGGGTCATCGATAATCTTATAATCAAATGAACCAATGAACCATTGAACCTTGAACCACTTTGGTTCAAATTTCAATGGGTTCAAGGTTTAATATCAGTGGTAAGCTTCAAACGAGTCAAGCGCTTTGTCTAAAGTTCAACGGTTCAATAGGTTCAACAACCTAATGGTTTAACATGTTTGGTTCAAAAGACCCAAGGCTTGGACCAATAAAGAGAATGAACCAATTGATCTTTGAACCAAAAAAGTTTAAAGGTTCAAAGGTTCAAGCAATTCAAAGGTAGCCTCAATCAAATAAAGAAGCAGTAAACAGTTGGTTCAATCTACAGGTTCAATCAACAAGTTTAAGAAAAAACCCGCAAAAGCCACCATGTGTCCCATTGAAACTCTGTGGAGCACGACAAGTGTTAGTGTCCATGTCTCTAGCCTTTTCATAAGCTACAAGGCTTCTTTTGATAAGTTTCTTAGAGTCTCGTAGATGGTGACAAGTGGAAACTATGGAAGGCCCCAATGTATTCATCTAAGAGTGGCAGAACGTGCCACATGTCCCCTTTAAATCTTGATGGAAGCTGACAAGTGTCAATATCTATAGTCTCTTCCCTTAGCTTCACTATTTTGAGTAAAGACCATGGTGGGCTTGAGGATGAGTGACTAAATGAAGTGGAACATGCCAAGTGTTTGCATCCACGTGACTAACAAGTGTATTCAGATCGCACCACGTGTCCCTTGCAGAGATCGACGGAGGCCAACAAGTGTCATCATTCACAAGAGCCAAACTGAGCCCCAAACATTTCTATGATGTCACAAAGGCCCAAAGAGGTAGATGATACCAAGTGTCAATAGTAGAAGATGCCACATGTCCTCACCTATTCTAGTGGAAGACAACACGTGACACTTGTTCAAAGAGTGGAAGCTGCCACATGTCAAAGGAAAGGGGCACTCATAATATGAAGGCACATATAGAGCCAAGGAAAGGTTTTCTTTGGATGAATTATGTAAAGGAATTCCTTTGAACATTTTGTCTAAAGGAAATGAAAGGGATGATATCCCACTGGAGAGAGAAAGATTGAAGGCTACTTAGAAGAGCCCAAAGGGTAAGTTCCCTTTGGGAAAGGTCTGAGCCTCAAAGAGAGCAATGGATGCTACCAAGTGTCACATGCTGAGATGCAGTTTCAAATGAAACTTCATGGAGTGGAACCCACTACATGTCCCAACCTAGTGCAGTGGAAGCTACCATGTGTCTGCATCCATGATCCCCTCAGCCTCTAATAGTTTCAAAGCTTATTCCAATAAGCTTATTTCAAAATAGCAGATGCCACCATGTGTCCTCACTTGTATCATGACATGATGACAGGCCTATAAACATCAAATTTAAAGTAACTGGCTAAATTTTAACCTTCAATAGGGAAAAGACCCATGAATGCCAAATCAACTACATTTAAGTGTCTATTGATTTTTACAAACTCAAAAAATGAACCTAGATGCATTAAAAAATGCCTAAGGCTAGGATCAAGAGAAGAAAGAGACAAAGAGGGAAACTCAATAGGAGTTACTACCAGTAGGTGAAGCAGTTTACCAGGTAGATATTTGGGAGCTGGTAACATTGAAAGCATCATCTGCTTGTCCCCTTAGAGGTGAAGATAGAGTAGATAGTTACGTGGCTAAGCAGGTGAATGAATGAATGATTTAGGCTAAGGAGGAAACACTAGAGATGAATCAATAGGCCATAGTTAAGGTAGCCACCCTACTCCAACATGGCCATTCCTAACAAAAACTAAGAATGCATCCAAGGCATTGAATGTGCTGAATAGGTCACTTCATTGGGAGAAAGTGCCAAGTTTCCCTCAGACCTCTATATATTGGAATCTCTTGTGGTATCACTAGGGAGACCTTTTTAATTATCAAAAGCAAAACTCTGTCCAAATTAAAAGGCTTTACTGAGACTTTGAGCTTAGATTATAACTCATATTATTTTATTTAAATGAGAAAACAAGTTACTTGCAGACTTTATGCTGTTATAGCTTGTGCTATCTTAGGAGATTGTTCATATGTCTATTTCCTAAGAGCTTTCTTGTCCATTTGATTTAACAAGTAGAACTAGTGGAGGTGATCAGGAAGGTGTCCTGAAGGCCAATTGTGGGATGAAATTTTTCCCCCATAAGTACCTTTAGTGTGTTTTCATTTTCCTTTCCTGTGTAAAGAGCCTTGGGATGACGTAGTGCCCCCATTGTTCTTCATTTTTCTCTCTGGGGTTGCTGGTCACTCAACACCCCCATTACTGATTACTTGCTACCTGAAAGATTCCTGTTGCCTACTAAAGAACACTTTTGAAAGAAGAGAAGTGCCTTCTATCATTGCACTAGGATTTATACTATTTAAGAAGGGATCTGGCTCTTGGCTGAAAGTTGCTCCTAAAAGAAGATAAGTACCTTCTTCATCACCCAGGATTTCTTCCTTATTTATCAGCATCATCTCTAAAAGAAGAGAGATGGATGGTTTATCCCACCCCTGTGTCTTACTTTCTACTTATTTATTTTATATATAGTTCCTACGTATCTATAGGGAACCTCCCCTTGATGAGAGGATAGATTTGTCTCTAGTTGATGTAGTAAAGCTTCACACCCGACTAACCAATCTTCTTGTTATGGTTGATCAGACCTATTTTGTTGACCAGTATGCTGATTGACAAAATATCCACCCAACAATTTTTTGGTGACTCTGTTAGGGAAGTACAAGTAGTTTGAAGCCTCAAGCTTCAAAATAAAGTGTGACTAGTCCTTTTCCATTTTTGATTCACAATTTGGTAACCCCACACTATACCAAAAGCCAGAGAGCTCAAGGTGTTGTTGATCCTATCTTTGAGTTGGAACAACAAAGAGATTTTGACTTGCTTTCTCCCCAACCCCAAGTTTAATGATCTAAGAGTGTCCCTCCTACCCATACCAAGACACCAACACAAGGCAGAGCTACTTTTCCTATGGTTAGCAGAGCCTTGCCCATCCAAATTCTACCTAGATTTATTATCCCTACTTTCAATAATCCTATCATGGCAGCTTGTGGCCCCTAGGGTAACTCTTTTGGCCCACTTAATTTAACTCCACACCTACATAAACTTCCATGAAGATCAAGAAAGAATTTCTCCAAAATTTTTGGGGATGGAAAAGTCCATCCTGATGAACACATTACTGCTTTTAGCATAGTTTGTGGCATGATAGGCATAGAATTTAAGGACGTGGTAGTTAGGCTTTTCATGGAAACACTACAAGGTGCTATTGCAGACTAGTTTACCACCTACAAGCCCAATCAATAACTAATTGGGACACACTCAAAGCTAAATTCGAGGCCAGATTCAAGCCTGTAGAGGATGCACATGCCTTGTTGGCCTAGCTCACACAAATGAAGAAGGAGCCCCAAGAGCCTATGAGGGATTTCATAGCAAAGTTTGATAAGCTAAGGAACTGGATTCCTGCTATTGCTCAATTGACCCCTGAAAACCTCAAATGCTTCTTCATTAACTCATAATTGCTTGAAGTGAGTTTTCTGCTAAGAAGAGATAGTCACATAGATCTTGAAGCTACTCAAGATTTGGCTACCAAAGTTGAAGATGACCTTATCTTAGCAAGAAAGATAAGGAGGGAATCAAATAGAGGTAAATCTTCTTCTTCTTCTTTAGAATATTCCCCTTCCACCACCACTGATACTATGATGCAAAAGCTAGCAAATGAAGTGCTAACTCTCAAAAGGCAAGTGGTGCAAGGAATGTCATCTACTCCTGCATACAGAGATATACCCAGGAGGATGTTTTAGAATAAAGTGTACCAAGGCAATGTTGCCAAGAATTAGGGACACAAAAATCACCTTCCTCCTCCATAGAGGAATCTTGCCCTCAAAGCACCTCTAACTAACTCAGTAGTTGGATATCTTGAAGCTGAATCAGACTTCTCATCCTAGCCTAAGTTGAATCCCAAAGTTGACACTAATCTCTTCACTGAGGAAGAAGAAGAATTAGCTGGCGACTCCCATATTGGTTTCCTAAACTATCAAGATGAACCCAAGAGTAAAGGTAATGTAGCTGAGGGGTCATATGTTGTATTCACCTAGTCTAAGAATCAATCAACTCAACAAGCTGATAAAGAGAAAGTAGAGGAACAACCTTAACTAGCAGTTTCAATTGCTAAGCGGGGATCCACTCTCCCTTTCTAGCCAAAAGGCCGAGTGATTGTAAGAAAGGTAAGTACCCCAAATGACCCTAGGCCTTTTAATTCAAACTCATAGTCCAGTTCTTCCCCCCTAAAACTCAAAAAGATGAGCTCTCATCCTCTATACCTAGTTCATTTCCAACATTTGACATAATTGATCATATTAAGAAAACCAAGATTCAAATGTTTGAATTTGAATTCCTGTAGTCCCATCTTGAATAATTAGATAAATTGGTTTAGTATGTTAAAAACTAGAATGTCCCCATCGAATAAGTAGTTCCCAAAGTGACTCATGATCCTCCCAAGGATGCATCCACCAGGAAAAATCTTGTCATTTCCCCTCCTGCCACTCCTAGTAGGACTAAACCCTTTTATGTCTCATTACTAATAAATGGATGGTAGCTAAATAATTGTATTATTGACTTATAGCTTCAGACAATGTCATGCCTACCAAAGTAGCCGAATCCCTTGATCTCACATTGACCAAGACATTTGGTAGGTGCTTCTCCATGGAGAACAAACAAGTGCCACTATTGGGGCAAATAAAAGATGCCCAATTTGTCTTTGCTACCTTTCTAAACAAAAGAATCAAGATGAATGTCTTGGTAGCAGACGTCCCAACATCATATGGTGTCCTTCTTGGGTAGAAATTTTACAAGGATGTTGGTGGTGAATTGAGCATGGATTTATTAGAGGCAAGGATTCTAGTCAAAGGTGTCATGAAGAGGCTGCTTCCTGAAAAGGAAGCAAGATATGTAGTTACCTAGACCTCATCACCTGAAGCTTAAATCCTGTTCGAGTCTTCAGGCCTGGGTAACTACTTCCTATCCCTGGATGAAGTTCATGAGGCATCTGAAGAAGATCCTATAGGTGACAACCTAGAAATGCAGTTAGGCAGAATAGTAGAAGAATTGGCTAAGCCCAATGCAAGTGTAGAAGAACCCCAAGGAAAATTAGTATCAAATGAGGTATGGATTCTTGAATTCAATGGCAGCTACTCCTCCACTGGTTTAGGAGCTAGGGTTGTGTTAATATCTCCTCAAGGAGATATTTTTCCTTCATCTTATAAGTTGTAATTTAGCAACACCAATAACATAGCCGAGTATGAATCTCTATTGCTGAGATTAAAAGCTGTTAGGGACAAAGGCATCAAGCTCCTTCATGCTAAAGGAGATGCTGAACTAGTGGGTTGTTAGGTGAGAAACCTATATCAAACAAAGAATGAAAGATTGTGGCACTACCATAATTTAGTCTGGGATCAACTTAAAAACTTTGATGCTTTTAGCATCTCTGTAGTTCCCAGAGAATTTAATGATCGGGCTGATGCACTAGCTGTTTCAGCCACCCTCTTGATCCCCCACCTAGACTTCAAAGGAGATAGGTACACTATTGAGCTAGTTTTTAGACCAAGTGTGCCTAATAATTCTAGTCATTGGTAGGTATTTGATAATGATGATCAAATCATTACCTTCTTGGATCAAAAGGATAGCTTTGAATGACTGCATTTTGAAGGCAATGAACCTCAAGAGCCTGAACTGACTCTTAAATCGATTTCAAGCATAGGTGGGGAGTTCTTGCAACTAAAAGGGAATAAAATTCCCAAAGGCCTTGTTTCCCTTGAGAAACTATTTGATAAGCATGATAGATTCATCAAACAATAGTAAATGGATTCAAGCTCCTCCCAAGATTTTGATCAAGTAAATCTAAGAACTAAGGTAAACCCCAAGATGGTGAACATTGGGAAGTGTTGTACTCCTGAAGAATGTTTCAAGTTAACTACTTTGCTTAATGAATACATGGATGTCCTAGCATACTCCTATGATGACCTAAAATCACTTCGGCCTGATGAAATCTAACACAACATTCCTCTCAAGGCTGATTCAACACCTTACAGGCAAAAGTCTTAGCATTATAATCCAAAAATATTAGGTACTATTTTATTATAAATTAAAAAAATGCTAAATGCCAAGATAATCTTCCCAATCCATCATTCCACTTGGATTGCCAATATAGTGTCTGTAAGGAAGAATAATGGTGAAATTTGCCTTTGTGTGGATTTTAGAAATTTGAATCAAGCATCCTTGAAGGATAATTATCCTTTGCCAATCATGGATCAAGTGTTGCAAATAGTGACAGGATTAGAGATGTTATCAATGCTAGATGGCTTCTCAGGATATAATTAGGTTAAAGTTGGTGAAGCAGACTAGCATAAGGCCGCTTTCACCACACCTTTGGGGCATGTTTACATATAAAAGAATGCCTTTTGGCTTGATAAATGTTGGTGCCATCTTCTAAAGAGAAATGGACCTTACCTTCAAGGATGAGATGGGTAATTTCATCATAGTTTGTCTTGATGACTTGACTGTCTTCTCTAAGCATCGCCCAGATCATGTGAGCCATTTACATCAAGTGCTGGAATGTTGCCGCCAGAATGGCATTTCCTTGAACCCTAAGAAGTCAATTTTTAGAGTAATGGAGGGAAAAATTCTTAGACACATTGTGTCCAAAGGAGGCATAAATATTGACTCAGAGTCAAGTCTATCCAAGAACTTTCCTTGCCCACAAGCAAGAATGTTGTTCACTCTTTCTTTGGGAAGGTAAATTTCTTATGAAGGTTCATCCTTGAGTTTGCTGAGAAGACCAGGCACATTGTGAACATGATGAAAGGAAAAGCCACTTTTATCTAGAATAAAAAAAGCAAGTCAGCCTTTGAGGATGTCAAGACTGCCATTGCCCATGCTCCAATTCTAGCCTGCCCAAACTATAGAAAAGAGTTCACCATTTATAGATATGCTTCAGAACATACGCTTTCAGCAATTTTGGTTCAACAGAATAAAGAAGGTATGGAATCTCCCATTTCTTTCATGAGCTATCCTCTCAAAGCTCATGAGCTGAAGTACTCAAATATGGAGAAGCATACATATGCAGTGGTGAAGGCTGTGAAACATTTTCATTTCTACATCCTCAATTCTCGAGTGACTGCCTTGGTCCTTGACACTACAGTGAAATCTATACTGACTCAGTAGGATTTTGGGACAAAAAGAGGCAATTGGGTTGCAAAAATCTAGGATTTTGATCTAATCATCAAACCAATGAGGCTGGTATGTGGAAAGGGGCTATGCCAACTGATTGCTGATAACAAGCCAAGAGGAATGGAGCATGAAGAGCCAGAAGTGGATGACTCACCTACAGTCCTCTTCATCTCCACCAAAAATGAGTGGTATTCAGGTATTGCTCATTTCCTTACTTATGGTGAATGCCCTAAAAACCTATCTTATAAAGAAAGGAGGACCATCAAGATGAAAGCTGCTAATTTTGTCTTCTGGGACAATGGCCTATACAAGAGGCACCTTGATGGAACATTCCTTCATTGTGTGGACAAGGAACAACAAAGTCAACTTCTAAAACCTTCCATAATTTAGCTTGTAGAGGACATTTTTCTACCCTGATGACTGCCCATAAGATCCTACGAGCCAAGTACTATTGGCCAACTCTCTTTCAAGATGCATATAATTGGGTTAGGAGATGTGAACTATGCCAGTAATTTGTTAGAAGGCCCAAGCTAGCTACCCTACCTCTCGAACTAGCGGTCATAAAAGAGCCTTTCCAGCAATGGGGAATTGAATTTATTTGTGCTATGAACCCATCATCAAGTGCTAGACATGATTATGTCCTTATGGCAATAGACTACTTCAACAAATGGGTGCAAGCAATTCCAACCAAACATGCTACTTCAAAAGTAGTATGCAATTTCCTCAAAGAAAACATCATGTCCAGGTTTGGGGTCCCAATCAATATTATCACTAAAAATGCCACCTACTTCACTTCTTAGGAGATTACTCAATTTTGCTTCTACTATAGAATTATACTCTCCCATTCCTCTCATTACTTCCCACAAGGGAATGGACAGACTGAGTCAAGTAATAAAAATCTGGTGACTATCATCAAGAAGTTGGTGAACGACAACCAAAGGACTTGGCATAAGGCATTGGTTGATGCTCTATGGGTGGAAAAAATTACACCAAAGAGAGCAATTGGTATGTCTCCCTTCTAACTTCTTTATGGTGTAAATGATAAAATACCAATCACCTTAGAATTGCCAGCATTGAAATTGGCTAAGGAGATTGAAAATCAAACGTATGAGAGCTCACTTGAGAAGAGGATCATGTGCCTTATTAAGCTAAATGAGTAGAGAACTATAGTGGTGGACTGAATTGCCACCCATCAAAGTCTGGTGAAGAAGCTCTTCGATCAAAAAGCAAAGAATCATGATTTCTAGACAGGATATCAAGTCCTACTGTGGGACAAGAGAAGAGAACCAAAGGGGATGCATGGAAAGTTCGATTCCCTATGGAGGGGCCCTTTTACTATTCATCAGCTCAATAGTAAAAATAGTTTCCTGTTGAAGTATCAAGATGGCACTCTCTTTTCTCTACCTCACAATGGGCAACATCTAAAGCACTTCAACTCTTGAAGTATCGAATAAGTTTCCCTGTACATATGTATATTTGTATAGTCTTTTGTTCTATTTTGTTCATTTCATTTTCATTTTTTGGAGCCTTTCTTTTTGGGTAGCATGACTCTGTAGCCCAATGGCACACTTCAAGGCACTAGAGATTCTATTTTCTACTCCCCTCAGCTATTCTGAGTTGTTATTTGAAGGAAGTTCCCCAAAAGGAGCTAGTTGTTGTCCCTAAAAAATGACTCCTCATTTTTCAGACAACATATGACTATTTTGGTCTTGCATGGCCAAAATTGTTCGTCCCCTTTCCAAAAATTTGTTCTAAAACATTCAATTTCATAATTTGTCCAAATTTTGGGTAAAGGGATTAGCATGTTCAATGGGTTCAAAGGCTTCTGCAGGTGAGTTCAACCAAAGGGGACTAGTTTCTCACACTTAGAAACTTTCGAGATAGGTTCAAAGCTTTAGTTCAACCAAAAAAGGATCATCAACAATCTTCTAATCAAATGAACCAATGAACCATTAAACCTTAAACCACTTTGGTTCAAAGTTCAATGGGTTCAAGGTTCAATATCAATGGAAAGCTTCAAACGAGTCAAGCGCTTCGTCTAAATTTCAACGGTTTAACAGGTTAAACAACCTAATGGTTCAACGCATTTGGTTTAAAAGACCCAAGGCTTAGCCCAATAAAGAGAATGGACTGATTGAACTTTGAATTGAAAGAGTTCAAAGGTTCAAAGGTTTAAGTAATTCAAAGGCAGCCTCAGTCAAAGAAAAAAGTAGTAAATAATTGGTTTAATCTATAGGTTCAATCAACAGGTTCAAGAAAAAACCTGTAGAAGCTGCCATGTGTCCCATTGAAACTTTGCAGAGTGTGACAAGTGTCAGTGTCCACATCTCTAGCCTTTTCATAAGCTACAAGGCTTCTTTTGATAAGTTTCTTAGAGTCCCATATATGGTGACAAGTGGCAACTATGGAAGGCCCCAATGTATTCATCTAAGAGTAGAAAAACATGCCACGTGTCCCCTCTAAAGCTCGACAAAAGTGGACAAGTGTCAATATTTGCAGTCTCTTCCTTAGCTTCACTATTTCAAATAAATACCATGGTGGGCCTGGGGATGAGTGACTAAATGAAGTGGAATACACCAAGTGTCTACATTCATGTGACTAACAAGTGTATTCAGACTGTGGCATGTCCCTTGCAGAGATTGGTGGAGGCCAAGTGTCATCGTCTGTGAGAGCCCAACTGAGCCCCAAACATTTCTACAATGTCATAAAGGCTCGAGGAGGTGGATGCTACCAAGTGTCAATAGAAAAATATGCCATGTGTCCTCACCTGTTCCATTGGAAGATGACATGTGACACTTGTTTAAAGAGCGAAAGCCACCATGTGTCAAAGGAAAGGGGAACTCATAATACGAAGGCACATATAGAGCCAAGGAAAGGTTTCCTTTGGATGAATTATTTGAAGGAATTCCTTCAGACATTTTGTTTGAAGGAAATGAAAGGGACAATAGCCTGCTTGAGAGAGAAAGCTCGAAGGCCACTTAGAAGACCCCGAAGGGCAAGTTCCCTTTGGGAAAGGTTTGAGCCTCAAAGAGAGTGACAGATGCTACCAAGTGTCACATGCCAAGACATAGTTTCAAATGAAGCTTCATGGAGTAGAACCCACCACATGTCCCAACCCAGTGCAGTGAAAGCTAGCATGTGTCTGCATCTGCACTCCCCTCAGCCTCTAATAGTTTCAAAGCTTATTCCAATAAGCTTATTTCAAAATAGCAAATGCTGCCACATGTCCTCACCCACATCACGACATGACGACAAGCCCACAAACATCAAATTTAAAGTGACTGGCTAGCCATTAACCTTCAATAGGGAAAAGACCCATGAATGCTAAATCATCTGCATTCAAGTGTCTATTTATTTTTATAGACTCAAAAAATGAACCCAGATGCATTCAAAAATGCCTAAGGCCAGGATCAAGAGAAGAAAGAGACAGAGAGGGAAACTCAATAGGAGTTACTGCCAGTAGGTGAAGCAATTCACCAGGTAGATATTTGGGAGCTAGTAATATTAAAATCACCGTCTACTTGTCCCCTTAGAGGTGAAGATAGAGTAGATAGTTACACAGATAAGTAGGTGAATGAATGAGTGATTCAGGCTAAGGAAGAAGTACTAGAGATGAATCAACATGCCATAGTTAAGGAAGCTGCCCTACTCTAACATGGCCCTTCCTAATAAAAACTAAGAATGCATCTAAGGCATTAAATGCACCGAATAGGTCACTTCATTGGGAGAAAGTGCCAAGTTTCCCTTAGGCCTCTATATATTGGAATCTCTTGTGCTAACACCAGGGAGACCTTTTTGATTATCATAAGAAAAACTCTGCCCAAATTAAAAGGCTTTACTGAGACTTTGAGCTCAAATTATAATTCATATTATTTTATCTAAATGATAAAACAAGTTACTTGCAGACTTTGTGTTGTTATAACTTGTGCTATCTTAGGAGATTGTTCGTATGTCTATTTCTTAGGAGCTTTCTTGTCCATTTGATTTAATAATCAGAATTAGTGGAGGTGATCGGGAAGTTATCCTGAAGTCCAACTGTGGGATGACATTGTGCCCCCATAAGTACCTTTAGTGTGTTTGCATTTTCCTTTCCTGTGTAAAGAGCCTTGGGATGATGTAGTGCCCCCATTGTTCTTCATTTTTCTCTCTGGGGTTGATGGTCACTCAGCACCTCCATTACCAGTTACTTGCTACCTAAAAGATTCCTACTGCCTACTGAAGAACACTTCTGAAAGAAGAGAAGTGCCTTCTGTCATTGCACCAAGATTTTTACTATTTAAGAAGGAATCGGGCTCTTGGCTGAAAGTTTCTCCTGAAAGAAGAGAAGTAGCTTCCCCATCACTTAGGATTTCTTTCTTGTTTATTAGCATCATCTCTGAAAGAAGAGAGATGGATGGTTTATCCCACCCCTGTGTCTTA
The DNA here is from genome assembly GCA_037957365.1 of Torreya grandis. Classification (NCBI taxonomy): domain Eukaryota; kingdom Viridiplantae; phylum Streptophyta; class Pinopsida; order Cupressales; family Taxaceae; genus Torreya; species Torreya grandis. The sequence goes on along the minus strand of JARHVA010000374.1, from coordinate 3,692,152 downwards.
CTTTCTGCTTATTTATTTTATATATAGTTCCTACGTATCTATAGGGAACCTCCCTTTGATGAGAGGAGAGATTTGTCTCTAGTTGATGTAGTAAAGATGCACACCTGGATGACTAATCTTCCTACTGTGGTTGATCAGACCTATTTTTTTGGCCAGTACACTAATTGACAAAATATTCACCCAACAAGCTACATATACCTCCTTTCATTCCCCAAACATCAATTCACACTATGTAAGGAACTCTTAAACATAAGTTTACATCTTATAACTAAGTACTATAGTCAATGGAGAAAGATGAGTAGTCAAACAAGGCCACGGTCATTTAAGAGCCTAAGTTATTTCCTTCATAGAAATCTATCCAAACCAATATGCAGAAGGAGGATAGAATGGTTTTTGAGAATAAAAAACTATATGAATAAAATGTGTCACACATGTCATCCCTCTTGAGATCAATCCAATAATGTCCTATTTCACTCATTAAAGGGTAAGCAATGAATATCAAGTTAAATCTGTAGTTGATGATGGTGATTTGGATAAGCTTGAAGAGGAGTTTGCCATTGGGAGACCTCTTTGTGAAGAGAGGTACAAGTTAGTCTTCAAGGATGCCAAGGAGGATAAATTTCAAGAACAATAAGAACAAGATATGGTTCAAGAAGAAGGAAAACTAGTTGATAAAAAATAAGGAGATCTCCTTGATGACATAGTAGCTTCTCCCCTTCATGATAGTCCTAAAGAGTGTGAGAATGAGATAATTGGCTAGCTTGAAGTAGTGGTAGAGAAATAATACACCTTCAAGAAGTTTTAGATGGTTAAGATAATGAGAAAACTTCCAATGATCTACTAAAAATGGCAAAAGATTTCTTAGATTTCCATGAGCATGGTTAAGTAGATTAATTTCAAGACTTGTTTGGGATCATAGGCTCAGGTTATCTTCTTCTAGAGGCCTATCATGACTTAGTTTAGATTGAAGAATATGAGTTCACTTAGTTTAGATTGAAGAAGATGATTTCACCAAGCAAGGGGAAGGAAAATACATAAGCATGCCATCTTAAGAGGCTGCTCCATTAGAAGATGATTTTTTTGAGGTCCTTAAATAGGTTTATCAACCTCTTATTCCAGTTACATCTATCCCTTTCCCTAATGAGCAGAAGGTGAAGATCAAAAAGCATGAAAAAGAGAGACTTGGTCTATTTATAGTAGGTAGTCATCCATTTTAATGTCTTCAAGATGATGAGTTTACAACTATAAGAAGGGTTATTTGAGCCAAGAGGAATATTGAAGATGAAATTACAATAGTATCTAAGGTCCTTAAAGATTATATTGACTATATGCTTCAAGGTGAAAGCTTAATGGTACCCAATCCTATAGAACTAAGAGATAACCATCATGAGGTCCCAAAGTACACTGGATCTCTTCAAGATGTCAAAATAAATCAAGAGTAGTAGGAGGTAAAATTTGATACACCAAGTGAGTATGTGTTCATATGCCATATATTTGTAATTGATATGACACTTGAGATCATCATAAGTGAGTTGGTCAATAAGAAGACTAATCTACCAAGTTTCCCATTCATAGAGATAATTACTTCACATCATTGTCTATATTATGGGAGGAGAGTCATAATAAACTTCCACTTTGATCCTGGAGGGAGAAGATCCATTGAGGTTAGTTGTATATAGTAGTTTCTTGGGTTTTTTTTCTTGCTTCCAATAAGTGTTGTTGTACAAGTGTGGTGTGGTGTGTTTCCTTTGTCCTATGTGTTGAGAAGGTTAGTTAGTTGTCCTTATTTTTAAAAGTGTCTTATAGTTCAATTCATATCCTCTTATCAGTTACGATTCAATTATAAGTGAGTATTTACTTAAGGAGTGAGATTCTAGTTTTTCTTGACCAATAGGTTGGTCACCCCTAGGAGTCACCAGTAATGTTGACCAATTTTGAACCCTCAAGTCAAAATGGTCACCCCTATATTAGAAGCTTAACCTTTTCATAGGTTTTCTAGACTTTAAATTCCTTGAGATGGCCTCTAAGTGGCCATTTTATGCTTATTAACATTATTTAAGGTTCATTTAGAAAATTTAAGGTAAATGCCATTTGAAACCTAGTGTTATTCTAGACATTTATGGCCTTGGTCAAGAAGCTTAAAGTGATATAAAAGGTCATATTGGTCATGTCATGTGATGTTAAAGATATATCCCCACTCTTATAGTCTATACCACTCCCTAAAAGGTGAAAAAGTTAGACTTGTAATGTACATCTCACTACATATGTGTTTTAATGCCTTTTTATGACATTCAAAAGGAGGTTTTTTCATGAGATGGCACATTGGAGGGAAAATAATGGGTTTTAAATATCATTCCAAGTCCATACAAGATATAAGAGCATTGGAATCCATCTTTCATCAATCTCTATGTAAAATGTGGTAGCTCTAGGCCAAAATTAGACATTTTCACCAAGTCCATACAAGTGTACCTGTAGTAAATTTCTTATAGATGCTCACATGGATGTATATATATCCACTAAGTGAAAATATATGATTTAGAGGAGTTATAGATCCCCAATATTTCAAAAACCTATCCTATTCTCCCAACACTCTCCTTAGTGAACTTGTGTAACATTCAAGTTTTCATTTAGTATGGATAAGAGAGAGAAGATTAGGATTTGAAATTTTAGGAAAATAAAGGGGTCCCTTGAATGTATAATTCATGTAATTTATCTACAAATACATATTCTATACTTTATAAATAATGGCTAACAATCTGGTCACTCTCATGATCTTATCTATCTATATAGGGTTTGAAGATTGTAATGATTTTGGCCCATTTTAGGAGTCTTTATACAACTTGATGTTGGTTGTGTGTTCATAAGGACCCCATATAAAGTATTAATAACCCAAACCCATATATCACATGTGTGGGAGGTTAGAATCAATAAAACTCCAAGTTTTCTTCCATTTACAGAACATGGGCTAAAATTTTCAAGTTATAGGGTCTTTTGGTGCACTTAATGGAAAAGGTTGATGATGTTTAAAGTGTTTGATTGGTACATTAACATATATAATGTCTTATATACCTCCCAAATCCATCACAAAATTCTTACCATGCATAATAACCTCCACAATCTCTCTATGACGGTAAACCAAACTTCATGTTCCAGATGGTTATAGAAGTTATAGGTGGTAGACATTGTCCTTTGGAATTTTAAGGACCTCCAATACATGGTTTCAATTAAATAATGGTTTTATGTTGAATATAACATCAATATGGTCTCAATTTAGCCTTACAATTCTCTTCCCCATGCACTCAGCTAACCTTAGTCATAAAGAGAGCCATACCTCAAATTGGACATCTACAAACCTATGTGGGTAGACAGAGGAGAGAATGAGGTTGTGATTGATTAGAATGGACACTATAATTGTTTAATCATGAAGGATTCATGAGGTTTTATGAAGTATTAGAGTTCATTAATACCAAACTCACTCCAAGAAAAGATAAGTTATAGTCAAGAAAACATATATGCTTGAAAGCTAAATCAAGCCTAAAGCAGTCATGGATTTTGTATCAAAGGTATAAGGAGGTAATTATATTGTATAATGAATCCAAATTAATTTTAATAAAACAAAAAGTGGTAAAAATATCAACCAACACAAAAAGAGCATGGAAATCATGGAGGAACATATCCATTAAAGGTTACTAAAATTAAGTCATAAGCATTGTAAATTCCTTCATTCAGAGATGTTAAGGTAGTTTTGTGTTGTTTAAGGTTAATAGAAATATTTTTTGTTATAATTAATATTAAAATATCTTGAGTAAAATTCCTAGAAATAATTTAAGCAAGTTTTAAGGTGAATTTGGAGATTTGAGGAAAAGGCCTGAAAATGGGTCTTGAACTACAAGTGAAGGATCCAACTAGTTTATAGAGTGTCCAAGAATTAAACAACATGGAATAGGTTTTAATAAGTTCTCAAAGATTTTAATGGGTAAAAAATGAGTTCTATAGAATCTATTATGCCAAAAATACCCGCAAAGGTGCATTAGATGACTTAAGGGTCCTGAAAATAGGAAAAGTGATAAACTAAATTTTTGAGGAAGTGAAATTGGTTTTTAATTCCTCCCACCTCCTTATGGAATTTTTTACCATTTTGGACATGTTAAAGGACATTTCAATTCATTTGGATTGGAGGAGAGGAGTTTGGGAGTAGAAAGATGCATTTTGGAGCCTTTTAAAACTTTGGCAGAATAAGTTTTTGAAGGTTTTTATTGATGTAGGGGATCATATATCATATTAATTAATCTATGGTGTCCCTAATATACTCTCATAGGAATCTCAAATCATATTATAACACAAGAACCAATAGAGGTAAGGAAAGCCTATTAGCTACAAACTAGGCATGAAATAGGGTTTTTACCATTAATGGAGGTCCAAGCATTTAATAAGTATTAAATAAGGAAGGAAAGGTAAATTATAGAATAAAAAAAATTCACCAAGTGTTTTATTTCATGGTCAATATCTTGGTTCTTCATGCTAAGGAAAAACTATTTTGGGCAGTCGTGGACAACTCTAGGAAAGCCTCAAGTTTTCAATTGGTATAGTCAGGGGAGACTGAGTTAGGAAAAAATATTTTGGGAAGTTATAGGGACCCTAATGTAATTACACTTTTTTTCATTTTTGGTTTATTTAATCTCCCCATATTTATGGATAATTGCTGATAGTTTAGGGGTGTCTAGGTGGCCTACTCATCCATACTATGGGTCCAGGTTTTCTTTTATCGCTTCACTTAAAAATTCACTAAGAAATAATGGATTTATAGGATTAATTTAAGGGTTAGTTATGACATATTAATTTTTTTCATCATATAATTCCTTCTAATAAGGTACTTATGGCATAAAACCTATTTTCCTTGTTATCTTTGTGAAAGGTCCATTTAATTAGTTTTAGAGCAAAACCTAGGTTAAAGGGATAATGGACCTTCACCTCCTTATGCCATATAAACTTAATCAAGTGATATTTTCTCATCAATAATAATTATCTCATCAAATCCTTGGTATGTCAAATGAGGACTAGTCTTGCATGACGAATCACCATTTGCAATAGTCTTTATCCTGTCTTAGAGTGAAAGGAGGTAATGAGCAATTTCTCGAGGTTAATTTGAGTGGAATTAATGAGAACCAAGTGATGAGAGAATAATTATTTTCAAATTTAAAATGAATATATATAAATCTAATCATACAAAGATTACCTTGATCAATAAATAACTTGAAAAATATCTCATTAGCATATATTAAGGTTTCAAGTGCCCTATAAGAGAATAGCCATGTTTAAATGAGAACATTGGAACTAGTTTGACATCTTCCAAGATTGGAAAGATAATTTGTAAGGTTTTGGGGAGGTATAAGTTTTATCATAGGTTAATCCACCATGCACATGGTCAAATTGTCACCTTCACTACCATGTGTCTTGTAATATACACCTATAGGTGACTTATACATAGTATAGATCATGTGGAAGACATATGTTGAAACTTGTTTAGACCTTACTCAAGGTCTTAAGGTGATGAAGGTGACATAAAATCAATAGTAAAGCCATTGAGTGGCAAATAATGTTGAAACCTTGCCCCTACATTGACTAAGCAACTTTATGGATCAGTTACCTTAAAGCTTCCAAAATAGGTTTTCCATCCTTCTTCCAATCCCCTCATAGTAGAATATATGATGCATTGGTAGGTCTAAATGTTTACATCATGGAGTCCTATCTTAGGGGCTAAGCTTTGACATAATAAGAGGTATATTTGGCCAAAAAAATATGATGATGGAGAGACCTCAACTTATGCAATAATTCAATGTTGTACCTTAATATTATCTATAGGTTTCTGACCCCCCCAAATAGCCTTATGGTGATATAGAACTTGATGAAGGTATAACTATGCATACATCTAATATTTTGGGATTGGAAGGGAACTATGGTTTAAATATCATTGAGAGGAGTTAAAATTTGGGGTCTCAACCCATATAATAACCTACAACCAGCTTTGATCTCCACCTACAACCTTAAAGGTAGATTATGCTTTTGAGGAAACTGTTAGCTATCCAAATAACACCCAATAGAGGTCAGATTTGTTCAAGTTTGACCCATACCTAAACTAACATGGGAATGGTCTCAGGCTGTGGGATGCCTATAACTAGACCAAAAATATAAGATTTTTTATGAGGATAGCTCCTTAGATTTTATAATTTGAACCTTTAATTCTAAAACCTAAAAATGGTTGGGGTGAAAAGAGTCAAGAAATTTGCTTAAAGTAAAACCTATTCTAATATATGGTGGTGCACCAAGAATTTGTGAGATCCACTCTTGAACTCAGATTATTTATCACACTAATGGACTATGAAATAAGTAAATACAATGTTTACTATAGTTTTTGTGTATTATTATTTCATATAGAGGTCAGTTTGATACACTCAAACTAGGGAGCAATGAAAATAAGGTCTAGTTAAAGACACTTAAATTTAGGTATCCACTATATTATTGAGAGATCAAAGCTAAGACACATTATATGACCTACAAAGAAAGTTGATAGCACTTAATTTGAGATTGGACATGAAAGAGGAAGATAACATTCACATTTTCATATTAAACAAACATAAAACACTAAATAAATATTAGCAAATTATTGAAAAATACTCTATTCACTACTCTAAGAGGTGTTGACTACAATTCTGGTAGTCTAGTCATACCATCTTGAGGGATGCAAATCAATAGCTTGAAGGATATATTTATAGAAGAAAGGAAGCAAGAGAGAGTGAGTTTTGGCACTAAAAAGGGAATCAAATGAGCTCAAATCCATTTTAAAATTTGTTACAACTACCTCCACAAATTAAGCTCATTCAAACCCTTCCTGATTGATCTAGGTCACTCCAGTATATTGCACCATTACATTATTATCTTAGTGATGATCCATGGTGGATATAATAATGATATCAAGTTGTTCTTTCCAAGTTATAACATCAATGTATTTATAACAATTAGATCCATCTGTTAGAGTTTTGTCTTGTTGTTAAATGCTCTTTACTAGTTTGTCAAGGCATACAAGAGTGGGGAGAGGAGTTATTTTCATGTAGTTGGATCTAGTGATGAAGCTACTAAATTATACATGTCTAACTTAATTTTCCATGCCATCCACCACTTTTTACTCATTATGAGGACTAGATCCTCATATCTTGAAACTGATAGAGCTATGTCATTTGTACTTTGAGTAGTGGTTCATCGAGTTATGAATATGTTTGAAGGATGAAAATCCCCTACCATATATAATTTATTTGCTCCTAAAAAATATTAATGGTACCATTCAATCATAAAATATACACTCTTAGTTCAATTTGAATTATTATAAAGCTTAGTTTCATTCATGCTTACTCACCTTGGTCAAAAATTGACCCTTTGACCTTTGTATAAGTCACTTAGGCTCACCTTCATTTGATTTTTTTTAGAAATTGACTCAGATCATTAACCCCTTGACTCATCTCACTCCATTTATTTTCTTGATGTGAATTACTATGATTTGTAAATCCTCTACTAGGACTCATGTGCTTGTTCCACTTGTCAATCACATATTGATCTTAGGATCTTGCTATTAGTCTACTACTTCATGTAATTATGCCACATGGTGGCATATAAGCTCATTGACCTTTTAAATTGATCATGTGTCATTAGATATAAATCCTTGATTGAAAATAAAACATTGATATTCCTAAATGCATTAAACTATCAATAATCACTCATCATTGGATCATTTGTATGATTTAATGTCAATCATTGATCTTTTTTTTTGAATTTCAATAGCTACTTCATGAGCTCAAATTTTGATGTCCACACAACTATATTTGATGTCTACATGAACATATTTGACATCCATGAGACCATCACTAGGATATTTGAACTTCAATAGTTATTTTTTGGGGCTTGAATTTGATGTTCAGATGCCCATCAATTGATATCTGTGAAAACATCAATGACGTCTGCATGACTGTCAATCTTTAGACCCCAATGGATGACTGTTGAGCTTTATTTTGACACTTGCATGAAAGTCACTCTACTGGATCAAAAATTTCCTAGGCTATTTCTTTTCAACCTTTTTCTAGACATTTATTAAATGATTTATGTCTTAGCCACTTTCTCCAAAGGAATTTTGGTGGCTCTTTTGCATTGGACAAAATGTCTAGGGAAATTGTCATGGGATAATTACCTAAAAGAATTAAGTTTGCCTTATATTTACCTTGGATAAATTCTTGAGGATAAAATGCCCAATATAATTCATGACTTTGGGATCTCTATCTTAGACAAAATGTCTAAAATAAATTGTACTTAGTCTTTTACCTTGGAACAAAAACTCTGAAAGAATTTTTCCTTTGGGAAAATTATCCCAAAGAAATTTACTAAAAGAATTTGTGCCCTTGTACCTTTTGTTAGAACCTTTGTCTTTGAGATTTTTGCTTGAAAAAAGACCCTTTGATATTTTTTTATAAGACAATTTATTGAGAAAAATACCCTTCAGGCTAATTGTATAAGACATTTTGTTAAAGTAATGGCCCTTCAGAACTTTATCTTGGTCACTTTCTCAAAAGAAATACCCTTCAATATTTTTGTTTGGGATACTTTATCAAGAAACTAACACTTCAAGATTTTTGTTTTAAAAGTATTTTTGTGGGCCTTATGTTTCTAATAATTTTTATAAACTAAATCTACCTTTAGAAATTTTGTCAAACATTTTCCCTGAAAGAATTATGCCTTTGGGAAAATTGTGTAGATAATTTTCCCAAACTAAATCTGACACTTTGCTTGAAAAATAACATTCAAGATTTTCATTTGGTCCACTTTGTCCAATAATTATCCTTCAAGAAAAGTGTTTTGGACCGATTTCTTTGAAATATACCCTTCAAAACTTGTCTAGGAATTTCTTTGAAGAAATGACCCTTCGAGAATTTTGTTTTAGAAAAAAATGTTTGAAACACTTCTCGATACTTAGACAAATAAAGTGGAATAAATCTCCTAAAAGAATTCCAACACTTAACCAAATAAATTAGAACAATTTCTTTGAGGGAATTATGCCTTGTAATTTTGTTGTGGGCTTTATGTGGAACAATTTCTCTGATATAATTCTGAATGCTCTAACATTTGGCCAAAAGTTGAAATATTTGGCTCAGTGTAAACTTAGGCTTTTTTAGACCTATTCCTACAACTATTTAACACCATGAAAACTTGCTTAAATCCCTTCAATTGTAATGTTGAGCTTAATTCTAAGCCACCTGATCTAATCAATAGTTAAGACCTTGCTCATCTATTTAATCCAGATAGAAGCTTGGTATGTGGGCTAAAATAGTCAACATTTTTGGTGACTTAGCTGGCTTAACTAGCTTGTTGGTCATGGAACCCAAACCGTGATCAAGCTTGATTATGATGACTAATCAAATGAAAAAATACTTACAAATAGACTTTGATTGACTTCTATAAACACTTTTTAGAGTAATGTGGGGGGGGGACAACAAAGAAACAAAAAAGACAAAGCAACAACCTAAATAACAAAAAAAATAATGTGAAAAAGAACTTAGAGGAAAAGATAGACCTATCTACCTATGTACAAATCTTTATTTTAGGATCAAATGGAAAATTATTTGATGCACCATGGAACCTTGAAATGTATTTTCCATCTCTTGATAGCTCTATTATATAGATAAGAGTAATTGGATGCTCATGTCTTCATGATGATGCAACTGGGATTCCAACCTCCATTCTTAAGTACATTGATTGAAGGTATGGATCCAAGATCCAATCATGATTTTCCAAAATTATTTTCTCTTGCATCAAAAATCTTATCTCTACCTTGTTCATAGGTTGATCCTAATTTGTTGCATTCTCATCCAATGATTAAATTAGCAATTCAATTGGTATATTTAGATTGATGTCTTTATTATGATCCATTTGAGGCAATGCCTTGTTAGATTATTTGGATTCTTGATTGATATCCAAAATTGGCTATAATACATCATTAATTTATTCTTGATGAAGAGTTGAAATAGTACTTATTATAGAGTATAGCTCAATCTCCATATGATGTGGAGATGGACTATCAATATTTGCACAAAAACTCTCTAAATAATCCCAAAATGCCTCTTCATCATGATCAACTGAAATGACATGAAATTCATCAATACTCTTACCATTTGAAACATGTTAATCACATATGTATACCTTTTGGATGGAGTCATATGATAGTTCTTGATCTGCTATAGTTTCTTCATCTTCATCTTCTGTAGAGAATGACATCTTATCTTCTTCATGTAGAATATCTTGAAGCTCATCTTCTACAAGTGTCTTCTCTTCATGTTGGATGGAAGCTATTGTTGGATCAATGAGCTCATAGAACACATCTTTAACTTATATAATCAAATTGTCTCCCTCTTAAATTTCATTATCTACTCTCAATTGATCTTCTATCTCAATAACTTTTTTAACTTCATTAATTTCTTCCTTGACATTGAGTGTGTATATGATGACGTCCTCTTTTTGATCATGAAATACTCTTTCATTTACTTCAGCTATAACTTCATCAATTTCTTAAAAAAGGATAGGCTTCTTCTCTAGGAATGATATAGAAGATCCTTGAAAGTACTCAACAAGATGAGAAAGGTCCAAAGATGTTACCATAGATATCTAATTTTCCTCTTGAGGTTATTATTATTGGATCACCTTCACCTCCTCTCTCAGTTGCACTATTTCTTGAATGGCTTTCCATGAAGGAAAGGAATTTATCTTTCGAGGAGAAATGAGTGGAGGGTGAATAATCTTTAGTTTACTCTTGAACTTAGCATCTTGAAGCATGTTTGAATGTTATTCTCTCTCTTTAAATTATCATATCTAATTATAAGTAATGAACTTGGGTTTGTGAACTTCTAATTCTATACTTTTTACATCCATGGGTGTGAAAGAAGGAATTTTATGTTGTGTTGACTTTGTAGTTACCATTGAATATTGAAAATGCTGATTTGCATGTTCAATTTACTTGGCTAAATTAGCCTTAAAATCATGAACTAGATCATTAGGGACTTCTTCCTAAAAACTTGAATATGTAGGCTCATGTATGATCTATGAAATCTAAAAATTAGTCTGTTCATAACAAGCTTCTTCAACTTCCTGAGACCTCTCCTGGATAGACTTCTAGGTAGGAAAGCTAGGCAAGGTTTAGATTGAATCTTGAGGGATGTAATAAAAATTAACTTGTTGATCATAAAGGGAAAAGGGAATTTATATAGGAACATACTATTGATTAGGAAGACCCTAAGGTTTCTCATAAACAACTAACCTCTCTTCAATATTTACTATTAGACCTCCAATGTCTGAAATATTAGAACTAAACTTTGAATATCCTTGCCTTATGAAAGTTGGACATACCTCTTTAGCCTACTATAAATTTTATCTCATGTTCTAAATTTCATACTTAGAGATGTCCATTCTATATATTTTATTAGTGTATATGCTTATCATCTCTTTCTCATATGCAAACAATGTTTTCTTAAAGCTCGTGATGGACTATTTAGGGAATGGATTAGGCTAATCAAGAGGATAATGAGATTAGTAAGGGCTATTATAGGACTGGTATGAGATTTCATATTGTTGATGAGGATTTTTATAACCATTATATGGATGGTATGGATTATGATAGGATTGACCTGGGTCATAAGGATCATACTAGAACTATTGGTAAGGAGAAGAATAACATAATTCTTCTCTATAAACTGCTATAGCCTATAGAAAATCATAAAGATAACTCAAATTATGAATAATAATGTACTCTTGACCTTGAGATAGGGGTAAAAGAGTAATGTAAACTATATCTAAATATGATTATTCTACAAACTTGTACTCTAATGGTTGAATTTGAGTCCCACCAAGCATGCTAGAATTGTTAGCTATCTAGATAACACCCAATAGAGGTCATATTTGTTCAAGTCTGACCCATACTTGGACTAACATAGTAATGGTTTAAGGATGTGTGATGCTTATAACTAGACCAGACCTCTAGGATTTTTTATGAGGCTAGTTCCTTAGATTTTATAATTTGGACCTTTATTTCTAAAACCTAAAATTGGTTGGGGTGAAAAGAGTCAAAAAATTTGCATAAATTAAACTTATTCTAATTTATGGTGATGCACCAAAAATTTATTAGATCCAATCTTGAACTAAAATTATTTATCACACTAATGGACTATGAAAGAATCTAATATAATTTTTACTATAGTTTTTGTGCAATAGTATTTCATTTAGAGGTTAGTTTGATACACTCAGATTAGGTAGCAATGAAAATAAGGTCTGATTAAATACATTTAAATTTGGATATCCACTATATTATTGAGAGATCAAAGATAAGAAACATTATATGACTTGGAAGGAAATTTTATAGCACTTAGGTTGAGCTTGGACATGCAAGAGGAAGATAACATTCACATTTTCATATTAAACAAACATAAAATGATAAATACAAATTAGCAAATGACTGCAAAATACTCTATTCACTACTCCAAGAGGTGTCAAATATAATTTTAGTAGAATATAGTCATACCAATGTAAGGGATGTAAATAAATAGTGTGAATTCTATATTTATAAAATAAAGGAAGTAAGAGAGAGGAAGTTTTGGAACTCAAAATGGAATTAAACAAGCTCAAATCTAGTTGAAAAGTTGTTACAACTACCTCTATAAATTAAGCTCATTCAAACCCTTACTGATTGATCTAGGCAACTCCAGTCCATTGCACTATTACATTATTCTCTCAGTGATGCCCCATGGTCACTGCTAATTTTTAGAATCAATGTAGTTATAACAATTAGATCCATCTATTAGAGTTTTATCTTATTGTTAACTGTTCCTTACTAGTTTGTTGAGGCATGCAAGAGTGGAGAGAGGAATCAATTTCATGCAGTTGGATTTAGTAACAAAGTTGTTGAAGTCTACATGACTGCCTTTGTTTTCCACACCATCCACCAATTGTTACTCATTATGAGGACTGGATCCTCATATCTTGAAATTGACAGAGCTACACCATCTATACTTTGAGTGGTGGTTCATCGAGTTATGACTATGTTTGAAGGATGAAGAGACCCTACCATATCTCATTTATCTAGACATATAAAGTCTTAACAGTACCATCCAATCCCAAAATATCCACTCTTGGTTTAATTTGGATCAGGCTTGAGCTTGGTTCTATTCATACTTGCTCATCTTGGTCAAAACTTGACCCTTTAACCTCCGTCTAAGTCACCTAGGCTCACCTTCATTTGATTTTATATCAAAAAATGATAAAGATCATTGACCCCTTAACTTATCTTTCTTTTATGATCTACCTGATGTAAATGAACATGATCCATAGATCCTTTTCCAAGACTCACATGCTTGTGCCACTTGGAAATTGCACATTGATCTCAAGATATTGTTATCAATATACTACTTCATGTGTTTACACCATGTGGTAGCCTCTAAGATCCTTAACCTTTTGACATAATTATGTGCCATTAGATCTAAATCCATAATTTAACATGATTTAAACTATCAGTCACCATTTTCCATTGGATCATTTGTATGATTGAACACTGATTATTAATCCTATTTTTTGAATTCTAATGACTACTTCATGAGCTCAAATTTTGACATCTGTGCAACCATATTTGACATCTACATAAATGTATTTGACATTCACATGACTATCAATAGAGTATTTAGACTTATATGATTATTTTTTGGGGCTTGAATTTGACATTTATATTCCCATCAATCGACATCCATGGGAATGTCAATGATGTCTGCATGATCATCAATCTTTAGACCCCAATAGATGATTGCTGAGATTTATTTTGACACTTACACAAATGTCACTCTATTGGATCATAAATTTCCCAGGATATTTATTTTGGACCTTTTGATGTAAATTTTTTGTGGGATTTGTGTCTTAGACACTTTCTCTAAAGGAATTTGTTGGTGGCTCTTTTATATAAGATAAAATGTCCAGGTAAATTATCTTGGGACAATTATTCAAAAGAATTAAATTTGCCTTAACTTTGCCTTAGAAAATTTATTATAGATAAAATGACTGATATAATTCATGCCTTTGAGATCTCTATCTCAGATAAAATGTTTGAAAGAAATCATACTTAGTCTTTTGCCTCGAAATAAAAACTTTGAAAGAATTATACCTTCAAGAAAATTATCCTAGATAAATTTACCAAAAGAATTTGTGCCCTTGTACCTTTTGTCAAAAAATTTATCTTCAATACTTTTGCTTGAAAAAAGACCCTTTAGGATTTTTGTATAGGAAACTTTCTTAAGAAAAAAATCCTTCTAACTAATTGTATAGGACATTTTGTCAAAGCAATGGCCCTTTAGAACTTTGTCTTGATCACTTTCCTAAAAGAAATACCCTTCAGGCTTTTTGTTTGGGACACTTTGTCAAGAAACTGACCCTTCAAGACTTTTTTTCAGAAGTATTTCTACAAGCCTTGTGTTTCAAAAAAATTGTCTAAAAGAAACCTACCTTTAAAACTTTTGTCAAACATTTTTCCTGAAAGAATTATGCCCTTAGGAAAATTATGTAGAGAATTTTCCCAAAAGAAATATAACAATTAGCTTGAAAAATACCCCTCAAGATTTTTGTTTGGTCCAATTTTTCAAAGAATGATCCTTTAGGAAAAGTGTTTTAGACTAATTTCTTTGAAAGATACCCTTTGGAACTTTTTTCTAGGACTTTCTTTGAAGAAATGACAAAATGTTTGAAACAATTCCTGATACTTAGACAAATAAAGTAGAGTAAATCTCCTGAAAGAATTCCAACACTTAGCCAAATAAAGTGGAATAATTTCTCCAATGGAATTATGCCTTGTAATTTTGTTATGGGCTTTATGTGAAACAATTTCTATGAGGGAATTCTGAATGCTCTAACACTTGGCCAAAAGTTGAAATATTTGGCTAAGTGTAAACTTAGGCTTTTTCTAGACTTGTTCCTAAAACTATTCAACACCATCAAAACCTAATTGGATACCTCCACTTGTAATGCTAAGATTTATTCTAATCCACTTGATCCACTCAACAATTGGGACCCTACTCATCTATTTAAACTAGGTAGAATCTTGGTATGTGGGACAAAATGGCCAACAAAAACCTAAAGATATCCAAACCTCTTATGGGAGGCTATTGAGTTGTTAAGAATTCATCACCAAGAGATAAAATAATGGACACTTTTTGCATTGGAAAACCCCATAAGGCATCCTTAGAATTTGAGCTTAATCCATAAAAGTCTTTACAAAGGTCAAACATAGTCATAGTAAAATGATAAGTCTTGTTTCCATGAGGATGGTGGTATGATATAAAAGAGATAGTTATTGAAGGTAATGAGAAAAAATGAAGGATAAAGGGTATATATCATGAATAAGTCAAACCCCAATCTCAATCTTAAGTGGTATCCCCATAATAATTCTCACCTACAATAGTAAGGTTCTTAGGGTATACATCTTGATACATGAAGATTGATAAAATGATGAAGTTCCATGATTCATGATGGAATTTACTGAGCATGAAGGGATCCAAACACCTACTTATTAGTCAAGAATACATTTAAAAACAACCTAAAACCACCCTAATGAGCCTATCCTTGGCATGAAAGGAAGGTTGAAGAGAAGAGCATGTTCATGGGGTTGTAGGGTGTCTTATGGGATTCCAAAGTGTTGGTGATTCCAAAAGGTATATGAATATACAAGTATGAGACTTGAACCCATAAAAATGGCCTAATATAAATGCATATACATATAATTAGTTTTAAAAGCAAGCTACATCTCATGAATTCAGTAATATATCCAAGTTTGGTAGGTAATATAAGAACATAATTATATGGAGTTCCATGTTTATAGGAGAGAGTAATAAAATAAAAAATGGTTATATATAATAATTAGGAAGATGATTATGCTAAAGGATATGGTGCTCAGTTAATTTCACCCCATCACACATGCCCTATAGCCATCCTTTTGGAGGGATCAGACAATAGTACCAAATAAATTAAATCCAAGATTCATAGAGAGAGTGGAGTTATCACCAATGTAACCTAGGTGACATCATGATAATTTTGAATACAAAAGATGGGATTGGTTTTCATCTATTGAAGGATTGTGTTTCAAGTTTTAGAGATGGCCAATGAAAGTAGGACCATGGAAAAGAGGCCTATGTGAAGGATAGGAAGGAATTTGGATGAAATGAGGTCCATGAATGTAATTGGAAAGGTAAAAGAAGGTAATGCAAACCTTTTAAATGTATTAAATAATCCAAAGTGGTATGGAACCAAAGAGAGATGTGTCACACCTCATGATACCCTAGTACAATCCTAATCAAAGCATGTTGTTGGCTATGCTTTATTGTTCTTGGGTATTAGATGGATTGAATAGGAGTTATAACCTATTAAAGAAGATGGGTATGGTTTATAAAGACCTATAAATGGTCTTATATCCTTTGGATATTCTCTCAATCTCAAAAAAAATGAAATATGAGTGCTCTAGACTAGTCAACAAGCATGCACAAACCTAGGCTAGTGTTTCTAGAGAAAAACCCTCATATCTTGAGTTTGAACCCTTAAAAATGGCCAAAAATTGGTAGTCTAGTGTATTGGAGAATTTTAAAAAGGATTAAGGTGGTTTTGGATTTGTATGACATTTTATGGAGCATTTATAGCTAACTATGTTGTATTTAGGCTTGGAGACCTAATACAATGCAAGGGGGTAATGAAAAGGTGATGATACCCAAGGAATTGAGAAGTGAAGATTTTTAATAAGATATAAGGTGGAAAAGGGTGCCCCAAAATATGTTTTTTTTGCATGGAGGCTGTATGGTTGGGTAAAATCAAGGAGCTTTGTCTATAAAGAGGCATAGTTAGAAAGATGATAACAAGGGACAATGTACTTACACAAGGGATGGAGATGGGAATCTTCTTGATAAGTGGTATGGAGATAGAGGGTGGTCAAAGAAGGTTTTAGTTCAAAAAAAAGACCTATAGAATCCTTAAAATAGGAAGAAATGTCAAAAGATGGCTATAAGCCTAAAGAGGTCATGGTGAGCTTTGTATGTGGAAGTGAGAGTTGCGATATTTGGGCACTTGAAGGAGATTAGCCCTAGTGTTATTTAATCATTTAAGACCATCTAAGCAAGAATATTGAGTCTATGATACCTATATCAAGATTTGATAATTGAGACCTAAAGAGGATTGCCTAATAAGGAGCTAGTGAGTGAGAGCTTATGAAAAAGGGGAATGAGTGAATAAAGATGAACATAAAAGGTTCATAGAAACACTGAAAATTGTTTGTTGTTAGTAATAAGTGAATCCAAGGTATTAGACAAAAAAAATAAGAATATTTATCCTAGTGCTAAGATGAGAGTGGTTAGTGGAGTAAATGAACCTTGTGTCCAAGGTGAGTATAATGATCTTATGGAAAACTAATAAGGTAATTAGTTTTTCATCTAATGGAAACCTATAACAAGCTTCAATAATGACCTATAGTTAAGTAGGATAACAAGGCTTTAAGGTGATTTCAAGGGGTATAAACCACTTTGAAAGTTTATTGAGGTTATTGAAGATATTATCATGATATAGAAGGAATAAAAAACACCTTGTGTGTCATCAAAGCTTTCCAAACACCCTCAAGCATGGCCATAATTCGTATAATCACCTATAAGAAACTAAAGGACAATCAGGCATAGTAAAGGAAGGGTCTATCTTCATAACGAGTCCATGATAGTGAGATATGAATAAGGTATAGTATAAAAGAAATATAATTTGTAGATTATTTGGAGTATACCTAAAAGGGTTATCATCATCATCATGAATATCCATTTTCATGAAATTTATACCTACAACCACACACAACCACCAAACATAGTCATAAGGAGTTTCCTTGGGTAAAATGGTCTAGTGTAAGGTTTAATGAAGTATTGATGCGTCATAAGGGAAAATAATGGTGTGAGGTGGATATAATCAAGAAGAAAATTGTTCCAAAAAAATTGTACATACTCAGCCACCCTAAAAAAGATCACCTGCAATAGGCTTATAAAGCCCTAGAATTGTGCTAAATCTTCACTAAGATTAGACTAAAGAAAGATTATGTGCTTCAAAGATAAAGTGAGGTTAATTTATAGTTTAAAAGAGATATGGATTCATTTATAATATCATGAGAATTGGTGATCTAAGGAAATATACATCCATTCAAGGGCTATTAGATCAAACACAGTCATGTTTCCAATCATGGAGAAAGGTAAAAGTATAGTGGTACATAGTTGATTTTCTTGATCATGAGAAAGATCATGAGTAATAAATGATGATATAATACCATAAAAATTATAATGGATACCCAAATTACCAATATAAATTCAGTCATACACCTTATAAACAATGACCTATAGTCATGTCAAATACATACCTATCTACAAGCTCTTGGAGGTTGATGACATAGTGGTTAATGGTGGAAATTCATGTTCAATGAAGATGATTAAAAGAATAAAAATGAGGTAGTGAGGTCAATACCATGAATAATTAATCCAAAAAAACTTTATGATTAAGTTTAAACTCAAGAAAACATGACCTACAACCATTCAAAAGCTATTAAATACAATCACGAGGAGACTTCTTAAGAAGATGAGGTCTAGAAAAGGTAACATGGATATGAAAAACTGATAAAAGAGGATGAAATAAATGAAATGGAGGTATTCATGAACTACAAAAATAAAAATATTTAATCTAAGGTACAAACCAAGATAAAAGGTAAGGAAACTCAGTTTTGAAACTTTACCAAATAGGCAACATGTCACTAGCTTTTAGTAAAAAAGGTCTACAAGCCAAGATATGCATGATCTAGTCATGAAATTTGGTGGAGAGACTCATCATCACCTAATATAAATATCCAACATATTTTTGAGGTTTTTTTTGATAAGGTTAAATATTCACTATTTTAGTACAGTCAACCCTTAAATCATGATCAACATTAGAGCCTATCTTGGAGGAATTAGCCATTTTGGGGCATTTACAGGTCAAGTCAAAGCATGAAATTTGGAAAGAATGGTCTCAAATAACCATAAAAGAATCCCATGACATAATAAAGGTCATAAAAATGGTGAAAATACTCACTATTATTACATAGACCTATTTTAGTCAGTAGGCAACCATTGGAGATCAAATGAAGTTTTTGTTAGTTTTGAGTTCCAATGAGAAATTTAAGCCTTGGAGAGGTATTAAAACCATGAATTATGATGTTGGAAACATAATATGTCTATGTAAGTTAAAAAAATTCAATGTTTCAATCAAAGAGTTCCTTGAGGGTAAGTTTTGTCATGAAGGAAATAAGCAGGCAACTCAAGGTAAAGTTTGGTAAAAAGGGTATACAAGATAAAGTATGCAGCCTCCAACCATGAATATTGGTAGGATTGGTCCTCATGACACAATATAACTATCAATAACCTTGTGAAGCTCATGTGACAAGTGTAAGTGACCACTATTTTGACACAGTCCCCTCCATGTCTCATAATAGTCACCATTGGTGTAAGCATGATTTTTAGATGTTTAAGGTATAAAAATGAGTTACAAGATTATGGAAGTGTTTTAAAAGAATAAGGGGATGGTTTTAATCCTATTAAACAAATTTCAAGAGTGTTCATACTCAAAACTCCATGCAAACACATAAGCAAGCTCAAAATCCTGCAGGCAGTCTCAAAGGCATATAAAACAAAGTTGGATTTATGATCATTTGAAGAAGGGAATGAAAGTTGAATTAGGTAAGGAATTTTAACCCCATATCATCTTACAGGTTTCCAATAACTCTAATATTTAGATTTGGCCAATTAGACCTTAAAGCAGACACTCTCATACCTTCCAATGCAAGGTGACTTCATGAAGAGGTATTATGAGATGTTATAGGTTCCATGAAAAAGATTTAAATAAAATAAGATCAATGGGAAGGTCAAATTGTTCCTTTGGAGGAATTTGAGCTTTTTAAGCCTAAGACACCTAGTTTTGGCCCCTCTTCAGATGCTTGTATCTTTCATAACATGAGGAGTTGGACCAAATGATTCTAGTATGTTTTGATTACCCATATTTAATTGAAATTAATTATCAATTGAGGTTGGTTAAGGGTTTGAGTTTTATGAACAATGACTAAGAGTGTTAACATGTCTAGAATTCTTGTAAACCCTATAGGCAATTATCTTTACGTATGCATATTTTAATACCTTTCTCATGGGAGCCCAATATTTTCATGGATGTTGAATAGGTATATAGAATAAATACATGGTAATAAGTGGTGGAATTGAGGTCTACATTTTATGAACAATCATCTTGAAGGTGAGCCTGTCCAAGCTGTTAAAGGAGCTTTTTGACCAGTTTTGGTTTTTTGGATTCATAGGTCCATAAAATTAACTAGAATCACTTAGAAACCACCTAGAATGTGTACATGACTCCATAAATATCATGTATAACCTATTTTATAATAATAATTTGGCATGTTTGGGTGCCTAAGAGACCCAAAATGCCCCCAAAATGCCTATTTTTTAAGGTCTTCAAGGAGAGAAATGGTATAAAGCCATGGAATAGGTATAATGGGACCTAAATCATCATTATATGGAACTTGGATCACTTACAAAGGATTTCAAGGGTGGATAGCTGAGTTGAAGGGTTAAAAACCCAAGTTTTTAAATATTTTATGGAATGTTGCAAGTTTAATGGTGATTTCTACCATTATTATATGTCTTGAAGGTTATCCAAATCTTCATTTTATTCATCATATGAATTATATGGATGTCTATAAGTATTCTATAGGTCTATAAGTGGTCTTCATGGTGACAAATAGCCTTGGGAGTAGGTTTTAGGGTAGCTAATTAAAGGTGGCTCAACCTTGAGAGCTCCATCAATGGGGTCTATGAGAGATGTAGGTTTCATGGAGTTTATTTTAGGTTTGAGGAGTAAAGAGGAGTTGAAAATATAATAAAACATCAAAAAGTAAACTCCAAAAGATAACCTCCATGGTCAGTTAAGCATCAAATGACAAGTTCATTAGCCATTTACCAAAATCTTATAGAAGTGGAAGTGGACGGGGGTGTAGAAGTCCAAGAGAGAGATGTTTGGAGGATGGGAGAGCAAGTGGAGCATTAAATGTGTTTTCAAAGTCTCTGGATACTTTTCAATTGTGAGTGGATCATGACATCATCATCTTCAAATGTTTTCATCTTCTAGTGTCTTTCTAATCCAATGAGAGGGATTGAAGAATATTTGGACTAATGAGGGTTATTTTGTTGAGGAAGGATTAGTGATAATTGATATAAAAGTGGTTGAGACTCCATGGAAGGTGGTTGTGTCTCATTTGTTTATTTATGAGTGCTTTCTTATCTTCTCTCTCTTCCCTTTTTTGTTATATCTCCCATTTCTCCCCCATTTTGTAAGATATTCTCATTTAAAAAGGCAAAACCCTATCATAATTTGTAAGAAATACCTTTTAAATCAATAAAATTATGTTTCACCTATCTCTTACCTCTAACTTGTGTTTAGAAATCTTGTGTATGATGGCTTTGTGAATAAGTATTCTTCCATGTTCATTGTCCTTCTTTCTTGCCTTTTTTTAGGTGTTTTCAATCTACTTGTGGGTCTAAAATTGAGCTCTTTCCACAGTTAATGGATGCTTAATGTAATTTTTTGAACCCCTCTTTGCTTCATCTATTGCTTAGTGAGCCCAGTTTAAGAAATACTTATGCAAATTAGCTAGTTTATGGGATTATGTGAGCAAATATTATCTTGCATTGAATTATTATTTGTTTCAAGATTATTAAAGTGTCATTTAATTTTATGAATCACCCTTTTAGTGTTATTAGTCATCCCATACCCAAATTATATCCCTTTTCAAGTAGAAGTATTAGTTTAGGTGATCTACCAAGAGGAAGATGACCTAATTTGGAGGTTTCACCTCATTATAGGATACCCACAACCTAAGGTTGCTCCAATATTTTAGCTGGGAGTGAGAGAGCCTAAAAACCTCTCCCACAAGGGTGAAATTATATCCTACAATAGTTTATGGCATTCTTGGTGGGACCAATCTCAAATAATATTGGTCAAGTTTGATCAATTTGTAGCAGTTATAGCTTCCATCTTTCAATATCCAATGACTCTGATGAACATGCAACATTTTGGTGGCAAAGTGGTACCTATAATTCATAAAAATGTGACTAATAGATCAGATTATAGAGGTATTCCTTTTGAATTTGTTGAAGTACCTTTGAACTTGGCAAGAAGATTAAGATTTGCTAACACTCATCCCCACAAAGGAAACTTTCTTCCTAAACTAGTTTTCAAGTTTACCTCTCCACAAAGATCTTTGTTGAGTTCTTTCACTACCATGGCTTCCCCTAGAGATTTGCATTTTATGGAATTATATGGCAAAATTAATTTATATCTCAATCAATATGACCTTGTTGTAGTTTAATTGGGGTTTCAATTCATTTACCCTGTTAGGTGCTTATCTAGTTGTTCTAAATTAGTTCTCAAATTATTAAAACTAGGTGTAAACTAGGTATGTTCCAATAGCACTCAACATTTATCACTCAAATATGATAGCATAAATTAAAATATGGTACAAGATTTATGTGCTCACCCAAAACATAACATATAAAGAATTGAGGCCTACATTGGGCTAGTTATTCTATGGTGTAACACATTATTCATAAGACTTGGTCATTGAAACAATAGTGTTGGTAGGCTCATTGGAATGAGCCATTTATAGGATAGGTTGATGGTATATAGGCATAGATCCTATTTTGGGAACTATTTTTGGTCATGGGGGCACAAGCCTATATCAAGATATTCTATTGTCTCAAGGGCATAAACCTTTGCTTTACTAGGCTTAACGCTATTTGACACTAAGATGGATAAATAGAATGCCTTGGATCAAGTTCATATTAGGCTCATGTTTTTTGAAATAGTAACATCATTGGGCATGGGTTATTATCTATACTTAGGTGATTTCTACAAAGTAAGCTGATGTCATCTTTTACGTAGGGATGTCATTAACAACTTAGACTAGAGCTTCACTCAAACATAACATTCAATTATCATGGGTATATTTATTTAAATACTAAAAACATAATGAATTTAAATGATATTAGTTAAACACAACGAAATTAAATTCAAAGAGATGAAACACCATTCTTCATTCATCAATATTTAAATACAAGTCATAGTCCATAACATGAAAAATAGAGTATATGATTTCCTACACTACTAAACATCCCAACAACTCATAGGTGAGATTGGGTGATATAATTAGAAATTAATAAGCATCCATAATAGTCCTAAGTTTCAATGAAAGTTTAATTAATATATCTAAGACCAATTCTACAAGGCTTCGCTACTTCAAATCACATCATCTGCTCACTGATGCAAGCTCAACTTTATATCACATAAGAACATCTTTGTGATAGGGTAGAGAGTGCATGATAGTTTCTAAAGTAGAGCCTTGGTTGATCATTTCATTGGTTCCATCAACTTTGACCCTTCATGCTATGGTCACCACATGTAGCCACTCAAGAAGATGCCTTGAAAAACTAGGTGCCAAGTAATTGCCTGCCAACTGGTGCTAGGTCTATAATGAGTCCTCTAACTAGTGTAAAATATTTTAAAATATAAATAATATAAAGTGATTGTCTCATTTAAAGATGTATATTGAGTTGGTATGGATCCATACTTAGATTAATTAGGGGCCTAACATTACCCCATACAAAATTGCTAGTCTGCCCTCAGACTAGTCTTTCAACACTTTTGGCACCTAGAACTTGGGTGTGCTCTCCTTCAATTCAGTGATGAATTCCTCAAAGCCCTTGATATTGAGCTTGAGTTCCTCAATGGAAATATATATCTCCATGGAGGTGGAACTGAGTGTGAGCACACATATCTTCTCTAATTCCTTCTAAAAGGCCTCAAGGTTTGCCTTAGCTTTTATCACTCCTTCATCTAAGATTTCTCCTTGTTCATAGGCTTTGGTCTACAAGGCATAAAAGAGTGCTTCCAAGATTTATTATTGGTCTTTGATCTATGTGCTTAAGGAATTGACCTTCCCCATTATTTTGGTGTGCTCCAAACCTATTTGTAGTGTATACATATGCTATCAACTCCTCCTTCTTCCCCTTTGATTGTTTGAGGTACACATCTATGACTAATGCCTATTTTGAAAAGCTAAAAAAGATGGCATTGGTTGCATCTATTCCCTCTTAAAGTTTTGTGAAGAGGTCTTCCACATATTTGAGTTTTGTAGTTATCTCCCTTTTTAGTGTGGTACATGGGTCCTTGTCTTCTTCTTGTACCAACTCTACCTTCATCCTCAGGAGCATCTAATCCAATAGCATGCATACCTTATCAAACTTTTAGAGGTTAAAAGTGTCAATGTCATCCAAGTGGGATGGATTAGCTCCCTCTATGCATTCAAATAGTTGTTGAAACTTAAAATTCATGGCCTTTATTTCCTCTTTTGCATCCAGGGTGATCTTATTCCATTTTGAAGCCATAAAATTATGGATGATGTTCTTCCATGTAATTTTGGAGGCCATCTATATGAGTGCATTTGTCGACCTAACTAGGTTCATGGCATGAGGATTTATGAGAAGGGCATCATGCCCTTCTTCTACTCTATATGCACCTAACATGGCTCTCTATGGCACCTCAAAGTGAGGCTCATCCATATATCTATCAAAAGTAAATGAAAACTATTAGTGCATCCTAGTTGTGGTAGCTCTTACGGACATTCTCTCAAACATGTAGTAATATTCATTCATCCATCCCTTTTACACATTTTCTCTTAGGATTGGCTATGTTCTTTCTTATTCTAGGAGGGATAGCTCTATTTTCTCTTCTTCCTCTTCATCGGTGATACCATTCTCTTTAACACTTTCCTATGAGATTTTTTCTTCCTACCCATGTAGGGGTTCTTATTTAAACTTGTCCCCTTTATTTGTTTATTCTTCTCCCTTGGTGCCAACTTTAACTTCTTATTTCTATTGGGTTTCTTTGACACTCTCTATTTATTCTTTCAAGGCACCAGCATCACCTTCCTTATATTCAAGCACCCCTTCACTACTTAGGTGGGACTATTATGCATATTGGTCTAATATGCTAGTGAGGGTGGTAGGCATCATTTTTATTACTTCCTTATTTGGTTCTATGCTTTTAGAAACCTCTTTCTCTTTCTTGTCTTTCTTTGCCTTCTCCTCCTAAGCCTTCTTATTTTTCTCGACCTTCTTATTTTTTAATAACACTAAGGCCTTTTATTCCTTAACCTTTATTTCCTCAGCCTCCACCTTCACAATATCTTCTTGGGTCATGCCCTTTTTCTTTATGGAATCCCTTTTATTCTCTAGTACCAGTTCCATCTCTATCTCTTCCTCGCTATGGCCCATTTTCTTCCACAAGTTTCTCTTTTCCTCTTTAGTTCATAGAGGCTTTATGAAGGGATATTTTGATGAGGTACTAGGCTATTTTACCACTTCTTCTTCTTAGATGATGTAAACTCTCATCCCTAATTCTTCCTCTTCCTCCATCTCTTCATGTGCCTTTTATGCTTCCATTTCCTCATGCACCTGTTGTGCCTCCACCTCTACCAAGGTTATTGTGGGTATTATAATAGACCCCTTGGACTTATTATTCTTCTCATTTTTTTTATATAAAAGAATCCCTAGTGTGAAGGTCACATGCTTATTCTTTGGGTGAAAGGAGTTACTTCATCACTAGAGGTGATCTTTAACTTGAGGTGCTCTTGAATTTATTCAAGTGTTTCTCCCCACTTTTTCTAGGGATATTTTCTCTATGATACTAGTACCAAATTTCCTTCATCATCAATCTAAAGAGGGAGATCATCATCCTTCTCAGGGTGTGCACCCTTATTTCTTAGCTTCATCTCATAATATAACATGTGGATGTGCTTGATTATTACTTCCTTTTAGAGTGGATGGAAGTTGGTGCAATATGAGTCATCCTCCTCATCTTTGGTAGATTTTTCTCTTGGGTTCACATATTGGTGTTGTAACCTACTTATTTCCAAACCCATTTCCTTAACTAGGATGTCTATTTGATGTGCATTGGGATTTTCTCCTTAACACATCATTGAATTACTTGGCAAAAAATGTGTAAGGGAGGTTCAACTAGCCTAATTAGTTGTCATATGTGAGTGCCAAGTGCATTACATAAAAGTGTTTCATAATATTAAAGGTTTCCATTCTGAACAGGTTATAATGGAGCTCCTTGGGGATACACCATTCAATCTTGAATGCCTCTATGTATTGGGTGCAACACCCCAACACTTGGGTATTGTACTTCTAGGAGAAGATAGGTGGTCAAGTGAAGTTCTGACACTTCATCATTGAGGACTCCTTATGCACTAGGAAAACCCAAATGTTTTCTTCATCACCATTAGGAATGAAGATCTCCTCCATCACAATAAAAATCAACATCAACCCCCACTTGAAGGTCTCTCATGTTATTTTAAACTCAATCATGTCTTTTATCATTTCCTCTGTAACAAATTTAGCAATGTTGAATTTGACCCTATCCATATTCTACTAGGATAGAGCTTGGAGCTCATAATGTACATAGTCACCCTTGTGCTAAGGTCCATAATATATTTTATGGAGAATGTGAATCCTCCCTTATAATACCCAAGGAGTATCATGACCCTTTTAACTTTATCATCATCTACCATCATCTGGTGGATGTCTATACCAAAGTCTAAGATCTTGGTGATTTTGCTAATTAGGATTAATGATAGCCATATTCACCTCCTTAAAAAGTGTAAGTGGTCTCCATGGATATATGAGATAAAGAAATGCATGAGTTCCTCTAGCTTCCAAAAATATGACAACTCATAGAGTTGAGTGACACTGATGGTCATAAGTTTATCTCAGATGGAGAAATCAAACAATGTCATGCTGACTTCTACCTTGGACCCCATATCAACCACCCAATCTTACACTAGATATTGTGAATTAATTGAGGTGTAGTGGTTATATTATTTTAACTTATAGGTGTACATGAAATATTCCTAGTTCTTTCTTACCAAAACCTTTATGAGAAATTATATTTCTTGATATGACATCTTTATAAGTACCCCAGGATCAACCTCGATGATGATAGCTCCTTCCACTAGCTGCACTTTCTTCTTTACCACAACCATTTATTTCACTATCTTCACCCATTTAACATCCTTCTATGCCTAGTTTAGACCTAAACTCATTCATTTCTTCCTCATCTTGAATCAACTAGTGTTAAAGCATGGTTTGTTTAACTTGCCAAAGCTTGTAACGTTTTTTGGTGCTCCTCATAGTAACAAGGTCTGTGACTCCAACTTTGGCTCTCGAGCTTCACTTATTGTTAATAATGGCCTCAAAATCACTCATTTTTTTGCTATCTAGTTTTCAAAAATTTGTGCATCATACTTTTCTATGCCAATCTTAAAGGGAATGCAATTCTTTTCTCTATTTACTCATTCTCTTTTTGTGTCTATGGGTACTTAAGGTTTCACTCTAGTAGCATTTACTTACTTTGGCTCTAGTTCAATGATCTATGTTTTGGGTGCAAATTAAATTGAGGTTTGTAACCTAAACCAATCAACCTGTCATTATTTTATACCCCTAATTTAGCTACCCTCTTAATTTCAAGTGATTAATGGCATGGTGGTGCCTAGATTTATTAGAATATACTAAAACCCATGAAATCCAAAAAAAACACCTCCACATCATCTTTTAATGTGATTATTTATGCCTTCACCATCACCTTATTAAATTATTAATTTTTTTTTTTGGTGAAGTGACATGTAGTTCAAATGGTTACATCTTGTCTAACTTTGGGTGGATGTCAGCTTGTCTTGATGATCTTCCTCCTACACTTTGTTTACTTGGTAAGACCTTCACCTTTATTACGAAAAATTGGGTGTAGTGCTTCACATGCACATGATTCAGCCTCCAAAGTTCCATCTTCTCTTATTACTACACTTTAATTTCAAGCATGCTTTCCTATCTTGGTTTATTTCTATTCACTTTCATTTTTTGCTTTGGCT
The DNA here is from genome assembly GCA_037957365.1 of Torreya grandis. Classification (NCBI taxonomy): domain Eukaryota; kingdom Viridiplantae; phylum Streptophyta; class Pinopsida; order Cupressales; family Taxaceae; genus Torreya; species Torreya grandis. Next base: position 3,664,008 of record JARHVA010000374.1, on the reverse strand, counting down.
TATCTTACCCAATATAAATCCCTTATGCTGGTCGTCCAATGCTTCACTCCTTAGGTTTCTTGTGCACTTAGTATCCTATGATCCTCTCTTGTATCTTATACACACTAGCATCTTGTGCACCTCTCTTCTTCACTTGGTACTCATATTTTCAAAGTCCAATAAGTTCCATGCACCCATAAACTTAGGTGCTTAGAAAGTAACCTCACTCAAACCACCCAACTAGTATTATGCATGGAAGTGCTAGACTAGTTTTTTTGTAGGCCTAAAAGTGCCTTGCTTCTTGAATTTTATGCATGAGGATCTTATGCACCTATTTTCTAAGCCTGGTAAAATTCACATGCCCATAACTTAGGTGTCTAACCTAAATCAGTTTATAAGGCATCTGTACTTAACTCACATGGCTATATTTATGGATGGAAGCACCAAAATTTTGTTAGTGGGCCTCAAAATGCCACTTATTCACTTAACAAGAATAATAACACAAAATATAAGGGAATGTTTGGATTCTATCAAATGTTATTTAGGTCAGCATAACACAACTAACTTGTGACTAGGAATTCAGTGTTTGATGGTGCTAGTGCCATCTTATTGCCTATAAGGCTTTAATTGACTACCATTGAAATTCCTAGGGTGCATTTCACTGAACAAAGTATGCATCTTTCATGCACCAGTTTCTAACCTAATGTGCATGACATACATACCTACCCACCTAATCTACAGCTTACCCACACATTTGAGGTACTTAGAGTTATAGATCAAGACTAATGCTCCTTTAATCAGTACCTTGCACTTGATATACTTATCATGCCATAACTTTTAGCATGACTTCTCTATCTATTGGATCTACTTTACTTGGGTATGCAACTCATCCAAGTGATCCAAATATTCTAGCATCATACTCAATGATTCGTGGTCATATAAATAACTAACATGCACAATTCAAAATGGTGGCACCATAAAATCTATTAGTAGAATTGCCTCTATGTTAAACACTAGTTAGAATCATGTAGCTTTATTAAGGTACCTATAGGTTGTGTATTATGCCCATAGTACTACTAACACTTAATCATCTTAATATTTGTGACCAATATCACATATCTTTGTGAGGTAAATTCTCAAGATATTTTTGAATGCCTCAACTATGCCATTTACATTTGGATGATAAGGAATTATCTTATGATATGCCACCATGTATTTGGTTAGTAAGATCTACATAGTTTTATTGATGAAGTGTGTGCCTCTGTTGCTAGTCAAACTGAGTGGGCACCCATAATTACTTATGATGTTCTCCCATATGAATCTTTTGATTATGGTAACTATGTAGTTTTTGGTTGGTTCTACCTTGAACCACTTGGTGAAATAGTTAGTGGCCACTAGAATATATCTTGTGCCCATGTGCCTTGTTGTAGGAGTGATTGTCCTGAAAAAATCAATGGCCCATTTTTTGAATGCAACTTTGGCAAGAGTGAAGATGAGAGGAATTTCATCTTGGTGGTTGGGTTTCCATGTACACTATCATATGTCACATGCTTTGGCATATTGGAACATACTTGGCCACCATAATCTTGATTACAACACCTTACATGTCATTGTGTCTCTAGTGCAATAGCCTCCTGCTATTTCCTTGTACACCTCATGTAAAATGGAGTTCCTTTCATGTTATAAGACACATCGGTGTAAATATTCATCTTAGCCTCATTTATATAGTTCCCTACTGATGAGATAAAAAGGGGTGGTGCAAATTATAAGTTATTTCTTCTCTTTGGTTATCGTAGTCTTGGGTATAAATCCAAACATTAGAAAAATGGTTATCTTTGCCAAATCCTTAGGGACATAATATAATCAGTAGAGTTGTGTATCTGGCATGTCATACTTAATAGGCACTATTATATGACTAGAATTGATGTGGGATAAATGGCCTAGGCCTGAGTTCTATTTTTAAATCTTGATGACAACTGAGAACTGGAATTATTGAAAAATATATATCTATATATAAATACACCTATAAAGAATGGGATTTTTCAGAAGGTACTTAACCACCTCATGGTCTATGAAGAAGATGAATGGGTTCACTAAAAATTATTGCCTTAATTTTTGTACGGTGTAGACTATGCCCAGTGCCTCATGCTTAGTTGTTGTATAGTTCTGATCTGCTTGGTATAATTTATTACTTGCAAAGGAGATGGGATGATCCATTTTGCCTTTGCTAGGATACACTAGAATGACACCAATTGTAGAAATAGATGTGTTGACATGGATGTGGAAAGGTGTCTTTGAATTAGGAAATTATAAAATAAGTGTACTAGCCAATTTAATCTTTTGAGTTTTAAAGGCCTTCTTTTACACTATGACCCAATAGAATGGGTCATCCTTGCACAAGAGATCCTCTAGAGGCACCACAATATTTGTATAACTCCTTATACATTTCTTATAGTAGCCACAATGACCAAGAAAGGCATGAAAATATTTTTACATTGAAGGGATCTAGAGCTAAATTATTATTATAATCTTCATGGTATCAATGAGTAGACCATGTTTACAAATGATATACCCAAGTAGGGTTTCAAAAGGTGTCATGAAGATGCACTTATTCAAGCTCAAGGATATTTTTAGCTGATTTCACCTTTCAAACATCAATAATAGGTTATAATAATAGTATTTGATGATCCCATACATAGTCTCATCATCTAGGTATACTTAGATGAACTTGTGGATGAAGTCCTTGAATGTAGTGATCACCACTATAGAGAACATAGCTGGAATGTTATTTATTCCAAAGGACATAAGATTATAAGAAAAAAAAACCCATTTAATCATAAAGGTTATTTTGGGATTATACTCCTCTTCAATCTAGACTTGATGGTATCCATATAACAAATCAATGAAGGTGTAAATCTCACATCCTATGATGCCATCCAAGACTTCATTAGTGAATGGAGCCAAAAAGGGGTCAGTGATGTAGGTGACATTCAACATTCTATAATAAATGAAAATACAAATGTTCCCATCCTTATTGATGATAATCACTAAGGGGGTCACCCATTTAGATCTTGCATAGGGTAAATGATGCCTATAGCTAACATACCATCAATATCCATCTTGACCTAAGCATGGAGATTGGGGTTCATTATATAGGGGTGCTTCTTGATAGGTCTTGCATCATCCACCAACCTTATACTCATTTTCCCAAGGATGGGTAGGTGCCCTTCATGTCTTAATAATTTTGAGGGAACAAGTCTTGAAACTCCTTTAGGAGATATATAATTCATGTTAGCTCTACATTAGACCAATATACACCCATAGTAGCCACATTTATTTCCCTTTTACACTGATATCTACCTTGGTAGTTTTGAGTGGTGCATGGTAGGGATCATTCCTCTCCTGATAGGAATACTCAACTTGACTATTCCCCTTAGTTGTCTCTATGTGAATATGAGTCAGGTATTCTTCACTGGGGGTGTTATCCTTTATTTGGTGCACTAGTTTCTTCTTACCTATCAAGGTCATGTAATTATGCTCTTAAATTTCATCATATTCTTCACTCAAGTCATTATCAAGTGATTGATCCTCAAAAAACATTAGGAACACCAAAAATTTCTCCCTAAACATATCTCTTAGGTGATCCTCTAGGATTGTGGTGTCCTCAAATACTTCCCTATGAATTAGTTACAGTGGCTTGATCAGTTCTAGATTCTATGAAGATAAGGAGAAGGTGTGAATGAACATTTCCTTGAGTACATCCCAATTTGATATCTCACAATATATTTTATTGAAAATTTACCATGCTCACACCTATGTCTTCAAGGCTATATAGAAGGATTTAACCCATAGGTTTCTTGGGGCATTCTCACCAAAGATAGTCCAAGTTTCTTCACATAAGTGCACATGCACTATGGGGTCAAAATTTCTAGAGTAGGCAAAGATGTCCAAGTCTTCATTACTTTTCTTAAATATGGTGCATATTTATGCTTTTACATCTTGCCAAGTTGGCAAGTTAGGCCTTTGCACTTCCCACTAATGAGCAATAATACTCCTCAATGTATACACTAGTGCACCCATTTTGTCTATCTCCTTTGGGATGCATGATTCTAAGTTGTGAACATACTCTTTCATAAATTTTCTCCTTTTAGACCTTTGGAGTGATACAAGTTTACCTTTGCTTAGGTGAAACACTTTCTTACTCTTTTTGGCATAAGGGACCCATTTCTTAGGAGTGTGATCAATCTAGTCTTAGCCAATCCTCATAGGTTTTGGCACTTTTGTATGAACTAAATAACACTTCTGACTAGTGGTTTCATAAGATTATTTGACACATAGATCATAAACAACATTAGTGGTGTTCAAGGTCGACTGTCCATCTTCCCAAAAAAGCACTCCTTGGTCATTATGGTTAAGAGTATTAAACCCTTGTGTTATGATGTTATATATATGGTAGATCTCATCCTTAAGATCAACACTTTATATGTAAGGGGTCCTTGGCCACTTGAGAGGGGGATCACTACCCTTTCCTTACCATTTTCAAATGTAATATAGTGCCTTTTAAAGTGTATATCTGCATTATTTGCATAGTATCATGGCCTTCTTAGGAGTGTTGGGTAATTATCTTACTCTAAAAACTTGATCACCTCTAAGTCAGTACAAAATGCAGTGACCATGATATCTACAATGACAATCTTAAGAATTTTAATGGGTTAAACTTTGGTCTTATTAGCCATGAAAAAAACATGATGGGAAGGCCTCAAGGTTGGGATAACCATCTTATCTCATGCATTCTTTGTCAAAATATTGACCTCAATGCCTATATCCATAAGGACCTCACATATCGATCATATATCAATCATGGCATTCATGAGGAGTTCTTAACCATACTTCACATTTTGTGTATGCCTTACTTCTCATACCCTCTCTATATGGGGTGCAATAAATTCAACTATATTTTATCTTATATACTCTAGGAGGAAGTTTTTGAATAGGGGAAACATTCCTTCTATTTGTATAAGGCACAAGATCTCCATTAGCTCTTATATTTTAGCCTCTTGTCTATCTTTTTTATTTTAGGAGGTGGTAGCCTGCACTTCTAAGTCACACGTGCTAGTTGGAGCTCTCCTTGAAGATTTTGAATAATGCTCGTGGCCTACTACAAAATGTATTTCTAGCATGAAAGGTTAGGGTAATGTGTAGCCTTGGGTTCTATCTACACGATGTGCTTAGTGTAAATTTATTCTCCATACTCCAGTTGTAAATTTGGTGCTAATGCAACTGATGACTAAGTGGTAAACCATTACGAGTAGTTGCCTACACTTTGATTGGATCTATGTAGGTTGATTGTGCCTTTGTAGTCCACTTATTTATTTTTGGCTCACATCAAATCATTCCTACACCCTTGTATATGATAGGTTAGACTTAGGTCACATTTTTATACAAGTTGGGGCATTCCTCAACCTTATGTGTTCCTCAATAATACCCACACATTAGATGTTTAGGGTAGTCATGATGATAGTGCTTAGTCAAGCTATACTTCTAAAATGATTGTGGTGGGAATATTCCTTTAACATATCCTCCACCTTACTCTATAGTTCCTTTTTACATCTCATATCCTACATTATATTTTCCATAGAACTCAATTCTTTGGGATACCTGCCCTATGGTTACTACAGTTGCTTGTCATGCACATATTTCCATGTTTTTATGCATCTCATCGATTACATGACAGTCAAATATGGTATGACTGTAGTCATCACACAACTAGTAGTAGATGGTTATGTTAACCTAGTATGCATATTGAAATAAAGGGTATTTATAAACATCATGTTCCTCCTGAGAAACCTCATAGCTTAAAAGTAATGTGTGTATATTATTTCAAGGGTAATTATTCCTACTATGGTCTTCCATCTCATAGTCAGTGCACCATAATCCACTTAGTGAATCTTGTGATGAATTAGTGGTTAGTTTATAGAGTTGGGAGCCCATTAATGTGATCTATGCCTCCATGAATGGGCTGATTCCCATATTGGTGATTTTGACCACCTCAACTTTGTGAAAGGCTTCATGCACTTCACAAGGGTCTGTGAATGTCTTCATGAACAACACCCTTCTAAATGGTACTATCAATCCTCTAATAAACCATTATGCATGCTAGGAGGGGTGAATGTCATAAGAAAGCTTAGATAGAAGAGTTTCAAACCTATAATCATACAAGCACATGCTCTCTGATAGTCCTTCATTAATTTCCTTGAGTGTGGAGATGCTCTACTATTTAAACTTGGGTATATCAAATTTATTTAAGAATGTTTCCTTGAAAGTGTTAGAGTCAATCATAGCCTAGTTATGATTAAATTTCCTATACCAAGTATGAGAATGATAAAATAGAGTTATCACAAACTATGTTACCTTGCACTTTGACTAGGTTATGCCTCAAGTGCGCTATTTTAGTTCACATTTTAACACATGCTCTATGGCATTTTACATATCATGATATTCTAGCAAGTGCATGGCCATATCATAATATGTTTGATATGAGGATTTATTAGCATCTAAGGCACTTGAACCCTATTACTTATCTCAAAGGAGGTCTTTTAATTCCTCTAGTCATTGGGTTGGGTATAAACCCCATTATTAATATTAATACCATTGAAGTCAATGGCATAGTGCTACTCACTTGTGGTGCTGGGCCATTTCCTATGGGTTGTTACCCAATTGGCATAATTGATATTTGATAAACTAGAATTATTGTGCTCATATTCTATGTTGTCAATATAGTGCCTAGAGGTCTAGGGGTATCCTCACTTAACTCCTCATAAATAAAAAGTTGTTCAATCACAAAATTATACTCTATGTTTGTAAACCAGTCAAAGTTGATGTTGAAAATAGGGTTAGTTATCACTCTTATTTCTTCTTGAAGGGGATCCAACACATGATATTGTGTTATAGGTTCAAAGGGGGTAGGCACATCTATCAAATTTTCAACAGTCAAATTTTTTAGGAAACAAAATCATTATACACATATCAACTATTGAGTTCTATTTATGGCTTCATTATTTCTCTCCTCTTGACACTGATGCAATGCAAGAGATCCTTCCCCATGCCCTCCCCACTTGTGATAGGTTCTTTTATAACTTTTAGGTTCCATATCTTATATCAACCTATGCCTTCTCTTGTTATAATTCTATCACTTGAGCTCTCAAGTGTCAATATACTTGTCCCCTTCCGTTATGATTTACCTGCATATATCCTTCTTCCATGTTGTGTTGCTCATATGTGAAAGGAATTTAGCCTTCCATTCTCATAGTTCTAAAGCCATAATCTACCATTAGTTTCTTAATTTCTATGTCAAACTCTTTCAAAAATGTGCCTCTAGGTTCACATAAGAATTAATACTCTACTTCCTTAAGGTAGGAGTATGTTGATACTGCAAGCTTAAGAACATAATTGTTTAGTGTTCCTTGCCACCATTTGTCTACATCTATAGTCCAAGTGGTATCAAGGTTCTCAATATTTTCTATGCACTCCTTCATCTACTCAAGATATTATCCATAACTTCATCTTCTATGGGTCACATAAGAAGCCAACCATCAATACACATACTTAGGTAGTTCATAAAAGAAGAACTCATACACAACATCATATAAGTTTTTCTAGACCCACTTCCTTAGCTTTTATCCTTTATTGGATGAATGCTTTAGTGTAAAGCTATCTTCTATGTGCTATAACCAACACTTAATGTTATCAAGGGAGAGTTAGAGAATTATTATTTTTCACCATTAAAACAAAAAAATCCAACATGGATCCTAGAAGGAGAACCAAAATGTTGTAGTTTAATTAGGGTTTTAATTAATTTACTCTGTCAGGCACTTATCTAATTGTTCCAAGTTATTCATTTAATTATTAAAACTAAACACAAACTAGGTATGTTCTCATAGTGCTCAATATTTATCACTCAACTACATTGGCATTAATTCACATAAGGTGTAAGCATTATGCACTCACCCAAAGCATATCAAGAAGGAACCAAGGCTCATGTTGGGCTAGTTGTTCAATGGCATAACTCATTCTTCATAGGACTTAGACATTGTAATAATGACAGTGGTAGGTTCCTTGGCATGAGCCATTTTTGGTCTAGGTTGATGGTCAATAGGCATAGAGCCTATTTAGGGAACTAGTTATGGTCATGAGAGTATAAGCCTATATCAAGTTGTTCTATTGTCTAAAGAGTGTATACCTTTGATTTATTGGGATTAACACCATTCATCACTAAAATGGGTCAATAGAATTCCTTGGATCAAGTTCATACTAGGCTCATGCTTTATGCAAGAGTAACATCACTAGCCATAGGTTCTTATCTCTACTTAGGCCATGTATACAAAGTAGGCTGATGTCATATTTTACATAGGGATGACATTAAAAACTTAGACCAGAGCTTTACTTAAACATAACATTCAATTATCATGCTTATAACAATTTAACTACTATGAATATTATACATTTAAAGGATCTTATTTAGATGTATAACCAATTAAACTCAAATAGATGAAACACCATTCTTCATTCATCAATATTTAAATATAGTGCATATTTTATAACATGAAAAATAAAGTATATGCTTTCCTACATTGCTAAATGACCCAATGGCTCACAAGAAAGCTTAGATAGTACAATTGGAGCCTCAAAGGCATCCATACTAGTCATAAATTTCAATAGTGGTTGAATCAATATATTTGGGACCAATTCTTTAGGACTTAACTACTTTAAATAATGTCATCTACTCACTTGTCTAATCTCAAGTTTATAGTACATAAGAGCATATTCATGCTAGGGTGAAGAGTGCACATCGATTGATGAGTTAGATCCTTGGTTTATCATTATACCAGCTTTATCACCTTATACCATTCAAATTATAGTCTCCACATGCAACCAATAAAGAATATGTCCTAAAAAACTAGGCACCAAGTAACCACTTACTAGTTGGCACTAGGTCTATGATGATTCCTCTAGCTAGTGAAAAAGATGCCAAAACAATAATCATATTAAGTGATTAGCTGATGCTAAGATGTCTATTAAGTTGTCATAGATCTATAATTAGATGACTTAGGGGTCCAATAGACTCTATTATAGTGGTAACCCTTAAGAGTGTGCCTTACTTCATAGGATACAATTCTATAACCCCTTCTAAGTACCTTAGATATATAGCCAACTTTTGTAATATCCATGACATCAATGAAGAAAACATGGATATCAAGTTATAGGCCATCTATTTAAAGAACAAGGCCATGTATTGGTATATATACCTTAATTTTAACTCCATAAAATCATAGGATTAGTTAGGTGATGCCTTGTGTAATAGGTTTGAAGACAAGATAAACCACTTGTCACTTGTAGAACAATTAACTATAATCAAGAGGGCTCCTCAAGAGGTTATATAAGATTTCAATACCAGGTTTTAAAAGACATGGGATAGGATTCCAATCTCTATTAGGCCTATTCATAACTATTCTTTCCTCTATTATCTATAATATCTCAATAGTTACATTGTAATGATGATTTAGTCTATGGGAGGAAATACACTACCAAATGCTTATGAGGTGGTAATCAAATCAAAGAATAGTCTATTACAAGTTGGAAAGATTACACCTAGGTCACTAATACCTTTGTTTCCTAAGATTAAACAACCTCTTATTTCCATTCCTCGCTTTTATTCCTTTCCTCCTAATCCAACACTTTTTACCATATCTACACCAAATTAGGAAAAGGTTTTAGCTAGTCAATCTAGTGACTCCCAAGAAAAAAAGAACTTCCAAGAACTGAAGAGCATGTTTCAATACTTGGGAAATGAATAGGTAAATGTGAAGAGGTAGTAAGATCATTTCAATAGAACTTATCAGGCCCCATATTATCCTCAACAATTTTATCAATCTAATAGGCCACCCTTCAAGGTAAATTTCCAAGGCTAAGGACAAGGGTAGTCTAACTATGCTAGGCAAAAAAATTACAATCCTAATGTAGAAAGTACTTCTAATAATTTGGTCCCTATTCAAAAAAACATGGCTCAAGAAGGTGAAGTTAATATGATTTGGAATTATTCATTTGGTCAATACATTATCCCAAAGTTAATCAGGCTTTCAATGATCAATAATAGCAGGGTGCTAATTATAGATTCAATCAAGCTCTTATGTCTCAGAATACAGAAGTGCCTATGATGACAAAACTAGAAGAGCCTCAACAAGGCCAAGGGCATAATGAAGGACCAAGCTAGTTGGGTTTTATAATGGTTAACTATGATTAGGAAGAATGTTATACTATCAATCCACAGGCTATTTCTATCTAAGCAAACATTCTAGTGGTAGCCAATACAAGGTTCAAAAGAAGGAATATGGAAGGAAACCAAGAAGTAGTCAAAGAGTCTCCTAATATTACTCTATTATCAAATCTAAATGAGCCTACTACTACAAAAGTTCTAATAACTCAAAAAAATATAACCAAAGAAGTACCTTTATACCCTAAAATTCATAGGTTCAAAGCATGGTTGTAGCTCCCAAAGCACATGTAAAGGATGGTGATTTACCCATCAATATTTTTAAATAAATTAATAACTCCAATATGAGTGTTCTAATGTGGGACACACTTTCTATGCCTGGTCAAGTGGATATCCTTCAAGAGGGTTTGTAAAATATCAATATTTCTAAGAATCCACTAAGTGAGGAAAATGTGGTTCTCACCAATGTGACCAAAGGGCCTAATGAAGGACAATCAAACAAGGTGGTCAAACCTCCTCCATTCTACCTTTCTATAATAATTGGCAAATCCTTAATACATAAATACATGGTAGATATAAGATAGAGTACTTACTGATGCCAAAGTCAATAAAATATTAACTTGGTTTGAAGTATGAACCCCAATCTAAGGGAGTCTTTCAGCTTGATGGATATTCTACCAAACCATCTAGTATCATAAAAGGTCTAAAATTTACCCTACATGTTTATACTAGTATTTCATTGGCTCATGATGTATTGGTTCTAGAGGTGCCTCATCATTTTGATCTATACGTATCTAGAGAATTAATAGCTAAAATTAGGGTTCACCTTGTAACATATTGGTCCTACATAGCTTTGATGACAAGGTATGGGACCAAGGTGTCTATCAAAGCTAAGCTTATTGCACAATTTTACATTGAGCCTTATGGGCCAAGTAGTCCAAACATAATTTGTAACATTCTAGATGAATATGACCACTTGGTTGGTTAATATATAGACACTTATCTTGAGGGGATACTTGATATGTTCTTGGATGAGTTATGGAGTGAGAATCGGCTACTTGACCCTTTGGGAGGTGTTGAATAAAGAGATATGGGAGTCTATTAACTACATGAAGAGAATGATTTCATACAATCCTTCACTAGGCCATAGGAAGATACTAATGTTTTATGTAAATTGTTCTTTGATGGCTCAAAGAATAAGCATGGAGTAGGTGCAAGTGTAATGCTAATATCTCCATCCAATGACAAGTAATTTTCATCATATAGGTTCCAATTTAGTTTTTCTTGTAATATAGCTAAGTATGAGGGCCTTATTTATGGCCTTAAATGGTCCAACAAGAGGGTAATCAAGAACTTAAAAGTGTACATGGATAGTGAGATAATAGTGCATTAGGTCAAAGGTATAACCAAAACAAAGAACCCATTAATGAATTCTTATAAACACAGAGTGTGGGACATACTTGAAGACTTTTAAGCCTTTTAATATCTAAGTAGTGCCAAGAGAATAAAATCATCATGATAATAGGTTGATATCTATAGGGGCTTAGTATGACATCCCAAGTGAGTTGAATAAGTCTAAAGTACAACCACATGTCAAAGTAGTAGTGAGACCATCAAATCTAGATAATGAAGCTCATTGGTAGGTCTTTGATAGTGACAGATAAATTATTTGTTTCCTAAAATAAGAGGTAGAGTTTTTATCAATGAACTAAGGTAAAATTAATCAACATTATCAATATAAAATCATTCAGTTGAGGTCAAATAAACTTCCTAAAGGGCTGGTCACCTTTGAGGATCTTTTCCATGAGGGGGATCACATGAGGAAAGACAAGGCAGTGATATCTAATAATGAAGAAAATTAATAAAGGGTCCTCATCTTTAAGTAAAATATTTTCAAGCTTGGAAAGGTGATAAATTAGGTAGAAAAACAAGCTTTCATTGAACTTTTTAAGGAATATTTAGATATCTTTTCTTGGGAGTACAGTGATCTAAGAGGTTTTGACCCAAAATTAGCCCAACACACCATAGATTTGGAGGCCCATACCAATCCTATTAGGTAGAAGCAAAGGCATATAAACCCAAAGATTGAAGAGATGATGAGGAAAGATTTGACCAAATTGATTGAGTTTAATATCATTTTTCCCATCAAGCACTCCTCATGGGTAGCTAACTTGGTGCCTATGAGAAATAAGAATGGTGAGATCCAATTATGTGTTGAATTTAGAGACTTTAATAGGGTATCTTTGAAAGACCATTACCCCTTACCATCCATGGATAAACCACTTAAAATGGTTTTTAGCTTATAACATTTCTCTCTTTTGGATGGGTACTTAGGGGTATAACCAAGTGCTAGTAAGAAAATAAGACCAATACAAGATTATCTTCACCACAAAGTGGGGCATATATGCTTATCAAAAGATGCCTTTTAGCCTCTAAAATGTGAGAGTTACTTTTTAAATATCCATGGACATTTATTTTCAATGTTTTCTAAATAAAATGATGCTTGTATACTTAGATGACAATACTTTTCTCGAAGAAGGATAGTGAACACCTAGACCACCTGAGGTTGATATTCAAAATATGTAGAGTATGGGATCTCATTAAATCCCAAGAAGTGTGTGTTTTATGTACATGAGAGCAAACTCTTGGGTCATATTATCTCACAATAGGGAATAGCTATTGATCTTGATAGAATAAGTTAAATCTTGGCCTTGTCTTTGCCCAAGCATAAGAAGGGACTTTAGAGTTTCCTTGGGAAGATAAACTTCATGATAAGGTTTACACATTATTTTTTAAGCTTAGTCAAACCTATTACTACTATGTTGAATAAGAATCAGGTGTTCACTTGGTCAAGATAAGGTAAAGGAGGATTTGAGGTTATCAAACAAGCCATTTCCCAAATACCCATACTCATGAATCCTAGTTTCTCAAAATAGTTCATATTGTATGACTTTGCCAATACTAATAATATATCATCTATGTTGATGTAAAATAATGGTGAAGGACCTAAGTAACCAATTGCAATTTTTAGTCAAGGAATTGAAGGGTATGATTGAATGTATACTTTTATATATAAGTAAGTCCCTATATTGGTAAAAATCCTTAAAAAATTTAGACCAATGCTCTCCAATAGAAAAATATATCTTATGATGTCTCATCTTGGAGTGAGAGACTTCCTTCTTAACAAAGACCTGAATAAGAAGAGGGTTGGTTAGATTATAAGGGTCATGTAATATGATGTATAAATCAAGGTCACTAAGATAGAAAGATGCAAAGGCTTATGTGAACACAATTTTGATGATCTTCATGAAGATAAAGTGGTTATCTTGGTGATACAAGACAACTCGCAAAATCATGCACCTCCACCTCACACTAGCTGGCTCCAGGATATGACAAGGTTATTAATATTAGGTGGGTGTCCTCAAAGTATGGATAGGGAAAAGATAAGGTATTTTAGACTTCAATCCATGCCTTATGCATTGGTTTATGGGGTTATATTCAGAAAAGACCTCAATTGAGTGATTCTAAGGTGCATAGATGATGATTAAGTGACTAGGCTCTTGGAGTAATTCCATGATGGACCTATAGGAGGAAATTTTTACCCAAGGAATATAATAGAAAACGTGATGAGGAATATTTAATATTATCCCAATATATTCAAGGATGCATATACATGGGTGATAAAGTGTTAGAATTTTTCTCTCTTTGCAAGAAAGCAAAGGTATGGCATCCCTTCCTCTCAACCCAATTCAGGTTGATCAACCATTCATGTAATGGGGATTGGACTTCATAAAAATGATTAATCCACATTATAGTGGAGGACACAAATGGGTACTCAATATTACTGATTACTTCACTAGGTGGGTGGAAGCAATTGCTCTAAAAAAAGCTAATGAAATAGTAGTGTTGGACTTCTATGATAGTATAGTAATGAGGTTTGGTGTACCAGAAACAATCATTTTAGATAATGCCTTAGAATTTGTTTGCATGAAAACAAGTGAGTGTTAAATTCAACTAGGCATCTACCTTAATACATCCTCTAATTAATATCCCCAAGGTAATGTAATTTTATAGTCAACAAATAAAAACATGATAAGGATCATCAAAAGGACTATGGAAGAGAATCAGAGAATGTGGCATTCAAAGTTAAGTAAAACCTTATAGGATGATAGAGTGACTCCAAGGTTTCCATTGGAAACTCACCATTTATCCTTATATATGGGAGAGAATCCAAATTACCCCTATCTCTTGAGTTACCTACCTTGAAGCTATCCCATCAGATTGAGTTGATGGAGAGTGAATTATGAGTGTGAGGATGGAAGAGCTCATGGATCTTGAAGAAACAAGGGAAATTATAATGAAGACACTAGAGTCACATCAAGCTCAAGTAAAGGAAGATTTTGATAAGAGATCCATATCAATGGAATTTAAAGAGGGGGATCTAGTCCTCAAGTGAGATATGAATAAGGCTAAGCTAAACAATCATACTAAGTTTGACAATTTATGGAGTGGCCATTATTTGATCTATGGATGAAAATAACATAATGCTTTCCAGCTTTCCCAAATGGATGGATAGGTATTACCCATCTAAGTCAATGGGATTCATATAAAGCCTTGATACTAGAAGAGATTGAATCCATTATATATATTGTACATTTTTTTTATAGTTTTTCATGTTTTCCTCTAAGTGACTTGTGCACATTCTTTTTAGTTGTGTGTTTCTCTTCCTTAAGTGCCTTAGGCACAATGCTAGTTTTGTTTCTTGTTGTCCTTTTGCTTCAAGAGGAAGTTTTAAAAAATGGACAACCTTGTATCATTTTCATATTAGTTAAGAAGAAAGTCTTATGACCCCATATTATAAATGGATCAGATAATGAAACTAATCTTTTGCATATCATGCATGCAATCCTAGAAGGTCACCAAAAATTTTGGCTAAAATTGGCCTACATATGAAACTTTTTCCTAGATGGTTTATGCCACTCTCTAGTACTATTTAGTAACCTTATACCCCCATGACTAGTCCCTTTCTAGTCCTGACTTGATGATGCACTACAATATCCTAGGAGGTCTTGGTGTGGTGTGAGAATTTGAGCAGAGTTATTTTTAAGTGGGTTATCCAATGGTGGAAGGAGAATACAAACCTCATGACCCTACCATATGTAACTTTCAAGCTTTTGAAACACTTTAAGCAAGTTTTAAGGTGAATTTTGAGATTTTGAAGAAAAGGCCTAAAAATGGGTCTTGAATTACAAGTGAAAGATCCAACTAGTTTCTAGGGTGTTCAATCATTTAGGGGAATGAATGAGGTTTTAATTAGTTCTTAGATATTTTAATGGGTAAAAAATGAGGTCTAAATAATCTATTATGCCCAAAATATCCCCAAAAGTGCATTCGATGACTTAAGGGTCCTCAAAATAGAAATTTCAAGTGAAAAAGTAACTTTTTGAGGAATTCAAGTTCATTTTGACTTAATCCCATCTCCTTATGGAATTTTTTACCCATTTTTACATGTTTAAAGCCATTTAAAGTCGGTTGGAGTGGAGGAGAGGAGTTTGGGAGCAACAAGATGCATTTTGGATCCTTTTATAGCTTTGGTAGACCATGCTTTTAAATATTTTGATTGATGCAAGGGATAATATATCATATTAATTCATGAATGGTGTCCATAATATCCTCTCATATAACTTTTGAAATATTATTCTAGAACAAGAACCGATATAGGTAAGGAAAACCTATTAGCTGCAAACTAGGCATGAAAAAAGTTTTCTATTATTAATGGAGGTCTGAGCATTTTTAAAATTTTATAAAAGGAAATCAAGGTAAATTAAAGAATAAAAAATATTTCACAAGTGTTTTATTTCATAATAAACTTTATGGTTCTTCATGTTAAGGAAAAACCATTTTGGGTAGTCTTGGATAGCTCTAGGAGAGCCTCAAGTTTTCACTCAGTGTGGTTAGGAGAGAGAGAGAGAGTTGGAATATAATATTTTGGTAAGTGATATGGACCCTAATGTAATTCAACTTTATGGAATTGGTAGTATATTTAATATCCCCATATTTATGAATAATCACTAACAATTTAGGGGTGTCTAGGTGGCCAACTCATCTAGATAGGGTCCAAGTTTTCTTCTATTACTTCACTTAAGAATTCAATGAGGAAGAATGGTTTTAGAGGAGTCATTTTAGGATCAAATATGACCTATTTAAATTTTTTTCATATATAACTCATCCTAATAAGGTAATTATGGCATAAAACCTATTTTCCTTATTATCTTTATGAAAGGTCCAATTGATAAATTTTAGAGCAAAACTTGGGTTAGAGTGCTAATGTAACTTAATATCCTTATGCCAAATCAAATTACTCAAGTGATATTTTATCATAAATCCTAATTATTTCATCAAATCCTAGATATTTCAAATAAGGAATAGTCTTGTATGACAAAGCACCATCTACAATAGTCTTTGTCTTGTTTTAGAGTGAAAAGAGGTAATGAGCAGTTTTAAGAGGTTCATTTGAGTGGAATTCATGAGAACCAAGTGATGAGGGCATCATTATTTTCAAATTTATAATGAAGATAGATAAATATAATCATAAATTTTTTGTCTTGATCAAT
Source organism: Torreya grandis (assembly GCA_037957365.1). NCBI lineage: Eukaryota > Viridiplantae > Streptophyta > Pinopsida > Cupressales > Taxaceae > Torreya > Torreya grandis. The sequence goes on along the minus strand of JARHVA010000374.1, from coordinate 3,647,145 downwards.
AAACAACCTGTAAAATCTCTCATTACCATATATTAATGTTTTAGGTACCCTACAAGAGAATAACCATGTTGAAATGAGAACATTAGAACTAGTTTGACATCCTAAAGGATTGGAAAGATCAATTTGAAGGTTTTGGGGATGTATTAGTTTTATCATAGTTTCATCCACTATACACATGGTTAAATTATCACCTTCACTAGCATGTGTCTTGTAATGAACACCTACAGGTGACTTATATAGAGTATGGAGCATGTGGAAGACATATGCTAAAACTTGTTTGGACCTTCCTTAATGTATTAAGGTGATGAGGGTGACATAACATTATTAGTGAAGCCATTGAGTGGAAAATAATTTTAAAACCTTACCCCTAGATTGACTGAGCAACTTTAGGGATCAATTACCTTAAAATTTCCAAAATAGGGTTTCCATCCTTCTTCCAATCCAATCATAGTGGAATATATGATGTTTTGGTAGGTCTAAACATTTATATCATTAATTCCTATTGTAGGGGATAAGATTTGAAATAACAAGAGGTTTATTTTTATAAATAAATATGATGATGGAGATCCTAAACTCATGCAATAATTCACTATTGTTCCTTAGTATTATCTACAAGTTTTTGACCCCCCAAATAGCCTTATGGTGATATAGAACCTGATGAAGGTATAACTCTACATAAAAATTATCTTTTAGGATTATAAAGGAATTATATTTTAAATAAAATTGAGAGGATTTGAAATGTGGGGTATTAATCCATATAATAATATACAACCATCTTTGATCTTCACCTACAACCATGAAGGTAGACTATGCTTTTGAGGAAACCTAAAGATATCCAAACCCCTTATGGGATGCTATTGATTTGTTAAGAAGTCATCACCAAGATATAAAATCATGGAAACTTTATGATTATATAACCACCATAAGGCATCCTTAGACTTTGAGCTTAATCTTTACAAGTCTTAATAAAGGTCAAACATAGTCATAGTAAAAAGAAAAGGCTTGTTTCCATGCGGATGGTGGTATGGTATAAAGGAACTAGTTCTTGAAAGTGATGAGAAAAAATGAAGGATATAGGCTAGATATTATGAATAATTCAAACCCCAATCTCAAAATTAAGTGGTATCTCAATAATAGTTATCATCTATAGTAGTAAGGTTCTTAAGGTATACATCTTGATACATGAAGATTGACAAAATGATGAAGTTCCATGATTCATGACATAATATCTTGAGCATGAAGGGTTATTAATGAAATGATGATAAAATGAGATAAATAATGAATGGATATAAACACCTAGTTCTCAATCAATAATACATCCAAAAATAACCTAAAACCACCCTAATGAGCCTATCCTTAGCATGAGAAGGTTGAAGAGAACAACATGTTCATGGGGTTGTAGGGTGTCTTTTGGGAAATCCAAAGTGTTGGTGATGCCAAAGAGTATTTTAATATATAATTATGAGAATTTAACCCCTAATAAGGGCCTAATACAAAGGCATATACCTAAAATCAATTTCAAAATCAAGCTACATCTCATGAATTTAGTCATATATCAAAGTTTGGCAAGTAATATAAGAACATAGTTACATGAAGGAGTTCCATGTTTAAAGGAGAGAGTGATAAAAGAAAAAATGTTGATATATAATCATTAGTAATATTATTGTGCTCAATTATATGGTGCTTAGTCAATTTCACCCTAGGACACATGACCTACACCTATCCTCTTGGAGGGATAAAAAATTGGTACCAATGAAATTGAATCCAAGATTGACAAAGAGATTGGAGTTCTCACCAATGTAACCTAGGTGACATCATGATAACGTTGAAAACCAATGCGGGGATTGGTTTTAATATATATAAGGATCGTGTTTCAATTTTTAGAGATGGTCAATGAAAGTAGGACCATAAAAAAGAGGTCTGTGTGAAGGATAGGAAGGAATTTGGATGAAATGAGGTCCATGAATGCAATTAAAAAGGTCAAGGGTAATGAAAATATTTTAGAGGTATTAAATAATACATAGTGACATGGAACTAAATAAAGAGGTCTCACACCTCATGAAACCCTTGCACAGTCCTAATCAAAGCATGCAGTTAGTTGTGTTTTATTGTTCTTGGGCATTAGATGGATTGGATATGAGTTATAACCTATTAGAGAAGATGGTGAGGGTTGATATAGTCTTAAAATTTGTCTTAGATCCTTTGGAGATGATCTCAAACTCAATAAAATTAATTTTAAGTGATCTTATCTAGTCCATAGGCCTGCACAAACTGAGGCTAGGGTTTCTAGAGAAAAACCCTCATATCTTGAGTTTGAACCCTTGAAAATGGCAAAAACTTGGTAGTATAGTGGATTGGAGAATTTTCAAAAAGATCAAGGTGGTTTTGGGTTTGTATACCATTGTACAAATAATTTATAGCTGACTATGTTGTATTTAGTCTTGGAGACCTAATACCATGCAAGGGGGTGATTAAAAGGTGATGATACCCAAGGAATTGATAAGTGAAGCTTTGTAATAAGTTGTAAGGTGGAAAAAGGTGCCCTAAAATATGTTTGGTTTGTACAGAGGCTTTATGTTTGGGTCAAAACAAGGAACTTTGTTCTCAAAAAGGCGTAATTAGTAGGACCATAATAAGGGACAATGTACTTGCATAAGGGATAGAGATGGACCATATCAAGAGAAATTTGTCCATCCCTTGTGAAAGTACATTGTCCCTTGTTATGGTCCTACTAATTAGGCCTATTTGTGGACAAAGTTCCTTTATTTTACACAACTATAAATCCTCTATACAAACTAAACATATTTTGGGGAACCCTTTTCTACCTTACAAATTATTACAAATCTTCACTTCTCAATTCCTTGGGTATTATCAGCTTTTCATTACCCCCTTGCATTGTATTAGGTCTCCAAGCCTAAATACAACACAATCAACTATAAATGCTTTGTACAATGGTATACATACCCAAAACCACCTTAATCATTTTGAAAATGCTCCAATCCACTAGACTACCAAGTTGTGGCCATTTTTAAGGGTTCAAACTCAAGATATGAGGGATTTTATCTAGAAACCCTAGCCTAGGTTTATATAGGCATGATGACTAGCTGAGAGCACTCAAAATTAATTTGGTTGAGTTTGAGAGCATCTCTAAAGGATTTAAGACCATTTTTAGGTCTGTATCAACCCTCCCCATCTTCTCTAATAGGTTATAACTCCTATTCAATCCATCTAATGCCCAAGAACAATAAAACATAACTAACTACATGCTTTGATTAGGATTATACAAGGGTTTCATGAGGTGTGAGACTTCTCTCTTTGGTTCAATTCCATTATGGATTAGTTAATACCTCTACAATATCTATATTACCCTCCTTGACCTTTCCAATTGCATTCATGGACCTCATTTCATCCAAATTCCTTCCTATCCTTTACACATGCCTCTTTTATATGGTCCTACTTTCATTGACCATCTCTAAAACTTGAAACATAGTCCTTATATAGATAAAAACAAATAACCTCATTTGTTTTCAACATTATCATGATGTCACATAGGTTACATTGGTGAGAAGTCGAATCTCTTTATCAATCTTGGATTCAATTTCATTGGTACCATTTTATGATCCCTCCAAGAGGATAGTTGTAGGTCATGTGTGGTGGGGTGAAATTGACTAAGCACCATATAATTTAGCATAATCACCTTCCTAATTATTATATATCACCATTTTTTCTTTTATTAATCTCTCTTCTAAATGTGAAACTCCTTCATGTAACTATGCTCTTATATTACCTACCAAACTTGGATATATGACTAAATTCATAAGATGTAGCTTGCTTTTGAAATTGATTGTAGGTCTATGCCTTTGTATTAGGCCCTTATGAGGGGGTAAATTCTCATAATTATATATTTAGAGACTCTTTGGCATCACCAACACTTTGGATTTCCCAAAAGATGGCCTACAACCTCATGAACATGCTCTTCTCTTCAACCTTCCTCTCATGCCAATGATAGGCTCATTAGGGTGGGTTTAGGTTATTTTAGGATGTATTATTAACTAAGCACTATGTTTTTGTATCCATTCATTATTGATCCAATTTAATCATCATTTCATTAAGAACACTTCATGCTCAAGATACTCCATCATGAATCATGGAACTTGATCTTTTTGTCAATCTTCATGTATCAAGATGTATACCCTAAGAACCTTACTACTGTAGGTGAGAATTATTATGGAGACACCACTTAATCTTTATCTTGGGTTTTAATTATTCATAATATCTTACCTAGATACTTCATTTATTCTCATTACCTTTAAGAACTAGCTCCTTTATACCATACCACCATCCTCATGAAAACAAGCCCTTTCTTTTTACTATGACTATGTTTGACCTTTATTAAGACTTGTATGGATTAAGCTCAAGTATGAAGATGAATTATGGGGTTTATATATTCCTAAAGTGTCTATGAGTTTATATCTTGGTGATGACTTCTTAACAAATCAATAGCCTCCCATAAGGGGTTTGGAGATCTTTAGGTTTCCTCAAAAGCATAGTCTACCTTCAAGGTTATAGGTGGAGATCAAAGATGGTTGTAGGTTATTATATGGGTTGATACCATATATTTAAAATACTCTAAAAATTATTTAAAACATAGTGCCTTTAAAATCCCAAAAGATCAGTTGTATGCAGAGTTATACCTTCATTAGGTTTATATCACCATAAGGCTATTTGGGGGGTTAGAAACCTATAAATAATACTGAGGAACAATAGTAAATTATTGCATGAGTTGAGGGATATCCATCATCATATTTCTTTGGAAAAATATACCTATTTTTATTTCAAATATTATCCCCTACAATAGGACTCCATGATATAAATTTTTAGACCTACCAAGGCATAATATAGTCCACTATGAGTGGATTGGAAGAAGGATGGAACCCTATTTTAGAAACTTTAAGGTAACTGATCCCTAAAGTTTCTTATTCAATGTAGGGGTAAGGTTTCAAAATTATTTTCCACTCAATGGATTTAATATTGATGCTATGTCACCATCATCACCTTAAGACCTTAAGGAAGGTTCAAACAAGTTTCAACATGTGTCCTCCATATGCTCTATACTTGGTATAAGTCACATGTAGGTGTATATTGCAAGATACGTGGTAGTGAAGGTGAGAATTTGACCATGTGTATAGTAGATGAACCTACGGTCAAACTTAGACCTCCCAAAAACCTTCAAATGATATTTAAAATCCTTGAAGATGTCAAACTAGTTATAATGCTCTCATTTCAACATGGTTATTCTCTTGTAGGGTACTTGAAACCTTAATATATGCTAATGAGAGATTTTACAAGTTATTTCTTGATTAAGATAAGATTTATATGATTATATTTCTATATATTAATTGGAAATTTGAAAATAATTATTCCATCATCACTTGGTTCTCATTAATTCCACTCAAATGAACCTCTTGAAATTGCTCATTACCTCTTTTCACTCTAAGATAGGACAAATACTACTATAGATGGTGCTTTGTCATACAAGACTAGTCCTCATTTGACCTATCAAGGATTTTATGAACTAATGAGGATTGATGAGAAAATATCACTTGATTAAGTTTATGTGGCATAATTAGATGAAGTTACATTAGCCCTATAACCCAAGTTTTGCTCTAAAATTGATCAAATGGACCTTTCATAAGGATAATAATGAAAATAGGTTTTATGCCATAAGTACCTTCCTAAGAGGAGTTAGCTAATGAAACTAATTAAACTAGGTCATATTTGATCCTAAAATGACTCCTCTAAAACCATTCTTTCTCATTGAATTATGAAGTGAAGCAATAGAAGAAAACTTGGACTGTATTTAGATGAATAGGCCACCTAGACACCCTTGAACTGTTAGTGATTATTAATAAATATGGAGAGATTAAATATACCATAAATGACAAAAATTTGAAGGACATTAGGGTCCCTATCACTTACCTAAATATTCTAGCCCAACTCTCTCTCTCTCTCTCTCTCTCTCTCTCTCTCTCTCTCTCTCTCTCTCTCTCTCTCTCTCTCTCTCTCTCTCTCTCTCTCTCTCTCTCTCTCTCTCTCTCTCTCTCTCTCTCTCTCTCTCTCTCTCTCTCTCTCTCTCTCTCTCTCTCTCTCTCTCTCTCTCTCTCCTGACCATACTAAGTGAAAACTTGAGGCTCTCCTAGAGCTGTCCAAGACTGCCCAAAATGGTTTTTCTTAACATGAAAAACCAAAAAATTTCATATGGAATCCAAAACTTGTGAATTTTTTTAATTATTTAAATGACCTTTCCTTTTGGAAAACTTCTAAAATTCTTGGACCTCTATTAATGGTAGAAAACTTGTTTCATGCCTAGTTTGCAACTAATAGGTTTTCCTTACCTATAGTGGTTCTTATTATAGAATCTAATTTAAAAGGCCTATGAGAGGATATTAGGGACACCATGGATTCCTTAATATTATATCTTATCACATGCATAAATAAAAATATTTAAAACATGGTTTGCCAAAGCTCCAAAAGGATCCAAAATGCATCATTTTGCTCCCAAACTCCTCTCATCCACTACAAATGACTTGAAATGGATTTTAAAATGTAAAAAATGGTAAAACATGCCATAAGGATGTGGGGGGAATTCCAAAAAAAAATTTAATTATTAAGAAAGTAGTCTATACCAAGATAAAATGGAAGAAAACTTAGTTTTGAAACTTGACCAAGCAGGCAACATGTCAAAAGCTTTTAGTAAAAAAGGTATACAAACCAAGATATGCATGATCTAGTCACAAAATTTGGTGGAGAGAATCATCATGAACTAATATACCTATAAAAAATATTTTTGAATTTTTTATATAAGGGTAAATATTTTTTATTTTAGTACAGTAAACCCCATGTCTAATCATGATCAACATTGGAGCCTGTTTTGGAGGAATTGGCCATTTTGGGGCATCTACAGGTCAATTCAAAGCATGAAATTTGGTATGAATTGTTTAAATTATACATAAAATCATGAAATTAAATCATCAAGGCCATAAATGTTTTTGAAATTATCTATAATATTACATAGACCTCTTGCAGTCAGTAGGTAGCCATTAGAGATCAAATGAAGTTTTTGTTAGTTTTGAGTGCCAATGAGAAGTTTAAGCCTTGGAGAGGTATTAAAACCATGAATTATGATGTTTTAAACATAATTTTTTCTATGTAAGTGATAAAATTCAATATTTCAATTAAAAATTTCCTTGAGGGCAAGTTTAGGCATGAAGGAAGCAAGTAGGCAACTCAGGGTAAAGTTTGATAAAAAGGGTCTACAAGCTAAAGCATACATCTTCCAACCATGAAAATTGGTAGAATTGGTAATAATTACCTAATATACCTATAAATTACCTTTTCAAGGTCATGTGACAAGTTTAAGTTCCTTATATTTTGACACATTCCCCTCCATCTCTCATAATAGTCACCATTGGTGCAAACATGCTTCTTGGAAGTTTAAGATATAAAAATGAGTTAAAAGCTTATGTAAGTGTTTGAAAAGAATAAGGGGATTATTTTAATCCTCTTAAAAAAAAATTAAGAGTTTTCACACTCAAAACTCCATGAAAAAACATAGGCAAGCTCGAAACCTCACAATCATTCTTAAAGGCATAAAGAGTAAAGTTCGATTTTTGATCATTTGAAGAAAAAAATACAATTTGAATCAGGTAAGGAACATTTAAACATGTTTTTAAAACTAAATATCATACTAAATGTTTCCAATAACTCCAATATTCATATTTGGCCAATTAGGCCTTAAAACTTGTTTGAAGGCCTATTGAACCAAAAGGCACTCTCAAACCTTCCAATGCAAGGTGAATTCATGAAGAGGTATTATGAGATTTTTTAGGTGAAATAAATATTATTTCAAGAAAATAATATAAATGGGAAGGTCAAATTGGTCCTTTATATGAATTCAAGCTTTTTAGGCCTAAGATACCTACTTTTAGCCCCTCTTCAGATGTTCATATCCTTCATACCATGAGGAGTTGGGACAAATCATTATAGTATGTTTTTATTAACCCTATTTAATTGAAATTAATTATGTATTGAGGTTTTTTAAGTTCCTTAGTTTTATGAAAAATCTCTAAGAGTGTAAGCATGTCCAGAATGCTTGCAAACCCTACAAGTAATTATCTTTATGTATATATATTTCCATACCTTTGGCATAGGAGGAAAATATTTTTAAGGATGTTGAAGGGTTATATGTAATAAATATACATAAAAATATGTGGTGTAATGGAGGTCTACATTTTATGAACAATCGACTTTAAGTTGAGCTTGTTTAGGCTACCAAAGGAGCTTTTTGACTAGTTCTATTTTTTTAGACTCATAGGTCCATAAAATGGCCTATAAGAACTTGGAAACCACCTAGTACATGTAGAGGACTCCTTAAATGTGTTTTAAAACATTTTTTAAAGATTAATTTGGCATTTTTGGGTGTTTATGAGGCCCAAAATGGCCCAAAAATGTCTTATTTTATAGGTCTTCAATGAGATAAATGGTCTAAAGCCATGGAAGAGGTCTAATGTGACCTAAATAATCATTATATAGAACTTGAATCCCTTACCAAGGGTACCTAACTAAGCTAAAGGGTAAAAAACCCAAGTTTTTTAACATTTGATGAAATGTTATTAGTTTAATGGTGATTTCCACCATTGTTATAGGTCTTGAAGGTTATCCAAATATTTATTTTCTTTTCCATATTCATGACATTGATGTATAAAAGTCTTATACAAGTCTAGAAGTGGTCTTTAGGGTGCCAAATAACCTTGGGGGTAAGTTTTAAAGTAGTTGGGTGAAGGTGGCTTAAGCTTGAGGCCTTTGTCAATTGGGCCTATGAGAGTTGTAGGTTTCATGGAGTTTATTTCAAGTTTGAGGAACAAAGAAGAGTTTAAAATAGAATAAAACATCAAAAATAAAACTCTAAAAGATAACCTCCATGGTCAATTAAGCATGAAATGATAAGTTCACTAACCATTTGCCACAAGCTCCTATAAGTACAAGTGGAGGGGGACATAGGAAATCCAAGAGAGAGAATTTTAGAGATTTGGAGAGAAAGTGGAGAATTAAATATGTTTTCAAAGTCTTTGGATACTTTTCCCTTGTGAGTGGATCATGACATTATCATCCTCAATTGTTTTCATCTTCTTGTGTATTTCTAAGGCAATGAGAAGGCTTGAAGACTATTTGGACTAATGAGGATTATTTTGTTGAGGAAGGATTAGTGATAATTGATCCAAAGGGGGTTGAGACTCCATGGAATATGGTTGTGTGTAATTCATTTATTTCTGAGTGTTTGCTTCTCCTCTTTCTCTTCCCTTTTCTCTTATATCTCCTATTTCTCCCCCATTTTTGTAAGATATTCTCATTTGATAAGGAAAATCCCTATCAAAATTTGTAAGAAATACCTTTTGAGTAAATAAAGATTATTTTTCACCTATCTGTTTCCTATAACTTATGTTTAGCAAGCTTGTGTATGATGGATTTGTGAAGAAGTATTCTTCCATGTTCATTGTCCTTCTTTCTTGCCTCTTTTTAGGTATTTTCAATCTACTTACAGGTATGAACTTGAGCTCTTTATGCCATTAATGGATGATTAGTGTGAGTTTTAGAAAACCTCTTTGATTCATTTATTGCTTAATGAGCCTAGTTTAAGAAATACTTATGCAAATTAACTAGTTTGTGAGATTGTGTGAGCAAAGATTGTCTTGTGTTGAATTAGTGTTTGTTTCAAGCTTATTAAAGTGTAATTTAATTTGGTGAACCAGAATTTTAGTATTATTAGTCATCCCATACCCCCTTTCTATCCCTTTTCCAAGTATAAGTATTAGTTTAGGTGATATACCAAGACGAAGCTGGCCTTCTCTAGAGGTTCAACCTCATTATAGGATACCCATAGCCTGAGGTTGCTCCAATATTATATATAGTAGTGAGAGAGCCTAAAAAAACCCTCCCAAAAGGGTGTAATTATATTCTAAAATATTTTATTCAAGAAAAATTTGGATCATGGAGGTCAATGAGAAGTCTTAAGACCATATATTCTGCACCTACCACTCATCTCTTCTTAGTCTACACATAGGGTCTAATGACCACCTACAATAGTCACCATGAAAAATACTTCAAAAGATGTTATGTTGAGTGAATATGAGAAAAAAATGGAAGTGTGAATGGAATATTAATTCAAAATTTTGATATAAAGTGTGATGTCATATGTTTTCTCAAACTCTTCAGTTCATATTCTCCAACATAAGAGTCTCAATCCATACAATAGTGTCTATAACTCCTTGGTGATTGAGATTTTGAGAGAAAGGTCAAGGTTTTGTTATTAAGTGAGAAATAATAGTGAAGAGTCTAAAAATTGATAGTGAAATATTCAAGGTGGATTCATCACATTTCCACTTCATACCTCCACTTCAACCACTATCCCATACAAGACTTGATGCACACCTACAACCATCTAAATTGGCCTATCCATGGCATGTGAATAAAAAGATTAGAAGTAATGATTAATAGGACTATGGAGTTTATTATGGGGATTTAAAGGAGTTATTTATGATCAATTAGGCATATTATATCCATGTAGGATACCTTAAATCCATCAGGAAGGCCTAACACAAAACAAGCACCTATAACAACACCATATGTAGATCTACAGTCAACCTATGAGGATAAATCAAGACAAGTTGTAAGAGGTAAAGTTGGAGATAAATATTTTCATTAGAGGAAAGAGTGAAGATTAAAAGGGCCACAATTAAGGATGTTAATCCATGAAAATTTATAAATGGATCTATTCTAGGTCTGAAACTCACCTTCACTTGTCAATGATTGAAAGTTAGTCTAAAGGAACATCTATAGTTGGGTCTCTTTGTCATTGACTATGACATAAGTATGATGAAATCAAATGACATAAGTTAATAATGATGAAAATTGGTACCCATGATTGAGATAACTTCCAATTTACCATGATAATATGAGGAAACTAGGTCTATTACTTCACTATCCAATCCCTTCTCTTGAACTACCACCTGCAGTCATTATGTTTGGCTTACTTGGAGCTGTTGTTATATGATAAAAGTCACTATTTGAGGAAATTTGTAGAAAGGGTTAACTCATAGTTACCTTATAAAGGTAAGGTTATTCCCAAAATGTCTAAGACACTCAAATGGAAGAAGACTTCCCTCCCACCCAACCAAGAATGCAAGGAGATCCTACAAGCCAAGTCAACTAGGAAGACTTGAGGATGGAAGTGTATAATGGTTTTAATCACTCAGAGGCAAAGGAAAAAAAAGGTCTTAGTACATGAGTTCCATACCTCAGTGGTTCTTGGACCATAGACAAAATAGAATGAGGTATATGTAAAACTAAGATCCCACTCATAGTCAAGTCATGAATAAGGAGAAGGCACATGGTTTCAAGGTACAAAATGCTCCACTCAATAATTTAGATAATTTTGATGAGTATAATACATTAATATGAGATAATGGATAGTGTGGAAGGCTTGATTATTTCCATTTAAGATCCTAATCACATTCATTCAATTGATTATGATCATAAACTCAATCAAAAGGCCTTAAGTGAACACACACATGCAGGTGGAGAACCAAGAAAATGATGAAAAAAGGGTGGATTAAATAAGGTGAGACCTAGGAGAGGCTCATGGAGATGTACCAATACCATTCAATGGGGTTTAGACTTGGATAATTTTAATAAAGCACACTTGCAACCTCTAGGGTCAGATCAGGTCCTTGATCCCCAAACCCTACATAATAATACAAGAGTAAATGAGATGCTTGGAAGGGTTAATCAGGACATGGAGACATATAAGGTGATGAATTATGGAGGTAAGATAGGAGGAGTTTTTTCATGGTTTTTGGTCCATAAATTCACCCATAATGGCCTTAAACTCATCAGATCCAACCCAAGATTTCTAGGCCTAGAAGCCATTCTTAAGGCTTAGAAACCCCACATCACATTAATACAGGATAAAACCTTCCAAAAAAATATTTATGGCCATGAAGGATGTGGGGGAGGGTGTTTTAGGTCATAACAAGGTATTTTCAATTAAGGAAAAGTATAAAAATGATCATTTTGGCCTCCAAGCCTAACCCGTTATCATAGCCCTATGCAACTAGTTTGAGTCATCACTTTAGATGAGCATATATTTCACCTCAAACAGATTTAAAGAAAAATCTTATATGATATTTTAAGTACCCCTATGTACCTTTATTTCATATAATATTGAGTTGGAATAAGGGGCACACCTTTATGAATAAGGTTAAAAAGGTTAACCTATTCAAACTACCTATAAAAAAGATGAGATTACTTATTTATGTCCACATCTTAGTACAATTTTTTCATGTAAAAAAGCCTATCATGAAATTTGTATGGGTCCATGTACCTAAAATCTATGGTAGGATTTTTTGGTTCAGGGGTCCATACTCTATGAATCATTGCTAAGAGTAATAAATACCTAAAACCTCCCTAAAACCCTAATACAAACCCAATGATAGAGATCACTAAATATTTTCATCTAAAATCATTTGTTTGGAATATCTAACACTTGGATCAATTATCACACTTAGGGGAGATTCTATCCATGGTAGTGCACTGTATGGACACTATATGGAAGTGTTAGAAATATGTAGTTTTGTAAGGTTTTGGGTAGAATGCAAATTTATATGCATAATGAAGAGTTTAAAATAATTATAGGGGATGGTTTAATACTTTTTCAATCCCTTCAAGTCATGAGATATCAAATTATTCACCTAGAAAGGTCTATGTGACTCATCTCCAAACTACCAGTCTTCAAAAATCAAGAATAAAGAGACATAATCAACTACTATGACTAGATTGTAGATGTTTCTTGATAAAAAAAGGTCATGTGATGATGTAATTAGTTATTTTAGACTTAAAAATAATCTATATATAGGTTCTAAATATCTCTTATATATATCTAGTGGCTACCAAATACTAACACTTAAGCAATTAGGCTTAATTGGCCTATTTGGTCTTTTGGTCAACAAGAGAGCTCAAATTTGGCATAGAGGGGATAATGAAGAGAGAAAAACCAGGTTATATAACCTAATAAATGATGGTTTTAATGGAAAAATTCACTTTCAAATCTATTATGTAGATGTGGAGGTAGTTTCATCATCAAGTCACATGTAGGAACTAGAGTGCTACTTAATGCCTTATGAGGGTTAATTGCACTTCAATTCCACCTTGGTAACTAACATGAGAGGAGTTATAGACTATTTTTATCATTAAAAAACCTTTGGTATGGATAAATAAATCTGAATCATCCCCCATCACCTCATTTTCAATACCCAAAAGCAATTGAAGACCCCAATTAAGAGGACCAACACTTGGGAGAGTTGAAGAAAGTTTGTGTAACTGATATAACTATAGGATTAAGTGGACCTTGGTCATTTATTACCTATTTATCTCAATTAAACAAAAAATTACCCTCTCTTTTTATCCTCTTTTTCTATATATTTAAGGCTTTTGGCCTTATAATTCATCCCTTAGGTTGGTATGAGGAAACTATGCTAGTCTTTGTACTTGTACACCTACTTGGACCGATAAATAGAAAATTGTAGCTTCTTCATGATATGTACTTAGTGTCTTAATTATTTTTTTGAGATTCATAGTGGTATGATCTTACCTTTTTAGGTCCAAGTTACACCTAAGTATTAACAAGCTTTCTTGGTAGGTTGTCTAGTGTGTTGTGAGGTCGATAGCTCAAGTTTAGAGTAAAAATCAGAATGTAAGAGCCTTTTAACTAGGCCTTCTTCTCATGACCATATTAATTTATTCATTTAAATTGACATTTATATGTAATATTTTTGGTTATAATTAATTGAAGATAGTCTCTCATTTCTATGCATTGTCCATTAGTGTGGTTAAGGGTCCAAAGTTGAGTGAATGAGTAAGTGTATTGGTGCATCACCACTTTAGAGTAGGTTTATTTATGAAATATTCTTCCCCTTTTCACCCAAATAGAGTTAGGATTTAGAGAAAGAGATTAAAGTTGAAAAATCTAGGGAGATAGCCCCATTAAAATCTAGAAGTTTGGCATAATAAATAGGTAACCCAAAACCTATAATCCACTCCTATGTTAGCCTAGGTTTGCGGTGGATGTGAGCAATCCTTTCCTCAATAAGGGTGCAACCTAGATTCCTAACATTAGGCTTCATTTATTTTTTAAATGTAGATGTGTGGGTCAATTTGATTCATTTATTAGATGAGTCCCTAGCCTCTTACCATTTTAGATGGTCTAGTTTCAAGGTTAAACTTTTGAAGTTTGGCCATCCATTTCCCTCTACTTTCTCCCAACTCATTCTAGTTAAGTGTGAGTGTGATGGATAGGTTGGGAATACTGACATATGTTTTATTTCATGGAAAATAATGTCTAAATTTTTTATATCCTTGATTAATGCATATGTTTTCTTATCAATCATGCAATTATTTAGTTCAACATCCTTCAGGTTTGTACTCATGAAGGCAATGGGATGATCATTATCTTCTACCTTTTGCAACAATACTGTAACAATGGTATGTTCTAAAGTGAATGAATAAAGATATAAATCTTTATTAAAATCTAGGTTGATCAGGATTAGGTCTTTCTCAATTTATATTTTGATGTCTTATAAATATTTCTTGGCTTTTATCATCCACGTAATCTTGGCATCCTACTTTAGCATGACCTTCAATGGTTTGACAATTTTTTTGAAACTAGAAAGAAAATTTCTCATGAAGTTGATATTACCAAATAAAGACATCATATATTTCTTATTTTTAGGTGGATTTATCTTAAATATGGTTTGGATACAGTCTGGGTCGATGGAGATCCATTCTTTGTTAATAATATGTCACAATAATTTTCCTTCAGTCATTCCAAAAATGCATTTCTTCGGGTTCAAATAAACTCTATATATTTTTCACCTATCTAAAAATTTCTATAGATGGATTACATGGTCATCCATATTATTGGAAAATACTAAAAGATCATCCATTTAGATAATGAGGAACTTCCCCACCAGTCCCTAAAAGGTGAAATCCATCACTCTCTAGAAATTGGCCCTTGTGTTAATTAGGCTGAATGACATCCTTTTATACACAAAGGTTACACATTTGGTGGTGAAGTTTTTATTCATTCTAAATTATACCTTTACCAATACCTAGTTTTATCTTAAGATTCCATACAATAAATACATCATCTCTGATCCACTCACTATATGTATTACTTTATCTAGAGAAGGCATAAGATAATTGTCCTTTTTTGAGGCTTTATTTAAGTTCTTGAAATCAACAGATAAATTTATTTATCTATTATTTTTCCTAACTAGTATTATATTAGGTACCTAGGTCAAGTGACTAATTTGGAAAATAATCTTGGCATCCATGAGCCTTTGTACTTTGGTCTTTATAAGAGGATCTAAGATTGGATTTTTTGGGCTCTACCTTTGCTTGAATAACTTGTGTTTTAGCCTTAAAGGAATGGTGTGGGTATTGACCCTAGGATCAAATATCTTTAGGTAATCATATGTCAAATAAATTCCATACTTGTACAAAACTTTCATCCTATGTTTTTCATTTTTAGTACATCTTAAACCTATATTCACCAATTGGGGAGCTTGGGTAGTCCCCAATTTTTCCTTGGTGAAGTTAGACTTAGTTGATTTCAATTGTTTCTACTTCTAGGCTTGAGGGTCAACATAAAAATATCATTCCAAGAAAACCATGACCAAGTTAATTTGATTTTTTTAGTTTTAGAACACCTTCTTTGCTCATATCTTCAGTCTGCATAGGTTAGATATTTCCTTCATCTATTATATAGGCCTCAAAATCTCTTGAACTGTTTAGGAACTATACAATTTGATGATCATAATTGAACACCTAGAAATTGTCCACATTCTTTGGGATGAAAGGGCTTGGGACCAACTCCACTAAAAATTTCTACATTTTTTATTCTTGGAGTGAAGCCAAATTAAAAGCAAAGGCTACCAACAAATCAACGATATAATTCTTCTTTCTTGGGATGGCTTTGATGCTGAATATTTCAAATGATTAAATCAAGTCCCAAAATTGATGTTTGTACTTATCTAGGTATGAAAGCTTGTATTGGTACTTATTTATAATCTAGTTCACAAATAATTCTAATTCACCAAACACTAGTGGTTGTTTAGAATTTTGCTTTAGTGTGAATTATAGGCCTAAGATCATGGATTCGTACCCAATTACATTATTAGCATAGGGAAACTATAACCTATAAGTAGGTAGGTATTGTTTACCTTTCAAGTCTATTAGGGCCACACTTATGCCATAAACTTACTTGGAATGTGATCCATCAAAATTTAGAGTCCATAATTTAGAAGGACCTTCAAATTCTTGTTCATGAAATTATTGTTTGGTGGTGAAAGTGTACACACCTATGTGTGTTGACATGAATTCAAATTGATCATTATTGGTATTTTACTTATTAATCAAGTTCTTAATTTTTGTTTCTCTATTTAACCTAAATTTATTTGGTACCCCATTTTAGGGTAGCCACATGTGAGAGAAATCTATGGCCATGTACCCATTTAACATCTTTGACTAGTCTCAACTTAGTAGAAAGATGTATGCCTCTCAAATGTAAACAACTAAGATGAAAATAGTCTATTTAACCTATGATAAAGGACTTTGAACCAAGAGAAGAGGTTAGTATAGTGTTAGTTTCAGAAAAAAAATCAACACACTAGCAAAGCTAATGTCTCTAGGCCTAAATCATGGGGGGGAGATTAGTGAACAAACCAATTGAAAAAACAACTAAAATGCAAAAAAATGACAACTTTCCTTACATTCTTTGATTGCTCCAAATATTTCTTCATTGGCTTGCTTGGATTGTGCTCAAAATTTCTTCATCAATGGGGCTTGGCTATCTCTACCTCCACTTG
The DNA here is from genome assembly GCA_037957365.1 of Torreya grandis. Taxonomy (NCBI): domain Eukaryota; kingdom Viridiplantae; phylum Streptophyta; class Pinopsida; order Cupressales; family Taxaceae; genus Torreya; species Torreya grandis. The sequence continues at coordinate 3,630,166 of JARHVA010000374.1, read as the reverse complement.
GCACCATATTCATGATTGTGATTTGATATGGCTTGGATTGTGATTTACAATTTTGGCATTATAACACTAATGTTTGCATTTATGTAATAAAACCAATATTATAACTTTACTCTATCCAAGCTCTCTAAATGAATAACTCTAAGTTTGATTTTATAGGCTTTAAAATCAACTTGGAATGGGTGAAATCCTAACCTTGGTTTGCATAACTAACCCCAATAGGGTTAAGAGGTGTCCAAAATCTCATGATTAGCATGGAATAGGTGTGATTTGAGATATTTTACATTTGGACAACTCACAAAAGTGTAATGATTCACTCCTAGGATATTTATTGATATTTGAATTTTCCTTTTAGGTAATTAATTTTTTTGTTCATGGATGAATTCAATTAGGACTTGATTAGGATTTTCAATTTAATTAATCCCTTTTAGAAATTTCAACACTTGTGCAAGATTGAATTAAATGAATGTGTGCATTTTTTCATTTTAATTGATTTTTGGGCCAAATTAATTTAAATGCAGGGTTATGAAACCAATTTTTTTGAGACATTTAGAAATTCTTAGGCTATATTTTCAATGGTTGGTAAGAATTGGTCTAAATTCAAGTATGAAGCCACTAGTGGCCAATTTTATGTATCTATAGTTTGCCCCTATTTGGGAAGGCATTGTAAGCTATAATCATAGTAATGTATTCTCATGTTTTATGTGTTTATGACTTCAACAGTAATAGATGAACTATAGGGTGACCCTCAAAGGAGTGATTGGAAAAAGGATCAGAAAATGGTCCCTAGAAAGAAGGAAATGAGTGGAATAAACAAATGAAAATGATGGCATGACAAGAAAATTATTTTCCCAAAATTGGGTAAAATCATTGTGAATACAAGTGGGATGGTGTACAATTGTTTACCCAAAGGTGGTTATAAACATTGTACCCCAATTATGGAAAACATTATATGATAACACAATGATTTGACCAAAGGTGGTTACAATCATTGAAAATTTAGGTGGGATGGTGTACAATGGTTTGCCCAAAGGTGGTTAAAAGCATTGTACCATGATTGTGGAAAATATGATATGATAACATAATTATTTTCTCAAAGATGATTATAATCATTGAGAATGTAGGTGGGATGATGTACAACAATTTGCCCAAAAGTGGTTATAAGCATTTGTACCTTGATTATGGCAAACAATATTGATGGATGATGATTGAAAATATGATGACACCTTAATATAGAGGATAAAGATGAATTTGGACAACTTGATAGTAGGGAGATGCTCATCCAAACTAACAAAGGTTGAAATTATTCTATTGTTTAATTACTCTATTTAGGATATGATTTAGATCAAATTGTTGCTAGTGCTCATGTCGAGGAGATATCAATGTTGCATTGATGGTGTAGACTTCTCGAAGCTAATTTTAATTATAAAATGTTATGGTAGGCATCATGATAGAACACCATGAGGACTTAAAAAATGTGCATAAGGACTAAGTCCTATAATCTAATACTCAAATGAAAATAATGCACCAATGATAAAAACCATGATGACATTGTTGATGGATGAATATGGATGGATTCAAGAATAAATTCAAAAAGAATCACCAAATGAATGTACATAGACTTGAATAAATGAAAAATTACGAAAAGCAAATAAAAAAGTCACATAAAGAAACAAATAAGAGATGGTTAGTCACAATATTAGTACAAACATGACACAAACAAGATGATGAACATTACCCCTAGAAAATAGGTGATAACTTAAAAAACAAACAAGATGGGGGAATAGAAGAAAAGGAAGGGGGTGGTTGAGCTATATCCATATGCACTAGGAAAGTGGATACTACCTACATAGTTCCATGAATGATATATCCAACAAAATGTTAGGTTGAATGTAGTTCTCCTAAGAAATGGGAAGAAAATTATAATTGATAAAAAAACAAACATGATAGATGTGATAGAAGAATAGGATAAATCTTGAAAAATGTGGGACAAAAATGAAAAGGGTGGGAAAACTATGTGAAAAGTGATTTATTGTGACTTAGTAAGGGTTCCCAGAATCTTTAAGGCAAAGAAGTGATCAATGTTTTTATTTTTTTCTAAATGGTTTTACAAATGTTTTTAAATTTTTGGAGTATCTCAACTCAATCAAGAATGATGAGACACTAGTTAGTCCAAGCTTATAAAAGGGAAAGAGTATGGAGAAATTGAATTGATGATCATAAAATGATGAGAGCATGATGGAAAAGGGGGACTGAGATGAACTCAACATGAATTGAGCATGACCCACATAGTCCCAAAATGGCCCTAGGTCATAGTAGTTCCACCTTTCAACAGAGGAATCTAAATAGTGTAGCAACCAATTCAAATAAAATAGACAAAGTTGGTACTATAGCATAATACAACATAAGAATGGCTAGTTTGTATGTCAAGGCAAAATAAATAAATGTTACCCCTATTTTACCCATAGGTGGTTATAACTAGGATACAACTGATCAGATCAATGATACTAGTTTTCCCATAGGTGGTTATAATTAGTAGCAAGACCGGTGAGACACTGATTTTCCCATAGGTAATTATAATCAGGCTCACATAAATAAACATGATTAGAAGGGAATAATAATTAAAGAATACAATTTTTAAAAAATTTATCATGCTGCTCTAAACTATGGCTTCTATCTTGAATGTTTGAAATGACTACTAAAATTGATATAATTTTTTATGCTAAATGTGAATCCAATGGATGAACCAAGGTCAAATGAGCTAGTATAAGATGGATCAAAACATGATTAGGTTGATATAACATAATGATAGAGTAGATAAGTGATAGGCCAGTAGGCTGATAGGATGATACAATGATATGATGGTAGAATGATAAGAATTTACAAAGAAGAATATTGATAATATGATAAAACTTAAAATGGTACTCATAGACAATACATCAAGTCACTCAAGAGTAGTACCACTTGAGGTGTATAATGTTCATAAGTTCATCAAGTTTATCCCCATCTGGTGTGGTAAGCATGTATGCTCCTATGCCATAGTCTACAATAATGATGAAAGGACCAACCTAGTTGGTTTTAAACTTGCCTTTATGCTTCTTTTCATCTATGCTATTATTTTGGTTCTCTTTAAAGATAAGATCACCAAGTTTAAATTGTCTACATTTCATGTGTCAATTTTAGTGGCCATGGAGTTAATTCTGATAGGCCTATAGATTATTCATTGCATCCATGCATTTCTCATCAAGTAAATCTAGCTCTTGTAGGCAAGATACTCGATAGTCATCATCATCTAGAACATGATTGAAAGAGATGCATAATTAAGGTAACTCAACCTCAATGGGAAGAATATACTTAGTTCCATAAACAACTGAGTATGGTGTGGCTCCTATGGGTGTGTGGTGATTAGTAAAATATACCCAAAGGGCATAAAATATATAAAGGTTCCAATCATGACTAACATCATTGATAATATTTTTAAAGATGTTGATAATTGTAATATGTCATGGAAAAATGTTGAGTAATGTTGTATTCGACACATAGGTTTTAGACATCCTTATTCTTGAATGATCCTCCATTATCAGATATAATGTCAGAAGGGATACCATAGTGGTAGATGAAATGGTTGAAGATGAATTTATAAATTTAATTTCTAGTCACATAAGTGAGGGCATAGCTTTGACCCACTTAGTGAAATATTCAGTGGTGGTAAGGATATGTTTATGGCCATCTAATCAGATGGGGTTTATCTTCCTAATGAGATCAAGGCCCCATGTAGCAAATGGACATGGTATCAATATTGGTTTTAGTGTCTTGGCTGGGGCATGAATCATATTTCATGCCATATTTTTGGATAAGATTGCCCCACTAGTGTGAGTTCCACATACTCCTTCATGAACTTTCCATAACACTAGTATATATTTTGTTGAAGGTAAAAAATGAAGCAGAGCTCCATCAAAACTATGATGGTATAGTGTTAGTCCATGTAAGGTATAAAATTGGGTATTATGGATGAATTCTTTGGTTTTTTTGTAGGATAAGTTTGGTGGTAAAACATGGTCATGTAAATAGGTATAAAGGTCTAACTACCAAGTAGAGATGAGACCAAAAATATCATAGATCATTGTGATGGTTCATGAGCTGGTACTGTTGATGTCTTAAAAGGGCACTAGATCTTAATCAACAAAAATGGGAAGTTTCAAGCTGTGGGACAATGCGGCTTGAAAATAACCTCCATATTTTAAAGAAGCTGGTCTCTTCTTTTGTATTGGGTGTTGGGGAAAAGGGATAGGAGACTAAACAGAAACACAAAATGTAGGAATTGAAACCTAACTATGGTGATGTGCCTGAGAGTAATCCTAATCCTAACCTGAGCACAATGAAACTATTATGTGATTCTATTACATTTAAGAGTAGAAAAGTGCATGATCAATGTAAAAGATTGGAATAATAGAAACAAAGGCTCACAACAGGGGAGTCTTTTGCTGAGATACAGGAATTGTCAACAAAGGCATAGTGTTCAATCTTCTTAATAAAATCTTCCAATCACATTAGAGGCGTAGAAGTCATGCACAATTATGTAGAACTTTAGATTCCAAAAAATGGAATAGAAGCAAATAACATTTCCAATCACAACACTAGAAAATCTACAGCATAGACTACTTTGCAAATGACACAGATGACATCAACAAGGGCATAGTGTTCAATTTTCTTATTGAATCTTCTAGTCATACAAAAGATGCAGAAACACACACAGTCATATAAACCTTTCAACTCAGGAAAATGTAACAAAATCAAATGATATTATTGGTCAAAAACTCTGAAAGTCTAAAACTATGAGAATTCCCCCCTCCTTATATTTTACAATTCTTCTTCTTATATCCCCAGATGTCTCCCTATACTTTCTTTCCCATGAAATCTTCTCCATCCTTCGCTCATAAGAGACAAATAGACGGTGCCTTCAATGTTGTGGGTGGCTCCAAAAATCTACCCGATGAACTGTTTCATCTACTCAAATTAACTCTAGGTGATTTTCCCTCCATTTTGCTTTAATAGATAGATGGACACTCTATTCTATTAGATACAAGGGAGGAAACTTAGCCGATTCATAAAATTTTCCCTTTATGGTCTAGGAGGCACCGAAGGATGACACTTGGCACCTTTCACCTGATTCATCGAAGACACGTGGCTCTCTCTGCTTCCCTTGTAGTAACACTAGGGGCACATATAGGATTTTTACGGATGGAGACATTTGGCAGCTTTCGTTGATTTTGAAGTAACACTCGGGACCCACCACAATTTTATATTTGACAATAGAGCTTGATGATGATTCTCTCAGGCATTGACACATGGAGGCCTCTGCGGTTTTGAGGAGGGTAAGTGGCATCTTTCACTTCTTTTATGGATGGAGTAGAGGGGGACCTAGAGAGTGACATTTGGTAGCATCTGCTACTTTGTGGCACTTAATAAGATGATGCCTTTACGTTGAATGGAAAGCATTGGACTCACAGCTTCGTGAATGTTGACACATGGTGAAGTCTGCTACTTTGTCAAAAGAGGCCTCAGAGAGCGATAGCTAGCCTGCTTCGTCTCCCAAAGATTGACACTTGGTGAAGTCGACTGCTTCAAAACTTAGGCAAAAGAAACAAGAAGGAGAAATGGTCCCGCAACCAGAGAATGACACTTGGTAGCTTTCGCTGCACTCTAACACTTAGTCAAAATAAATCGGCCCTCTGCATCAAGACTTCATGGTTTTACCTGAAGAATCAAAATTGTAGCACTTGAATCAAAGAATAAATTAAATATGATGTAGAGTAAAAATTACTCTATAGTTATTGGTGACCACTAGGACTTTTGGGCCTACTCAAAAAGAACCCAACTCTCGCTTGATCAAAATTTCAAAATTTACAGCTTCAAAAGAGCTGTCTGGAAGATAGACCACTCATGGTCGGATAATCCTTCCTTTTTATGCAACTCATCAAAATCCAAATCCAAGCTAATGAGATCCTTATGCGAAAAGGTTTTCAAGATCTGGGCAGTGGCTTTTAGCTTGGATTCTAGCCAAAAAATAGGGATTAGAACATTTTTGACCTCAGAGGTTGGAGAATCATCCCGCAAGCTCTAAAAAATTGTTTGATCCCTTTGCCTGGCCAACATCAATGGTTAGATTTGATCCACCAGTAGCACCGTCCTTACATCCAGAAATGGGGAAGGAAGGCCCAGCTGCACTAGATCTTCAATGTGTTGCCTCATTTCACCGATGCCTTCTTCAATGACATTGAGACAGCTTCTGTAGTTATTAGCTACGGCGTTATGACTGAGCTCCTCATTGACTCATTTCACGACGGCCATTTTTTTAGGAATCCCTACGGCTACCAATGTTGCATCCCTTGAGTTGTAGAGCTTCTCCAAAAAAGAATGAGAGTCTGTGACTCTCCAGGAGATTGTGGCCAAAGTGCTCTATACCAGATTCTTGACCATCTCGCACAGCTACTGCACGTGGTGTAGGAAGGTGAAAAGTGGCCTAAGCTGGAGAATCTCTAAAGAGATTCTCTCCCATGCTAACTTGTAGAGTTCCTTCACCAACTGCACCATTCTGATACCTCTTGGCCTATTGGCCAACTCAATTTCTAGTTGTGCGGTCTACTACTGCTCTACTTGGAGCTGGGCTTGAAAAGCTGCACCCTTGTTCTGTTCTTCCAGCAACCCTTGCTGTGATTGGGTAACCTATAGTTGGAGTCCTTTGATTCTTCCCTGCAATGTTGCATTTTCCCATCTTAGAGCTATTGTTACACCCTTGGCAAGTTCAAGCTCTGCTTTCAGAGAATCATTTTGGGCCTAAATTGCCCATTGAGTCTGAAGGGAAATAGTATCTTGCAACTATTTCTGTAAACTAGCTATCTCATTGTCCTTCTGGTTTATTTGTTCAGCTGAACTATTGTAGTTTGCCTTTTTTGTGGCCAGGTCGGCCTCTATCTTCTGTAGTCTCCTCGATATCTTCAAATAATCTTTTGTGACCATAGAAGTGGATTCGGTCATGAGCTTGACTCTGTCTTGAGGCCTAAATAGGGACATATCAATGGCCACTGCATTCATGTTGTAGTCTTTCAGCCACATTTGTTCACTTGGCTTGGCAACGTTGGGTGACAAATGGGTCACCGTCAACTATTGTTGAATGGGGTCAAATTATGACCTCAAATGTGGCACTACCGGTGCTTTATTCACTTTACTCCTCTTCTTCTCTAATCAGGCTTCTCTTGCCTTCCTTGTGGCATCAACCTGTGTTTAGAAAGTGGAAGGGGATGCAATATATCCCCCTACAAAGGGAAATCCTTATGGCAGGCCATATTGGAGAACCATTGGCTGGCTGGGGGTGAGTTGAAGGGGTGTTTTTTTGGGAATAGAGGGGGAAAAATAGGGTAATGTTAAGGCTTGAGGCATGGATTGAGAGGGAGGAGGGGGAGTAATTCCTACTTGAGGAGAAGTTGCAGTGATCTACACTGGGCGCTATGAAGGCTGTTCTTCCTCTTCTGGGTCCAATTGGGACTGCACCCTTCCTCTCTTCTTGGGTGTTTTTGACATTCCTGCCATCTCTAAATCTCTTATATAATAACTTGGTATGAACCTTTCGCAAGATAAAAACATGCTTGCTGCAACAAATTTCACTAGGTGCCACAATCACAATGAGCAAGATATTTCACAGGAATGCTTGAGAGTTTGTAAACTTTAAAATTTGGTAAGGGATTTTTATGGGCCTATCAAGTCCCAAATAGAATTAAATTAAGGTGACCATTAGCAAATCCTACTCAATCTTTGGGAAACAGCGAGGCAGACACATTATGTAGTGTAAGGTACCTTGGAGATTTCAAAAGATTTGGGGAAGCATTTATTGCGGCAAAAAAAAAAAGAATTAAAGAATTTCTAAGACACCGACTCTGCATTTAAAATGCTTATTTTAAAGAAAAAAGTAGGAAAGCAAAAACAAAACAAAGTAATGCGGGAATGGAAACTACCTAACTACATTGATTTAAAATCCTTATTTTCCTTCAGGATCGAAAATGAACTTTCCCACGTCCTCTTTATGACAGACCAACTTGTGTTGCCATACCAGTGGTTGCAATGGATATGTCATTGATGGAATGTTCTCTGCACCAGCCACACAGATCTGCCTGTACTTGAATGAGTCTAAGAAAAATGTGTATTCGACACCTATGAACTCTTCTTGTCCTTGAATGCCCATCGAATACTAGTTCTTCATGTTGTTGGGTGTCATCAAGAACTCATGGGCTATTGGTTCTTCATGCTATACCTTTTGGTATCCATTATCTTTTGGCACATCTTCTTCATATTCCAGCTTTATTTCATCATCATGCTCTTTGATGAATTCATCCTCTTGCAAGGATGAATTAAAAGGTTGGCATCTCTTCTGCATACTCATTTGAATCTCAGGGCTTTCTTCTTCATTTGAAACTAGCTGAGTGCCTCCTATCTCAATGACTTGGTCGAGGGAGAGTCCATGTTCGTCCATATCCTCTTGCAGAGTGAGGAAAAAATCAGAAATGATCTCCTCCTCATCAGAAGTTAAAGAAAAAGCTTGTGGCTTATCCTCTTGCTCATCAAAAGGAGAGTCTATGGTAATCTCCTCCTCCTCTGTACTAATGAAATCCTCTTGACTAGCCATGAATTGAACGCACTCCTCTATAAAGTTTTCAGCTGCTTCATCATCCTCTTCGATCCAACTTAGAGACTTGTCATCTGCTGAAAGATCTGGGGAGTGGTATAAGAAGTTTCTTCTGAAGTGGGATCATAGGAATTTTCATGGAAGTGAGGAGCCTTTTGAGTAATGGTGGGGGAGAGTTGAGGAAGAAGTGAGGGCCCGGGGTCATCCTGACTTGCTACTAACATGGGCTCTGCATTATTGGGGAATTGACCTTGACAATTTTGACCTTGCCCGTGAATAGGGGTGGCATATGCCTGATCTAGAATTTGTGGTGGTGGATATGAAGTTTGGTAGATTTGATAAGGATGGTTCTCATGAATGCCTAGCCTCTCTTCTATAAATGCAATCAATCCACACACATCTAACATTTCATATGTAAGCTCTTGCCAATATGCCCTTTTAATGGGATCCCACTCACTTTTGATCAGGTCTATGGCCTCCCTCACTTGATAGATGACCTGACAAGGAATTTCTTGACCACATCCCCTTCTGTTATCAAGCTCTAACACATATTTTTTAAATCCCAACAATGCTTTTTTGAAAGTGAAAATAAGGTTAGGTTCAACATGGGATGAGACATATTGGGGGGACTGGGTATAAGACTGATGTGGTTCATAACAATATGCATCCTCATTACTCGACATGATTCTAGGAGAAGCTTGTTCTTGATAAAACATATTTGAAGGAGAATAAGACTCATAGCTATGAGTTACATAGTTATACATACCAAAGGGATTTCTTGATGATACTGCTTGATTGGCTGGTGATGTAGAGTCGTTGTTGGTGTCGATAAAAACCTCCAAAGGTAGATTGGCTGAAGAATACACCAAAATTCTTCAACTCCTTGAAAGATTTGTCCCACCGAGCATGCTAGAAACTGTTGATGTCTTAAAATGGTGCTAGATCTTAATCAACAACAATGGGAAGTTTCAAGCTGTGGGATAATGTGGCTTGAAAACAACCTCTAGATTTTAAAGAAGCTGGTCTCTTCTTTTGTATTGGGTGTTGGGGAAAAGGGATAGGAGACTAAATAGAAATTCAAAATGCAAGAATTGAAACCTAACTATGGAGATGCACCTAAGAGTAATCCTAATCCTAACCTAAGCATAGTGAAACTATTATGTGATTCTATTACATTTAAGAGTAGACAAGTGCATGATCAATGTAAAAGATTGGAATAACAGAAATAGAGGCTCATAACAGGGGAGTCTTTTGCTGAGATACAGGAATTGTCAACAAAGGCATAGTGTTCAATCTTTTTAATATAATCTTCCAATCACATTAGAGGTGTAAAAGTCACGCACAGTTATGTAGAACTTTAGATTCCAGAAAATGGGACAAAAGCAAATAACATTTCCAATCACAACACTAGAAAATCTACAGCATAGACTACTTTGCAAATGACACAGATGACATCAATAAGGGCATAGTGTTCAATTTTCTTATTGAATCTTCCAGTCATACAAAAAATGAAAAAACACACATAGTCATATAAACCTTTCAACTCAAGAAAATGTAACAAAAGTAAATGATATTATTGGTCAAAAACTCTGAAAGTCTAAAATTATGAGAATTCCCCCCTCCTTATATTTTACAATTCTTCTTCTTATATCCTCAGATGTCTCCCTATACTTTCTTTCCCATGCAATCTTCTCCATCCTTCGCTCATAAGAGAATGATATGGGTGGCTCCAAAAATCTACCCGATGAACTGTTTCATCTACTCAAATTAACTCCAGCCAATATTCCCTCCATTTTGATTTAACAGATAGACAGACACTATTCTATTAGATACAAGGGAGGACACTTAGCTGATTCATAAACTTTTGCCTTTATGGTCTAGGAGGCACCGGAGGATGACACTTGACACCTTCTGCCTGATTCATCGAAGACACGTGGCTCTCTCTGCTTTCCTTGTAGTAACACTAGGGGCACATATAGGATTTTTATGGATGGAGACATTTAGCAGCTTCCACCGATTTTGAAGTAACACCCAAGACCCACCACAATTTTATATTTGGCAATAGAGCTTGATGATGATTCTCTTAGGTGTTGACATGTGGAGGCCTCTGTGGTTTTGAGGAGGGTAAGTGGTATCTTCTACTTCTTTTATGGATGGAGTAGAGGGGGACCCAAAGAGTGACATTTGGAAGCATCTGCTACTTTGTGGCACTTAATAAGATGATGCCTTTACATTGAATGGAAAGAATTAGACTCACAACTTCCTAAATGCTGACACATGGCGAAGTCCACTGCTTTGTCAAAAGAGGCCTCAGAGAGCGATAGCTGGCCTGCTTCGTCTCCCAAAGATTGACACTTGGCAAAGTCTGCTACTTCAAAACTTAGGCAAAATAAACAAGAAGGAGAAATGGTCCCACGGCCAGAGAATGACACTTGGCAGCTTCCACTACACTCTGACACTTAGTCAAAATAAATTGGCCCTCTACATCAAGACTTCGCGGCTTCACTCGAAGAATCAAAATTGCAGTGCTTGAATCAAAGAATAAATTAAATATGACATAGAGTAAAAATTACTCTATAGGTACTATTAGATTTTCAATGATAAATTGGTAGTCCTTGGATATGTCTACATCTCAAATCAAAGATCTAATGGTATCTATGGAATCTATTATTATGTTGTTTTCCCTTGGTAGATGTTCAAACTAGATGTCAACAATCTATTGCATAAGAGTGTCGACCATAGCCTTGTAGGGAACCAACTTTTCATCTTCAGTTTGAAAGTGGTCTATAACCTTATTGATGATTAATTATGAATCACCATAAACCTTTAAATGATGTATGTTATATTGTATTTCTTGTTGAAACACTACCACAAGTGCTTCATATTCAGCTAATTTATTGGTACAAAGAAAGATAATTTTAAATGACTTAGGGTTTAGATCGCCCTATGGAGTGATAAATAAAAGGATTTACCTCAATCCATGTGATGAGAATGATCCATCAAAATATAGATTCTAGTTCTTCTCCTTAAGAGGTGTTTCAATGATGGTCATTATGGATTCATCAAGAAATTAAAATGTTAATGGCTCTATGTTTGCAAGGGGTGCTTCAACAAGATGCTCTATAGGAACTTGCCCCTTGATGGCTTTCTGGTTCACATATTCTATCTCAAACTCACTAAGAAGCATGATCCATTTGGCCATGCAGACTTGTAAAGCTATTTTAGATAGTATATACTTGAGTGGATCTACTTTCAAAATGACCATGGTCTTATTATTTAATATATAATGTCATAATTTATGAGCTATAAAGATCATAACTAAACAAGCTTTTTATATGGGTGTAAAATTGTGTTCATATGTGACCAGTGTATGACTTAGATAGTACCCTACATGCTCTTTTCCATTATCATCATGTTGAGCTAGAAGTGCCCTCGAGGCTTTGTCCATCACTGATATATATGAAAGGAATGGTTTCCCTTATATAGGAGGTAATAATATTGGTGGATTTGCAAGATAGTCCTTTAGCTATTAAAAATATTTTTGACAATCATCATCCCAAAGAAATGTTATACCCTTCTTCAATAGGTGTGTAAATAGGTGACACTTGTTGGCTAATTGAGAAATGAAGTGTTTGATCGATTGGATCTTGCCCTATAAAATATGGAGATATTTTAGATTGGTTAGTGGTAGGATCTCTATTATGGATTATACTTTGGTTGTATTGAATTATATGCCTTGATGAGACACGATGAAGCCAAGCAATTTTATTGAAGTAACTCCAAAAATACATTTTTTAGGGTTGAGTCTAACTTTGTATTCACATAATCACTCAAATATACTCCTTAATGATATTAGATGATCAAACCTAGTCTTTGATTTACCTAGTATTCCATTGACATAGTCTTTAATAATGTCATGCATCATATCATGAAATATGATTATCATGGCTCTTTGATAGGTGGACCCTACATTATTAAGACCAAATAGCATAACCTAATAATAAAATATTCCCCATGGAGTGGTGAATGATGTCTTGTGTTGGTCTTTTAGTGTGATTATAATCTTATTGTAACATGAGAAACTATCCATTAGTGAAAGCATCTCATAACCTGATGTGGAGTCAACAATCATGTCAATGTTTGGCAATGGAAAGTCATCCTTAGGGAAAGCTTTGTTAATATCCTAGAAATCAGTACATATTCTAATTCCTTTTAGCTTTTTACTGATAGGTACAACATTGTAAATCCACTTAGAATAGTCAATTGGCCTAATAAATCTCACTTACAATAGCTTATTTAACTCTTTCTTTACTAATACAACAATGTGAGGATATATCTAGCATAACTTTTGCTTCACTAGTTTTGCATTAGGATGTACCACAAGGTGGTGAAAAACCAAGGTGGGGTCTAAACCAGGCATGTCAAAATATGCCCATGCAAATATATTAATAGATTCCCTCAATAAAGTTGATAATACTACACCTTCTTCCTCAATGAGGGATGAACCTAATTTAATCTAGTTTGGGTCATCTGGGGACCCTATGTTTACCTCTATTATGTCTTCCACTAGAAGGGTCAAACCATCTTCAAGAATAGTGGGCAATGATTTGAACTATTTAGCTATGTTAGGAACCTCATTAAGACTGAATCTTCAAGTTCTCCTAGACATGATGAACTAGAATCCCCTAATGGGAGATATGGCCATGTGATAAAAATATTTGGAAATTCCTATATAATTTTATTGAAGGCTTGTTGTTCTTTCATATTGAATTCAGATCTAGAGGTAATTTTGTCATTGTTGGTGTTTTGAATGATTTGATTAAAATCTTGAGGCTCTTCAAGACTAAATTTAGACCTGTAAACACGTTTGTAATTGGTGGAATCTTGGTCTATATTTGAATAAGGTTGAACATCCCCATCTAGAGGTGCCTAAAATAGGTTTTCACCACTAAATTGGCCTTTATCTTTACTTTTTTCTTGGTTAAAAAGTGCCTCAAAGAGGTTTTCACTTTGAGGCCTCAATGTTTTATTTATTTTATTTTTCCTAAGGGTGTTCACCTGCTCTCCAAAATAGGATTCATCACACAATTTGATTGAGAACTCTGATTTATGATATCCCAAAAAAACATTATCCTTATGGCCTAGAAAATCATAGAAGGCCTCATCATTCTAAAACTCATCAATTGGCACAATGGATTCTTGTTGGTCCTAGTCTATTAGTTAGGGATAATAAAATGGTAGTGGGTTATGATGAATGACTAGTCGAAGGGTACAAATGGCATTATTGTCAAACAAATTAGTTTGGGATAAGTCAACAAATTAGCTATGATCAAACCCTAATTTACTATTAGCATCATCTTCACTATTCATTAGCAATGGAACTTTAATAAGATATGTGGGTTCACTCCCAGGTAGTTTAAATCCAAGTCCATAGGTTCCTTTGTACTTAGTCATAGAAATGGGTTCCAATATTCCTTATTGATTTCACCAAAGGCCTCCTCCTTCATAGTCTTGATTTTCCATGATCCTATTAGGAATAGGATACTTCATGTTTTATAATAGTTGGATAACTTGTCATTGTACAACCATGATTCATCTTCTTTGAGAGGGTCATGTTTTTGGCTTGAAGTTGGTATTAAAGTGACAAGTCTTGGACTATGTAAACTATCTTTTATTTGCCATTCCAAATGAAGTGGTTTGGCTCTTATTATTCAAAAGGATTTTGGGTTCTATGAAAGCTTTGAAATGTAAAAGGTGTCATGGGTTAATTACTCTCCTAGGACATTAGCCGAGATGGTATAGTGATTAGATATTTTAGGAGGTAGCATGTGGGAAAGTGAATCAAGGGTATTAGGGTCAATACAATTGGATTTTGGTAAATCAATAAGTATGGCTTTCTTTTTATCCTACTTTTCAACTGGATTCATGACAAAATGGTAATTGTATTTCCTTAACTCAACCTCTAGATGTTTACAATACTCATATGGATGCAAATCTCTTGGAAATTAACCTCCATCCCTGAATGGGAGAACTTGATACACTAGTGCAATGTCAATGGGACTGCATGAATCTTGTGTAACCAAGGTCTACCCAGAAGCATATTTTATGACAAATCAAGATCTAACACATGGAAAAGTGTATCATGGGTCAAGGGCCCAATGATAACTGGTAAGCTAATGGTGCCCTTTGATTCTCATTCTTCATTGTCATAGGATTTGATAGTGATTGTTTCTAATTGGAGATCTATTGTCATGTACATAAAAAACTTGATGGGCTTTAGAGACACTATATTCAAACTGATCCATTATCTATGAGGACACACTTCATTTTGTGCATCTTTATCTAGACTTATATGTACAATGGATTATTTTGAAGTAGGCTAAGGGATGAAATATCACTTTGGTTAAAGGTTAATTGTTAATCCAAAGCTAGATGCCCAACAAATATTGAAATTTATTAGGGGATATGTCATTGAGAACTTTGGATTGACTAAAGAACTTTGTCAAGGTGTTTTTGTGGATTATGGATATACACAAAAAATCTAAAATGGATATTTATATTAGCATATTTTTTAATTGTTACATAATGTCAAATATTTTTTCTTGGATAGTGGTAAATGGTTTTTTCTAAGGTAGAATGGCTGGTTGGATGATGGGTGAAGTGGTAGATGGTTGTGGACTTGGTATGGTAATCCTTGACCATTAAGTTATGATTACATAATTAAGATTAGGTACATGACCATTATTGATATTAAAAGATGGTGGAGGGGGTCCAAATAAGATAAGTCTCAATTGATGACTCACTTGTGTGTAATCATGAGCTAATGATGATTTATTAGTATAAGGTCATAACATGGGAATCTCTACTTGCTAGTTTTCTTGTGTGTGGTCCTAGATCAAGGATGGATTACCATAATGGTTTGGTTGATTTGGTATGATTAGAAATGTCTTGTATAATTATTACTTGGTATAGGACTAATGGAAATGGTGTTAACATGAACTCATGTAATATGTCCTACATTTACATTGTAGTCATGTGCAACTACATGGTAGGTATTTTGGTTGTTACTATTCTAACCTTGGTTTTGTATATTGTTTTGAAACTATTATTTTTGATATTAGTTATGTTAAGTCTATTGGTTTGTCCTTGATTGTTGATACTTTTATTTTTAATGTTACACTGGTCATTGTTGTTTTTTTTGTTGTTGATTATTATGTTTAGGAAAAAGATCTTGATAGATATTGATTTTTTGATTAGAGGTGGAAGCTCCATGATCTAATGTGATCTCTCCATTTTATAACATATTTTTAATGATATTATTGAGGTGCACATAATGCTAACAATTATGTCCATTTACCCTATAAAAATCATAGAATTTTCTATCCTATACCATTATGTCATGTCCTCTCCCTCATGAAATTATTCTTTTATAGTAGGCCATTTAATCAAATTAGCTGTAACAAGTTTGTAAAATACTAATTTGATAGGTTCACCTAGGGGATGAAAGGCACAATGAGTAGGTAGATATCTCCTTGGAGGAGGTGTTTAAAAAGGCATAGGTTGATATGTTTGTTGCATTTTCTTCACTGGTCTAGGTTGTTATGCTTAATACACATGTTTTGACTGCTAAAAAGGTTTTTGGATAGGAGTAAGCTAGAAATGTGGTGTAGGTTGAGTAGATAATCATTGCACCACTTGGATATGTCATGAATCTATGAATCCATTCCATACAACATTATTATTGTGATTGAATTATTTGGGTCTATTATTATCATTTACTTGTGTCGGTTTTAATGCTTGCACTTGGAATGGATGTTGGTTTTGTCCACTATTCTAGTTTTGATTTTGGCCATTATTCTAATTTGAAAAGGTTATTTTAATGATCCCTTTGTTAATAAGGGCTCTTTAAATTACCAAACCTTTATCAATGATTTATTTGAATGTATGCACACACTAAAACTCTAGATAGTAAGATATCTCACTATGTATATTTTTAGTAAACACAACTAATTTGCTTGTTTGGTAGACTATGGGTAAAATAGATTGCAAGGGCTCTCAATCATTGTAGATAGCTTGTGAAGCTTTCACTTGGTCTGATTTTCTTATGTCAAGTATACTAATGAAATATCATGCTTGAGATTGTAAGATAAGTGTTTCATAAAATTGTATGAAAGATCATCGAAATCAAAAATTGAATTCTTTGATAGTTTTAGGAGCCATTCCAAGGCTTATCCATCTAGACTTCTTGGAAACAACAATAACAAGTAGATGTCGCTATAGTCTACTGGTTGGAACATAACAAATAATTATGTAATATGTGTTTTGGGGTCACCTTTCCCCTTATATTTTTCAAACTTTGGTGATTTATACTTTGGAGGAAATGGTATCTGCAAGTAATCCATGTTGAAAGGGAAATATCATACATCATCCAACTTGAAATTTTTAACTTGTTTCCTATCTTAGATGGAGGTAATTGCATCCTTAATTTTTTATAAATATTTCTCAAAGAAATCTGTGGGAACATTGGCATGCGGTAGTGGTTGAGAAGTCACAAGTGGATTACTTTGACCAAGGTATGATGGTGGTATTTATTGTGGTATGTTGGATAGGATAGGAAATAGACTAAGAATATGCATGCATAGATTAGGGTGAGATTATTTAAATTTAACTTTTGGTTATGTAATATTCTAATTGAGATTGGTTATGTGGGCCTAATGTTGGGAATATTGAGGTTGGGATGGTGGTATATGGTTATACTATGCTTATTGAGGTTGAATAGGGACATGTCACTGACTAGTCATACCTAGCTAATTGAGAGGGACTTATGAACCAAGACCTTATATTTAAAATTATGGCACATTCTACATGAAAGGATTTTGTTAATTAGTAGGTACTTGAGGAAAATTAGAACCTCTTTATTTTATAAATCACTATTGGGAAGTGGATGCATGTTGGATTTGGCATCTATCATTGACCAGTATTTACACATTGTTAGTTAGACATTGTTTGGTTTTGGATTGACATGTTAGTCTATGATTGAAGAGGTATGTTCATTACTACTTGATGAGGAGGAAAATTGGTTGCCCCCTATTGAGTTGAAAATGTGTTCTACCTCTACTACATGGGCTGATTGAATGGTGCCTGCTATTGTGGAATATTACTATTCACCTATTGGGGAGGAATAAGGTTCATCACATTTTGTTGTGGCATGACATTGGTCATTGGATAGATACTTAATCCTTATTTGTGGGTGCTTGAATAAGAAATTAGATGAGGATTATAGGTAGTCAATTTAATTTGGTAGGTAGAAGATCCTACTCCTTGAGTTTGCAAACCACTAATGGTGTTAGTTAAAGGCACATTTTATTGTTGACTATGTGTTTGTGTGTTAACACCACCTTGGTCTAAATTGAATATTTTTTTTCACATTGTCCACTATATTTTTCTCACTATTATATGTATAAGTAGAAAAAACTCCTCGATAGTTGGGGTATTGAACATGTTTTTGACTGAAGTGTTTTATGTAAGTGGGTCTAAGTCTTGATTTTCTAGACCAATCAACTCCATTAAAAATCTTATTGAAGGATCTAAATCAATAAGAGGCCTATTTGACATGGTCATCTAAGTAAAGTTACAAGATAGGTATCGATATGTCTGATATGCTAAATACATTTGAATGAAGTAGTCCTTATTGAGGCCTCTTTACATGACAAACATATGTTAGGTACACTAGCTAAATATTGGGCCATTTATTCTTGATCTTGATACACGTAAGGAAGATTGGTAACCAAATACTCGATCAAAGGATCTTGACTCTATTCCCTTGTTGGAGTCTTTTAATATGGATAATAATCTATCTCCTAAATAAAATCATATAAAAAAGGGTTTTGAACAAAGTCCTCTTATGTGGCAACATTTCCATATCCTAGATTATACATGTCTCCACTACATGTATAGTGAGACATAGTCAAATCTATGACAAATGTTTTGTAATAAGATAGATTAGAGTTATGAAAAATTTGAAAAACTCTATTTGAAAAGATAAAGGGTTCAAATGTGATTTAACTTGGTCAAAGGTGGGTCTGAATCTCTAAAAATTCTAATGCAAAGATTTGGTAAAAATAGTATAATATCAAATGTCTAATTTTAAATGTTTTACACAAATAAGGTCAAGTAAAATGACCTAAAAATAAGATGTTAAACTATAATGTCCTAACAATTTATAAATAGATCTAAACTAGGAAAGGAAAAGAGAGTCTCTATGTATTTTATCCAAATGTGGAGTCAAAAGCTAAGCTTAAATAGGTTGTGCTAGGACTTTTGGCCAAACTGTGTCAAAATCTAGGCTTGAAACAAAGGATGATGGTGATTAATTTAAAAAACTTGAAATAGTTTGGCAAAGACTAGGAACTTGATTCTAGACATAAAAGTGATTTGATTGGTATAAAACACTAATCAAAAGGCACTTTAAATATGGATTGATTTGATCAAATAAAGGCACAAACAATAAATTTTCTAAATTTGAGTAATATATTAACCTAAGTTACAGAACCCAAAAGAGAAAGATCTATGTATCAGCCCCTATGTGTTAAGGCCTAAATAGAAATCAATATTTGAATGTAAAATTATAAAATTTAATCAAAGACTCAACTAAGGTAAACTAGGGTTTTGATGACCAACAAGCTAGGCAAATTTGAATAACATTAAAATGCTAAAACAAAGATCCAACAAGGCTCAAATGATTGGTTTAAATAATGATAATTTGGATACAAGACAAGACAAGTCTTTTGAAATAATTTGGGTAGTGTAACAGTGTTAGCACTCCAAAAAGATGCGAAAATTTTATGTTTCAAATAATTTAAAGGCACAAGATTTGGAATTATTTGGGTAGCATAAAGTTACCCATTTTGATCAAATTCTAATCACAATATTTTGACACAAATGTTTGCTAAGTTAAATCAAGGTGTAAAATGGATGGCATAACACCTCCTCAAACAATGGAGAAATGTTAGACATAAGCCTCAATCATGACATGGTTTAAATATCAATTTTTAGTTCTAACACACCAATAAATAAATAATAAATGATAAAATTAAAACTAAGTATATCATCCTAAATCCTATCAAGATGTGGCAAAGTGGGGTTGACTAAAACCTATAAGTTTTTGACCATCTAAATTGATCCCATATGTACACACAGTCACGTACGCACATAAAATAAGAAAACTATTAATTGAGTCCATGTAAAATGGCTTGTTGTGAAAATGTCTTATCCTTTTCACAACCACTACATTTGTCACTTGCTCAGTGTACTACAATATCTAAAATGATCACATATCTCAGGCTTAACTTGCCACTAATAGAGATGGTTTAACCATTCAAACCATTGTCCCAGTGGGCCAATCCCAATTTTATAACCCCCATGGAGAGGGGTTAAAAAAATATTAGGAGATGAATCCCTAGGTTAATTATTCCCTAAATTACTTGCAAGAGGTAATGGTATCCCCTTCACAAGCCAAAATGCATAAAAATAAAAAACAAGTAGAAAGACTTTAGGGTTGCTTTTAGGTTACCTAATACTATGTGAGTTTTGAGGATATATTAGGAAACACTATTTTTAAACCTTGGAATAGGCACTAAAATGAAATGGAAATGCACTTTTGATCTCACAATTTACCTATAGGGGATGGGGGGAGAGCATACACACACTATCCTTTTTGGGAAAATAACAAACAATGAACAATTGTCAAATAATTTATGAGTGATGTTTGATTTTAAGCACCAAATTTGAATGTGATCATTTATTTTTTACTAGGCACCTTGGCTTCAGTGTGAAAATGGAAATAATTGGACAAAACCAAATTAAACAAAAGCATCTATGTTTATTTTAAGCCCAAAGTCCGAGTGTTCATGATTTGTCTTAAGTTCATTTTAAAGCACCAATCAGAAATTTTCTAGACTTAGGATTCATTTTAAGAATTAAGAATGAAATGTTTCTAAGAATTAACCAATCCTATATTATTTTTAATCACCCATATCCAAATGTGCAACATTTGACATGTTCATTTTAGTATCCAAATTGAAATGTTTGATTCGATTATGTTCTTTCTAGAACCCAAATAGAAATGTGTGATTAGTAAAAAACATGTAATTTTGTATTTAAACCAATACTTTAGCCTAAAAATGTTTGATTATAAACCCCTACTTTTAATCACTTTATTGGTTGAGAAAATGATATTTTAATTTTATCTCTTGGGTTTGGATTTAATTCACATACTGAGCATCGATAGTTAGAGGTAACCATCATCAATTTTAAGGCAACTACAACTAATGGTTAATAGGTAACCATCACTAGTTAAGTATAATCATTTATAGTTGATAAAGACCATTGATGAAGACCTATGAACTCAAAGACAAAACCTCAAATGATAAATATGTTAGGTTACATAATAGTTAGATGAAATTTGACAAAAACTTGCAAGGTAAACCAAGAAAATTCAATATGAAATGATAGAAAGAATCAAAATATGAGATTTAAACATGTTTTTCACCTAAAATTTGACCATTAGTGTTCTCATAGAATTGGTGGTATTTGGGTAGAAGTATTGGTGGTTAGGGCTTAACTGTTAGTAGTTATGTCTAATCATCATTGGTCTCTGTGTAGATCTGAGAATTTAACTAAAATCAAATATGGCCAAAATAAGGTTAGAAAATAAATTTTAGAGAGATTCAAGCATCCAAATGAAGATTTAAAGGCTGTATATTGATGTCCTTGGTATATGGGATGTATAGTGTCCCACTGGGTGTGCCATTTATGATCAAGGAATTTGACTCAAGAGAGGAGGTTAGTATAGTGTTAGTTCCAAAAAAAATGAAATCAACACACTAACAAAGCTAACATCTATAGGCATAGATCATGAGGGTGGAACTTAGTGAAAAAAAAATTAAAAACATAGCTAAAATATAAATAAATGAAAACTTTCCTTACCTTCCTTGATTATTCTAAGAGATTTCTTTAGTGGCTTGCTCAAATTATGCTAAAAAGGGTTTCATCAATAGGGCTTGGCTATCTCCACTTCCTCTAGGCACCATATTCATTCTTTTGATTTGATATGGCTTGGCTTGTGATTTAAAAAATTAGAATTATAACACTAATGTTTTCATTCATGTCATAAAACCAACATTATAACTTTACTCTGTCCAAGATCTCCAAATGAAGAGCTCTAGGCTTGCTCTTATAGGCTTTGAAATCAACTTGGAATGGGTTAAATCATAACATTTTTTTTCTTAGATAACCCTAGTAGGGTTAATTGGTGTCCAAAATCTCATGATTAGCATGGAATAGGTGTGTTTTGAGATTTTTGCATTAGGAAAACTCACAAAACTGTAATGATTCACTCCTAGGATATTTATTGATATTTGAATTTTCTTTTTTGGTAATTAATTTATTTACTCATTGATGAATTAAATTAGGAATTGATTAGGATATACAATTTAATTAATCCCTTTTAGGCATTCGAACATTTGTGTAAGATTTTAACTAAATGAATATGTGAATTTGTTCAATTTAATTGATTTTTGGGCCAAATTGATTTTAATGCTTGCTTATGAAGCCAAATTTTGAGATATTTAGAAATTATTAGGCTATATGTTCAATGGTTGGAAAGAATTGGTCTAAAGTTGGGTATGAAGCCACTAGTGGCCATTTTTAGGTGTCTATAGCACCCATAGATCTAATTCTAGATATATGTGCATGCTTATCAGTTCTATAACACATGGTACTAAGGATTTATCCGACTATAGCACTAATATTTTTGACTTTTTAGGTGTATACACCCTAAATTGGTTAAGCAACCACAAATATCATGTCTTTTCATAGTCTTTTCATAGGAGACTCTGATTAGAGAATATGAGCCTTGTTCACATAAGCTATGTCTTTTGTTTTACTCATCTTGTTTTTGTTTCATGCTTAAATCACCTCTTTATTGATTCCCAGTCATCCATAGACTTTTGATCCTAATTTTAGATTAACCAAACACCATTTCCCATGCTTATTCCACCCACTAGGTCTTAATCCTATAGAATAGGAACACTAGGGTTGGATTATAGCATTGGACCCTAGGGTGTCCCATTTATAGTACTCTTATCTAATGGCATTTTTAGATTAAATGGTCAATTTCCCTCACTTAATGAGTCTCAATCCTTTCTTATCTTCATCCTTAAATTTTTGTAATTTCAGCCATATGTGAATAAAGCTCCCAAATTTGAAATAAAGAGTCTCTTATATAAAATACTACACAAGACATTTTATATCTATCACTTACTACTTTGGCATAATAAATAATTAAAAATTAGTCAATAGTATAGCTCAACATTATACATCACACATAGATTTGCATGCTTGATCAAGGAGGGGCCTAGGTGAAATTTCATTCTTGCATCTATCATGTGCATTTATTATGCATGTTCCCTAAGGGAGAACTACATTTGATCTAAGACCTTGGCTTGAGGGTTAATGTATGTATTAATCATGACAATAGGGGTTCTAGATCGTGTGATCATACTTCCCATAACCCAAATTTTCTGCCTTTTAATTTTGATGTATTTGTTGTTTCATGTGTGTAGATTAATCTAGGGTTGGATATTAAATTATCTCTATAAGGAGATCCATTGATAGTCAAGATCTAAAATTTCATAGGCAGACTAATATAGGGACAGTGAGCAAAACCTAAAAATCTCAGGTATCTATGACCACTTTAGACAAAAATGATAGGAAATGGATTATAGAACCAGACCCTAGGGTGTCCTACTTTTGGCACTCCTATCCTTTAACTAAAAAAATCTAGCTTTAGGTTTCAGACATCTTTCCAATTCTACACAATAGTTTTTAGCATCTATAAAAGTTGTTTTAGCCTTTTTTCTAGATAAGTTATTTCCTTCACCTAAGTAATTTATTTAAAAAAATCTATATTTTACCATATTAAATTATATTTTTCTACCCATTATAGACCATTTATTGTTTAGAAACTACACACTAGTTTCCTAAAAATAATAAAAACATTTGGTGAACCCAACTTACTTCGAACAACTCTAAAACCCTAAGTACCCTTAAGGTTTTTCCTTCATATCTTTGTGAAAAAAATTAATTTAATTTAATTTTTATTTTTGTGCATTAATTATATTCAAATATTTTTTTAGAATCTAAATTATTTAAATAATTTAAATTTTTTATAAAACCCTAATCCAAAACCCTAGATTTACAAACTAGGTCCTCAAACCTTAAGCCTCCATCCCTTACAATTTTTTGAAAAATATTTTGGAATTTGAAAATTATTTGGAGTGTCAAAAATATTTTCAAAATATCTATGTTATTAGTTATTATTTCATTCATTTTATTAATAACACTTTTTCACATTCTCTTTGGTGACATAAATAAAATGGCAACTAAGGCACTTATTCCCTCTCATCCCATATATCAATTTCTAAATTTTCTCATAATTATGACAATGAATGGAAAAATTTACAAAATTGAACATTATATAAAAATGTGGAAAATGATTTCATTTAAAATGAAGATAATTACTATTTTTGTAATGAGGAATATGATGATACATGTGCAAGTGATAGTGAATAAAAATTAGTTGCATCTTCTTCTCTCAAACCTATCTCATTTATTACCTTTTCCAAAAAAAAATAATTTTGATAAAAAGGAAAGATACTTTTCACCTCATTCTCCTATGAATAATTAATAAAATAAATAAATTAGTCATGCACTTCCAAGTGAACCTCTTATTGGTGATAGTTTTATTCCATGTGAACCTAATCTCTCTCTCTCTCTCTCTCTCTCTCTCTCTCTCTCTCTCTCTCTCTCTCTCTCTCTCTCTCTCTCTCTCTCTCTCTCTCTCTCGATATTCAAAATACAATAATATAAGCATAATAGAATCAAATTACCAATGCATAGTTCAAATGATGCATCTCATGCTCTCAACTCTACTTTATAAAAAAAATGTCTAAATGATAACTCTCTTATTCTTAATTCTCATATTGTAAATGAAAATAATGCATACACTCCATCCATGACTAACATAGATGCACATAATATTCCAAATTCACATGAAAATTTATTGCATATTAGAAAAGAATTAATTCTTCTCTTACACCTCTCCCTACTGATAATGGAAGTGATAATGATTATGATATTGAACATGAAATGAATATGAAAATGAGAGTGACTATGAAAAATATTTCATCTATGATATTGCATGGAATAATGATTATTCTTATGTACATAGTGAAGAAGAAAATGCATCGCATGTTTCTAACTATTCTCTCACTCTTCCTCTCAAACATAATGTACTACCAAATGTTGTTTCTACTTCTATCAATGATTCTATCTAAAATGATGCATATTAATGTTAACATCACATCCTCTACTCAATTATAATGTGATTCACTAAAACATAAAGATACCAATGAATCTTTCAAGCCACCCCTACTACAGTAGCAACTATTTATCACTCTTCACCTAAAGAGAATGGTAGCCCACATCCCTATACCAAGGTCAAAGTTACCATTGTTCCAAAGGTTCAATTGAGCACAACCCCTCTCTATGATCCAATTTATAAATGTAACATTCCCATGACTAAAATTAATGATCAAATTCAATGATTAAATGAACCACTTCAAGATGCTAATATACCATCCTAGGAGATTATTTATTTGATGCATGTAGTAGGTGAATTACAACACCAAGTAAATCTCCTTACCTTGGAAAATAAGGCTTATAAGTCTTAGATGGATGCTAATGATTTACATAGTAACCCTCTTCTGAAGACATTCATAGAAGCTTCATTGCCTAAGAATTTATAGATACCATCATTACCTCACTTTGATGGAATTGGAGATCCATTCATACACCTTCAAGCCTTTATAAAGGCTTTGCCATCTCATATGATTCCTTTGATTTTACTCAAGTTGTTCCAACAAACATTAGTTGGGAAGCACATAATTGGTTCTTTCATCTACTCCCTATTGGCTCCTTAAACATATATGATTACTTAGAGGAGGCATTTCTTAGATATTATATAGCAAACATGGGCCCTCATGTTACATATGAGAAACTTGCCACATTACATTAGAATACTTTAGATCCAGTTAGTGATTATACATTATGATTCAAAGCTCACATGTTAAGATTGATCTATAAACCAACAGATTTAGATATTCAACATATCTTTAGTAAGGGGCTTCGTAAACCTCTCCTCGAGCATATATTATATCAGATAGATTCTTCTTTTAGGCACTTATGTTATACAGTTCTAACCTTGAAAAAGAAGTTGGGATTGATTGAGGTAGATTCAATTGATCACATTACTCTAGATTTCACAATAGTACCTCCATCTACCACTCCTAACACATAACATCCACCATGTTCTAAACAAGATATGAGACCTCAACCAAAAAAGAAACTAGTTAAGAATAGAGAACCAGTTTCTAGAGCAAAACCTACAGTATGCACTATAGATAATAGTAGCAAGGCACCATTACAATTTGATTCAGAGTGGGATATCCCATGTGTCATATTATCAACACTACTAGATAGGAGGTTAACACATTAACTTCTACTCATCGATGAGATCCACATCTCTTACATAGAAAGCCACATCAACCCTTTTATAACTATCATCATAGCTATGGACATAGATATAATGATTGTTATGGACTCAGGGATTAAATTAATATATGTGTTGATAATGGGATCATAACATTCACATAGGGAGCACCAATATCTCCTCCATCATGTATTCTTAGACCTCACTCCTCCATAGCTGAGTCATCCCAAGACATTCCTTTACTAGAATCATCAGTTACTCATTGTGAGAGTAATGCAGCTTCTAAGATAGAGCCTCATAGGAGATCTCCTATTCCACCTATTCAAAAGGTTTGGAAACTAGTATAGTGAAAGCAACCTACATAGAGCATTATCATCTGATGAGTACATAGTGGAGTTCCATATACATATCTAACATAGTTAGAGGCACCATAATAGAGTATCACTCTAGAGAGATATTCACAATGATTGAGATTTTTATGACCCATTTCACATAACAAACTGCTATGATCGAGATTAAACAAGCCACCATCATAAATTTTAGCTCCATCTCAATCTATCGCTCAGTCATATGCATCAAAATAGAGGCCATAAGGTACTATTTCATGTAGAAATACACTACAATTATAGATAGATGAGCCTTATTCATAGCACACAACTTTAGTTACAGATCCAAAAGGTTACATTTGGTAGAGTCTCCATGCATAGCTATAGTTAGTGCACAACATATAGTATCAGATATAGTGTATGTTCCTACATAACATGAGTAGTATAGAAATTTATTCAGTTGGCCATCAAGATTTAGATAGTGATACAACATAGAGTGATATGACACAAATTCATATCAACATTAGTTCATAGCTTCACTTCATGGGCTAATGATGGAGATAAAGGGCAAGCCTTTGTATTCTTGAGCCACTCTTAGGGAATTTAGAATAGAATGCTCTCTTACATCCCCTTATACTAAAAACTAACATTCTTAGTTATAAATAGCCATTCCTAACCAAACCAAATTATCCAAATCTTGATCTTACCGATATCCCATGTTACTAATCTTAAACTAGTTCACTTTACTAAATCAATTTACAAATTATAAAACAAGTAAATTTTTTTACTCACATATAATTACAAATAAAATCTAACATCACACTTGAAATTATCATGAAAAATAACTTCACATCCAAAAATGCCACATTAACAAACATATGAAATATTAAAATCAATAACAAATCAATTATTTCTAATCAATCATATACAACAAATATAAAAACATACTTCAAATCCCATAACATAATGTGCATGAGTAAAAATCAAAATATTATCCATATATACATAATGAATTTATCAAAACATATATACCATATTAAATACAATCAATCGTGAATGGGTGTCATGCCCTCACTCTCAGTCTGACTCTCCCCACTAGAACTAGTCCCATAATCCACTCTAGCACTCGATGGCCCCACCCTCATTAAGCTCCTAAATGCCTCTTACAATGCCTCTCTCACTCTAGTAGTTGACCATGATCCTCACGCAAGTCTGCATATCATTGTTGAAGATACATGTACTCATCCATGATATTTTTGGTAATAGAACCATAATCTAGTGGAGGCATCCTATGCTTATCTAGCTCAACCCTCAGCTCATCTCTCTCTCTGTGCCCTAACATATGAAGTTATAGCTATAGTATCTCTATTAAACAAATGAGCATAGATATAAACTATAAATGTCTCTTTCTTGATCAAAACCTCCTCCATAACATCATGAAGTACATGTCATGTAAGCTTTTAGATTGTCAAATTAATGATGGTCTCCTAATATTCATCATCTCCACTCCCTACACCAACCTGTGCTTCATCCTAAACACCTCCCACTCCACCTACACACAAAGTATGACATTACATTATCTATATGATTTGAAATCAAACTAAATAATCACAAACTTGTACACAATTCAAATGTAATTGCTATTTACCTCCCATCATCTAGATCAACATAAGATAATCATACTCGAGAGCATTCCCTACAACAATAGGATATAATGGAGGCCACTAATGCCTAGCCCATCATGTGGTATATGACTCTAAACATCCAACATCATGTACATGTAGAATATATATAGCCATGTATTGTGCATCCAAAGGTAATGGTACTAACTCAGCCTTTGGTAGGCCTCACATGAGCTCCTACCCTCACTGGTGCCCATGCACTCCTCACCCACACCCATGTTGCTAGGGGCACATCTTATGAAACCCCAAAATATCTAGTCACATGTTCATACTAAAAGCACTTGTACACTCCAACTCAATGGTCATGTATCCAACAACTAACCTTCATATACCATCACTACACTCTATCCTTGGCCCACCTAGGAAATCCTATGTATGGCCTCCATATAATGTGACTAAATACCACTCTATCTAACACCTATATATAATGATCCATCCAAGGAGATTGGATACCTAGTGTACTCATCCACTTCTCCCCAAATGGCTATGTAGGTTCCCACCTCTCCCTTAGTAATCCTATTGGCTACACATTTGTTATGTACTCATAAGCTTAATAATACAATAATATCACTACACTTAATCTACCACTAAATTCCTCCTATGTAAACTTGTATATATCCCTATATAGGTGGGCAAGAATAGTCCTACCCCATGAGAACATAGTGCCATACACCTCAATACTATGAACAATCCTATGCATCCTATATGTAATCGACACTCTACTCTCATCCATAGTAACAAATGAAACTAACAACATGACCAACCACTTCCACATATGTAGAACACTATACTATGCTATAACTAATAGCAACACATCACTATCACTACCTCTTCAATGTATACTTATAGGTATGCTAATAAAATACAAGGATCCATGATTAATAACTTTAGCACCCATGTCATCTTACAATATCACACTCATCTACTAACTAGTAAATGCAAAATGTGATATACATCGTCTAGTGTCATAATAATCTCCCTTGTAATAATACAAAAAGTACATGTATCTACATTCCACCTCTCACATAACATTATAATTAGATACCTATCCCATTGCACTATGCCTAGGTCACACACATGACCCAACTCTACCTTATGCATGAAAACTCTCTCATTAGTGGACAATGGTAACATCCTCAATTTCTCCATCACCTAACCTTTAGGTAACTCCCTCATCCATACCTCATCCTATAAAACACCATAAAATAACATATATACCAATAAACCATGCCAACTAAACAACCAAGCTATATAATAATAGGTAACAAATCATAATCTCAAAAAATCAAGCCCAGTGGATAATAGTGTTGTAGAAAATACACCAGTTTTGGATAGGAGCACTAGAACCTAGACAACATCATTGAACCCTAGATACAAGCACTAAATCCTAGACAAGAGTACTATAACTTGTCAAAATTTTCCTAAGACACTTTAAACAATTCAAAAACATCAAAAATAGGCTTTAAAATAGGCAAAATTCATGTATTTTAGCTACTAACCAGGGTAACATCACCACCAACCTAAACTTGGGATACCAACTACTCAAACTAAGTCACAATAGGTGCTCATCTCCTTAGCATATCTTTCACTGCAGATCTCCAAATCTCAACCTAGTCAATACATAAATGAATCAAGAATCAATCCAACTTCCTATATTACCCAACTTTCCCAATCAAAGAAAAATACCATTTTACCTATAACTCGAACCCTATAACTCCATTTTTCAAACCTTTTTTTCAATGGAAACATGACAAAGATACCTTCATCATCATGCCAAATTCTTTCTCTTACTACTTCATTTACCTATTATGACATGCACATCTCTATATTTATCTTATACCCAAACATACACATTGATCATCACCAATCAAAACTTATTCTAATTTCAATAGCTTTATCTAATCAATTAAACAACTTCTTAATAAATTCAAATTATACTAACCTTGTTTCTATCATTACACCACTAGTCATCACTTTTGGCTTGACCTCCTCTATCACAAGTTTCATCCCTATCCCCAAAAGGGGGGCATCATTCCTACTATTCCTATATATACACGTACCCAACATACCTATCCACTCTCATAAGTGGATACACTATGGTTCTTATACCTCCAGTATTCATATTATCAGATTTATTTAAAATTGGTCAAAATATATATTGATTCAAATTACATGGGTCACTCAACATTACTCAAGACATTCAAGGGGATACACCTTTAGTTTATAGATACATAAACTATTTAGATACAATGGTTTAGATCATATGGATCCATAGTGATTTTAGTTTATAGGTATATAGAATATTAAAATATAATGGTTTAGATCATATGGATTTAGAATGACTTTGATACAGATTCAGACTCATATACTAGATTTAGGGTCATGTATATTACTACACATCTCACACATACAGCTTCATATAACATGACATAGTTATAGGACCAGATAGTATATTATAGGCATAGTACAGAGCATAGTGTTTTTATCTCTAATTTTTCACATGGGGCATGGCATGATAAGTCATATCATATATGGTTATACAAATTAATATATTATATATATGCATTTCTCACATACTAGATTTGGGGGCATGGCATAAATATTTATGTTCATAATTTAGGATTATATAGATTGGAATGGTAAGACATGCCATTATCTTCTTGCACATTGACCAAAGTTTTATATTACACCAAAATATACCCAAGCTAGACCATATGGCTATCTATAGTGGTTGGTCCATTGCATTACCCAGACCTAGACTACACGAGTTTGTGCAGTACATAAGATAGACATTAGTTTTGGGCCTCTGAGCATTTATTAGTTCTAATTCAGATATTCAGAGTGGGGGCATGAAAATTTTTGTGCTTCATAGTATACAAATTCTATACACATATTCTATATTACATGAGTTTATGTGGAATGAAGAATAGACATTAGTTTTGGGCCTCTAAGCATTTCTCATTCCATTCAAATTCAACATAGGGGGAAAGTATTGCCCTCCTTATCCATGATTACATAGATTCTACTTTTAGATTTAATATAAGGGGCATCCATTTTAGGGATTCTTTATTTCTCAAAGCACTATTAAACTCTCCATCCACTTCCCTGACTAGGAAGTGAGTTGGACACTTTGCATCACATTCATCTCTATGCAGGTAAGTTTAGGTACACATTTTATTTTCTTTCTTTTACTCTAGTACTTAATTTCTTTACATCACTAGAATAAAAGGGTGGAAAATGTATACATCCTAAACTGGTTAGGAAACCACACATATCATTTCTTTTCGTAGTCCTTTCATAGGAGACTCTAAATGGAGAATATGAGCCTTGTTCACATTAGATACATCTTTTGTTTTACTCATCCTAATATTTTGTCATGCTTGAGTCAACTCTTTGCTGATTCTCAATCATCCATATAATTTCAATACCTAATTATAGCTTATTTAAACCCTATTTCCCATGATTATTCCATCCCCCTAGGTCTTGAGCCTATAGGATATGAGCGCTGGGGTTGGACTATAGCACTGGACGCTAGGGTGTCCCATTTCTAGTGCTCTTGTCTAATGGAATTTTTAAATTCAACAGTCGGTTTCTTTTACTTAATGAGTCCCAATACCTTATTATTTTCATCCTTAAGTTTTCCTAATGTCAGCCAAATGTGAATAAAGCTCCCAAATTCAAAATAAAGAGTTTCCTATATAAAGGACTACATAAGGCATTTTATATCTAGAGCTTACTACTTTGGAACAATACCTAATTAAAAATTAGTCAATAATATAGCTCAACATTCTACATCACACATATATTTTCATGCTTGATCAAGGAAGGGCCTAGGCAAAAGTTCATTCTTGAATCTACCATATGAATTAATTATGCACATTCTCTAAGGGAAAACTACATTTGATCTAAGACCCTAGCTTGAGGGTTAATGTAGGTAGTGATTAGGATAACAGGAGTTATATATCATTGGATCATACTTCCTCTAACCTAGATTTTTCCCCCTTTTGATTTTGATATATTTAATATTTCATTTATGTAAATAGATCTAGGTTTGGATATTAAATCATCTCTATAAGGATCTCCATCAATAGTCAAGATCTAAAATTTCATAGGTGGACTAATACATGGATAATGAGCAAAACCCAAAAAGCTCAGGTCTTTGTGACCACTTTAGAAAATAGGGGCAAGAAATGGACTATAGCACTAGACCCTAGGGTGTCCTATTTTTAGTGCTCCTATCCTTTCACCAAATAAAATCCAAATTTAGGTTTTAGACATCTTCCTAGCCCTGCATAATAGTTTTTAGTTTCTACAATAGTCATCTTAGCCTATTTTTATAGATAAGTTATTTCCTTTTTCTATGTAATTAATTTGAAAAAATCTATATTTTACCATATTAAATTATATTTTTCTACCCATTCTCCACCCTTTATTATTTATAAAATAAATGATAGTTTCCCAAAAATAATAAAAACATCAGGAGTCAAACCCAACTTTTGGTAAACAACCATAGGAATCACATTGGTTGATGCCCTAAAATCAACTAGGAAGTTGTGTATATTTTTTCCAAACATAAGAACTATCAAAAGGAATGGTGGTACTCTAGGTTTATCTTTGTATATCATTATGTTTGCATGGGAAATATTGGACTTGTAAGAAGTCTTCTAGATTAGGGCCTTAAGTAGTAACTCCCTTTATTCAATGATCTAAGCTAGCTCATGAAGACTGATATTAGCTTTAATATTTTTCATGTTTTCAACAATATTATATCCTCCATTTCCCTAATACTCAAAGATATGTGATTGATCCTTTTGATTATATGGAGGTTGATTATCCCTCAGGGGTGAGGGTGGATTATCTCTTTGTGATGGTGGTAGATTATTGTTAGCATTTAGATCAGGAGTAGTAGTGGCACTATTATTTAGAGGTGTTGACTAATTCATAGGTTAATTTATTCTCAATTTATAGTTATTCTTGACCTACTAAAACTACTAGAAAGCATGAAACTCATCAGTGTCATCCTCAAGCTCATTGTCATATTCCCATAGGAAGGGGAAGTCACAAGAATCAAATACCATAGTCATGCTAGGGTTACTTGAAGAATTTGACAAATATGGTTCTTGATGATTGGAATAATTTTCCTACCTCTTTGCTTCTAGTTAGAAGATTTCAAAAGTTGTGCAAAACTTGATACAATCTAGTTCCCCATATTGCATGGTTTTATGGACCTGAAACCAATTTAAAAGAGTTGTGTCCATAATATTGATTTTTGGCACCCTGTAAGATAAAACATAATGTTCTTGGTTATTCCTAAACTTGTTAAAAGGTCTATTGTACCTTTGAAAACCATAACCTTGATTATTTTTTATTAAATTTTAGTCAATATATATTACCCATATGTTTATACATGCCAAGGAATTCATTACTCAGTTTATATACCATCCTCTAGATGGCTTCCATATTTGTCTTAATTGATTTGGGACCATTGTCCTATGTAGAAGTGTTATTAACTAATATAAAAGGTTGACTCTAGCCCTGATGGTTAGAAATAGAAATGTTCAAGAACATAGGATGCTAATTCTAGGTAACATAGGTTAATGCTAATTGATTGTAGACTAGGGTTTATTTTTGAACCAAAACATTTTGGGTTATATTTTGGATTGGGTTAAAAGCTAGGTAGATAGGTCCAATATTGAGTAGAGGTAATGATTGTAACAGAGGATATAGATATTTTTATACATTGATTACATCTATGTAAGCTAAGGATAAACTATCAATACCAACAACCCTACACATAAATACAATAGTCATGGAATTTGGGGATTTTTTATACATTTTAAGGGACAATGGCTTGTTAGTATGATAATTAGAATCCAATATGCTATATAACTTCTAAAACCAAGTGTTGAGTGCTCAAATTGGCTCATTAAGATCTCATCTCATATTGGAAAACTGTTGATAGATAACACTTGCATTGGTAACTTTGTAAAATTGAGCTAAGAAGGTATATTGAAATTATATCTAGGTTGTGATTGACCCTTTCAAAATATTAGAAACTAGTCATAGTCAACTTCTTATAAAGTAAAATGGAATAGTCTAGAATCCATGTCCTCATGACTTACATTCATTATACCTAAGGTGGATTTGAAATATTTTATAAGTTCTTCGATAGTCCTTCTTTCTGAGGGAAATAAAGAGGGGAGATACTTCTTTGGGTTTCTAGGCAAATTATTAACCATTCTTATGGTATTGATATCCGATCCAGTCAACCAAGCTAAGGCTTGAGGTGGGGGATTAAGCTGAAGTGGAGGATTAAGAGGTGGGTTCTATGGATGGGCCATCAAAACTATTGGAATATGGGGTTGTCTCCCTAGGGATGATGAATCTACCTTGGGTATTCTAAAAATACATCCATTAGACCTAAAATTTATATGAATTTCTAAAATTGGTTGTAATAGGTTACTGTCTAAGATTGACCTTATTAGTCATTTGGGTACATTTAATGCAACTTAAGTAATTTTAGTTCTTAGCATAGAGGCATATGATGGAGGCCCTCCTAGCACCAACTTGAAAACTTATATTGATGTGGTTTTTATACACACCCCCAAAATTTCTTATGAGGTTTCCTCTAACATTTTTTGATTGATGATCATGATCACTCTAAGGCATGAGCTGTAGGGTATTTGGTTTTATATCAACCTATTGGTGGAATAGTGGTTGAGAAACATAGATTATTTACCATAAGTGATCAAGATACGGATGAACCTATATCTACTTGGATTGGGTGGAAGGATGATGATTCTAATGTGGTCATGATTTTAAAAAAAACTTCAAAAAGAGGGAAGACTAAGGCGAAAAAAGAGCATATGAAAAACTTAGGGATAAATCCTTTTAAGACTAATATTTTAACTCAAGTAAGATAATTAATATAGACCAATACTTGTTTCAAGTTATTATAGGACAAAAAAATCAAATACAGTTAAGAGCCAAAGAAAACAAGAGCATAATATACTTAAACATGTAGAAATCAAAGGTTGCCCAATTACTAGATTATTGTTGCACATCTACAAGAGGATTATAATAAGCATGCAAAAGAGATTAAAATCAACTATATCTAATAGTGAAAGACTATATTTAAAATATATACCTCATACACAATTTAAGCACTAATATAATAGAATGATGGAATCTCCCAAGTAATCCATATAATTTGAGAATAATGAAGATTTGTACTTCGAAACCAAGTCAAGTAGATTTTTTTTGAATTTCCTATTATTATCAATAGCCAACATTTTCCTCCCTTTGTGACCATTAGATTACATGTATTTATAATTTTGTGATGGGGAATGCCTAATATCTTCAATATTTTCATAAAATTACAAGTCCAAAATTATAACCTCTAGTTCAAAATCATGTAAGGATGCATGTTATAATGATATTATTCAAAATAGATTTTCCATCTAAAAATAAATTATGTATGTACAATAATAGATGGGGAACTAAAGTCCCAATTTGATGATAACCATGCATATAAATAATAAATCTAAAATTGGAAGATTTATGTAATGCCTTTACTTAGATTAGTTGATGAAGATACTATAGTTACAACTATGGTGTAGACTAAGAGCTTTGTGAAGTTAGGGGGACATTAACTACTAGTTATGCATGTTGTAGACCCAAAACCTACCTATTGATCCTTTAGTACTTCACCCAATGCATAATATATATCAAATTATTTATCTATGACCTAAAAACTAATTAATGATGGATTCATAACTTTGATTTCTTTAGTCATTAACCATTCTTTCTTTGCCTCTGATATTTTAAACTCAGCTACTAAAGGTTTAGCTCTTGTCACTCTATCTTTGTAAAAACCTACCAACTATATTACTTATTCATTAGTTTTATATGCATTACCTTCCACTTTTTGTTTAAAATATTTAACAACTAAGTGGAGAAGATTATCAAAATTGGATCGATTCACCATTCCCCTATTTTGTTAATTACCCTAGTTACTTGCATGTCTACCAAAATTTATAGTGCTTCAACTTCATGATTAACAAAAAGAATCAGTAGCTTCTTCATTAATCGATTTCAATTTAGGAAAGCATACCTTTTGGAAATAACATAATTTAGGCACCAATAAACATCCATGTTGGTCATCAAATTAAGCTTATTAAAAGCACTAATTCTAGAATAATGGACTAGGAAATTTAATCTTGTTTATTTATCCTTCATCATATTCTACAATGTGATAATGTTTATTCTATGGGCCTAACTGGCTACCCTAGATACTCTAATATTGAACAAAATGTTATATAACTTTATATTTACAATTTTTTACCTTATCAATCACCTCTATAGGAGCCTGTATAATTTACATTTGTTTCTACCTTTTGAAGGCTTCCTCAATGCTCTAGTGCATCTCATTCAATCAAGACCCAGTAAAATCTACAAAAGTATTAAAATCCTAAATGCATTCAATAGGATCATTGGGGTTTCTCTTGGGTCTTTTGGTTAATGTGAAATTTTTTTTATCTCTTCTCAAATTCTATCTCTCCCTTTGTTCTTTTATTTAACATTTTCTTCTTCCTCACTCTCTATATAGTTCCACTCTCTTTGTCAAACTGTGTGAAGATTGTGGGTATCTCTATCATAACTAGATTTTACCTTTTATCCTAGACATTTTGCATCACCCTTAACCATTAAGGAACTATTATTTCACTTTTTTATTTTCCTTGAGCAAGTTATGAATATGTAGAAGGCTGAGAGGTCATAGGAAGGGATGTGGTCACATTGGTTGGCAATGAGGCACTTATTTGAATGGAAACCTAGGGGAGCTTCTGGCCAACCACTTACCATGGAGAGGTTCTTTTCATATATGTCACCTTAGACAAGAATTTGGTTAAACTTAGCATTATTTACATATTCATGGTTTCTTTTGGTAGAGCCAATGGCTAGGGCATGGGAATATATAATTGAGTGAACTTCTTTCTTGGAGTTAGTGGCTTATTAAAATGGAGACTGTAACCAAATTCTCAAAATGAATTTTATAGGATTCCTTATTAGTTTTGGTGTGGAAATAATATAAAAATATATAATATAAATAATATAAGTAAAAGATACAAAAAATAAGCATTATTATAGGTAAACTTACAACTAGAATTTATACATTAGAAACTAAAGAAATGATAGAAGAGACTACTTCAAAAATCTTATGAATTTGTTCTGGTATTATCCCAACCAAGGTATATCCTCCTTATTCTCCCAGAATTAATGTTTTTGATTTATCCATCTCAATTTTTTCATCATCTAGTTGTGTCATTCATGTCTCTTGGTATTCTTCTTTTGATAGATAATCAACCAGAGAAATCAATTTCTCTAGTTCATATTCTTCTTCTAGATCCATTGTAGCCTCTATATATTTATATTCCTCCTCAATAGCTTATTCAATAATAAAGAGTCCAAGTGATGGTATCTCTTCTATATTTTTATCAAGGGAAGGAGTAGGGTGACAAAGGTGAGAGGAGGAAAAGGATTCATCACAAAATTACTCTCCCTTTGACTAGTTGAGGTAATGAATGGACTCTCTATTATTATTTTTGTACCCAAGTCTTGCTCATATTAAGTTGTTTAAATGGAATGAGTTTAATGACTAGGAAGTTTTATCAAAATCTCTTTCTTGAGCTGAGGATTTAACTCCCTTTGGCTCCTATATGGATCTACTTCTTCTTATGTGGCTTCTAATTATGGGAAAAGAGGTTGATCTGGTGGGTGAGATCTCTATGGTAGAGATGAAGGCCCTTTATGACTCCATTCATTTTGAGCTTCTTCCTCTATGACCTCTAGATTATATTTCATGGATAAGGAAAGTATCATAGATATCTTCTTATACTTCATCTTTGTCCAAAATATAGAATCATCTAAAGTGTTCAAGAAATCCTAATCATGGTCATAATCATGGTGACTATAAGAAATATGAACTTTTTTGTTATCTAATATGGTTTTTAGGTACCCCCTTATTGTTTTCCTAGGGTCCAATTCTATAGATGATGCAAGTTATAAGTTGTATTGTGTCATATATTTATCAACTGAAATGAAGTGTGACCTAATCACATATTGATATTATCCAATGTTGAAAGGCATTTTAAAGTAATAGTACAAGTGTTTCTAACCTAATTCTTCATCAATGCTATTGAAAACATGGTAATATATATTTTTTTAGTAATGTGATAAGGAAAATGATGAAGTAATAACAAAGGGGAGTCCTAGTACACTCCACTTGGATGATAGTTACATCTAGGTACAACCCATAATTACCCATTTTGATGAGTGTCTTCATTATGTTATCACATATTTTGGGCATTGGGGTGCCCTACATAGATTGGTATATATGAGGATATACCTAATTTATTATCCTCTTAATATCATTCCTATACCTATGAATAAACATAAAAGGATAAATATTCTTTGACCCTATTTACCTAATATTTTGTTAATGATTTCCATTCTTGACCATAGGGATTGTATACATTAGCCATCATCACATCCAGTAAGACATCATGTAGAAATTAATTTCCTTAGGTCTCTAATTAAGGTAGAATAACTATGACTTTAATAATGCACTTATGATCTTTCCCAGGGCTACCAATTTGTTAGTTATTAGCAATATGTCCAATAGTGGCACCCATTTGACCTAAACATAGGTAATACTTCAAAACCCATATAATATTTTCAACAATGCCATTGATATGGAAAATCTAGGTTTTAATTTAATAATATAATTGGCGTATATTTACCCCTTTGGATTTAGATTTTAGACCTTTATAAGCCATTACTTTAGCTTCACATATAAATTGTTATGCTCAATCTGCACATTGACTGAGACTTGATTGTAGGTAGTTTTAGGGAAGGGAAGCCTAATATACCTTTCAAATGTCCTCCTTAAAATGTAGGTAGAGGCATTCTCAAATTTCCTCACATACACAACATATCCTATATTGGTTTTATTAATTAATATAAATTTTAAGAGGCTAGCATATGACATTACCTCTAGTTTGGCCACAACCTAGTGGAGACCGTGTTCTTTGATT
Organism: Torreya grandis; assembly: GCA_037957365.1. Classification (NCBI taxonomy): domain Eukaryota; kingdom Viridiplantae; phylum Streptophyta; class Pinopsida; order Cupressales; family Taxaceae; genus Torreya; species Torreya grandis. The sequence goes on along the minus strand of JARHVA010000374.1, from coordinate 3,590,777 downwards.
GGTAACAAATCATCTATATATTTTTTGTCTTCTAGGGAGAGTTCATTATCTATAGAGTAAGACTAAATTGATTTTACCTCTTCCCATAATTCCCACTAGTGAATGAGTTTAAAATTCAAAGCACTCTTCTCAAATATTGTGTCTTTATATATAGTTGATCCCACAAATGAGAATGGGGATGGGACTGAGGGCTTACCTTGTTTTGATGAAGAGGCCATTGATATCCTTTAGTTTTTGTAACTCATGAATTTATGGACTGGTTCAATCCATGATTAGTGGATGAAGAAATTAAGGAATCACCCAATGGTTAGCAAATATCAAAAATGTAATCACTTAATTAATAGAGTAAAATCAAAGTGAATCTCAATTCTTGTATATTTTATATATATCACTCATAGACTTGTGTATTGAATGTATTTGTGTGCCTTCAATGTTGATAATGAACTTTCAATTTTAATTCCCATTTTGATTTGAATATGTTAGTCAGTTTGGCATTTTCCATTATTTTCCAAGTGGAGTTCTTTTGTTAACTTTTAAATGTCCATTCATTACTTTTGAGATAATTGTTAGCCATTCATTAACTTAATTTTTATCCATGTTTTCAATCATTCTCTTTTATGATTTAGCTTTACCTTCCATGAGTAGTTCCACTTTTCATGATTTTATTAACTTAACAATTTGAATTTTTTATATGTGTTGGGGAGGTCCTATAACTATGAGTTAACATGATTAAGCCACTAGAATGATGTCTAATACTAGAAGCATGAAATCTCAAGGAATTATATTGGTATTTATTTTAGTGAAGAACATTCCATGGTCAGGAGTCATAGTGATTGAGACACATGGAATGATTTTGGAGGCCCATAACCTTGAGATCTCAGAGCATTAGATTGGTATTCATTTATATGAAGAACCTTTTATGGTCATGGGTCATCATGATCGAGACACATGAAATGATCTTAGAGGCTTAGATACTTGAGATCTTGAAATCTCAAAAGCACACATGAATGTAAAACTATAAGTTTGCTGATAAACAAATGAAGTTTTTGTATTTGTTTTATTATGAATATGTCATGTGGAATGTTTACAAATCTCAAGAGGATTGGGTCTCAAAATAATTAAACTTTTGTAATAATTAAACTTTTGTAATGGTATGAGAGCAACATATGTCATAACCACATGAAATCTTTCTTGTGGGCCCGATTGGAGGAAATTAATTGTCTTAGGATACTAATATTATAATCAAAATATACATACTAGGATATATATTAGATCTTTTAGTTTACAAATCATATCAAAGTAAAAATTAATGAAAATCCAAGGTTTGAAATGAATTAAGATAATATTTTAAGCTTATATTTTCATTATTTTATGGAAATAACCCTTAATGATAGATGCATGATATTTTAGTTATATATCTTTAGACACATACGTCCCTAAGATAGAATTTTCATGATAATGGGTCCCTGTTTTAAAATTTTGAAAATGGGGTGTGTGTGTTAGGGCATAACACTACCCAAATTGGTAAGTGAACCTCATTCATTATTTGATATGTATATCAGTAGTGCTCATGAAGATTAGAATCAACTATGTGAATTTTATATGCATAATTATGTTGTTTCTAATGACCTAGAATGGAGCCCAAATTTATATTTGGGGGATGTGATTATTATATTGTTAATGAGTGAAAAAGAGATAAGAAAATAACATAATATCATGAGATATAAAAAGGGTTTGCATTAGATATTAGATGGAAAACCAATAGGCTTGGAATATAAAAGTAAATTGGATTAAATTGATGAATAATAGAGAGACATTTAAAATAAGTAGAAAGGAACAAATAAAATAAATAAATAAATATTCAAAACTGATGATACAAATTATCTAAGAAGCTTTCAATGATTTTACAACTATATAGAATTATCTTACCCCAAATTTTAGAATAAGGAACCATTATCAATATATAATTTTAGGGTAACTCTTAATAGGGTCACTAGATACATTGAGGTTGCAAGGAGGAATAGTCTATCTTGAATAAAAATAACATATAATCCTTCTCTTTTATGGTTCTAAATTATTTATTGGACAAGAAGGGGATAAATTGATAAAAGGGTCAAAGATAAGAGATGAAAAAAGATAGATAAAAAATTAGGTTTCATGGAGAAGAGAGGGAAGATTAATTAGAACCATTTAATTTTTGAATATTATGCTCCCATGTGTAAAAGTTTTAATTAATCAAGGATTAGCAATAAGTTTAATTGGGGGTGTGATAAGTCAATAAATTAAACACTAAGTGACCTCTTAGTGTGTCGATAGAATGTGAATTCTATATATTTTCACAAAGTTGTTAAGAACACAAAACAAAGTGATAGAAAATATGAAAATGCACACCTAAGACCTAATGAGCTCAGAAAATAAAAAAGACTACAATACTTAAATATTTAAATAAACATAATTAAAACCTTATTGTAACTTAAATTTATTGGGATGTAGCTTGGATGTAATTTTAGATGGTTTTTATCAATGCCAAATTGTAGTTAGACACATCCATCAAAGCTATAGACCATGTTGATTTGATCAAATAATAGAATATTGATGCACAAAGAGACTTGATGGTTTGACAAAACTTTATTTTCTAAATTGAGCATGTTGAATTACATTATAAATAGGTGCATTTATACAAATATGGATCAAGGAAGACCCTTAATCTTGAAATCAAGATGAATGGTTTCCAAGGTGTCCTCAATTGTGCACATGGATCAAGAACATAGATCATGATGTGAGACCTTCATCTCAATCATGATGAAGGGTAGATGATAACCTTTGTAAATATAAGAGATGGATGTATATAATCCCTTCATCTTGTTTCCAAGATGAAGGGTGAAGGATGATCCTTTTAAATATTGAATATGAATGAATTATGTCCCTTCATATTATTTCCAAGATGAGGGATGGAGTATCCTCTCCAAAAAAGCACATGTATCTAACATGTGGTCCCTTCATCTTCTTTCTAAGATGAAGGGTGGATAATAATCCTCCTTTATTTTTTATAATGTGAATAATTAGTGTGTTCTCAAGGGTATATTCTTAGGATCTCAAGATTCCTTTTTACATGAAGATGTCCTTTAGAAGGGGACAAGAGGAAAATTAATAATTGGAAGAGAAATTAATTAGATAGATAAAATACATATTTAGTTAATACAATATCGGGAATTTATTATTGACTAAAATTGAGGAGGAGAATGTGACTGAACAAAGAAGGGAAAATTATTGAATCAATAAGAGAAGGAATTAAATAGAGAAAATTGATAATTGAATAAAGAAATTAATATTTGAACAAATGAATTTATAATTGAATAGAGAATGATAATTGAATAGATAAATTGAATAGAGAATTATAATTGATTAAATAAATTGAACAAAGACTATGTGAAATTATGGGAAGTCATTCCATTGTGTAATTTGACATGGAAGTCATAAAATTAGAGTGCCTAAATTTACCCCTATTTGAGAAGGTGTTGTGATACACAAATTAAAAAATAAATTTTAAAATAATAAAAATTCATAAAAGTGATCATAGAAGATAAATTGATGGTTGTTAGTTTTGATAAAAAAATTACTAAAAATACTAGTAGATGGGTTCAAACATGTCCAAAAATAATGTCAGTTAAGCCATGGATGCCCCATCAAGGGGATATTTAGTATAAATTTTCTTGAGTGAGCCCTCAAATGATGGAAAAGTGACATATCAATGATATATATGGAGATAAAAATAAAGAGATGGGTGGAAATGAGATGAAAAATGGGCATCAGGGTAAAAAATAAACTTCTAGAGAAGAAAAAACATGTAATGGGGGGAATATTTCAAATCAATGGTTATATATTCACCCTAAGGTAGAAAAATCATTAATTTTCACCCTCCTATTTGAAAAATTACCTTTTCAAATTTATGCATCAGGGATCGAGATCAAATTCCTCACTAAGGATGATCGAGAGCACTTCTAGACTGAGTTTGAGAGCACATGCAATCGTGAGAGATGGCACCACTCATATGTACTGATATTATTTTGTTAATTCCACATTTAATTGCATTTATTACTATTATAATTTCTTTTAAATACAAATTACTCATTTTGAAAATTATGAATTCATCCACGTAAATGATGAATTCATCATCAAAAAATGGTTAATTCATCTTTAGATTAGTGAAATGGTCCAAAAACTTAGAGATTTCATTTATGAAAATGGTAAAATCTACATTTGGTAAAATGGAATAGAACCATTTCACCCAAATGATTAATTTCTCATATAATTGGTGAATTGGTCTTTGATAATGGTGATTTCATCTAGAATATTGATGAAAATCTCAAAAACATCAAACATTGAAAATGAAGAAAAGATTGTCAAAAATGACCCATCGATTGGAAAAATAATCACAATTTTGGTGAAATCATGTAGAAGATGAATGATGACTTTGAAAAACAAAAATAGTGAATAAGGACCACATCATCGATAAAATCATCAAGATGTCAGTGAAATGGTCTAGCTTTATTTAACAATTATTCGTAACATTAATGGCAAAATTGGCCTCTTCAGAGATGAGTTTGCCTAAATAATAGTGAAATCTCATAATGGAATAATTGACTAGAAGATTAAAAAGGAAAGACAAGAAAATATATCTAAAACTAATATAATTAAACATGATGATTATGTTAGATAAGTAGATATGAGTATATAATAGAAATGTGATTTAGGAAGTAGAAATAGATAATTGATCAGAGTGATTTGGACTGGATCACAAGAGTGAGTAGAGGTACTAATATCTCTAGAGTGATGATCTCACATTCTACACCAACCATGATTATGGGCAAGTGACATGTTAGGGTTCTTCAAAATGATTCATCCACTACATATAGAGAGGATGATAGTTATTAGATTAGATTGAGATTTACTTAGTGTTATAACTAAGCATTAGAGTTTAGATACATCAACCTTTTGGATTTTAATAGGGGATATCATGGTGTCACTCTATGATGTCCTACATATATTATGGGTTCCTATTAGAGGTCATCCCCTATACCAATTAGCCCTAAGGGATAGAAATGAGGTATTGGAGGAGTTAATTGGATAAATCAATATAGAGATGCTATAGGGGGATATGTGGGCATTGATGAGATATATCTAGTGATGGATATTCCACAAGATGAGGTAATGGATTAAGATGTCATCATACATGTGGTATATGATCAGGTTATGCTTGCCCTATAATTTTTACTAGTGACATTCTAATCTTAGCGAGGTGTAGTGAGGGACATGTTGATAGACACAATAGTATTTGCTTAGGGGCCAATGATATTAGCATAGATATATTATGGTCTTAATTTAATTGTTCATTATGATGGATGGAGAATTGATTCCTCTACATTACTTTAGGTGTGGGTATGGGATCATGTAGCTATTAAGTATCCAATTAGTAATTGATAATAGAGGGCTCTAAATGAGCCTATAACATATGGATGGTATCAAATTGGTCTAGGGCATAAGATCCACTTGTGAGATCTATAGTATTATAGGTGAGCCATTGATGAGATGACTGAGGTTGATGTGACATGGAGTCCCCATCAAGATATATAGTTTTAATTTCCAAAGTATGAATAATATATGCTATATATGACTAATCCTTGCTATATTATGGGTCAACATGGTTAAATTATTGAGTGTTATAAAATAGATAGGGTACTATGGTAGTTTGGTCTATGATATGATGTACTACCAGGGCCACATAGGTTTGCACATGTAGTGAGAGAAGGGATAGTAGAGAACATACTTCGATCAATATGAGGCTAGGTATATTTTTGGATTGGTATTGTTATTATCCTCAATATATTTAGGTGGGATAATAAATGATAGTGTGATAGAGGATTATGTGGCATTGTGGGCTCATCATATCACACTGAGAGTAACTATTCCATAGGGTGGATATGATGCATACACATTAAGAGTTACCATATCTAGAGTAGGGGAGAGGAGAGATGTGGAGGAGGGGAATGAGGGAGATAATGAGAGATAAGAGGTATGAGAGGAGGAGGATTATGATAATAAGCTAGCATATACTAGTATATAGGAGGGTGATGATATGGAGGTTGAGTATATATAGGAGGAGGTGGATATTGATATAAATATGTAGATGATAGATGTAGATATGATAGGGTTACCCAAGGTAGACATTTGATAGTAGATTTTAGGCATGCCATCTATTCTAGGCCTTCAATATCAATAAAGACCTTAGCACTCATTGATAGATAGAGATAGGAGATTAATGCCTAGGAGATGGAGCTTGCAAGTTTAGAGGCTAGATTAGATCAATGATTTTAGTAGTTATCCTCAACACATGAGTATCTATCAATAGATCAAGCATAGATGTCAATATTGGGGGCTAATATACCCAAGATTCATGAGATTTAAGGATGATTGATTGTAGAGAGGGATATTTTGAGATCAGAGAAAGATTTGGATAGATCAAAGAGGGATGACATGGTATAGGGACATTCCTAGGTGGTATCATAGATAGATACATCTCTAGTAGAGTGGGATTTATCATGAGATAATAGTAATGCATTACAGGTAGATATGGCTAGACTAAAACTTGAGAGGGATGAGGTTAAAGAGGTAGCCACATAGAGAGGCATGATATCTATTTATGACAAGAGACTTCAGCCTAAGAATGAGACTATATATTACATGAAATTATATGAGATAATAGTGCCTTAGGTATCCAAAATATTGAAACTCTCAGAGTACATGGCACAACAATGGTCATCCTTTAAATCATCCTAATCACACATGTCTTCTACTTTAACCAGATTAATAACACATCTTATACCATGATCATCTAGAATGGGTCCTCTAACACCACCACTACCACCCCCAGATGGGAGATGAGAGAGCTATCAACAAGGAGATCAAGGAGAGGGGTCCATGAGAGATAGTAATATTTAAACTTGATTATACTGGATACATTTCACTTGCATTTTTATCTATGATATGCACTTGATGTATTCATGATGTAATCGAATGATCTGAACCTATACTTTTACTTCTATCCTTTATGATATATATTCCCCACTTGATGTATAATTTCACATGACACTATGCATCATAACTAAGGAAGGATCATGATAACATTATTTTCAAAATGCATAAGAATTTTAATTCAAAATGTAAATATATGTAACTTAAAACAAGATATGGAAAATCTAGATTTAGATGTGTAAAATAATGTACCTAAATTAATTATAATTTAGATACAACTATTAAAAACTTAAAACCATGATATGAATAATTGAGGTTGAAGTGGAAAACATAATGTACTAAATTAAGGCACCCAAGTAACAAACAACCATATCAATAAGTAGAAAACAATCATTGAAATTGAGTTTTAATACATTCACTCACATCTAAACATATTAATTAAAAAACCAAGAGTCATGTGGGAAGAAAAATGTAACAAGCTAAGGCACCTAATAAATTAGTAAACATTCCATTCAAAAACACATAAACAAAAGTAAGTAAACATTCCACTAAGAAAATTAGTGTGTGATAATAAGGTGTTACTCTCTGAGACCAAGAGTATGACAAAATAATAATGACCAAGAGAAGGGGGAATGGAATAATAAGGAAGGGGTGTTTTAGGATATTCCAAATTCCCTAATTAAGTGGATGTTGCCTACATGGTCCCATAGACATCAAATCCAATATGGAATTTATTCTAAATGTATTTCTCCCAAGGATTTAGGATTGAATAAAAATTGATGATAAGTAAAGAGAATTGATTATATAGAAGACATAGGAATAAGGAATCACTAAATGGTGAGAACATGTAATTGAATAGGAATGCTAACACAAAAAGGGATATGCTCTAAAATTTTAAGATCATAGGATAAGGGATGGCCCATATGACTTTAGAAAATTGAGCACTACCTACATAATCTAATTGGGACTTGAATCCATTATAGTTTGACTAGAAATTGAGTACATAAAATGATAGTTATGATAAGGGACAAGAAAATGAATAATTTGAGATAGAATGGTTAAGCTCACAAAAATATGAGAGCATGAAATTAACTTGTAAAATAGTGAGATCATGAAATTAACTTACAAAAAAACAAGAGAGTGGAATTAACTTGTAAAATGGTGAGAGCATGGAAAGTTGGTCCCAATTTAAAATATCATATCTATAAGGAGATTAAAATCACTAATAAAATATGTCAAGATGTTCCCCCATAAATATTAACAACTATAAACCCAAGTTGAGTAACAAGATGAAAACTAATCAATTATGACATACTAGAGATGGGTATCTTGTGGGAAAAAACATCATTATTTAGAATTTTTGGAATATTTTAACTTTATAGGGTTTTTGGAATATTTAAACATTTTAAATATTTTTTAATATGTGAACTTATAGGGATTTTGAAATATGAGAACCATTTAAGGATTTTTGGAATAGGATATGAACAAGTGTACTTTGAACAAAGAAAGTATAGGAAATGACAAATCCAAAAACACATATCAAAGGGAAAGGTAATCATGGGTGTAATTTATCAATATGGATAAGAGACATGAAAAAAGGGAGGGTTTAGATGTGAACAATTATATAGATAACACTCAATAGCAATAGATAATAGGATACAACTTCTTCTTTGTAATAATGGACTTGGGTGTGAATGGGTTGTATGGTGTAATGTGAACAAGAAATTTCTAGGGACTTAAGGAAACAATACAAGTCTTACAAACTAGTAGATCAAAAATTTCCATAATTAGAACATTCTTGTACAAAAGAGAGTCTAACACAAAAACTATACTACACTTTTTATCTTCATTGATACTAAAGACTGATAAAATTCATTTGTTGAACTATAGTTGTAATCTAATATGGGTGGTAATAGGATAGAAGGTGTGGAAGAGTGCCAAAATTACTCCAACCATGGGTGAATAGGAATAGGGTTACACACAATTTAATATAAATTCCCACAAGTAGGAAGATTTAGATACTAGAGTGTGACAACCTTAAACATGAAGGAGCTTAAGATGTAAGATATACATTGACTCATTTAATTCATCACCATCTTTATTAGACAGCTTGTATGCACCAGACCCATATTTAGCTATAAAAACAAAGGTGACTAACTAAGTTTCTTCAAAATTACCTTTAATTTCCCATTCAACATTGGTATTATTTTAATTCTTCTTGATCACAAGATCAACAAGCTCAAAATCTTAGGAAATGATTATCTTATTATAGCCCTGGCATAGCTAATTATGATAAGAATTTAGTTGATTAAGGATAGATAGCTAATTTTCATCCAAAAGGCATAAATATGATTATATACCCACTCTATAACCTTATTCATCTAAAATATCCTACAATCAAATATTCAAATAAGGTATTTTTATCTCAATGGGAATAATGAATTCTAAACCATATACCAAAGAATAGGGTGTTGTACCTGTAGGGGTGCAAACATTAGTACGATATGCCCTCAAGGTTGGGAAAATTTTCAACACCAATCAAGGCCATTAGTAGTAATAATATTATTTATAATTTTGACCAATATCTTATTAGAAGGTTTAGATTTACCATTTCATTGAGGGTAAAATGGCATATAGAATTTATGACTAATGTGTAATTCAAAGTATAGGGCAAAAAAATCTTTATTTTTAAATGACCCACCATTATCAAATATAATGGTGAATGGAATGCCATAGTGATAAATGATATTATTTAGAATGAATTTTGAAATATGTTTTTTAGTAATATAATTAAGAGGAATTACCTCTACCCATTTTTTAAAATAATCGATTGAAGTAAGAATGTGTTTATGGCCATCATAAGAAGTGGAGTTAATCTTTCCCATGAGATCAAGTTCCTATGTGGAAAATGGCCAATGGGGTCATAACTAGTCAAAGTGAATGGGATAGAGCATGTATAATATCAACATGTTATTGACACAACATACATTTTTTAACATATGCACATGCATCTACATCCATATTAGTCCAATAGTATCTAGTATGAAGAAGATTTTTGGTGAAGACAAAACCACTAGTGTGTGCACCAAAAATCCCTTTATGAACTTCCCAAAGTGATAATTTAGATTCTCCCATATTTAGATAATGAATTAGAGTTCCCTCATAGTTTATACAATAGAGAATGTTTCCAAGGATGATATAACAAAAAAAGTGTTTTGAATAAAATATTTGGTTTGGTTCTAGGATAAGTGAGGGGGAATGATTTGATATTGAAGGTATGAATAGATGTTAGAATAATAAGGGGAATTGGGACTAGCAATAACATAGATCATTTTGGTAGCTGAATAAATATGCCTTATAATGATAAGGTTCTCAATTAGAAACTAATACTCTTTGATATTTGAAATAATTTCTATCATGATCCAATTGTAGTCATAACATCATCAGGGCTATTGTTGGCTATAAGACCCTATTCAAGTTGGATGAATTGAAATTTGAGTTTGAGATCATACACCACAATTTTATAAAGCATTTATTTCTCATCTTTAGCCTTGTAATGATCAAATAATTAGTTGAAAATAATTTAATAATATCCATAGACTTGTGTATTTTAAATATTCCATTATATTTCAAGATGAAGTCCAACAAACAAAGCTTCATATTTAAAAATGCTATTTATGCATGAGTAACTAATGTGAAAAGCCTTATGAATGAGATCACTTTATAGTGTGATAAAAATCATTTTGGATCCTAATCCATGTGATGTGAAAGATACATCAAAGTAGATATTACATTCCTTTACTTCAATAATGTTCATAATAGACTCATCTAGAAAGTGCATTGTCATTGGAGTTAAATCTAGAAGTGGAGATTCAAGCAATTGATCAGCTAACACTTGTCCTTTAATATATTTTTGATATGTGTAAACTATGTCAAATTCACTAAACATTACCCACTTAGCCATGCAACTAGTTAAATATGCCTTTTCTAATAGATATTTCAAAGGTCTATTTTAGAAATAAACAATGTTTTAGTATTTAACATGCAATTTATTATTTTCTGAATAGAAAATACTAATGCAATATAAGATTTTTCCATCTGCATATAATTTTGATCATAATAAACTAATTTTTGACTTAGACAATAGATAACTCTTTTATTTTTGTGACCATCATACTGAGCTAGGAGTGCCCCCAAGGCACTATCGGTTACAAAAATGTATAATAATAAAGGTTTTCCCTGTATAAGAATAATAATTATAGGAGAATTAGCCAAATATATATTGATATTTTCAAAGCCTTCTTGACATTATTCATTCCATTGAAAATTAGTCCCCTTTTTTATAAGATGGGTAAAAGGGTGACACTGATTGACTAGATGAGAAATGAAGCACCAAATGGCCTAGATCTTCCATTATAGACTATGAAGCTACTTCAAGTTAGTAGGAGGTGACATTTTAGTAATAGCTTAAACTTTGAATAGATCAAATTCAATGCCTCTATGAGACACGATGAAGCATAATAATTTTCTAGACGTAACCCCAAAGACACACTTCTTAGGGTTTAGACATACACTATATTCATAGAGCCTTTTAAATATCTTCCATAATTTTACCAAGCATTTTGCATGAGTCTTTTATTTCCTATAATGTCATCAACATAATATTCCATAATATCATGAAAGATTACCATCATTTCTCTTTGATAAGTAGATCTAACATTATTTAATGCAAATAGAATGAATTGGCAATAAAATGTGCCCCATGGAGTAGTAAATTCCATTTTATGTTCATCTTTATTGCAATTTTGATCTGATTATATCTTGAGAAACCATCCATAAGAGATATCATATCATAACATACTATTGAGTCCATAATTGTATTTATTTTTGATAATAAGAAATCATCTTTTGGATAAGACTTATTTAGGTCCTAAAAATCTATATAGATGTGAATGCATATTGGATTCTTATTGACTAGAACCACATTCAAAATCCAATCTATGGAATAGGCTTGATAAAAATTACCACTAGAAACTTTTCTAGTTTGACTTTGATTGAGAGAGAAATTCATGGATGCATCTTTATTAACTTTTTCTCGATAAGATTTACATCTAATAACCAAGTGATATACAACTAATGCTAGATCTAGACCTAGAATATCTAAATAATCCCAAGCAAAAATGTCAATGAATTCCATGAGAAGGGCAATAAGTAATTCACTTTCCTCTATAGTGAGGGATGAACTAAGCTTTATTATCTTTAAATCCTCATAAGTACTAATGTTGACCTATATTTTGTCTTCCATAATAAGTATAGAAATATTGTCCATAATAGGATGAAAATAAGGTAATTAATCATCAAACTCATAATTTTAAGTTTTAGATGGATCCATATAGGAGAAATCATAATCATTACTTTCAGGTAATGTCCAATGTGATACTAAGTGTCGATTCTCTATAACCACACACTCAAATTCATCATGATCTTCAAGCTTGATTTCTATACTAAATGATAGGCATAAGATTATGAACACCTTGGTTTCCTATGAAAGAGAGTGAATTTCCCCATCCAATGGCACCTAAGATAATATTTCACCAAAGGAAATGTCTTTCTCTTGAATTTTCCCTGATCTAAAAGTACCTCATAAAGGTTTTCACTTATGGATCTCAATGTTTCATTTTTATTTTGACTAAGGGAATTCACCTACTCCCTAAAGTAGGTCATAAGGTACAAAGTATAAATGAATCCTTTCTTATGATCACCTATAGGGATTCCCTCACTTAAGCCCATGAATTCATAAATATATTCTTCATTTTCAAATGTATCAAGAATGAGATCCTAGTCTTGCTAGTCCTAATCAATAAGGTCAGTATAATGGAGTGTGTGGAAAACGGTAGGAACAATAGAAATAAAGAGAATATAATGGGTATAGGACATGTTAGTATTGAATATCTTATCATAAATACTATAAAAAGACTCTATGTTACTATTGGTAACATTGTCTTTTATTTCACAAGTTAGATCCTTTGGGTGATAGGTGGGTACAACCTTAGGCTTGTATCTGATACCTTGCTTATTAGAATGTTTTATAAGTAGAATAAGATCTATTGTACCTTTCTATTTTACCCCAACAATTTACCTTTGTAATTACTATGGGCCATGATTTTATTGGGAATAGGGTATTTTATACTCTAGAAACAAGGAGTTGGATCCTCACTATACAACCATGACTTGCCTTCTAGCTTCAAATCTTATTAACTAAAATCATTTTGTGGAATAAATGGGAGAGGTGTCATAATATAAGATACTATACCTTTATTTTGCCACTCCATCTTGGGATGGACATAGGACTTAGGTGATCTAGGTAATTTAGAAATATGAAATGCATAATTGAAATTATATGTACATAAACATTTTCATCAAAATCAAAATGAGATGAATTTAATGAGGGAAGCAATGATTTGGAGGAAGAATAAATGAGATTATCAACATCTAGATAATTGAAATTGGGTGGATAAGACATGACTTCATTGTCATTTTTAATAGATTGAGAAATACTAGGATAATAAGTATATTGATGCCCTTTTACTTATAAATGATTAAAATATTTATAACGTTAAAAATATCCTAGAATATTGATGTCCATGCCAACATGAGGAAACTTAATACATTGATGAAGTGTGAAAGGCATTGCATAGATCTTATGAATCTATGAATGATCAAGAAAAATATTGTATGGAAAATCAAGATCAATGATATGATAAAGGGTGATATGAATAATAGATATAACTTTAATAGGTAAGGAAATGGTTCCTATTGATTGTTACTTTGTTATCATACCCTTTAATGGTAATGGTATCATTTTTTAAATCTATTGAAGTATATCCCATTTGTATAGCTAGCTTTAGTGGATTAATGTTAAGACTTGATCCATTATCTATCAATACTCTCTTGACATTGTGATGGGTAATTTTAAACTTAATATATAAATAATTAGTGTGATAAGCCCCAAGGGATGATATATCAATTTTATTAAATGTCAACTATGGACCAGGAGATAAATGTCACACTAATGCTTGAAATTTGTCTAGTGAAATATCACTAGGCACTTGAGATTGGCTCAAATTTTTGTACAAGACATCTTTGTGAAACTAAAAAGTACATAACATATCCAAAATGGAAATCTATGATGGATTATTATTTAGTTGATCCACAAGATCATATTATTTTTTGATAGAAGGTACATACTTGGATTTAGACTAATTTTGAATATGGTGATAACTATAAGGTGGATTTTAACTAGGGCCTTGAATGGTAATATTTGAGCTTAGAGTTATAATAACATAATATATAGTGGGGATAAAAATGATATAATGTGAAGTATAATAGATAGGTCTTAGAATAATCACTTGAAGATGAGAATTATGAGAAAAAATAACTCCTAAAATGGAGGTATTTGCTTGTTGATAGTTATTGAAATGGGAATGAGAATTTATGGTAATGGTTTTAACATGATGTTCCATGACATGAAACACTATATTATAATCATAGGAAGTGGAATAGTAGTCAACATTATTGTCCTAAAAACCCTAATTCTGATTATGACTACTAGTCACCCTTTGCTCATGTTGATCAATATATGCTATGGGAATGAATTTTTATATATAACCATGTCTTGACCAGTGTTAGTAGGTGATAACTTATTTAACTCTATTTATCCTCTATCAATAAAATATTCTATAACATGCTTAAATTATACACAAATATGAATGAAATGCCATTTAATTCTATGATATTATTAATACTTGTTATCCCTATACCATTCTAGTTTAGGTTGAGATTCATTAAAAGGCTTAGTGTTCATCCATACAATAAAGTTTGTATCCATAAGTTTTTAGGACACAATATCAATAAGTTCCCCCAAATTGGAAAATGTATGTCAATTAAACTACCCTCTCATAGGAGGATGCCTTTACAATGCAAGTTGTTTCTAATAAGGTGCCTTCTATACATGTGGTGCTTGAATTGTTTGAACATGTGCATTTATAACATTACAACTATATTTTTATTGTGGTTGAAAGGTTTTGAATTGTATACCACATTTTTTGGATTTGACATTGAAGCTTGGTTCTGAGTGTGATGTTGATGTTGATTTTGATTAGAATATTAAACTTGAGACTGATTTGAGGAATAGATCTTAATCGATGATTTATCTATCAATTATCTCTATATTTGAACCCATTTTGTAATAATGTATCATCAAAATTGTCTCGACATTGTAATTTGAGATTGAGCACAATACTAAAATTTAGATTTTTCATGAAGATATTAGTCAACTTAATGTCTAGTAGTGTATGTAGACATCTACTAGCTAATGTGTACCATATTTTAAGATAGGTGGCAAAAATTTCACCTTCATTTTGATTGATAGAACATAAATATAGTATAACTAACTCATGTTCCATATAATATGAAAAATGTTTGACAAACTTCTCAAAAAATTCATCAAAAGTTGGAATAGAATTATTTGGAAGATGTGTGAACCACTCTAATGTAGGTCTAGCCAAATTCTATAAGAATAAACAATGTAGGATGTTGCTATCATAATATACCTCTTGGTAGGCCACAAAAAACAAGGTTAAATACTCTTTTAGATCTCATTTTCCTTTATATTTATTGAATTTTAGAATATCAAAGTGAGACAAAAAAGATATATGAAAAATAATCGAATCAAATGGATATAAACAATATTATTCATCTTGTATTTTATGTTTTGTTTACTGACCTGTAATCTTGATATGGTATTTTTGATTGATTTAAATTTTTAAGAAAGGAGAGTATTTTGGTAAGTGTATGGAATATTATAGGATTGAGAATGGTATTGTAGATTAGTAGGATTTGAATCAATATTTTTTCTTATCCAATTGAAATTATCCATTCTATATCCATGATTGAATTGAGTGTGAGGGACTTCATAAGGATTAAAATTATAAGACAAAATGGAAATACATCATTATGGTAGGGGATGAAGTGTTTTATTTTGTCTTAGGAATTGTTTTTTATTATATGAAACATATTATTGTGTATTAGATAAAAATTTAAGAACAATAGAGGGACCTTTACACACATTAGAATGGGGAAGTTATGAACTTGATGGAATAGTTTGTGGTTCAATGGGAACTTATTGAGGATGACCCAAAATTTGAAATTGTTGTCAAGGAATTTGATCAGATGAATTTGAAGGAATGGGCTTATAGGGAACTTGATGGGGATTGGAATTTTTTTTAATTTCTTCTAAAAAAGGTTTTGAAGAGTCTATAAATACCCTATTTTTAGGAGCCATAGATGTTTTGACATGATGAAATGGATCAACCATCGGGTATTTTTATTGATGTTTAATTGAGGGATAAATAATTGGATTTATTATAAATGCATTAAGGGAATTAATTAATTTCTCAATTTTTTATAATTTGGTGATAACAATAGGCAATATTTGGGGTACAAACTCAAGTAATTCCTTCCTTTTTCTTGATGTTTCTGGATTTATTGATGGTTGAACCTATTTGGGATTGTGGAAAGAATAATATATATCATTAGTCCACTATATAATTATGACATGGTTAGGTGTATGTTTTTATATTTATACCCTACATATATTCTCTATAGGTAAATCATGAAGGACTTTGGTTCCCATCTCTAGTAAATGCAATAGATTGTTTTCTCTAACAACATATAATTGGTGTTCAAAATAGGTTTTAGATGCATCATAAATATGTGGTTATTATTTAAATTTTAATTTATGAACTTAAATACCCTCTTGATCTTGAGGATAATCATCCTCATACAATTATTGATTGTATTGGTCTTTCACAAAGGGATTAGTTTGATTTTGGATCCAATAATCCTTATGATCAATATCATAGGCAACACCACTTTGAGTGTAATGAGGCATATTGGAATCATTTTTGGAATATAATTGGATAATAAATACGTATTTGAGGAAAATACAACAGTAAAATATTTATAAATGACAAGACTTGAACAAATTTGACTTGGAATAAGCTTGTAAATTAAAAAAGTGGTCTAAATTCACATGGATAATACAACAATATGATTCCACAAAAGAAGGAAGGTATGAAGTGTATATGTTTGACCAATATGAGATGTATAAGGACACATATTTAACCAATACATGGGTTGAGTAAAAATATAATTTAACACAGAAAAGGGTATGAAACATATGTGTTTTAAACAAAGTAAAATTGAACAAAATTTGACTAAAGACACAAACAGAGTAACACCTCTTAGTGTAAGTATAATGTGACAATGTTTGACCAAATATGGACTCATTAAATCACACATTATGCTATAAAATGACACATGTTTAGGTTAAAATCATTGATCATTTTGATATACTTACTTTTGAGAGGTTAAAATTTAAAATTCTTTAAAAGTAATTTTAGTAGGGTCTTTACACCCCCCTTTTATCAAATTTTTGTATGTAAAAGGAAATATTTAAGACATGTTAACATTTACATCCCCACATTAGAGATAATTCCATGGCAAAAAATTTTCTAGTCTAAATTTTTAGTTGGAAAAACTAAATGGTCTTGGTATAACCTTTGGTATGTGGGAACTTTAGAATAATCTATTAATTGGATGATAAACCATATATATTGTTATGAAAGGGTATTTTACATTTAAAAACCACTCCATCCATCAATTTATTATTATATTGTGATGTATATACTATTTCATGCTCCAATACCCTATTTGGCTAGTGTTGACAATTTTGACCACACAAGCCAAATTATCACCCCTACTATTTAGAACTTGTGCCTAGATGGATTAGGCCAACCTTTTGAAACACTTTAAGTAGAGTTATAATTGAGTGGGTGATAAAATGGTGAAAGGATAATATCACATATCATTTTAAAATATTTTGAAACACTTTAATCAAGATTAACGTGTAATTTGATGAATCTTTGAGAAACAAGTTTGAAAATAGGTCTAGAGTTGCAAGTAAAAGGACCCAATAGGTTCCCATGGTGTTTATGGCATTGAGAAGTAGGGAGAATATTTGCATGGGTCTTATAAACTCATTGGATTAGTGAAATGTGAAACAACATTTTGTGCATGAGCCTAGAGGAGCTAGACCATCATAGCACATCATGCATGAATGAATATGTAAGTCTGGTTGTGTATTTGATAAAAGTAATTGGAAATCCTCTCAAAGTTGAAGGATTATATGGATGTGATGTATTTTATGCCAAGAATATCCTCTATAAATTTGGTGTATTTATGAGCTCTCTATCTAGCCTTCTAATTTGATCTAATAAAGTGAGACATACATGGGGATGTCAAGTTAAAAACACAAGAAGTAGCCATTTAGGTTTAAAAATCCTCAAAGGATCTTGAGTTTAAATGAAAAGTTGACAAGTTGTTAAATCTTAGGTGTTCAAACAAATATTGATAACACATGGATGATATTAGAGTTAATGAATCAAAATAGATCAAAAATGTGTGTACAATCATATAACTAAAAATCAATGATGAACACGAGGTAAATAGGTTAGAGGATCTTGAGGATAAATGTGATGGTGAAAAGTGTTGTGACCATGGTGAAAAATTAGATAAAAAAATGCATTTAATCATGTGGGAATAGATCAATGGTGTGGACCAAGGTCAAAAGGTAAATGAGATCAAAAGATATGTGATGTCACCACATGGTGTAAGCATGTTCAATTACATGAACTGACAATTTGGGTCCATAGAAGGTATGCAAAGGTACCAAGTGTCATAATATAAGCCAAAATCATGGATCAATAGCTAAAATTAAAGGTCAAAGCTAAGAGAATTTTTAAGAAATCAATGGAGTAGAGTTGATCAAGTCCTAAAAGGCACAAGGTGAGAGCATGTGTCCAAATTAATAAACAATCATATTTTTAATATGATAAATTAGTAACATGGCAAATAAAGGCCACAATGGTAGACACATTGGATCAAAGGATCTCTTCACGTAGGTGAGTAAATGTAAAAATGTAGGATTTAATATGATATGGGTTACTAGGAATAAACCCTATAGGATCATAGAATGCCATTAAAGCCTAGCTAAACCTATCAAAATCCCCCATATGTGAGTTTCACATCTTGTTCATGATTAGTAGATTATATATCCTATAGATCATCATTAAGATTATGGCTATATGAAAACCAACATATGGGATTGGTTTTCATCTATAAAAGACCTAGGTTTAAGATTTGGAGTATGGGGGCATGGTTGTAATTATAAAAGGAATGATAGAAAGGATGTCAATGAATGAGTTCAAGTGATTATCTGATGACATAAAGGATATTTAAAGAAAAATCATAGTGCTATAAGATCATTAAGAAGATGGTGAGTCTAAATGTTGAAAAAGGTAGTGGAAAATTCAATGAATTTGTAAAGTCATTGGGGATTGTTACTTTCTAAGAAAATTATTATTCATCATCCAAGAACAAGTTATTATCTTCTAATATGTTTCTAAGTTAATAAAAGAACTAGAAAGTTAATTTGTGAAGGTAGGATTAATGTTAATTAATCAAAAGGTGGTTGGGCCTCAATATTAATTAATTTTTTCTTTCTCACCCCTCTCTACCATTTCTTATATATATCTCCCATTTATCACTTTCAAAAAAAAAAAGACTTATGCTTTTGACATGCTCAGGCTATGCCAATTTTATATTACAACACCTATTTGATCCAATAAAAGACTAAATTCCTCCATTTATAGGCTGAATTAAAGTGTGATATATGAATTCATTGATGTGGTTAAGTGAATGTTTGATTTACTTTACCTCTATTTGAGTTTCCTCACCTTCATGAAGTGATTTAAAGTTCTCATAGGTCATTTTAAGTACCATAGATAGTTTATTGACTAGTTTGGAAGTGGACAATTTCCCTCACATTCTGGATTGATAGCTAATTAGTGCCTTTTAGTGAAATACTTATGTGAAATCTGATCAAAGAGTGATTAAAGTGATATTTTTAGGTCTTAAAGTATTTTATAATGTTTTTTTTATGCAATTTTAAGTGTTTTTAACATTAGTGCATCACCTCATTTTACATGCTTTCATAAATTGTTGTTAATCTCTCTCCCTTTTCCAAGAAATAGATTAGTTTACATGATTGATCTAAGAGAACCGACCTATTCTAATGGTTCAACCTCACTATAGGATACCCATAGGCTGAGGTTGTCCCCATTTTTTAGCTTAGTTTTAGAAAGCCTAAAGAACCCTCTCCATGGATGTAAATTAATGCTACAATAGTTTCTGGCACACCTAGTGGGACCCATTATCCTTGTCATAACTAAAGTTTAGAGTTGAGGAAAATTATGGTAGAAGAATACATCCATCCTCATCTGAAGCTAAATATTATTTAGGTTATAGAGTTCATATCATTTTCCAAGTAATAATACTCTCATGCCAAAGGTTACTACGAGGTTAGTTAGTAAAGGTATTCCTTTTGAATTTAATGAGTTACCTTCTACTTCATATAAAAGAGTAAGTTTTATTATAAAAATACCTTATCCTCAAAAGCATTATTCATTCCCTAGTCATCCTATTATCATAAGTAGTACAATCCCTATTGTCCAAATGGCCATTAGAAGCCAATTATTTATTCTATTCAATAGAGGTAGTCCACTAAATTTGGCCCATTTTTATGATATTCTTATATCATCTCTTAAGATTATCCCATTATTCTCAAGATAAGATCAAAAGGAACCTATTTAACACATCTGAGATGTTGCCAACCTTTTTTTAGTTCACAATATTATTTAATAAAATGTAGCTATTAGACTGCTTGTTACTTCCTTCAAGGGAAAAACATAATAGTGGTATAGAAACCTTCCAAAAAATTCTATTTCTACCTAGGATGAATTATGTCCAGCCTTAGTTAGATAATTTGAGGACAAATTTGATCACCTATCTTTAGTTGAATAGTTGACTACCATAAAGAGATCCCTTCATGAGTTCATGTCTGATTTTAACCTTAGATTTCAAAAGACATGGACCATAATACATACATTATTTAGACCATCCCCACAATATACCTTATTTTACTATTTAAAAACCCTCAACTCTAATACTAGTGTGATGATATAGTTAATGGGTGGTATTACCTTGTTATATGATTATGAGGTTACAATAAGAGCAGAAAAGAGCTTGATACAAGATGGAAAAATATTCCCAAGGCCCCCAATGCCTATATTCATAGATTTATAATCTATACCAGTCCTTCAAGTCCATCAAACCCCATATTTATCTCCTATTCCATCTCCTAAATATCAAGTTACAACCCCTTCTAGTCAAGCTAGTGAGCTTGGAGAGTTGAAAGGTTTTTTACAATCCTTTGGAAATGAAATAGTGCAACTCAAGAGATAGAAATATTTGGCTAATAGGCCTTATAAATATTAGAATTATACCACCTATCAACCTTTCAAAGATCAAAGGACTTCTTATCAAGGGTTCAGAGAAAATAGATCACCCTACCAACCATAAGGAGCCATAATTCAAGCTAAACCATATGTAAATCTTGATCCTAATGTACCTTATAATTCAAGAGATATTTTTATCACACTACCACAAAATAATTTTTTTTAGGATTTAGGATGGTAGCCACATGATCCCAATGGAGCTCAAAACCAAGATTTGGTGTCACAAAACATTACTATGGCACAAATGACATAAGAAGAGTTTTCTATTCATAGAAATCAATATCAAGAGATAAGTTTGGTATCATAAGGAGAACCTAAATAGGTTCAAAGGAAACATAATGCCATTAATGTGAATTGGTAAATAGATGATCATGTTGCATTCAATCAGGGTGGTGAGACTAGCCATATAAGTGGCCAAGTTGTAGCTCTAACTAGAGCTAAAAAGAGAGCCATTGATGAGGCTAAAGACATGAAAAATTCTTAAAATATTCCCAATGTTGTATCCAATAATACCAAAGATCAATTTTTTCCTCCTATAACACAAAAAATTTGGAATATAAAGGTTGAAAAGGTTCATCAAGTACCTCTTATTCATGAGCAACCAGTAGTTTAGAAGGTATAATAAAAATTTGGTGGAGATAAATTCAATATTGTGGATAAAATGAAGAATTATAACATCAAAATTAGCATGTGGGATTCCCTCTCTATTCCAATACAAAAGGATATACTCATTCAAGAGCTTTTAACTACTAGATTGTCTCCAAAATTGGTTGAGAAAGACGTTATTATCTTGACTAATTCAGACCAGCCAACTAAGTAACAATTACAATAGGTATATAATATGGTAAAGGTGGATAAATCTAAGGTAAAATCAAACAAAACTCCTCCCTTATACCTCTCTTTGATATTTGGTGACACTTTAGTTCATAACTGCATAGTGGATAGTGGAGTTAGTAACACTGTTATGCCTAAGCAAATTATAGATAATCTTGGTCTTGTTTATGAACCAAATAATAAAGGATTATTGAAGCTAGATGTATCACCAACAAATATAGTAGGTATTATTAAAAATATAAAGTTAACACTACATGCTTGTCCCAATGTTACCATTCAACAAGATGTAGTTATGGTAGACTTGCCTTCCTACTTTGCCATGTATCTTTTAAGGGATTTCACCTCAAATATTGGATGATAATTGATAGATGATTAGACACATATGATGTTAAAAAATAGGTATGGCACTAAGGAAATAATACATTCTAAACCTATTGGACATTTTCATTTGGAGCCATATATGCTAATTGTTGGGAGCACTAACTATATCATCTCAAATGAAGTATTGAAAATTATTAGGGTGGAAACCAAGTCACCTTTGGATATAATTCCATATTTTTTCCTTGATGAATGGGCCTATAATTTTCATGAGCATGATCCTTATAATCTAATTGAAGAAGAGGGACTTGGTTTTTATTTCCTTCATGAGAAGGATGTACCAATTCTATCTATGGTGAAGGATGATGAGTTTAGTGGTGGTCTATGTAAATTATAATTTGATGGATCAAGAAATAAACATGGTATTGGGGATGGAATGATGTTTATTTATCCATCAAGCTGAAGGTATTTATATTCTATTAGGTTCTAGTTTGGTTGTTCCAATAATGTTGCATAATATGAGGCACTAGTTCACAATTTTTAGTGGGCCAGGAAGATGAAAGTCAACACTTTATAAGTTTTTGGTGATAGTGAACTTGTGATTCACCAAGTAATATGTCTTAATATATGCAAAAATTTATTGCTTATATCTTATAATCATAGTATGGAACTTACTTGAGGATTTTCAAACCTTTGAAATCCAAAAAATACCAAGAGACCAAAATAAACATGCATATAGGTTGACTACCATTATGGCACAATTTAGCATCCCAAATGATATAAAAGGTGAAAAAATTTAGTCACACATTAAATTGGCTGTAAGGCCTTCTATTATAGATAACCATGATAATTTGTATGTGTTTAAATATGACAATTAAATTATCAGGATCTTGTAAGAAGAGGCTAAGTTTTCCTCAAGAAATCAATCAAAGTTCTTGCAATAGTATAGTGATCAGATTATATAATTGAAAACAAATAAACTACCTAAGGGATTGGTCAACCTTGAGAACATATTTAGTGGTGATGATGAGTGGCCAATGTAGAGATTGCAGTTGGTAAGAACTTGAAGTTGGTTAAGGTATGCACTCCTTCACAAAAGGAAGCTTTCATTGAATTATGTGATTTTTTTTTATGTATTTTCTTGGAAATATAGTGATCTCAAAGTATTTGAACCAAGTCTATATCAACACACGATTGAGTTAGAGGCTAAAACTAAACCAATGAGACAAAGGCAAAGACCTATCAACCCAAAGCTTGAGCCTTTGATGAGAGCTGAGCTTCATAAGCTCATATAGTCATCTATTATTTCTTAAATCAATCACTCAACATGGGTGGTAAACCTTGTTCTAGTACAAAATAAGAATGGTGAGATTAGACTATGTGTTGAATTCTATGATTTGAACAAGGCCTCCCTTAAAGATCACTATCCATTATCATCTATGGAGCAAATTTTATAGCTAGTTCCAAGTTCAAAGATATTTTATTTTTTGGATGGATATAGTGGTTATAATTAGATTTTGATCAAGGATGAGGACCAATTTAAAACAACCTTTATTACAAAATGGGGGACATTTTAATATATAAATATTCCCTTCAGTTTATCCAATGTTGGGGAAACCTTTCAGAGAGCCATAGATATGGCATTTTAGGTCCTTCTTAACAAGTTTGTTCTTGTTTATTTGGATGACATAATAGTGTTTTCAAATAATGTAGATGAGCATCTGGTCTACCTTAAGCATGTTTTTGAAATATGTAGACAATTTGGGGCATCTATAAATCCCAAAAAGTGTATCTTCTTAGTTCATGAAGGTAAGCTCCTTAGGAATGTGATTTCAAAATATGGTTTGAGTATAGATTATGAAAGGATAGATTAAATTATTTTACTTTCATTGCCCAAGCACAAAAGGGATTTTCAAAGCTTCTTAGGGAATTTTTTTTTATAAGAAAACACATTTAATATCTTTCCACTTTAGCTAAGCCACTTAAAATAATGCTATAAAAGGGTTAGAGTTTCAATTGGTCTAAGGAAGGATTAAAGAGTTTTGAAGAGATAAAGAAAGCAATAGCTAGTATTCCTACACTAATAAATCTATATTTCACTAAATATTTCATATTGTACACTTATGCTAACATAGAAACCATTTTAGGCATTCTTATGTATAGAATCATGAGGGCTTGGAGCATCCAATAGCCTTCTTCAGTCAAAGCTTAGAGGAATATGAAACATGGTAATCTTTTGTTAAAAAACATGTAATTTTATTTATAAGGTCTCTCAATAAATTTAGATAATTATTGTCTAACAATAAGATATACCTAATGGTTGCACATTAAAGAATTAAGGAGTTTATCTAACAATAAGATACACCTAATGGGGACTAGGATTAGATAATGGGATATTTCACATGGTGTCTTTCACAAAACTTCATCAAATTATTATCCACAAGGTAATGGCCTTGTTAAGTCCACAAATAAGAACTTGTTGAATATAATTTAAAGGAACATTGAAGATGATCAAAGGTCATGACATCTCAAATTAAAATCAGCTCTATGGGATGATAGGATCACTTACAAGGGATCAATATCCAACTTTCCATACAAGCTGGTATATGGTAAGGAAACAAGGTTATCTATTTCTCTTGAATTTCCTATTTTATAACTAATGAATCAACTTGAATTAATGGAGAATGAACCAATAGAGGTCAGATATGCTGAGCTTATGGATCTAGAAGAGGTTCAAAATTAGTCCATGTTAGCCATGTAAATTCACTAAACACAAGTGAAGATAGCCTTTGACAAGAGAGATTCTTCACAAAGTTTCAAAAAATGAGATTTGGTCCTTAAATGGGATGAGGCTAGATATAAAATAGGAAGGTATACAAGGTTTGACTCTTTTTGGAGTGTTTCATACCTAATCTCTAGCTATAAATCCCATAATGCCTACTAGTTTTCAAAGATGGATGGTTAGGAGCTTCCTATCCTAGTTAATGGGATTAATATGAAGCATTAATATTAAAGAGCTAGGTTCCATATACATAATTAGTTTGTTTATTTTATTCCAAGTTCTTTCCCATAACATTTATTTGTTGTGTTTATCCCAAATAAGTGTTTTGTTTGCATTTTCTCTGTTTAGATTAGTTTCCTTATTTTGTGTTCCCTTGTCTTGGTAGAATTGTTGTCTTATTTCAATTCAAAGGTATTTTTGAGTAATGGTGTATATTTGTCATTTGATATGAGTACAAAGTCATCTAAATTATCTAGTGTTTGAGCATAAAAGACATGCTTCCTAGTTGAGTCACCAAAATTTTGATAATTTTGACCATATAGGCCAAATTATCACCCCTACCATTTAGAACTTATGCCTAGATGGATCATACCACCATTTTAAAATAATTTAATTGGATTCATACTTGAGTGGGTGATCCAGTGGTGAAAGGAGAATATCACATATCATTTTCAAAGCTTTTGAAATACTTAAAGCAATCTTAAATTGTAATTTGATGAATCTTTGAGAAGAAAGTCTAAAAATAGGTCTAGAGTTGCAAGTAAAAAGACCCAATAGGTTCCCATGGTGTTCATGGAATAATAAGTAGGGATTAAATTTGCATGAGTCTCAAAAAATAATTGGAGTAGTGAAATTTCAAATAATAGTTTGTGCACAAGCTTAAAGGATCTAGATCATCATAACACATCATGCAAGAATGAAAAGGTCAATCTAGTTGTGCATTTGATAAATGTACTTGGAAAGCCTCTCAAATAATAAGGATTACATGGATGTGATGTATTTTTTTCCAAGAATATCCTCTATAAATTTGGTGTCTTGATGAGATCTCTGTCTCAAGATACAAGCCTTCAAAGTTGATATAACAGAGTGAGATGTGCATGGGGATATCAAGTTAAAACCATGAGAATGATCTATTTGGGTTTAAAAACCCTCAGAGGGTCCTAAGTTTAAATGTGGAGCCAAAAAGTGTCTAAATATTGGGTTCCTAAATAAATATTGATGACACATGGGTGATAATAGAGTTAATGAGTCAAAATAGATCAATGACATGCATTCAATCATATAACCAAAGATCAATAATGAGTAATAGGTCAAAGGATCCTAAGGATAAATGTGATGGTGATAAGTGCTATGACCATGGTGAAAAATTAGAAAAAATAAATTGCATTCAACCATGTGGGAACATATCATGGTGCAAACCAAGGTAAAAATTCAATGAGATCAAAAGACATGCAAGGTCACCACATGACACAAGCACATTCGATCGCATGAAATAATAAGATAGGTACATATAAAGCACACAAAGGTGCCAAGTGTCATAATTTTAGCCAAGATCATGGATAAACATCCTATGTTAAAGGTAAAATCTAGGATACTTATGAGAAAATCAATGAATCAAAGTTGATCAAATCCTAGAAGGCACAAGGTGAGTGTCCATGTCCAAATCAACAAATAGTCATATTTTTGAATATGATAAAGCAACAGTGTGGTGAAGAAATTCCACAAGGGTAGACACATTGAATCAAAGTATCTCACCACTTAGTCAAGTAAATCTATAAATTTGGGATCTAATATGATCTAGGTTATCAGGAGTAAACCCTAAAAGATTGTAGAACAACATTAAAGCTTAGCTAGACCTCTCAAAATTCCCCAAACATGCAT
The DNA here is from genome assembly GCA_037957365.1 of Torreya grandis. Lineage (NCBI taxonomy): Eukaryota > Viridiplantae > Streptophyta > Pinopsida > Cupressales > Taxaceae > Torreya > Torreya grandis. Next base: position 3,563,453 of record JARHVA010000374.1, on the reverse strand, counting down.
TTCACATCTTGTTCATGATCAGGAGATTAAGTAGCCTATGGATTTTCATCAAGATTATGGATATATGAAAACCAATATACAAGATTGGTGTTCATATATAAAAAACCTATGTTCAAGATTTGGAGTATGGGGGTAGGGTTATAATTATGAAAGGAAAGTGATTGTCTAATGACTTAAAGGACATTTCAATAAAAAGCACAATGTTATAAGCTCATTAAGAAGATGGTGAATCTAGAGGTTAAAAAAGGAGTGGAGCATTCAATGAATTTGTAAAATCATTAGGGATTGTTCCTTTGTAATTAGATCATGATTCATCATCCAAGAACAAGTTCTTGTCTCCTAATATGTTTCTAAGCCAATATAAGAATTGAAAAGTTAATTTGTGAAGGTAGGATTAATGTTAATCAATCAAATGGTGTTTGGGCCTCATTTTTTATTAATTTATACTTGCTCTCCCCTCTCTCTCCTCTTTGTCCTATATATATCCCATTTATCACTTTCAAAAAAGACTCTTATGATTTTAGCATACCCGGGCTATGCCAATTTTATACTACAACACCTATTTGATGCAATAAAAGACTGCATGCTTCAATTTGTAAGTTGAATTAAAGTGTGACATATGAATTCATTGATGTGGTTAAGTGAATTTTTTATTTCATTTGCCTCTATATAAGTTTCCTCACCTTCATGAAGTGATTTGAAGTTCTCACAAGTCATTCTAAGTGCCATAAATAGTTTATTGGCTAGTTTGGAAGTGGACAATTACACTCTCATTCTAGATTAATAGCTAAGTAGTGCCTTTTGGTGAAATAATTATGTGAAAGCTGATCAAAGAGTGAGTGAAGTGATATTTGAAGGTCTTAAAATATCTGATAGTGTGTGTTTTATGAAATTTTAAGTGTTTAAAACATTGGTGCATCACCTCCTTTTATATGTTTTCATGAATTATTGTTAATCTCTCTCACTTTTCCAAGAAAAATATTAGTTTAGGTGATTGATCCAAGGGAACCAACCCTATATAGAGGTTCATCCTCACTATAGGATACCCATAACATGAGGTTGTCCCCATTATATAGCTTAGTTAGAGAGAACCTGAAGAACCTTCTCCATGGGTGCAAATTAATGGTATAATAATAGTGAATAGTGTGCTCAATTTATATACCCCATCAGATAATTTGGTTTGTTATGATGCTATAAGATGAAACCTTAGGTGAATTCAACCCTAGATAAATTATGAGGAGGTGATTAAATACTGCTTGCTAAGCTAAAAAATAAGAAAGGGAAAGACAAACTTGATTTATGCTTCTCAAGTCCCATATGGCCAAGAGAAGAGCATATGCCAAGTAATATTTTAGGAGACAACAAGACAATCAGACAAAAATGACAAATAACACAACTATTTAAGTAAATAATTGAAGATAAAATGTTCTTAAGAGCATAAAAACAATTGTGGTTTATTCTTTGTTAAGCAATAATTCATAAATGTGAATGAAATTTGCCATGGTTAGTTATAAAATTAGTTAAAAAATGTGATAAACCTATAATATAAGTGGTTAAATATTCAATAAATGGTTTTAATCACTTTAAGGAGCTTGATTTTAGCTATTTTATAACTCTCAAGTTTTCACATAGAGATAATTTCACCAATATGTAAGACCTTTTCACTATTTTTATAAACCTACACAAAATGCAAACATAGATAGAAAACTAGGTAGAGATGATTTCACTGATTATAGTGATGATTTATCTAATTAATATAATAATTTCACTAAATTTATGATAAATCTACTAAACATAGAGACACTTTTACTGAAATTCAAACAAATTAGCTAATGATCAGAAAACTAAACCTAGATAATTTCACCAAATATGTAATAATTTCATTAAAAGGCTAAATAGTTTCACTAAAATATATGGAATAAAATTTGTATGTGAGAATGAATTCATTGATAATTTAATAAATTTCACTCAACTCTTGGGATGAGTTAGTCAAGATGTAGAATAATTTCATTGATGATAAAAACTATAGAGATAGAACAAACCAAAGAAGAACAGAGATAATTTCACCTCTTACAAAGATGATTTAACCAAAAACCAAATAACCAGAGACAATTTTACCATTATGAAGAATGAATTCATAAAAACACAAATATAGACACAATACAAAAAATTGAACACAAAAGAGAAAAAATATCAAGATTCTCTACAAATCGTTATTAGTATATAGGCTCAAATTAAAGGTATGTGTTGCATGGTCCCACCAGACATGCCATATTTTTCAATGTAATGTGAATTATTTACATTTTCACAAAGTTGTTAATAACATAAAAAAGTGATATAAAATATGAAAATACACATGTAGCACCTTGTAAGCTCAACAAATACAATGCTTAAAGATTCAAACAAACATAATACAAATCTCATTGTAACTTGTCTTTTTTGGGATTCAACTCGAATGTAACTTTAGATGGTATTTATTAATGCCAAATTATATTTAGACACCTCCATTAAATCTATGGACCATGTTGATTTTATCAAAGAAAATAATATTGATGCCAAAAGAGACTTGATGATTTGACAAAACTTTATTGTCTAAACTAAACATTTTGAATTGTAATTAAAAGAGGTGTATTTATACAAATTTGGATCAAGAAGGACCCTTCATCTCATTCAAGATGAAGGGTGGAGGATGACCTTTGCAAATATCAAAGATGGAGAAATAGAAGTCCTTCATCTTATCTCCAAGATGAAGGGTGGATGATGCTCATTGTAAATATCAAAGATGAATGAATAAGGTACCTTCATCTTGTTTCCAAGATGAAAGGTGGAAAATAATCACCCTTTATTGATAATTATTTTAATATTTGGTGTTATTTCAAGGGTATATTATTAGGATCTCAAGATTCATTTCTAAATGAAGATGACATTTGGAGGGGGACAAGAGGAAAATTATTAATAGAAGAGTAATTAATTAAATATTTAAAAGACCTATTTAATTATTAAAATTTGAGGAATTGATTATTAGACTAAAATTGAGAAGGAGAATGTGATTGAACAGAGAAGTGAAAATTATCAAATTGATCAGAGAAGAAGGAATTGAATAAATAAAATTGATAATTGAATAGAGAAATTGAGAATTGAATAGAGAAATTTATAATTGAAAAAATAATGGTAATTGAATAGAGAAAATGTGAAATTATGGGAAGTCATTCCATTATGTAATTTGACATGAAATTATAAAATTGGAGTGTCTACACCTAGAACCTCTTTTCTTGATTCCCTTCTACCAATACTAAGTATTTAAAATTATCTTTTGCACTCTTTTCTATAAAATAATACTTAATAAATATGATATGCATATATTTGGTGCTTTATGTTTAAAACTATTATTTTATGAATAATTTTGCATCATATGATTTCATTAATATTTTGGATATACTACTAATTAAGTGCATCCATACCTCAAGGATGAGTTATCAAGTATCAAGAACCAATATCTAACCCATAACAATTGGATAACCAAATCATAGTAATGGTAAACTACTATTTTAACCCATAACAATTGCAAGAATATCTAGTTTAACCTGTATTAACTACAAAGACATTTGTTGTAACCTTTAGTAACTAAATAAAACATCTATTATAACCCCTATAAAATATATCATAATTGTTATATCCTATGGCATAACTATAATGATTAACTATAGCCTTTTTTGTTATTTCTGTTGAGCTATAATATTATAAAAACATGGAGGCCAAATCTTATAGTCTAGGGAAAGGTAGATCAATGTCCAAATGTGTCATTAACACTATTTTATCTATGGATCATTATTCCCAACTATTGAAACCATGAAACCAATTACTATTTTCTATGTTATAAGTAAATTATCTATCATTTAACATGAATAGGTTTATTTCATAGATTGTGTTAAGAAAATAGGGCAAGAGACAATTTATGTTGAAACTAGACATTGAAAATAAAGAACATGACTTAAATATTAGAGAGGGTATTACATGGCATAGATATTAGTATTGAATATTTAATTGGGAATATTGAATGAGGATAATATTCATAGTCTAAAGATTTTATATCTTTATTGTAGTAATACTCACTTTGCTGCAGGTTCATAAATGCAAGAAGTGATTTAAACATGCTCAAGAGAAGGATTGAAAATCAAATATGACATATGAGGGTCACCTCACAAGGAGTTATGGTGAATGTATTGATCCATTAATTATTTATTATTTATGTTATGTGATCATTTATAATTTTAGATCTGTGTGTGTTTTCAACATTCATAAGTTCATTTTATTAAAATTGATTAGTATTTATGTGAGCATTATTAATTACATATGAGGAAGCTTAAAAAAATATAAATTAAAAAATAAATTACTTTCATTAATTCATTTATCACAAGTTTGAATCCAATTCATAAACTTTTTTTTCATGCAATTTACTCTATGTGAGTGTGTTTCTCTATACACAACCAATATATTTTAACCATATAAAATAAATAGTGTTGTATATATAGTGATGTAGTCATATAAAATGTCACTTGAGTATAATGAGAGTCATTTAAGACCATACATACCTACCTTATCCTTACACCTATATTAAGGATTCTTTAAACCCTTATGTAGCTTTTATGTGGGTATTATACATCCATAGACATCCCAAAATTAGTCCTAAACCTTCCTTTAGGGATGTAGGCCCCTAGTGCTTCAATTTTTACCACTTGGACACTAGCACCACCCTTTAGATATTAGCACACTATGCTAGTGACCAAGGGACCACGCTAGTGTCTGTATGTAATTAGAAATTCATCAGATCCACAAATCAATCCTAGCTTGGAGAAGATAAATCCTACTTACACTTTTGATTGGGGATACATTAGATAATTGAGAACATGACCAATAAAAAATATATTAGGCCTAATTAGGGGATATATTACCATAATATGATCATTAGGGAGGGTTCTAAATCCTCTAGTTAATAAAAACTACACAATAACCCTAAATAAGTCCCATGTTTTCATATTCACTATGCTAATAACAAGTAAAGCAAATAAATTTAATCTAGTTCTCACCAAATCTTATGGCACAAAGTAGGGGTAATAAACATTAAAATTAAACATACATATAATATATAACTCATGTCAATGTATACTCAATCCTAATGCATGGAAGAGAAGTGAAAATGCATATCTATCTACTCTTACAAAGGAGGAACAAAGTTAGGAATACTTACTTTTGAAGATGAACCCACTGAGCCTCAATCTCTCCCTTGGAAAAGGTGCTTCATAAAAGGTTGTTGTGGTATGTAATAATGACAAGGATAAATCATCTCTAGGCTACACAACCTATCAATGCATCCAAAAGACTTCTCCATAAGATAAGATCCATATATCCAAAGAAAGTATAAAACCCTAAGTTTTTTCCTCAAGTAGAATGGTGGATAAACAAATGGACAATATATCTTACTTATTATTATTTCTCTAAATAATGGTGAAAAGATATTGTATATATAGGTAGATTTAAACTTAATCCATTCTAAAAATTTTGGCCGACATAGTAGACCTAGTCAACTTAGTATTGTTATTGGTAAAAACTCACTAGGTCATGGGCTAGGTCACCTAAGATCTGATTTAAACCCTAAATGAGTTTCACCAATAAGAGTACAAGTTCAACTCAATCAACCTAGTCATATAAACTATTGAAAGGGGTTTTAGGTTAGGAAAAGGGGTACAAAAGGTGGTAAATGACTAGAGGAGTGTGCAAGAGAGAAGAACAATCTTAGGGGAAAGGTTTTCAAGATATAAGTGTGTATTTAATAGGTGTAAAAATGAAAAAAATATTACAAAGTACCAATGGTCTTCCCACCCCTTTCTTAGTGCACCCCTTAAGGTGTTCACTCATAGAGATTGAGACTTGATGGGTTCCTACAAGATAGAGAACATCAATAATTGATAAAAGTTTGAAAATATTATATATATACATATGCCCCACTTGAAGCTCATCACATGTCACATAAGTGAAACACAAGATGGTGCTTTAGGAATATAACATGATGACATGTAACATTGATGCTAAGTGTAGTAAGGAGTAAATAAGATAAATGAAAGGATATAATTGAAAAACACATACATTTACTTACCTTAGTATTGTAGGTAAGTAAGGAGATGTGAGAGATGATAAGGCATCTAATGTGAGGAACATTAGGAAAATCTATAGAAATTAGTGTAAAAAAGAGTGAAAAATAAAAAAAAAATGATATAGGCATATAATAGTGGAAAATATTCTATATGACATCATGATTCCATAATTTATTACTTTTAGAAAAATGAGTTAATAAAAACAAAGATATGATCAAAACAAGGAATCTGATGGTAAATAATTTTGAATAGTAACTTTAAATAGAGTGAAAAAAAAAATCATTTACTATTATTTGACTATTCTATGAGAAAAATAGAGCTCTAAAAGACCTAGTGAAAGCTAAAAGAGCCAAGATGGTGAGGAGATGATAGTTGAGATGAGAAGGATACCTAGTGGTCATAATGAGTGCAAAAAAGGTAGGCAACTAAGAATTTCAAATTTTTTTTTGAGTATTTTATTTGAAATTAAGTGTTTAATAGAAATATATAAATTAGATCAATTTTATAAACTAGAATAAACCCCAAAAAGTTGTTAAGGAAACTAGAGGTCAAATGGGGAACTAGGTTGAAAATAATCAAAGAAATAAATTTCAAAGGTATTTATTATAAGTGGGTTAAAGATTCAAAAGTTTGAAAGAACTAGGTCAACCCAGTAAACCTAGTAGGTTGAAAATCAGGTTTTGACAAGGTCAAACTAGTAGGTATAGGATTACTTAATTATTTGGAGAAGAGGGACAACTTAGTACCTCATGACTGACTTAGTCAGTCAAGTCAAAGTGCTAATTTAATAATAAGGGGGGAAAATAAAAGGGTTGACTTAGTTTATTAAATTAAAATGGTTGACCTAGTATTATTAGGTCAACTTAATATGTTACTAAGCAGCTGATATAATATTGAAATGCAAAAAATTGGCTGATATAGTACTTTTAAGGCCTAAGGTGCCTGACTGAGTACTGAAATGGCTAATTACACTAAAAATAGGTGAAATTGGTAAGAAATGAATATATTAAGGCAATATTTGGTGATTTTTGTTAAAATTTAAAATAATGTATTTTGATTAAAAGTGACATGGAGGTCTAATACATATTTTGTTATTGTATGGTTACAAGGCAACTAGAGATTTTAGCAATTAGTGGACACATCATGGCTACCAAATCTATTAGAGCACCTAATGGAGGTGGAATAAGATATATTAGTCATGCTAGGCTTGGGAGGCATCATGGAGATACGATGAGTTCCACTAAGTTCTGATCTAGTGGTCATATTCTTAGGAACCTAGGAATGCTTGACTGATACCTTTAGATGGGGTGATGGATGTAGATACCATAGAGGTTGGTATCACATTAGAGGATGTCCATGAATTACTTGGAATTCTTATAGGAGATACACTAGTGATCATATGGATACTAGATGATCAAGAGAGAGGTAAGCATTAGCTAAATGAATGATGCGCGCAAATAGGATATACCTAGGACTAAGGGTGAGTCTATTTGATGTCTATATTTCTTAGATTTTGGATATTCAAAAGGATATGATAAGACTTGTGATATCATGAGTGTTTTGTCACAACTTAGATGGTAAGGTACTAATGTTGCGATAGTCTTGTGTTAGTTGATATTAGAGTAGGGGCACTCTATGACTTGGGTTTTATCATCTAGGTTTAGCTCATAAATGATATATATGGGATGTTATATAGAAGGTAGAAGACCATGGGATTAGTGGTATCATTAATTACTTATATATATGAAAGGTTTTTAATGTATTGACTAGCTAGGTTACCCCATGTGGTCAACAATCAATTACCTCAGGTGTTGATATAGAGACATGATCAGGAGGCATGAGTCATGACCCACATGTCATTGATATAGATGGTCACATGAGGAGAGATTATGTGGCATCCATATACACCCATTGTGATAGTTTTTTTAATTTGGGCAATGGTGATACTAGAATTAGCATGAGTGTGGATCATGGGCCACTACACCTAGTGGGTAGAGCCACATCTAATGGTACACTTTCTAGGATAATTTATAATCCCTCAAATGATGCCTCTTATAGTGGTGCCCACTTTTTGGAATTTGGTGTGTGAGAGAGCCAAGGGGGAGAGTAGGAGGAGGAGTAATAATCATGAGACTAGAGATTAAACCATAACATGAGAGACTTTAGATAGGTTAAACATGATGAATAATAACTAGAGAGGTCATGGACATGGATGCAGAAGTGTTGTAGTCACCATAAAAAACACCATAGTAAGAGGATTGATGACCACCTCAGTCGTACCATAAACAAAGTTGCTATAGACAAGAGAGATAATAGAGGGTTATCATCTAAGATTACCCATCACTCAACCCATGATAGAGTTGGTCTATAAAGGCACCACTAAGGTAAGGATTGAGATGTGCATGGGTGGTGATTCCAAAGTTTGTTTTGATTAGGAGGCAACCCATAGATGAGGTACTTGGGGTATGAGTCAATGGAGAGACCATGTTTAGGATTGAGAAGATGGGGAGACAGTAATAGGTGATACTAGGATAGGTAATAAATGGTTGACATTTGTCTAAGTTTTAAAAATAAAATACTAGTTGTATAAGATTTGATTGATAGATTGTAGACAGACAGATTTTGAGATTTATCTATGATCTAACATCTATCTGGGTTGAATTTTTTAGATCTTGTGGATGAGGATGAGACTATATGGGGATCTTTGGTAAGGGGAATACTCAATGATATTCTAGAGACTATAAAGGAAGGCCATGAGGTGATTATAGGCATGTGGATATGAGATACAACCACAAACTAGGGTGGGAGTAAGAGAGGTAGAGGTATGGTAGGATTTGGATTAGGAAAGAGCCATGCATTTGGTTACCACTATTTAGCAAGGATAGGTATAGACATAAGTAGCCAACCTTTAGGGATAGGTATCAGGCTTGATATCTCAAACAAACTTAGTGAAAAATACTATTCATAGGGTAATATCTTAGGTATCTATGGGTATCATGGCTAGGACATGATATAAACATGATAGATTCTAGCCTTAAAACTAGAGTGATCTATTTTTGTACTTTATATAAAAAACACATGATATATATAGAGATTTTTTATTTTGATAGTTGGATGTTGATCTTATGTATTTTTATTATGGTTATGATTCTAGATGCATGGATACATTTATTTTTAGCACATGTATTTTTATTTTTTTATATGCCATAGGAAATATATGTGTCATGTTTTCTTTTCTAGTATTATGTGATACATATGCATAGTTAGAAAGAAACATGTGAAAATAACTTGGAAAAGTATGATCAATAAAAAACAAATGTACTACACACTATTTCACATTGGGAAATGTATAATGATAAAATATGACTAAGTATAAGAAACCAAAGAGTGGTGAACAAGAGGTCAAAAGTTGTTTTTAAATCATGAAAAATATTTGGTACTGAATTAAAACAAGTAAAATCACACTAATTTACATTGGGAAGGATGAAAATAATGTAATAAAATGGAAAGCACGTGAAAGATCAATGGTACAAGAATGAATAACTTAAGTCAATAAATATTACTAAATCATTTTGGTAAGTATAAAAGAAAAACAAAATTGGAAAAAATGGTCTTAAATTAATCACACTAATTCAAGTTAAGAAGTATGAAAAACTCAAGAAAAGTGGTTGGATTCTTACATACAATCATAAAATAAGAAGATAAAAGTGAAAATAATAATGAAGCAAGCATAAAACATACAAAATCAATATAGAAATTATGTCCATGATGTGTAACTCATAATCAATCACATATTATCTCATATTTGACACGTAATTTTGTTGTGACTTGAATATTGGAAAATTTTGTAAGGAAGGCTAGGTTCTATCCATGGTCATACACTGTAACTCATAAAGGTAACACCAATGAGGTGTATATTATGTGAAAATATGGTAAACATGGATGTTTGGACTGGTAATGTTAAAATTTGGTAATTTTTGAGGAAGGTCAGATCCTATCCATGGTCTTAAAATACAACTCACAAATGGAATCCCTAGGGGAATGATCAGTGAATAAAATAATATTTCTAAAGGGGAAATATTAGGATTGTAAGGAGTGAAAAAGGGAATGTAAAAATTATAACATAGGCATCTTATGAGAAGACCTAAGAAGACATGAGGCATATCAAGGACATGATAAGACACTAAGTGACTAGTGACCATAAATATACAAAGGATACATGTTCGCTATAGACATAAAGATATGTGGTAAAATAAGTGTGCTACTAAGATCAGCTCATGTGGGTAGATTTTGAATAATAAAATTAAAATAGACCTACCTTCTCAAAACATATTCCCCATTTCTCAGGACCCCTTATAGAGTCATTAGTCTACTATGAAGATTGGATACTTGTATGAGAAAGTATGTGGCACTAAAATATTATTTTATTCTCCTTTTATAATCTAATATCCTACTACACCCCAATGGACCTTATCTCTATCATGAGGCAAAATTTGGAGTTTGAGATTTAATTATAAAAATGATATGTGCTTAGAATCACATCTTTTAGTGTGATTTGACTTTTGATAATTTTGAATGTTGCCTTTTGGATCATTGCATTTTGTTAAATGATTTAGATTTTGAATATTTTTATGGATTTTATGATTCCTCCTCCATATAGACTTTAAATAACCAATCATGAGAGATAAAGTGATACACATAAATGAGATTTAGGCTTTAGCTAAAGGAATTTAAGTATCCAAAGATAAGACTAACAAGAACACTTAGGCTTAACGATGAACCAATGTGTTATCTCAAGTTTCAACTATGTGTATGCTTAGTTTTCAAAAGGGAATAAAATGGAAGAAAGGAGATCCAAAGTGAACCAATAAAAGGAGATTATAATGAGATGAATTGTTTACTAATCAATCACATGGTAAAGAAGGAATGATTAAAGGGAGTAAGGTTTGTATAAACAAGTCACAATAACAATTATTAGTGTTTATAGAGATAATATAGAAAACAACATGAAAAATAACAAGGGAGTCATAAGAAAATGAACTTGAGAATAAAAAGAATGCAATTATGAAAAAGAAATCCATAAGAGAACATAATGACATCATACGAAAAATAAAGTGCAAAACCAAAGTCACCATATAAAATAGTTAAAAATTTGACTTAATGTCAAATGATATAAGAATAAATAAATATAAAGTTGGAATATTAGGAATAAATCATAAATTGATGCAGAATAATTTCATAGAATCACAATAATAATAGATATGAACAGATATGTATAAAAAATAGAAATAAACATGCAAAACAAGAAGAATAGATTTAACTTGGTTCACCCAATATGGGATAAATCCACCAAGAAACACTTTTTCAAATTTTATTACAAGCCACAAGAGTAAAATCCACTCTCAGATCTATCTTCTCACAATTACAATGCACAAATATTGTTTGGAGTTGTGTTCAACAAACCCTCTTGAATTTGCACCTAAATCCACACACTCTATTCTTCCTTCTCTAACCCTTTCTATCATAGTGTATTACCTATGAAATATCCATCTATACATAATACATCAACAAATTAGTATTACAAAATAATGGGTACCAAAACCATGGGCAAAGTCAACCCAAAATGGTTTCCTATTAAGGGGGTCCATTTTTTTTGCGGGGGGCTACCACCCTCAACCCTCATTTTTTAGGTGCTTGCACTCCAAAACCCCTAATTTTTAGGGATACCACCCTATAACCCTTGCTTAGAGCCTATCATGGCCCTGAACCCTAATGAGAATACATACAGAGTATACAATACATTTTAAATGTACAATATTTGAAATACATTATAATTTAGAAATAGGCTCTATAAAACAATATGAACACACACCCAATCGAGAATAAAATGTAATAACACCATGCATTTGTTTATAATATTGATATATTTTCTCACACACATTATCCATAACATCTGATAAGTCTCTATGAAGTTGAATGCAAATTATAGCTAATGTCTCATCGATCTTCAGTGAAAGTTGAGAAAATACTTCATGTTGAATATCCTTGACAAAAAATATAGGAATTCTTGAAGGATAATGATTATGAGGGATATCATGTGGGTAATGATTAGGATAATGCATGAAAGTGGTTTATATGAGAGATGAAGGAGTCATTAGTAGGGAAGGATCCATGGGTGAGGGACTTACAGGCAAGGAAGAATCCATATGTGAGAGAAGGTTCATTGGTGGAGGAATATTAGGTGAGTAAAGGAACATAGGAGGAGATGAAACTATAGGAGGTGGAACCATGGGGGAAGAAGAGGGAGACTTCTTATGAGAGTAATCTATGGGAGGAACCATAGAAGGTGAAGGAATGGTTAGGAGATGATCCTTAAGATGCTATTGAAGGATGTAGAAATGATTAGTGTGATGTGTGCCACATTGGTGCTAGAGATAATATACCTCTCCATACTTATGAAGATACTTAGGTAATACTTTCATGGGAGGTATAGCCTTTTTTGAGGGTTGAGGAGTAGTGGGATGCAAAGTGCTGATATTTTATCGTAACTTATGATAATGTGTGGATGAATGGTTATCTATGACATGGAAGAAATATATATGCATATGAGTAGTCTTGGTAGGTGTACTCATAATAGGAGGTAAAACAAAAACTAAGGTAAATTGGTATAGGGAATAATCTCTAGTCCAATGACTAACAACTTTATGAATGTCATAAGAAGGCTAGTTGACCCATTTTGTGGATGAAGAAGATAATTACAATAAAGGGAGAAAACCATCACCAAGATAAGGTGATTTTGGTGGAGAGATTAGACAAGGATCAATTAACAGAGTAATAGGATTATAAATATGAAGATACTTAGCTATAGATGGAGTAAGAATGGGATCCAAACTATTCTCTACTAAGGGAGGGGTAGGGTCCACATAAAGCTAAAGGATAGTCGCATGCATCTCAAGGATAAGTAATATAGAGGGGTTATGGTATATAGTAAAGTGGTAGGGACCAATCATAGAATGATATATAAGCATACTCCTATGAGGTTATTCAAAAAATATAGGTGTGCATGCCATCTCTACCTATGATAAGAGGAAAAATGCTAAAATTATGAATGATATAAGATGGAATATGGGAATATATACTAAAATATTAAAGAAAAGAGGAATGATAATGAATAATATCATCATCATGGGACTGAACAATACCTCTTAATAATGGATCATCTAAGGCATAACCATCATCATAATCAGGTGTATGAAGATCAATGGCATAGGTAGGAATGACCTTATCATCCAATATGGTGTGATGAATGGAATGCCAAGTCTTAAATAAGACAATTGGGATGTCATCACAAGATGGTTTATGAGAATGAGGTTGAAAACAAATGGGAAGGTGAGAGATGAGATGAAGTAAGAGATAAGAAGTTTTAATCTTGAGATTGATCTCATTAGGTTCATCATCATCAAAATCTAGGAGGTTAGAGGGGATATTCCCAATGATTTTGGGATAACCATTATAACCTCAAGTGGAATTAATAGGAAATTTAAATTGTTAGGATTCATAAAATGGAATGCTTAGAAAGGGTTCACGGGTAGGAATATTGAATACACTATGGTCTTGGAATTGTTTAAAATTACAAGGCTTGGTGTCACCTTGAGTCCTATAGATGGCTCCATTATGAGGAAATTTGATGTATTGTCAAGTAGAAGAGGCAACTGATTTCACACGATGAGTCCATGTCCTCCCAAGAAAAATGTTATAAGATAGAGGAAAGTTGAAGATCATCATCTTCACATGAATGGTGATAGGTGGAATAGTAATGGGGAGCCACACATAACTTAAAGGAGGAATTTACCTTTGGTCATAGCCTTAACATGTGATGCATGTGGACTTAAGACTGCATTTGGAATATCCAAGGGTTTTGATAAAATCAAAAGAGGAAACATAAGTGTCATAAACCTCATCAAGCAAGGCATGCTTAACTTGGATATCACCAATTTTAACATTGATAAATAGAGGAGGATCATATGCATGAATCATAATATCATCAAGAATTATAGACGTAATGGGGAATTTGAGGGAAAGATAAGTTTCCATTATTTCATCAACATGTATGGACATATCTTCTCACTATTTTAAAATGTTATCTTTTGATCTAGATAATGTGGCTTCATATCCTATTAAGGGAGGATGAGGTATGTTCATTTCAAACAAAATTTTCATGAGATGGTTATGATGGCATGGAGAGGTCTGCATAAGTTTGAGTAATGGGATTTGGGATGGGATATTAGTGAGTTCTATGATAGGATCCCATTTATCAGAACCCATAAAAATATTGTTGAAAATAAGTGCTTAGTGTTGAATGAGGTCCTTAGAAAGAGGATCTGAAGTGCATGTGAGTTTATGTTGAGAAGATTAATAAGGTCTAATTAGAGGACAATTTTGTAGATTATGTTGAGAATATGGAGTAGTTGATGTAGGGGTGGTTTGAGATAGATTAAAAAAAGTGTTGATAGAATTTTGAGCATCATTGGTGTTAAGTAAATAATATGGAGGGATGGTAGAAATAATATGAGAAGTGTTATCCAAAGGAGGTGATGGAATTGGTTGATCCAAATTTATAAGATCTTCTTTCCTAACTCATTTAAGTGAGTTGGAGAAGAATATTGGATAACATAAAATGTGCAAGATAATGGAGGTGTGTAATTGGGTTGAAGATCAATGAAAATAACCAATCTTCACATGTTAGTCATATTAACCACTTTCTCTTCAAGAGTTGGGTCAATAAGACTATCAAAATTATTGATAGAAGGTGTAGGTTTGTCTTAGGTATCTTGGTGATATAGAAAAGGATCTTTATAGATGGCCAAATGAACATTATCTTGATTTAAATATTGAGATTTATTTTATGTTGCATGGGCTTTGAAAGCAATGTCATAGGCGTGTTGATGTTTATGAATGATAGAATCATCATCAAAATTGGGACCAAAAAGGAAATCCATAGACAAATTATGAAGCTACCTATAGGTCTCATGAGATTGACCCCAGCTAGCATGAAACCAATAAAATTTATTAGGATCATACCAAGATATCATGGTTTAAGTAGAATCAAGTTCTCATGGTAGAGGCCTTAGTAAACATTTTTTTAATTTCACTAAGGGAAAAGGTTGAGGAATATTTATGTAATTGGTTAAAGATAAATGAAGATTAGTGATGTGCTTATGAGGGGAAGCTTATTTCAGAGTTTGGTTAGGAATAATAACTTGAATAATATGAATGGTATCATAAGAGTCAGTGACACCATCATTGGTAGTATGATGCTTCTTATTCTTGATTAACATGTGAGTACCCATATAAGGTTGAGATGGCTCAAATTGATTCATAAGGAAATCTTGATACTTTATTTGGTCAATGACATCTTCTAAAGTACATGAAGAGAGAGAGTCTGGACCTGATATTTTAACTTGGGAAAAAAAACATTGGTAACTATATGGAAAAGGTTATCATTGGCCATATTATGTTCACATTTGTTGGATAAGGTATTCCATCATTTAATGAAAGCTTGGTAAATTTTGATCTCAATTTGCTTAAAATTGATAAAATGGGCCAAAGTATTCTTAGGAAGATCATTATTTTAGAACTCTTGGAATAGAGCATTAACTAAATCTTCTAAACTAGTAATAAAATGAGATTAAACTGGTTGTATTAATCTAAATCATCACCTGTGATATTTTTTGATAATAACTTGGTATTAGCAAAGGCATTTAATTTGACCCAATCTTTATATAGATTTATAAATTATTTTAAATAAAGAGTAGGATTGGTCGACCCATTGTAAGAAATGGTAGGAGTGATTATTCCTATATCGATACTAGAAATTTGACATGCAAGAGGCTTATTTTGAAGATACTTAATTATTTTATTAACAAGAATAGGTTGAGGGATAATATTACCATGGTAACCATGAAGAGGATGTGGGGGAAAATTTTGATTATGCATTCCCCATGACATCCGTTGAGGGTGGGTTTGAAGATGGATAAGGTGATTTTGCATTTGCATCATTTGATTTGAATTATTAGCTTAAAAATTATTCATTTGATTAAGAGTTTGTAATAGGAGTTTATGGGTTTGAGTTGAATTATTAGAATTATTTGAAGTATTAGAATTTGTATTAGTGGCTTAGGTACCACTATGAGTGTTATTAGAAGTTTTAGAAGAGTTGTTAGTAAGTGAGGCACTAGTGGCATAATTTGCTTGTGTGGTAAAATATGGACTAGTAGAGGAATGAGAAGAAGTGGCACCAGAGGCATGATTACCATGGGTAAAAAATGATTCACTAATGGAATAATTGAGAAGGTTGGGTCTTGAAAGAGGCCTAATAGATGTAGAACGTACCATTTTAGTAGAGATACTAGGCATGAAGGTAGAGGAAATCAAAGAAGAAGTCATGATATGATAAGGGGTCAAAATAGAGGGAAGAGGCTGAGAAGAAAATAATCTAGTATCCCCAAATCCATGTGAGAATGTGGGAGAAGGTGAATAAGGCTCATAAACTTGACCACTTATCATGAGATGGGAAATAGTAAAAGGATCCTTTCCTTGATGTTGAGGAAACTTAGTGATGAAAAAGAGAATTTTTGGTGTATACTCTGATTTAGGTTGATCTTCAAGTGAGAAGAGATGATTATGAAGTGAAGAGGAATGAGGAGGGTTACCATAGTTTATAGTGCAAGTGGATATATGAACACTACTTTCATATAAGAGAGGAGCCACAAGCTACTTATGGGAAAACCTATTAGGGTTGGTAAGACTCATCATATACATTGAATTTAAATCAATGTTATCTTCGAAAAGGAAGTTCACGATGAAGGAGAGAGATTATGTAAGGTAAATTTAATTGTAAAAGCAAAGAGGTAGAAAATTAAAATAAGATTATAAAGTCAACTGGGTCAACCTAATAGTGAAAAAGGGTATGAAAAGTAGTCTAACAAGGATACAAAGTTGACAGGGTTGATTGATTACTATAACCTGAGATAGAAAACAAAATGATAAGGATACAAAGTTGATAGGGTTGACTTAGTACTATAACATGAGATGCAGAAAGGAGTATTATGTCGACCATGTCGATGCATTAATATAGTTAAGTAAAATAGATAGTCTATAAGAGTTTATGTCAAACAAAATGATAGTGTACTAAATATAGGGAAATTTTTTTTAATTTACTTTAAAATCAAGAAATTAAAGCAAACATATAATCAATTGAGTCAATGAGAATGATCCAATTGATGCACATAGCAAAAAACCTTGCAACAATGCTGGCTAATGTAAGTTTTTGTAATACAACATACAATGAGCAAAGAGAAAGCATTCGACTAAAATTAAATGCTAACTAGGTGGACATTTTTAATTTTATTAGATTATTATAAAGTTTTATTTTAAGTGTGATAGGGAAGTTGGCTAAAATTAGGGAACTAGAAAGTAATCTATGGATGGTTTCAAGATGTTTAAGCTAAAAATGATTTGTGTTGGCAATGGTATTGGATTGGTATTGGGGTCTACCCCCTCACTTCATAATCCCACAGTGATAAGGGAGTTGGGTGATTTGTCAATATATAAAATTAACCACATGTTTATACTTGGCCAAAAAACTAAGTTGACTTCCCCCTTGGTGATGAAATCCAAGTAGGTAGGCCTTGGGTAGACAAATATTTAAATGTATTTTAAAATTATGTGATTTGGTACTGTGTACAAGAAAGATAAAACTGTGTAACTAAATGGTATATTTAAAAGCCACCTAATTATACTATGTGATCTATTATAGGCATGCAAATAATTAAAAGTGAAAGTGCATATTAATTACTAGCATATAGTTGTTAATTCCTAATTAAGCACAAAACAAAGTCTATTTAGATGACAATGTATGAAAATATTAAAGAACAAAGTTGATAGGGTCACTAATATAATACAAAATCAATAATATTTAAGAACTAAGTCGACCATGTCAGCCTAATATTTTAGACAAAAGAAGAATATAGAACTAGGTTGACTAGGTCAACCTAATTTGTTGTATGATTGCAGTTTTGAAGACTATAAAATTTATAAAATAGAACTATAAGGAAGAACTAAATTGAAAGAGAGAATGAGAAAGGAAACTTGGTGGGTTGGAAGATGCCAGGAACTATGAGATTTCTATTGAAGTGCCTTGAATACTACTTAAAAATTCTACCAACTATGTTGACTAGGTTGACCTAGTTTTATAATTCCTTATTTGTTAATATCAACATGGTCAACCTGGTTTGTTATCTAGAAGCTATTTAGAATACTAAGTCAACCTGTTTGACCTAGTTTTTTATTCTAGAGCTGAATAAGAGACTAAGTCAACCTATTTGACATAGTCTACCATCTAGAAGTGAATAAAAGTACTATGTTGACCTATTTGATCCAATAATCTATATTTGATGAAGACCTACATAGATATCACAGAGTCATTTTGATATGATTGTGTGTTAAACATATGCATAAAAGTGAGAAACTATACCAACATTATCAACCTAGTATCACAAATATATAAAAATAATAAATGGACTGATATAAATGAAAAACATGAAAGAAAACTTACACGGGTTATATTCACATTGGGTTCATCAGAATGTATGAAATCATAAATGCATCAGATCCACAAATCAATCTTATCTCAAAGAAGATAGATCTTACTTACACTTCCAATTGGGGATAGATTAGATAATTGAGAACATGACCAATAATGGATTTGCTAGACCCAATTAAGGGATATCTTACCAAAATAAGATCATTAAGGAGAGTTAAAAACCTCCATTCAAGCAAAGCTATGAAATAACCTTAACTAAGTCCTATGTTTTCATATTCACTATATTAATAACAAGTAAAGCAAATAAATCTAATCTAGTGATCACCAAAGCTTGTGTCATAAAGTGGGGGTAATAAACATTAAAATTAAACATGCATAGAAGGCATATACTCACATCAATGCATATGCAATTCTAATACATGAAAGATAAGTACAAATGCATATTTGTCTCCTCTTACAAAGGAGGAACTATTGGCCATATTTGGCCCACATACTAAGCTATGCCCACTTGCTAGATCATCCTAATGTAGTATTCCTGATTGGGAAATTAATTCATATCATTTAAACAAGCTCTAGATGGTATAGGTGAAGTGAAAATATCATACATCCCATATCTTTTAAGACACTATAATATTATAGAAGACCTTATGAAATACTTAGGATAAATTAGGGAGTGAGTGGAACTCATCTGGTTTGCTCAATGCATCTATATTTTGTCCAAACATTTGGTCCTAGTAGAAGGAAAGGATAAATGACTATTTTAGTACTACTATATTTTGCACATATGGACAAGTCAAGGAGAATAAATCATATGGGTTCATTCATTCTCATGCCAAGATCATTCACACCAAGTTTTAGCTCATGTAATGAAGCAATATAGAGGATATGCATCTTCAAAATTTATCTTCATAGACTAAAATGACCAATTCTTCACACTTGACCATTTTTAGGACAAGATCAAGTGGACCAGTTAGCTTGTGCATTTGATATATTCACTCAAGAAGCCTTACAGGATAGTAGATCAAATGGGTTTTCTCTTTGTGGCATTAATATCATCTCCTAAAAGTTTGGTGTCTTTACAAGTTTTACACTTTAAGTTACAAGATTACAAAGTTATCCAAAATATGAAAGATGTCTACGCAAGTGTCAAATTTATGCCCATTAAAAAATCCATATGAGTTTAAATTTGATGGTCTATAAGATGTCAAAAATATTCTCATGGATGTTAAATTATGTTCATATGAATGTCAAGTTTAAACTCCATGAACTAGTCATTGGGGTTCAAAAATCCTTGGTGGAGACCTGAGGAAGAGTGTACAGTTGACATGTATGAAGACCATAGTAACTTGGAGAAAGTTATATGGTTATCAGATCCTAAAGACAAATAATAATATGAGTTCTAGGTGATGGGTCCCAAAGATCCATAGACTATATTTAACTAGATCTCAGGATCTAATGGCATGAGATGGCCAAGGTGTCAAAGGGATCAAGCTAGATTATTGATAACTAATAAAAGAATGAGATAAGATAATTCAATAGAAGGAAATAAAGCATGACAATCCTAACTCAAGAAAAAAAGAACCCAAAATTGAGCTTGACTTGAGAAGTGGAAGAAATAGAGCTTGATATAGACTTATATGGGACCAATTATTGGACAAGGTGTTATATCTATAAGAAAACCAATATCCTTAGATTGGTTTTTCTCTATAGTTAACTCAGGTTAAGATCCAAGGCAAGAGCATGTATAATTTCAAGTCATGCCTTGACAAGCCTTCATTCATAATAGACATGATGTGTCCCTAGTAGTTCAAGACCTGAATATATTGCCCTCATAATGGAATCTAGTGGAAGATCAAAAGATTAGAGCTTAAGAATTTAGAAAGTGGTTAGAGCATTTACTACCAGTTGGATAATGACTCACCACCTTTGGAAAATTATTGTATTCTAGTGTAGTTTTCTAAAAATAGAATGATCTAGAGGCTTTCTAAGAAAATTATGAAAATCTCATTCATAGTAACTTGTTTTTATTAGACTAAAAGCATGATAGAACATCTCAAAAGCTAAAAATTAATTGGTTATCAAGAATTGAAATCTTCTTAACTTTCTTCTCTCTCTCTCTCTCTCTCTCTCTCTCTCTCTCTCTCTCTCTCTCACACACACACACACACACACACACACACACACACACACACACACACACACACACACACACACACACACACACACACACACACACACACACACACACACAAAATGGAGGCCTTGGGGCCAGAAATAGATATCTCTCTCTTTTAGATAGATCATTATATATTTCTCATAGTTCCCTCTCTTGGTTAGACTAGACTCTACCAAGAAAAAAATTGTAACATCTTAAAGCAATAAAAGGTTGTGTTTTGATTTCACTATTATAGTATAGTGTGTGTATGTCCAATTTGTGCATATGGTAGAAGTATCTCCCTCATTGAATTATGATCTCACCTAGATACTAGTTCATTTTTTCATGCATGTAGTGCTTAGTGTAATACATATTTTGATCAAGGCCCACATATAGATACTATGACTGGTTAGTGTATTAATTTAGACCTCTCCTTCATTTTTGTTAGCCTAGACCATTTGGTGAGCCTCCACATAGATATGTAAATAGATAGTTGAAGTCTAAACCTAATCATTTACTTGTTTCATTAGTGTTCTTCAAGTCAAGTAGGGAGGATCGACCTTTATTTTGGTGTATCACCCCATTAACGTTCTCAGGAGCCCTTATCTCTTTATAAGCCTTTTCCCATTAAGCACTAGGCTTAGCTTTAGTTTAGGTGAGAGTCAAAGAGGAAACCAACCTACTCCAGAGGTTCAATCCTACTATAGGCAACCTACGGCCTATGATTCTCCCCATTTTATGGCTCAACCAGGACCATTGAAAGAATCCTTGGTATTAAAGAGTTCAAGGACTCCCTCTCCTTAGCTTTAGGACCATTGAAAGAATACTTAAAATCCTTGGAATGTAAAATATACTCTCATAATTTGTGAGTAAGGAGGACTTTTTCACCCTCCCACCATCCCCATTTTGGGCTAAAATCTTATTATACAAAACATGGAGGAGAAGATTGTAGTCATAGGTAAATCTGAAGAAGATAATGCAAGTTTCTATGACAAGGATATTATAACATTAAACTCACTTCTTTCAAAAGAGGGAGAATCAAGTTTAGACCAATGTTCTTAGCATGGCTTTGACACTAACAAGTTGGATCTCAATGAAGGAAATCCTTAGGTTAAAATTATGAGTGAATTTGATGTGGAAGACATATTGAGTGCTCAATGAATATATCTAGAAAGACCATCACCTTATAATAAGGACTTGGGGGACAAGTAGAAAATTTCACATAGGTATGTGCTTCAGGAAAAGTATGATCTGATTGTGCTCAGGGATCATGATGATGAAATGGTAAAGCACAAGAGCAAGGTAAAATATGATTGCTCAATGTTTGTAATGATAAGGGATGTCTTATTAGGTACCTATCTCAGTGGAAGATACCAAGGAGGAACCATAATAGGTTATGCTCAATTTAGAGTGTAATTTTAAGCTTCAACAAGAACAAAATCAGCTTGTTCATTCACTCCATGAGGCTTGCACATCCAAATAACCAGACTAGAAGGGTGAGTTAATTTTTGTTCTTTTTCTAGGAGAATCATACCATAATTTTTTTTAAAAATATAGTACTTCTCCATATTTATTTATTATCCCTCAAACATGTAAAGCATCATATACTATTGAGAAAAGGTAGCTACTTTGTACAACTAGTTAATGTTTTTGTATAGTTTCTTTATGTTTTGTTAGTTTAGGATAGGTTAGATTTCATGCTTTTTTATAAGTGATTTGGTGCACATTTTATTAGTAGGTTAGTTGTTTTGTTTTGTTATTTATATCCTTCTATTTCAAGAGAGGTTTCAAAGTTGTCCAATGGTAGAGAGGTGACTCCACACTCAATGGATTGGGTTAGTGAATGGAATGGGTTCTCAAGCATAGCAGGCATGCTTATTTATGAGTTGCTAAAAATGTTAGCCATATTTGGCCCACATATCAAGACATGCCCACTTGATAAATCATTCATGATTGAACAATTAATTTAGATCATTTGGACAAGCTCTAGATGGTATGGGTGGAGTGAAGACATCATGGAGCTCACAATCCTTTAAGACACTACAACATTGTAGAAGACCTTTTGAAATTCTCAAGAAAAATTAGGGAGTGTATGGAACTCATTTAATCTACTCACTCCATCTAAATTTTGTCCAAACATTTGGTCCCAGTAGTAGGAAAAGATAAATGATTGCTTCAAACTATTTGATTTCATGCATATGGACAAATCAAGGAGAATAAATCATATGGGTTCATTAAGTATCATGATAAAATCATTCATTCCAAGTTTTAGCTCACATGATGAATCAAGATGAAGGTTATGCATCTTTTAAAGTTGGCTTTGTAGACTAAAATGACCAAGTCTTCACACTTGGCCATATTTGGGCCAATATTGAGTGGACCAGTTAGCTTGTGAATTTTATAGATTCACTCAAAAATCCTTCTAGGATATAAGATAAAATGGGTTTGTTCCTTGTGACATTAAGACCATCTCTTACAATTTTGGTGCCTTAATGAGTTATGTGCTTCAAGTTATAAGCTCAAAAAATTGGTCAAAATATGAAAGATGTCTATGCAAGTGTCAAATTTATACCTAGGTAAAAATACATATGATTTTAAATTTTATGTTTTTTAGGATGTCAAAACATTCTCATAGATGTCAAATGAAATTCACATGAATGCCAAGTTTAAACTCCATGAACTAGCCATTGGGGTTTTAAAATGCTTGGTAGAGTTTTGAGGAAGAGCACACAGTTAACACATGTCAAGACCATAGGAACTTGGAGAAAGTCAAATGGTCAGTATATCTCAAGGACCAATAAGAAGCATAGCTTAAGGTGATGGGTCCCAAAGATCCATAGACCAATTTTAACTATATCTCAAGATTTGATGGCATACGATGGTCAAAGTGTCAAAGGGATCAAGCTAGATCATTGATAGATAACAAAGGAATGAGTTGGGATAATTTAATAGAATGAAATCAAGTAGGACAAGCTCAACTTAACAAAAACAATAACCCAAACTTGATCTTAACCTAAGAATTTGAAGAAATAAAGCTCGATATAGACTTATATGGGATCAATTATTGGACAAGGTGTTATATCTATAGGAAAACCAATATCCTTAGATTGGTTTTCCTCTATAGTTAATTCAGTTCAAGATATAAGGTATAGAGTAGGTATCATTTCAATTCATGCCTCAAAAATCCACCATTCATAGTAGATGTGATGTGTCCTTGGAAATTCAAGACCTAAAGATATTTCCCTCAATGAAATCTAGTTGAAGATCAAAACATCATAGCTAGGGAATTTGGAAAGTGGTTAGAGCATTCACTACTAATTGGATCATGACTTACCACCTTTGGAAAATTCTTAAATTCTAGTGATTTTTTCTAAAAATAGAATGATCCAGAGGCTATCTAAGAAAATTATGAAAATCTCATTCATAATGACTTATTGTGATTGGATTAAAATCACAATAGAACTTATTGAAAGCTGATAGTTCATTGGTTATCAAGAACAACAAGATTCCTAAATTCCTTCTCTCTCTCTCTCTCTCTCTCTCTCTCTCTCTCTCTCTCTCTCTCTCTCTCTATCTATCTATCTATCTATCTATCTATAAATGGAGGCCTTGGGGCCAAAAATAGACATATATCTCTTTTAGATAGATCATTATATCTCTCTATATATTTATTTTAGTTCCCTCTCTTGGTTAGACTAGACTCTACCAAGAAAAAATTTGTAACCTCTTAAAGCAATATAAGGTTGTGTTTTGATTTCACTATTCTAGTATAGTGTGTATATGTTTAATTCATACATGTGGTATAAGTCTATCCCTCATAAAATTATGATCTCACCTAGTTACTAGTTCATCTATTCATGCATGTATTGTTTAGTGTTCTATATCTTTTGATCAAGGCCCGCATGTGGATATTATGACTGGTTAGTGTCTCACTTTAGACATCTCCTTCATTTACCTTAACCTAGACCATTTGGTGACCCTCCACATAGATATTTAAATAAAAATTGAAGTCTAGAATGAATCATTTACTTGTTTAATTAGTGTTCTTTGATTCAAGTAGGGAGGATCAACCTATATTTTTGTGCATCATCTTGTTAACTTTCTTAGGAGCCCTTATCTCTTTCTAACACTTTTCCCATGAAGCACTAAGATTATATTTAGTTTAGGTGAGCATCAAAGAGGAAATCGACCTACTCTAGAGGTTTAATCCTACTATAAGCAACCCATGGCCTTGGATTATCCCTATTTTATGGCTCAATCAAGAGAATCCCAAAGAAATTTTCCCAAGGGTGTGAGTTGAAGCCATAACAAGAAAAAAAATTAGGAATATTTACCTTTAAATATGAACCCACTGAGCCTCAATATCTTCCTTAGCCAAGGTGCTTTGCAAGAGGTTATTTTGGTATGTAAGGATGACAATGATAAATCAACTCTAGGCTACACAACCTATTAATGCATCTAAAATACTTCTCCACAAGACAAGATCTATATCTCTAAAGAAAGTATGAAACCCTAAGTTTTCTCATCAAGTAGAATGGTGGATAAGTAAATACATAATATATCTGATTTATTATTTTCTTATCTAAATAATGGTGAAATGATCTTGTATATATATGTGGATTTAATCCTAATCCCTTTTGAAAGTTTTAGTTGACAGGGTCAACCCAGTTGAACTAGTATCATTATTGGTAAAAACTCACTAGGTCATGGGCTAGGTCAGCCAAGGGCTAACCTAGACCTTAAATGAGTTTCACCAATAAGAGTAAAAGTTTGACCTAGTCAACCTAGTAATATAAACTATCAAAAGGGGTTTTAGGTTAGGAAAAGGAGTATGAAATGTGGTAAATGATTGGAAGAGTGTGAAAGAGAGAAGAATAATCTTAGGGGAATGGTTTTTATGATATAAATGTGTAGATATCAAGTGTAAAAAGGGACAATAATCTTATGAAGCACCAATGGTCTTCCCAACCCTTTCTTAGTGCACCCCTTAAAGTGTGAACTCATAGAGATTGAGACTCAATGGGTTCTTATAAGATAGAGAGAATCAATAATTGATAAAAGTTTAAAAATATTGTGTATACAGTGTCCCTTGCCTAATTTCAACCCCAATGAATATATTTTAAATTTATAAGAAACCTAGGGTTTTCTTAGACCTATTTCACACTTAACATAAGAACCAAATCAATATAAATACATGAATTTTAACCCTTTAACCACTAGATGGAAATTAGATGCAAAATATAGAAGCAAACTCTTAACAAGTGGTGCATAATCAAGGTCATTGATCACTATTATACCATACTTATGCATACAATCATCTACAACCACCCTAAGCTTAGAATAAATAGATTTCTAATCTCAATCCTCACTCAAAGTAGTCAAGTAGTCACTCATACTAGCATTCACTTGTATTTACATTAGGGCTTAGATTGGGAGAACTACATTGGTCTCGATCCCCTCTCGATGTATTGGTATGTAGGCAACTCTCAACACAATGGGGTGTTGAGGAAATTAAAACTACCCATATAACATCACACTTTTTCTACTTGTTCCACTCAAATACCTTAACAACATGAATATCTAGGGTTTGCATATAATGTCAGTCCAAAATAGGTCACAAATAGTGAAGCAGGTTTATTCCACATAGGAAAATGCCTATCAGACTTAGACATAACTATTCCTAGAAGTTCACATTAGTCCTTGCACAAAGACACTATTGAAAAATAGAGGACATTATCATATCATGCTACTATATAGGGAATTTTGATATTGTCCAAGAGGAATTATAGCATTTGGATCCTATTTATGACACCTTAAATAATATTTATGCCAATTTTCAGCCTTTAGATCACCATCTCAATCAATTTTTAGATAATTACTTATTTGTTTCATTAATTTATATTTTTGTAAATATTATACTACGTCAATTTTTAAACAAATTAGTGTCTATATTTATTGCATATTTCTCCCCTAATTTACTATACTCAAACTCTTTCACAACCTAGTATTTTACACTCCATAATCCCTTAAAAGTTAAATAATTTGGTGAACCTAACTTACTTCAAATATTACCCAAACCCTAGGGTTTACATCCTTCTATTTTTTATGCTTAAAAATTAACTCCAAAATCTTAGATCTAATTTATTATTTTATTTTTACAATTATTCATAGATTAAATTTCTTAAAAGGTTCAAAATATATAGCATTTTGTTTTCATAATTTCAAACCTACAATGGTAGAAATTAATAACTGATTCGATGAGACTGATAAGAGATAATTAAAAAATTTCATTTCTAAACATTTAGGTATTCAAGATGACCTTATCCATATATCCATGAAGTGATTTAGAAATATAATAAAGGTAAATATTCTAACCCCCCAAATGCCAACTTGGTTACACCTACTATGGGGGAAACTCAAATTATACAACCTATTCTAACTCAAAAACCTTCAACCATGGAAACACCTCCTATGGAGATTCATTATCTTTAGGATAAGGTGTTACATCTTTAGTAGGGTGAAATTAGACCATCTCATGCCTTGGATTCTCATGTTATTCTACATACACCTTTAGCATAACATATATCAAAAACCCCTTTTCCATCTAGATTTTTTGAACCCAAACTTAGTTCATATGATAGTAAGGGTTACCTAAAGAATCATATACAATATTTTCACAAAACATGCTTGGACTCTATGTCTAATGATTGGCTCCTTACTAGGTTGTTCCCTTGCAGTTTAAAAGACTATGCATTATAGTGGTTCTATGATCTTCCTAATTAATATATCATAGCATTTATTTAATTGGAAACTATGTTTTTGGCACACTTTTCAATCAACATCAGTGATGAGGTTCCTATATCCAAGTTTTACAACTTAAACAAAAATATAATGAACTAATAACTGAGTATGTCTTGCAATATAAAACTATATTAGCAAATATGACTATCCCCATGGAAAGTAGAAAATTTCAAGACATATTCAAGTAGATTTTTCTACCAACATTGAATAAAACTATCATATAGTTTCCATCATTCACATATATTTTCCATACAATGAAAGAAAGGGAAGAAAATATTTTCTCCATGGGAAAACTAAAGTACATAACTAGATCAAATTAAATTAATAAAAGTTCTAATAAGCACCTATACAAGGTAAAGCCAAATGAGAACAAGAATGATTCAAAAACAATAGTTAATTTAGATTTTAGATCCACCTCCTCAAACAAATTTATTAACTACTCCAAGGATACCTTTTATAAATCTTCCTCAATTTCCATCAAGGGTTCTACAACATATCTTAGAATTTAATTTCATATCTCTCCCTCCCATCAAAGAGGTTGATATGAATAGGCCTCTTCGAAAGGACTATGATTCTAAAGCATTATGTGACTATCACAGGGCACCAGGCCATAATAAAAATAGATGGATTATATTATTACATAAGATACAATATTTGATAGAAGCTAATATAATTGATGTTGACACTCCTATAGAGACACCCAAGCCATAACCAATGAAAGAAAAATCATTGAAAATATTTTGAGATCCATTTATAAAACATACATCTAATGAGACAATGGGCACTTCAGCTATTCATTATACATATTAGACACAACCATTTACATCATATTATCATAGTATTATAGTGGACACACACCCTCTATATAATATAATTTATGTGTATCATTATATAGTTCTAGATAGACATCTCATCATTTTATCAGAGTAGGAGATAGTTGATGGTGACACAAATCAATATGCACTCTTTATATAATCCTACATTGATCATAATCCCATTTAGAGTGTCATGGTTAATAATGGGTCAAGTGTTAACATGTGTATTATCACACTTCTACATCACTTGGGTTATTCATAGTAGGATCATAAGCAAATATAATTATTCATGGTTTTACTAGCCATGTCTAGAGTTCCATTGGGGAGATTATACTTCCATTATAGGTTGGACCCACACATGTGGCCACCATATTCATAGTTGTACCTAGTTATTAGGTAGGAATTGGATATAGTAGCTTAAATCTATTCCATCCACCATACATAGATGTCTCAAGTATATACATGCTAATTAGGTGGTTATAGTTGAGGGCATTCCATATGAATATCCTTTACGTATTTCATAGCCACTTAAACAATAGTCACTAGTTATAATTATAGGCATAGATTTTGTTAGCACACCTCAAATGTCAGTTGAGCTACTAATGTAGGTAAGGTCTACTCCTACAATAGTATCACGTATGCATATTATCCAACATATACCTTTATTAGAGATATCCCTTCATCAAAGACATGTTTTGGATTATAAAGGGACTCTCTCTCATCCACCACATTAATCAATGTTATAACATAGTGTATTTACACTTATTAAAACTTCTTCTACTAGATGGGTTCCTAAATGCACCATAATTCATAGGCTAATTCAGTCAGCTTCATATATTCATAGCCCTACTCCACTGGTAGTTTTAGCTATAGATAACTTAGTACATCCAATTCTAGGATCCAATATGCCTCATCACACAACACACATGATCACTCTTCCTCTATTTGATACATGCCATATTGATTGTGAGTCTATTTCAAGACTCATCAGGTAGTATATTTTTCTCTACTTATAGATATCTTCTCTTACCTTGCTCCTTATATATAGTTTCATTTTCATGATTTCTTGTATATATATTATACTCAAAAAATATAAAAAATAATACAATAATTTAAAAACATAAAAAAAAAAGATATTGCACAAAATATAAATTTTATAATGTATGCATTTCCATTTTTTACATTCTTATATTTTCCAAGTACTACATATGTTATCTATGCTAGTATAGTTTAGTTTTATCATACATACATGATTCACTTGTTATTTTTTTTTGAGTGACCTAAGATTACTATAGGATTCAAATCCTCTACACATATCTATATATGTTACTATCCACCCATTAGGTACACATACACAAATTCATCATTGATACATTCGCCCATTGGGGGAATCACATACACATATTCTAGTTTGCTAGGTTACATATTTATGTACTCGATATCATAAATTTAACA
The DNA here is from genome assembly GCA_037957365.1 of Torreya grandis. Lineage (NCBI taxonomy): Eukaryota > Viridiplantae > Streptophyta > Pinopsida > Cupressales > Taxaceae > Torreya > Torreya grandis. Next base: position 3,533,471 of record JARHVA010000374.1, on the reverse strand, counting down.
TTGTTTATATCTTGATATTGATCATCCTATACTATTCATATTTTTTACTGACTAATACTATTATAAACTCAGTTTATGTACATTTTTGCTCATATATATATTTGTACCACATGTTCATGCATAATTTCATTTATAGATTTATTAGTTTAGATTTAATTGTGTCTCTTTGCTTCTAAATCTATTTGAGGGAATTTAAATATGCCATTATTCTATAGATCTATGCCAATTCCTTTAATTATGTGTATGCGTAGGATATGTGCCCATGTTCTTGTGTGTGCCTTCTTGATTGTATATGTGGACATTTAAACATGTCCTTTTATGTGGATCTAAGCCAACCTTGCTTGATCTATGTGTATTTGGATATTTGAACATGTCTTGTATGTTTGATTTTTTTAAAATTTAATGACATGTGACCATGCCCCTTGTATTATGGCCCCTTGGCCTACTTTGTATGCCTAATGTGTTTGTATGTATGCTATCATGCATGTGTCATGGCCATGATACTTGTCTCTTTCTTGTTAATATTACACTCAATTTTTGATACCATGAGGAACCTCATGCATCTCCCATTCCTCCTTAAGTGCCTTGATGGACCTCATATGCCATCCCCATAGGTAGTACCTTGATGGACATCATGCCTCATCCACCTAGATTTGATGTTATATCTATATTGACAACTTTATGAATGCTAGATCTAACACACACATCATAAATTAACAAATTATGCTTAGATTAACTTAAATTCTAATGTCATGTTTACACATTATATTAGTTTATTACATAGATATCATAAATATCATATATGCTTAGTCTAACACACATAATGTAGAGATTTTATTTTGAGGACAATTATTGCATAGGTATAACAAATCCCCTCAAAAGAGGGGGAATTCACAGTGGATTTCACATAGAGCAATCCATATAAGTGTACTCAAATACAATTTATAGCACACAAACATAGATTATATATCTCAAAATTTGGAAAACATAGTGAAAAATAATCAGGCATAAATAAGTTACAGTTTACAAAAAAAAATCATAAGACACTAGCATATGTGCTACTATCTAAGGAACCATGTTGTTATCTAATATCCCCAGACATAGGAAAATATAGATTAGTTGGAAAGGTATAGTAGTTATAGTTTGGGTTTACATAATATTAGTCATAAATTATTAGTCATGCTTAGATTACTCATAGTTTTACATATAATCATACTTGTTTTCTTAAATTAGGGGCATCATGCATAGCATGATCATTCCCATTTCAGTTTTAGATATACAAAGACATAAATTTATACAACTCAGTTCATAATCCATATGCATAAATATAAGAATTGGGGGGATGTGCATGGCACATTATTTCCACATGATCATTTTTATACCATCTCATCTCAGATGGATTGATAAATCCAAGACGTTATCTATGTTTTATACTTCAAACATCATTTTCACCAAGTTTCATATTATATTGATGAATTATTCTATCTATATTGGTCAGAATTTATGTATATTTCCCAAGCTACATTCCTAAGTGCCTGAGAGGCCCCTTGCCATTTTACATTTAATTTTTTTTGAGTGGGCCCATATCCATCCTACATAATTTTAGTTACATATTAAATTTTCTATCATAAATGCATCTATTACACATGGGTAGGCAATGATGGAGTCATAGCCTACTTGATTTATTGATCTACCTATATATGAGGGTTGGATAATCCATCAATCCAATCCAAGTTATTCATTGTGTATGATCCATCAAGTAGGGGTGGGTATTGATGGAGTCAAAACTAGATTGAGTTCTTGATCCACCCACACATAAGGATTAAGTAAGCCATCAACTTAGTCTAAGTTATTCACCATTTGATCATTATCTACATACACAAAGGATATCACTAAGCTTTTACATTGGTTCACATACCGAAATAGGTGTATTCATTCCTTTCCTCTCTCTTATCTCTTTACTTAGTTTTATCTTTGTTTTTGATATTCCTTAAGGACTGATTCATCTATGTTTCATTTTTAGGATACACAATAGATTATAATTCACATACTTAGACATAGATTCAAGGGATTCACCTCTTATATAAGTTTAGGTATTATTATTTTTCCTTTATCCCAGTCATTTCACTTTGCTACATTTATAGAATAAGGAGGTGAAACTATAGTCATATAAAATGTCACTTGAGTGCAATGAGTGTCATTTGAAACAACCCATCCCTATCTTATCCATAGATATATCTTAGGGCCTCTTTCAACCCTTACCTAGCTTTTGTGTAGGTATTACACATCTTTAGACATCCCAAAATTATTCCCAAACATTCCCCTATGGATCTAGGTCCATAGTGCCCCAAGTTCTACCACCTAGACACTAACACCCCCTTTGGACACTATCACACTACACTAGTGACCAAGGGACTGTGTTAGTGTCTTTTTCCTAATTTAAACACCAATAAATATAATTTCAATTCTTAAGACATTTAGGGTGAGCCTTGATCTATTTCACACTCTAAAAATTCACCAAATCATTATAAATGCATGAATTTTATCCCTTTAACCACAAAATGGAATTCAAACACAAAATAAAGAAACACACTTGGAAAAATTGGTGCACAATCAAGGTCATTGACCCCTATTCTACCGTACTTATACATGTAGTCATATACAACCACCCCAAACTTAGAATAAATAAATTTATATCATCAATCTTCGCTCAAGTCACTCAAGTTGACACTCATACTAGCATTCATTTATACTTTAATCAACACTTAGATTGGGAGAACTACATATAAATTGATCTCCTCTCAAGGTTTTGATATATAGGAAACTCTAAACATAGTGGGGTGTTGAGGACATCTAATCTACCTATATAACATCATACTTTTATGTCTTGTGCCACTCAAATACCCGAACAACATGGATATCTAGGGTTTGAATACAAAATCAATCAAAAATAGGTCATAGAAATTAAATCAATTTCATCTAAATAATAATAGGCCTATTAGACCTAGACACATCTACTCTAAGAAGTTCATGTTAGTTCTTACACAAGGACACTAGCATGAAATAAAGGACACTAACATAGTATGTTACTATCCAAGGAATTGTGCTACTATCTAGGAGGATTTATGACATCTAGATCCTATTTATGACATCTTAATCAACATTTGTGCTATTTTTTAGTCTCTATATCATCCATCGTAGTTAGTTTCTAGCTAAGTACTTATTTGTGTCATTTATTGCTATTTTTGGAAATATCATATTAGGTCAATTATTTCACAAATTAGTGGCTATATTTATTGCATATTTCTCCCCTAATTTATTATACTTATACCCTTTAACAACCTATGGTTTTACATTCCATAATCCATTAAAAGTTAAATCAAGTGCCAATATATTTATAAATACACACCTTAGGTCTAAAAATTGTGAAATTAGCAAGATTGATAAACCAAGTGCATACCTTGTCCCATTATTGATAAATAAGGTTATACACAAGCATTGATTAGTTATATTAATTTTAATTGACGATTTAACTTTGTTCATTAGGTTTCATTCATTGAAGGAGAACTATTACACAAATACACCTTACATGAATAAATACATGTGGTTTTATTTCCATTTTAGGATTATTGGATATGGATATAGTATTTAGTGTCAAAACATGGTTTTATTTCCATTTTAGGAGTATTGGATATGGATGGAATGGATGGTTGTATTCATTTGGGATTGATTGCGGTAAGCTCAACCCACTTCCCCCTATAGGCATAAACATAATGTTAAAAGTTGACCTATGGCATCAAATATAAGGAGGAAGATTTATGGAGTTGTAAACATAGTTATCCATTATGATCATAAATTAATATGATTTATAATGATGTACAATTTCCTATGTAGAAACATAGAAGAAAATCCACTTAAATGATTATGTCGTCTTCAAAATACTAAAGTTAGTTTGTATTGTCCATAGATTTATGAATCTATCTGAGAACATCTAGAGACTCAGTTATTGATTATGACTCTCGATATATTTTCACACCTTTTATGCCACTTGAATTTAATATTATATCTTCACAAAAAATAAAAATGTTAAGTACCTTATCCATTTAGGTATTTGCTATTTATAGTGTCATCACTAGAATAAGATTATGCCTTTTACATTCAGATTTGTGTTTATTTTTATAAATAATATATTATGAATTAGTTAAAACTTATATCTCATAAGATCACATTAATAAAAATTAAGTTAAATCATATGTATGCTATTACACGTGTGATTTTATGTTTGTTTCCTATGTTTCCATGTTTTCTACGTGTATATATTCAGGAATATTATTATTATTATTTATTGATTATATATTATAATTATGGGAATTATACACCCATGTTTCTATATATTTTACATTTATTATATTAGGGTCAGTAATTTATATATGTCCTTTAATAATTTAGTCATATAAATTAACTTTTAATGTTAAAATAGTGCACTTATGCCCATCCTATTAAACACACTTAGTTCATTCCCAATTCCATGGATCTAAGTTGTTATTCCTATATATTTATGTTTATTATACCTATCTTGAGACAATTATGATACATAATACTTTCTAATATTCACTCTAGATATCCCAATCTCATCCTCTAATTGATTCACACTTCCAGCTTAGCTACCACTACTTTTTAGATAAGGTTAATATTTAAATATTATCATGCTTGTTAGTAGTGTCTAAATCCACTGACTACATCCTCCCAAAAAATAATATCCATTTGATCAAATTAAAAATCACTTAATAGGTCATCCCACATATTTCACAAGATCCATGTAAGTGGTTCCCCAGAATATCACTAATAAAATTGCATTTAAAACCATTTGAACACAAGAGGATCATACATGGAAAATCATTATAACATATAATTGCATATTGAGGAAAGTTCATCTATTATTCCAAATTTAGAGTCCCCATAACCATAGTGTAATGTACCCAAATGGGATAAAAATAATTAAATTGGATTTTTTCCTAGATTTTATTTACTAGAAACTATATCATTGATATTTTTACCAATTTTTCAAAAACTTATAAAAATAAATAAATATAACAAATTTATGATTTCAAATACTAAATTCTTGATTTCTATCTTAGGAATATATTTTGAATAATAATAGTTAGATAATAAAATTAAAGAAGTGTAACTCCTAAATGAAGTTACCATAATAGGAATCAAGGGTTTTTATCCTTTAATATAACTACAAATGAGGTTTTTCATCCTCAAATGAATTATTGGAGCTACTACCTAGATATGAATATTTATTAAATAAAATTTGATCATGCTCTTTCTCCATGAAATACCCATCATAAATACCCTTCAAGTGGATTTTCCAAAATGGTGTGACTTCACAAGTAGTTTCATCCCTTGAAACCTCACATGGGATGAATTGATTTGGATGTTGTTCCTTCATTGTGGTTCTCTATTCATGAAGTACAAATTAATCCTTTTCACTTTCTTTATTTTTAAAAAGGGACATTATAGTCTTCCCTTCCCAAAATTGCTTGTCCTCAAGCAATTGTAAGTTGGGATGCTCTAAAATGGTTGCCCCTTCCTAGGTGGAATACTTAAAAGGTAAATCTTTCCAACATATCAAGTATTATTTGATGCTTCTATTTATTAACCTTTTTTCATGGACCTCCAGGATGGCTTATGGTATTACGATCAATTTTCCCTCTTTATCTAATGGGGGTAACTCTATAGAAGGAATACTATGTTTTCTATGTGCCTTTTTTAGGCATGAAACATGGAAAACATTATGAATTCAACTACATCCTAGTAATTCTAATTCATAATCAACCTCTCCCATTATCTTCATGACTTTATATGGGCCATATAATCATGGCTTATTTTTTTTAACTTCACTTTGCATGATAGAGGACTATGTGTATGGCTGTAATTATAAATATACCATGTTTCCCACTTTAAATTCCCTTCCTATTATATGTTGATCTATGTATAACATGTGTTGATTATGTGCCTTCTAAATATTGTCCTTGATATATCTAAGGATACATTGAATTTGTTGGATCAAATATTTAGCTCCCAAAACTCTACTATTTGAAATAACTAGGTCCATGAAGGAATTTGCATCATGAACATATAAATATTTGAAATGTGTCATTCTAACTGACATGTGATATGAGGTATTATAGAAAAAATATCCTAAATATAGCCATTTGATCCATGCATTTTATTGTCCTAAGATATCATTCCTTAGATGACCTTAAATCCACTTAACTTCTTGTGTTTAACCATACATTTGAGGATGATAAATTATACTTGGGATCAATTCAGTGCATATTAGTTGAAAGATTTATTTCTATAATAAACTCATATATTTTCTATCTCTATCACTAATAATATTCTTTGGTATCCCATGTAATTTAAATATTTCTCTAAAAAACATTCTAGCTACTAAGGGGGCATCATACTTCATGGGAAGTAAAAATAAATTAACATACTTTATCTAGTGGTCAACAACTACAAATAGGCAACTCTTTACTTACACCATGGGAAACCCAATAAAAAAATCCATGAAATACCTTACCATTTTGAGTAGGAATCTATATTATTTCATTTGCAAGTAAGACACTCCTAAATGTACTTGATAACTTCACCTTCAATCCCTTTCCAAAATAACCTATCTCTTATTTTTTTTGTCTTAAAATAGCATGTGTGGCAAACTAATGGGTTGTCATGAATGGCCTTTAAAATTTTATGCTTAATCTTCAAATCTTCTACCAAAAAGATCTTATTCTTGTAAAGAATGACACCTTATAACACCTTGTATAATTTGTCCCCCATCTTCCCCTCTAAGATAGAATTAGAAAACTTATATTTGACATACTTGACTATTATGAAATCCTTCCAATTACCTAAAATTTTAGGCATAGAGAAAAAATATGTTTTTATTGATAATGCATCTACCACAATATTTATTTTTCCTTTCACATATTCAATATCGAAATCAAAGGCTTAAACCTTGATAACCCACTTTTGTTGTTTGTCATTTAGATCTTTCTGACTTAAGAAAATTTTTACACTAATATGATTCATCCTTACCACAAATTTACCACATACAAGGTATTTTTAGAACTTGGCTAGTGCATGCATGATTTTCAACATTTCCTTATCATAAATAGATTACTTGCATTCATGTTCTATAAGTTTTCTAATTTCAAATGCAATTGGATGACCTTATTTCATTATAAAAAAACATATTCCTTTATCTAATGGATTTCATTTTAACACAAATGGTAATGAAAAATTAGGTACAACCATATTAGTTTATCAAATGTTGATTGAGAAATTTTGGACTAGCAAAAGGCTCCCCTTTTTGTCAAATTATACAAAGGGATAGCTAGTCAAGAAAACCCTTTAAAAAACATCTAATTTAAGTACATAACCCCAAAAACCATCTAAATCAAGTCATGGTAGTAGGAGGGGACCAATATAATATATCTTGGATCTTTTCTTGATCAACATGCACTACCTGTCTATTGATAACATGCCTCAAGTATAAAATCTATGACATTCTAAATTTACATTTAGAAAATTTAGCTAAAAAGGATTGTTGATTCAATATTTACAATGTTATATCTTAATTTTTTAAGTGTTCTTACCACATATTACTATATATCAATATATCATTAAAAAGAACCAAAAGAAACATTTTGAAATTATTATTGAAGATATGATTCATGCAAGATTAAAAGGTGGTTGAAGTTTTGGTCAATCCAAAGGGGATAAATAGAAACTATAAATGTCCATAATGACATCTGAATGTTATCTTCTAAACATCTTCCTCATATACCTAAATTTGATGGTATCTTGTTTTTAAATCAATTTTAGAAAATAAAATTGTGCCATAGAGTTCATCGATTAACTCATTAATTCTTGGTATTAGATATATATTCTTAATGGTCTTATTATTCAATTGTTAGTAGTCAATGACATTCTCAAAGTTTCATGTTTCTTCTTAACTAAGATCATTGAAGAAGTAAAAATACCTAAACTTGGCTTAATTTACCCTATTTATAGAAATTGTTTGATAGCCTTTTTAATCTACTCATTATAGATTATGGGGTGGTGGTAAGGTATAATTATTACTAGATTGGTACTAATTTATAACTCAATGATATGATAAAATCCCTTATTTAGTGGCAGCCCAGGTAGAATATTCTAATAAACCTTAGCATGTTTTTCAATTGTCGATTGAAAATCTTCATGGTATATCCATTATTTTGAATTTATAGATCTCACCAAACATTGTGTTGCCCATGAAGTTTGGCCTTTCTTGATTTTACTTTCCATCATCTTGGCTATAATTACTTAAGGGGCTCCATTATCCATGCCTTGAAACAACACTTATTTCCCATCTACTTAAAATTTTATTTCTATTATTTGATAGTTTTGGGTAAATTCCCTTAAAGAATGTCGCCATTGAAAACCTAGAACCAAATTTGTTTCACCAATGACTAATACATATAAATAATCATTTAATTGATGTTTTCATAATGTGATATGGATTTATTGAATTTTTTGAGTGCATGGAATGGTGAAACCATAAAATAAATACACCTTAAAACCTTTAAATTATTCTAGTTTTAAACCCATTTTTTTCACCAATCCTTTACTATTAAAATTTTGGGTATCCCCACTATCTATCAACATGGTGATTTTATGCCCTTGAAAACTTCCTCTTACTCTAAATGGGTGGTATCTAGGAACCCATGATAAATTGGCAAGAGTACCCTCTGATGTCTTTTCAACTCCTTCTAGTTCATGTACCATTTATTTGGCCTCAACTTCTTCTTCATCAAATTCACCATCTAAAATAACTTCTATGTAATGGACTTATCCCTTTCCAATTCAAGGGTGACCTAGTATCCAAGGATCCTTATAATTGAAGCATAAGTTTTTCCTCCTTAGCTCATTTCCTTTTTTTAACTCCTTGCCTAGTTTAAGTGGTTCTCTTGGTTGGAATCCTCCTAATTGAAATGGCATTATTTATTGAATATATGTTTCTATCCCTTGCTATCCAAAAGGTAGGGTCCATGGATTTCCATTATTTGGATATTCTTGGTTGTATAAATTGAAAACATATATTTTTTGGTGTTGATATCTCCATATCCAACACTTTTTATATTACTTCTTGGAGGGAAGAATGATTAGAAGGATTTGAGAAAATCCCTGAGTAGCTCAATCAATCCATCCATGAATAATACTACAAACCTCCTTTTAGTAACATCTAAAACCATCATAGCAAGCCTCTAAAATTTAGCCACATAATCTTCCTCGTTACTTATTTATTTTAATAGTGACAATTCCCAAAGATGAATTTTGGGGTCAATTCTATCGAATCTTTCAATCAATCTCCTAGTATATTCATTAAATTATTTAATGAGATCATGCCCTTGTGTAATCCACCCATGATCCCACCTTTCATGAGTTATTCATTTAATATGAAGGGTTATGAATTTTATCACTTATTATTCCATCATAGGTCAAAGAGATAATTAGGTATCTAATTTTTTTATCCATGCTCGACTTATGTATTTGTCAGAGCCATCAAAATTAGATAAAGTCAATTTACCCAAATAATATTGAAGATATCTTTGAGTATCTTGGGTTCTATGCTCCATCTTGGTATCATTACAATTTATTTTCATTTTCATAAAAATTTTGATTGGTATTTCCCTATGTATTTCATTTATAAGGATTTTATATTCTTAAAAACTAGATACAAGGTCCTCTTCCAATGAAGTTTGTGTTTCTTCTTCTATAATAAATTCTTGTTTTGAAATAAATAAGGCTAAAAATATCTATTTGAATAACTCATAATGTTTTTGAGGGAATTGATTATTGATAGTATTAGAATAACTATTTTCAGCATTTTGACATCTATGATTTGTCATATATTACATTGTAAGAGATAAGTGATCCATTATATTATCTAATTATCATTGTCCATGAATAAGCCTACCAATATATTTTAACCTTTTAGGACTTAGATGAATGCAAATTATATGTTGTTAAAGAGCCATGTATAGTAAATAAGGGTATAAATATGTAATAAATACAACTATGTAATTTTTATAGAAATGACTAATTTTGACCTTTCTAAAAATAACAATAAATAATGTAAATTAAAACTTAGCAAGAAAAAATTGAGATTGATGATCTAGAGGTTGAAAACTGAGATAAAATATATTATGAGTGTCAAAAATAGGATTTAAATTTCAAAACCCCTTCCAAATAATAGTGCCCTAATTGGATATTAGAAACATATGGCACTAGTTTCCCTATTTTAGAAGTAATGTCATCTATGCATGACTATTTTGAGATTTTAGGTGTAACTATGTCTGAGTCTATCAAGATTTTTCCTACATGCACAAGTTTTGAAACCCTATAGATGTCCTATTTTGATTTATTTTATGAGCAAACAATAATCATCCATGTTACAAGGACATATAGTTGATATTATAAGAAAAGTGTGTTTGTTAGTGGGGTAGGATAGACATCCTCAACACCCCACTATGAAGAGAGTTGCCTACATACTAATACTTTAAAAAGGGATCATTACTAATGTAGTTCTCCCCACCTAAGTGCTAGTGGAAGTGCAAGTGAATCTAGTATGATTATAGATCTAAGTTCTTTCAATGTGTTTGAGATTATAAATTTGAGTAATATGAGCTTATGAATGTTGTAGATGGTAGAATGTATAAGTATGGAAGAATAGGGATTGATAATGTTAATTGTGCATAACTTATTTTAAGTTTGTATGTGTAATTTACATATGATTTACATCTGGTAGTTAGAGGGATTCATGTATATATATTATTCTAGTGCTTATGCATGTGATAAAAAAGTTTATGATGACCCTAAGAGGTGTAATATTTGAAAATATGTCTATTTGTGGAAAAGGAGGGAAAGGACAATAACACCAATGTTGGGACACTAACACCATGTGGTAATACTATACCTATTATGGTGCTAGTGTACATGTGGTATAACATAAGGAAAAAAGGGATAAAATGTAATAATGAGGGTTTGAGACTATTTTAGGGATGATTAGGGATGATTATGGCCTACACAAAGGCTAGATAATTGTGAAAATAGACCCTACGATAGGTCTAGAGTTAATCTAGGGATAGGTGGTCTAAAGTATCACTCTTGTCACTCAAGTGTCATTTTTAAGTGGTTACATTACCCCCCTTTTATTCTAGAAATATAATAAATTTAAATGATTAGGATAAAGGAAAAATTAACCTACATGGACTTACCTAAGAGGTAAAGCCTGTGAAGCTAGATCTGAGTATGTGAAGCATGATCCATTACATGTATTGATAAATCCTTACTTAAGATATATAAAAACCAAAGGAAAAATAGAGTAAAGATGTGAAAACTAAGTAGAATTGAGTAAAGGTATGAGAGAGGAAAATAATAAATACACCTAACTGGGTACATGAACCAATACATAAACCTAGTGATAACCTATGTGTATATGCATGTATATAGTCATCAATTCCTTAATATCTTGGATTGAGCTCATACATTGCTCAATCCTCATGTGTGGGTGGATCAATAACTCAATATAGTTTTGAATCCATCATTTCCCACCCTTGATTGGTGGATCATGACCTGTGAATAGCTTGGATTGGATTGATGGTGTGTCCAACCATCTCGCGTAGGTAGATAAATACCTCTAGACTATGAATCCATAATTTTATTACCCATGTGTAGTAGATGCATCTAAAACTAAAAATATGCAATGTAATTGGAAATTTATAACTAGAGATATCTAAATAGACAAGGTGGATCTTTGGCCACTTAGGTATATTAGGCAGCTCTAGGCCACTCAGGAATGTTAACCATTATAGTTGGAGTAAGACATGAAATTAGTGTGAAAACTAGAATATGATGTTTGATGTATATAAATTAGAGAATGACCTAGAGTTTGTCATTCCATATGATCAACCTATGTTTAAGTGAGCATATGGTAATAATGTACCATACACATGCCCCAAAATTTGATATTTGAACATACGGATTCTAAAATGATTTGTAATAATCTATATCTAAGTATCTAAACTAAAAATGGGAATGGTCATGCCACACATGATTCCCCAAATATGAGAAAATTGGTATGAATCTAGGCTAAACTAAGCCAAAAATAATAAATTTATTTCTAAACTTGTGTAAACTTAGAATGTACGTATTGTAGTTTTTTGGCCAATCTAGATTTTTTTGAAACTAAGACTACTAGATAGTATCATTATATCTTATATAATAGTACCAAGTGGAATACCCCAATTTTGCTATTAATGTCTAACTATTATGATTGTTATGCAATTTTTCTAGTCTTTATGTCATTGTTTCCCAATGTGTTTACTTGAGTGTGATTTTTGTAATATGAGCATGTGTTTTAAAAATTATAACATGAGTGCTTTCCGATAACCTGATCTCTATGACAAACCCTTATGAGTGCCCCTCTTTTGAGGGGAGTTTTTGTACCTATTCAATAACTATATTCAAAATAAAAATATCTACAAAATGTGTGTTAACTAAAGCATATATGATGTCTACGTAATAATCCAATATTATGTGCATACATAAAATTATAATATAAGATAATCTAAGTCTAAGTTTTTAATGTGAGATGTATGTTATGTCTAGCATTTACAAGGTTGTTAAGATAGATATAACAATGTATGTAAAAATAAATATGAGTAATAATTGAGTAGCTACCTAAGGGGATGGGGCATTATGTCCATCATAACACCCAAGTAGGAAAGGGAGATGAATGAGGTACCTCATGTCACCTAAAATTAGAGTGTATGCAAATAAAAATACAAGTGTCATGGCCATGACACATACAAGAAAGTATACATATAACACATATGAGGCACACAAAGTAGGCCAAGGGGTCATAATATAAGGAACATGGGTATATATCACTAAATATGAAAAAGTAAGACATACAAAAACATGTTAAAATGTCCACATATGTAAAAAATAATCAATTTGGATTATAGACACATAAAATGACATGTTTAAATGTCTGCATACATAATTAAGAAAGCACACATAAGGAGATGGGCATATTTCCAAAGCATAAATACTATGAAAAGAAGTGGAATAGAACCAAAGAGTAATGGCATATTTAAATGCCAGAATAAGCATAGAGATACAATCAAATCTAGACTAAGAAAGCTAGAAATGAAAATATGCATGAACATGTAATACAAATCTATGTAAGAACCAAGATGTACATATATTTATTCTAAAGTATTAGTATCCATCAAAAAATATAAGTTAGTGTAGCATGATTGATATCAAGATATAAAAATGTTAAAATTGTGATGTAGAGGTTATAAAGATGTGACCTGGTAATCACAGTTGTGTATAAGGTGCCCTCAAATGGGTAAATGTATCAAATTAATAACCCATGTATCTGTGTAAATACCCTTAGAGGGTAGATAATAGTAAATATATATTGGTGTATTAGATCTAACTCATGTATAAATCTGTAAGCACTAGACAAGAAGAAGTGAAGCATGTATGTATGATAAAACTGACTATGCTAAGATAGCTAGCATATGTAGTTTCTAGAAAATATAAAAAGTAGAAACATGGTAGTGCATACAGTCTAGAATTTTTTATTTTTTGAGTATATATTTGAAAGTTTTTGTTTTTATGAAATATTAAATTATTTTTATATTTTTTGGATACAAGCTATGTATAAGTAACATGAAAATGATACTATATACAAGGACCAATAAAGAAGGAAAGTATATACAATAAGGGATGAATAATATTAACCAATGAGTCTCATGGGAGACTTAATATCAATGTGGCCTATGTTGAATAAAGGGATAATGATCATGTGTGCAATATGAAAATGTAATGGTGGTCCAATAACCTATTATATAGAGTGATTTATAACTGGCACTACCTATGAAGTGGTGATAGGAATCCATGAAATTGATGTTGGTATCTTATGAACTATAGGGGTCTTAAGGACCCATTTGGTAGAAGATGTTGTAGTTGGCATATGTTCCCTATGATGATAACCCTGATAACTTAATAATAATGATCTTATAAAAAAATGAGTATAATGGGGCTTCTAGAATCTGCAACATATATCTGATGTGCATGGGTATCACTAATAATGGTCTCCATGGGAGAGTATGTGTACATAGTAATACTATAGGAGTAAACATCACCTATACTAGTGTATCCACTAAAATTTGTGGTGTACTGATAAGAATTATGGTTGGAGTTGTAACTGGTAACTAAGTCATAACTAGTAACTATAGTGTAACTACCTATGGGATATGTAGAGGATACTCATTTGAAATACCCTCAACTATGATCACCTAATTTGCACGTATATATTTGAGGCATTTATTCATGGTGGATTGGATTTATAATAACTATTATATACATGTCCTACCTAATAACATGTCAAATGTGTTTTTGCTAGGTACTACTAAGAATTTAGTGTCTAAATGATCTAGTCCAACCTATAGTGGAAGTACAATCTCCCTAATGGATATCTAAACATGGCCACTAAAACCATGAATAAATATGTTTATAAGACATATATCCTACTTTTAATACCCCAAATGCTTTAGAAGTTTGATAGTGCGAATGTTAATACATGACCCATTTTCAACCATAACGCTCTGAATAGGATGATGATCTATGTAGGCTTGTAAAAAGAGTGCATATAAACCTAAATAATTATCAATAATATCCTATTATGAGAAAGTGATGAGTGTTCTATCTATAATTATAGTATGATAGAAACTAATGATATTGTTTAAGGGGTGTCCATCCTATGTATTAGTGTGATATGATGTTGGTGGTAGATGTGCCTGATATGTGTAGTGAACATCTAAAGTGCCCCTACCTCATTTATTTTGTGATTTGGAAATGGATATAATAATATTTTCAATGCCTTATATTTTATTTTTTGAACTTTATGTGCCTTTATGGGTGTGCCCACATCAATAATGTTGGCCTCCATCAAATCTTATATCTTATGTTTTAATATGATGCATCAGTTTGTTGTATGGCCTAGTGCCCTGTGAAATTCATAGATTGCATTGGAATCATAGTTATTTGTAAGAGGCCATGTTTTATCAACCTATTTTATGGTAGGGAAATATATTACATTCATTTTATGAGCTACTATAAAACACATTCTAGATATTCTATAAGTTTGGGGAAAACTCTTCGTGGAGGAGCCAATAAAACCAAGTGAGGAGATGGCTCTAAAGATATGTTAAATATAGCCTTTGGATCACTCTTTTTTTAGTGTCCCTTATATTTTATGGAGGATTAATATAACTCTTAGTATTTTATTCTTATCCACTTGTATATTCCAATTTATCCATAGAGATAAGCTTAAATTCTCTTTCTTTCACTATGTGGCATAAGTCTATGAAGGTTGAAAACTTATTAAACAAGATAACTTCATATAATGATGGTATTATGCTCTATTTTAATATGTCCTAGAGATGTCTATCTACCATGGGGATTTTTAATTTGACCAATGTAAGATTATATCACAAGGCATATTCTAAAATAGGCTCATTTGATTTTTTCTTCAGTTATGCTACTTGAGCATATGATATTTTATCAATGATGCTTATTGAGAAGTGCACTAAAAAATATCTACCAATGGATTGAATACAATGTTATACTAATTTGGTAGATCATAGAACCACTATTTGAGAAGTACACTAAAAAATATCTACCAATGGTTTGAATACAATGATATACTAATTTGGTAGATCATAGAACCACTGTAAGGTATAATCCTTTAGACTACATGGGAACAACTTAGTGAGGAGTAAATAACTTAAAATGTATTCCAAACATGATACATGAAAACCTCAGAGATAGTGCTCTAGGTCACCCTTACCATCATACAATGTAAGCTTAGGTGACACAAATCAAGATGGAAAAGGAGTTGCCTCTATGTGATGTGCCAAAGGTATATGTAGAAGAACATGAGAATATAAGGCATGTGATAACCTAGTGGGTCCCTTATAAATATGTAACACCTTAGCCTATATATATTTAACTTCATCCATAAGGAATTGTACATCTAGAGAATAGAAACTATCCATAGGAGGTGTAGCTATCATTGAAGGTTGTCAAGTTAAAATTAGCTATTGTGCTATCTGAGTTAGCCCCAACATAGGTATACCAATGATATTATTTAGGGGAGTAGAAGATTGACCATTATTTTTTTTGTTCTTTAATTACATTATGGATTTTAAAATATGTACATGATCATGTGTATGTTCCCTAAGTCTATTTTTGAAGCTCTATAGAGTCTCATTCTTATTGACAATTAGATTTTCATTGTTAAGTGGGGGGAGAGTGTCCTGATTCCTACCTTATGTATCATCTTGATCTTGATTATATTAATCATATTTGGATTCATTATCATTGAAAACCACATAATTAGGGTTTGAAGGATCAATGATGAGAGTTTTAACTAGTCCCTTGTCCATGGTATAAGTTTAAATAGAAGGAATCTGAGTATGCTCAATAAGATTGCTAATGAGCCTAACACTTCTCGTTAAGGGAAGAGAGATAACTTTTTAAAATGACATATAGTAAACAAAGTGAAATAAGGATACTAAAATAGAATGTATGAAATGTAAAAATCTTAACACAACCAATGAAAATAAGAAAAAGAAGATACAAACCTAGCAGCATCTAAGGTTAGGGTTTTGTGCAATATTTAAAGTAAGACAAGTTCATCAAATGTTTTAAATTTTTAGGAATTAGATGAATATAAATATTATGTTGTTAAAGAGCTGAGTATAGTAAATTAGTGTATAAATATGAAATAAATGCAACCACTTATTTGTTATAAAATTGACTAATTTTAACCTTTCTAAATATAGTAATAAATAATGTAAAAGAGAACTTAGTTTGAAAATGATTGAGATTGATGATCTAGAGGCTAAAAATTGAGTCAGAGGCTAGTCTAAGTATTATAAATAGGATTTAGGTGTCAAAATGCATTTTTAATAGTATCAACCTGATTGGATAGTATCAAAATGTGGTTCTAGTGTCCCTATTTTAGTAGGAGTGTCCTCTATGCAAGATTATTCTGAGCTTTTGGGTGTACTTATATCTAGGTCTATCAAGCCTATTATTACATGCATGAGTTTTGAAACCATGTAAATGGCCTATTTTAATTGATTTTATGATAAAATCCTAAACTTCCATATTACTAGGGCATCTATTTTATACAAGTATAAAAGTGTTTTTGTTGGTTGGGTAGGCTAGACATCCTTAACACCTTGTTGTGAAGAGAGTTGCCTCCATATAAATACTCTCAAGAGGGATCAATCCTAATGTAGTTTTTCCCACCTAAGTTCTAGTGAAAGTGCATGTGAAACTAGTATGATTATATACCTAAGTGTTTTGAATATGGTTGAGACTATAAATCTACGTATTCTGAGCTTAAGAATGTTATATATGGTAGTATGCAGAAGTAGGGAAAAATAGGGATTGATAACATTAATTGTGCATGACTTATTCTAAGTTTGTATGTGTAATTTGCATCTAATTCCTATCTAGTGATTAAATATCTAAAATTCATATATGCATATACTATTTTGGTGCTTGCTTGGGTGATAAAAAAGTCTACGCTAACCTTAGGAGGTCTAATTTTTGAAAATATATCTATTTGTGTAAAAAGGAGGGAAAGGATAATAGTGCCAATATTGGGACACTAACACCATGTGGTAATACTATCCCTATTATGGTGTTATTTTTTATGTGGTATGACCTAAGGCATGAAGGGGTATGATGCCATAATGAGGGTCTAAGACTATTTTAGGGATGACTAGGGACATTTTGGCTTACATGAAGACTAGCTAAGTGTGAAAATAGGACCTAAGATAGGTCTAGGGATAAACTAGGTATAGGTGGTCTCAAGTAGCACTCTTAGCACTCAAGTGTCATTTTTAAGTGATTACACAATCCATTTATCATATAGGTTATTCTCTCCTAGATTTTTTCTAAAATGATTACACAATCCATTCATCATATAGGTTATTCTCTCCTAGATTTTTTCTAAAATGATTACACAATCCATTCATCATATCAGTTATTCTCTCCCATATTTTCTCTTTCTTCTCCCTTTTTATTTTCTTCCCTTTACTGATATAAACCCTTATTTATATTTCTCAAAGAATATCAGATCTCTTCATCATCACCTTGCATGAAGTTTCCCCCATAAGATGTCATGGTAAACACTCTGATACCACTGTAATATCCCCAAATGGGATCAAAATAATTAAATTTAGAATTTTCATACGTCCTATTTAATGGAAACTAAATCATTGATATTTTTACCAATTTTTCTTGAACTTATAAAAATAAATCAAATATAATATATTTATAATTTCAAATAATGAATTCTTGATTTCTATATTATATAAATATTCCAAATAAGAATAGTCAAGTAATCAAAGTGAAGCATAAGTGGAACTATTGAATGAAGTTACCATAATAGGCATCAAGGGTTTTTGCACTTGAGTCTAACTACAAATTATTTTTTCATCCTAAAATGAATTATCAATTTTTTTACCCAAATATGAATATTTATTGAATAAAATCTAATCATATTCTTTTTCCATGAACTTCCCATCATAAAATACCCTCAAGTGGATTTTCAAAAAGGTGAAACTTCCCAAGGAGTGGTATCCCTTGAAAAATCACATGGGATGACTTTATTTGGATGTTTTTACTTCATTATGGTGCTCCATTCATGAGTAATGACTTCATCCTTTGTACTTTAAGAGATGGTGCACAAAACTAGATTTCAGAGAGTATAAAAACCCTACTAGACACTAGTGCTAGCTATGACTATAGTATGGCATGACCCTATCTGATTATCATAATTTCATTTAGAGATAATTTGAATCCCTATTATTAAATAAAATTTAGAAAACATAGTCACATAGTTAGATATATGGTCTATATCTTAGTTCTACATTGTCATATTTCCAATTTAGTTATTTTTCCATTTTTTTTCTCTTTTTAACATATTTATAAAGTTTTATATACACTCAATATTTTTAAAAAATTATCATTTATTGATGCATTCTCTCTTGAAAAAACCTATTAAGTTTTAATCTCATTGAGTGAATGAATTAAGGGGTGCACCAAAAAATGGTTGGATAGTTTAATGGTCCTTCACAAGAGACATTGTTGTTTATCTATCATGCCCATAACTACTATACTTCCCCAAAATTTGATCCCCTAAGAAATATTCCTCCTTATGACTAATAAATATACCAAGACCTATGTTTTATGATTATATTAGCCTATATCGATGCAGTTTTCTTCATTGCTACAAAATTTAAAACTAATTGAACCTAGTTGATGTAGTCTAAGAGTTATATCAAATGATTCACAACTAAGTTGACCCTAGCCAACCTAGTTTGAGGGTAAACCTAATTATTTTAAAATAAATTAAGGTTGGATGATGGCATCAACTAAAAATTTAATAAGGGTTAGTATCATCATTCACTATAAATACAAGTACCATTTCAATCTAATAGAGAAGAATATTCAATTTTGTGTTATCATTTATCACAATTTTTACTAAGTCTACATTTGGAGAAGCCATTTATTTGATATTATTTTGAAGGGAAAAATCTTGTCTTTTGGAATATTTGATGAAATAGGAGGATTCATTTTATCTTAAATCTTTATTAAACCTTTATGATCCTTAAAACCAAAACAATCTCTTGCAAAACACCATTAGCCAATGAGGAGATTGAGGCTCAGCATGTTTGTTCAAGGTAAGTATGTTTTAGCCTTAGCTCTTTAATTTTATAGATAGAAGTTTCATAATTACTAGTTTGAATGAATGTATAACTCTTTATTTGAATATCCTCTACACTTATAGTTAGTGTGGCTATATGGTTTTTCAAACTTTCCATTTTCCATCTTAGGTAACTTAAAACCTCATTTGCCTACTATAGGTCCTTTCCCCTTTTAGTTTAATTTTAATTACCCCCTTTATTTGTGTTTCTAGCTTGAAAATAGTAGATTAAATTAATTATAATATTATAATACATAGTTAGGGTTATTTCATTATATTTATTTCTTAGAGGATTTGGAACCCTCTCCATTGATATTGTATGATAAGAGTTCCTCTTTCTAGGTTTAGTGGATCTATTCAATCATATATAGATACATTAAGTATCAATGTGATCTATTTTATTTAACTTATCTAAGTTCATATC
Source organism: Torreya grandis (assembly GCA_037957365.1). Lineage (NCBI taxonomy): Eukaryota > Viridiplantae > Streptophyta > Pinopsida > Cupressales > Taxaceae > Torreya > Torreya grandis. Next base: position 3,513,132 of record JARHVA010000374.1, on the reverse strand, counting down.
TCTTAGATAGGATAAGTTAAAGGTAAATCCTAGCTCATTTCATATATTCTTATGAACCTGACATGAACCAACCATTTCTTTTTTCTCTTTCAGCAAACTATATCAACATGAGCTTATACAATTTTATTTATTTATGTTTTTTTAGTATGATACATCAATACTAGTTGATATAATGTAATATTTGTGTATTTTAAGGAAAAATACATCAATACAAGTTGATACTATGTTATTTATCTATGTTTTATAGTAGGCTACATTGACACATGTTTATATAGTCTTACACTCAAATCTCTATTTTCTTTAGTCAACCAACTATATCAACGAAGGCTAATATAGTATTATTTACCAAGTATTCTTCTAAAAAACCATATCAACCCAGTCTGATATAGTTCTATTTATTAATTTTTTAAGTCAACTTAATTAAACAACTAGTTTTAGTTTAATATCTAAAATTTAAATTTTGTAAAATTTACTTAGACAAATATATCAACCCTATTCTATTTAGTTATAAATTTATTTTATCTCTTAGTCAAACTATATTGACCCTAGATAGTATAATTGTGTTTTGAATCCTTTTTAATAGAGTATGTCAACCGTATCTATTATAGTTTATTAACATTTAAAATCTACATCTACATATATTATATCGACACATATTGATACAGTTCTATATTATATGACAACTACATTGGCATGCATTCATATAGTTCTGTGTGTTTTAGTGTTTTAACATAAGCAAGTCAATTCAACCTTTATTTTTAATGATTAATCATAAATTTAATTTAAATTTAGTTTTATATGTATTTCAATTTATTTAATGCTCTAAATATATTTTTAACATTGATTTTTGAATTTTATTTATTTATTTTGACTTTCCATAGAAAATGTGTTCTAATAGTTTTCAAAATACTTAGCTACTATCATGAAGGGCTACATGGTGTTCTATTTCCAATCCTTGTCTATTTTTTATAAACATTTTGGCATGATGGTATTTAACCAATATTCATAAAGATAATACAAATCTAAAAATGGACTTTAGTTTTCACGTAACTCACAATATTTAAGAAATTCCAAGCATTCCAAATTTATTTAACCTTAGGAAGCCAAACATTTGTTTGATTCTATAGTGCATCAATTAGTGATTAAAAACTTAGTGGTGTTAACCCCCTATTTCAATATATAAGGATTCATGATAACATGATAGACACATCAATGTGAGGAAATCACTTGTCATGATTACTATTTTGGCATTTTGGAACCAGTTGGAATCAATGCACATTTTACACTAGCTAACAGGTGGTTATCCATTTCTAATATTATTAGGGCATATTCTAGGGTGGGTGATACATGGTGACTATATTGTGAAGCTTCTAAGGTGATGCATCTAGAAGAATAATCACTAAGGCTCTAACTCAACACTTTGCATGCACACTCCACTCTAGTAGAGGCATTCCTATAGAGCTATAAAAGGAGCTTGAACTAGTGAGAAATGGGATGCAAAATTTATGTAAAAAAGCTCCAGAGAATTGGTTTTTCATAGTGTAATGGACACCATTAGATATATAAGTATCTTAGATTCCATGAAGGCTCCATTTGTATTCAACCAATTTTTCCTGTGAGCCTCTGGGCCATTAAGTAGAATGAATTAAGCATATACTCTATTTTCCTATTATGAAATATATATCAATTAAACTTTGATTAATGAATAAGAATGGTTGTAGTAAAACATGGTGTTTCTAATTTGAATGTCTTTCACTTTGATATTGAATTTCATAAGGAGTGTAATGTTATAAGTTAAAATTCATTCATGCTAAGTAAAGTTCTAGTGAGCTTCTAGTTTATGTCATTAATGGCATCCCTATGTTAATTGATGACATCAACATATTTTGTATATAGATTAAGTGTATATCCCATGCCAAACATTTATATCCTTGCATGAAGTGCTAGCCTACTATTAACACTTGAAATGAAGTAGACCCTTGACCCATCTATCACCTGTATGATGCTAGGCTTAGTTTATCCAAGGCTTTCACATGAATGTTACTATAACTAGTTGCCAAAATAAGATTGTGCGTATAGACCACCAAGCCTAGTTCCTAAAATAATTATGCTAGGGTATATACTTAAGCCTTCTTGGAAATGACCAAACCCTATATTTGATATCTTTTACCATAGCAAAAATAGTCCAATATAGGCCCTAGTTATTTCTTTGTTATGCTTTAGGTGAGCCCATAAGCCATATGACTTATGTGAATTGATAATGGTGAATCTGAGTGTAGAATGTTGAGTATAGAAATACAATCCCATGTTTTCACCTAAGTTTGATGAGTCTAGAACTGACCTAGACATACCTTGAAGTACCACTAAATTTTTTACAACATTTTGGTTCCATTACCAAGAATCATGTTGAATTTTATTATTGTAATGGTGCATCATAATGATTATCTAACTCTCTATAGAAAAAATCAAGCAATGGTTACCATAAGTGGAAGATAGATTTATGCTAAATCATCCAACCTATAGAAGAAAAAAGCTGAGAAAGTGGGTTCAAAAAAACTTGTATGATGCTCTGTATGAGGTCCTTTTCTATGAATTGTCTGAGCATGTGTATTAATAGTTGGATGCATATGTAACCCACATAAGGAGGAGTTATAGATAGCAATATGAGTGGACAAAGGAGAATCTAGAGAGGCTTGAGACCTTGGATGTTAATTGGACTAGTTCAGTAGACAAATGGTGGCAAGGAGTGCTAAACAGTTACATGCTTAAATTTGTAGTCTTAATATACTCATGCCCTAAGGAAGTAGACTATTATTTTTTACATGAACCTAGAGGAATGTTTATGAAGTAATTTAGTACAAAGATTAAAAAACTAATGGTGCATTATGGGTTTAAAACTTTGGGGATGGAAGGCTAAAGTCCTTTCACGTATGAGTAGTGTAAAGGGGGAAAAGGGGATGTTTAGGTGAATTAAAATGGAAGGGGATGATCAAATTGACACTTGAGAGATAAAAATACAAACCTATAATAAGATATAACATAGGATTATGGAAGATCTAGAACCTAGAAGTACTAAGAGAACTTGTAGCGAGTGAGAAGGGCATGGGGAAGGATCTCTTAAAATACAATAAGGCAAGGAGGAGAGATATGATGAAGTGATGGATTTAGATTAGTATTTGATAGGTGTAGAATATGTTGGGTTCCTATAAGACTTGGTTATTGAAGATGCACTTGATTCACCAACCCCCTTTGAACCTACAACACATGCTCACATGCTAGATCCCCCACTTGAAGAAATCACAAGATTGATAATTGAATCTATTATTGACATAGATATTAGATGATTTGTAGACTTGGAGTATAATTTTATTATTGAAAAAATTATTCCCTATAAGGAGGTGAGTGAAACTAACTCTAGACCAATAGGCGCTAGCTTGCCATAACAAATTTTGAGTGCAAGCATATTAGCTCAACTAATGTCATCATCACAAAGTGGGTAACAACCTATAATAAGTGGTCTAACACCAAAATTTAGTAGTACAATGCCATCATCATCTACCATGATAGCAGTAACTATGGGACCAATTCCTAACCTAGTGGTTGGAGGTATTAGAAGACTACCACCTAGATAGATGCCAAGGGGACAAACACCTTAGATCCCAACTACCCCCCATAATAAATTTGCTAAAAAATGGACATACACTTTAAAGAGTATAATGGCATACAGAATACCATAGAACATGTGCTAAAGTGTGAACTACAATGGTGCATTTAGGGCATAACCTAATTGAAGTGTAAGATAACCTAGTTTGTGATCACTTTACTGGATTACACCCATACCTGGTCTATAAAATTTGAAACTAACTAGGATATGGTTGATTATGATACCCTAAAGGAGGAATTATTAAAATAATTTGACATCCCAAAGTTTTAATAGTATAACATCACCATGTTCAAATAAATTACCCAAGGACTCTTAAAAAATGTGTGCTTATATGATGCAAGGTTCAAAACTCTCTTTTCCAAGATCCATTATGACATTCACCCTTCCCAGCATGCATAGTGTTTCATTAGAGGGTTGTTTATGCCATTTCAAAGAGTGATTTATATGAAGACATTTATAGAGCCTCATAAAGTTCTTGAAGTTGTGCTAAGAGTCGAGGTAGTCAAAAGCATAGATATTGGGATCAACCCATTTATAGAGGAAAAGATTGAATCCATGGTTTTTTAACTCCAAAATATTATTTCTATCTCATTATAAGATGATTGAAGTGTATTATGGTGCATTGAATATGAAGTAAAAGGCTATAATAGGAATAACTTACCCCAAAGGAATGTGTGCACATTGCTTCTAAGTTATGAATTTTTTTGAGAGATGCATGATGTTCATAACTACCCTTTGTTATAATGTGTCATCTAGGTCAACAAAATAATCTATTATTAGTTATGTGATGCCTACACTCATACCATAGCTTATTATTAAGTGATTGATGAGATGCATGAGAACATGGAAAGAGGTGCAATGTACACTACTAAAATATTCAAAGGTTAGACTAACTAAGGAAATAAAGGCTATAACCAGTATAATACGGGCTTTGGGATGTAATGAAGTACCAGAGGTAGAGGTAGAGGATGTGGTGGTGGAAGGTTCCCACCCCACTCATGTTATAAGTGTGGCTTGACCAAGTATTAACATTATTTCTGTACACATCCCACATATGGGTATTGTCTAGGGTCCTATAAGGTTGAAGAATAGGGATGATCAAGCACAAGTTAATAATGGATAAATGGACTCTAAAGGTATGATTGACCCATGTAGAGATAGTCAAGGTATAAATGACTACTCATAGTGGATTCACCACTCACCCTCTAGTTATGCCAATACCTAAGTTATGTTTAGAATATGGGGATAAGAGCTACACTAAGCAAATAACATGGCATAAAACCAAATTTGTGCCTTACCTAGACCTATTACTATATAAAGATGTATTAAAATAGGAAATGAGTGTAATTAAGAACCTATAAAGAGAGCTCTAATTGGTGTGAGATCTAGAAGTACAGGTTACTACCTTCCAATAGAATCAAGATAACTAGGAGGTTGAGATACAAGAATTAATGGAGATATTATGCCTCTTATAGATAGAAGGAATTCTTCCCCTATTGAAAAAATCACTCTTGGAGCATGCAGGGAAAAATCTAATTGAAGTCATTTCACTACACATGGAGAGGGCATGAGAAGTTTAGCATATATAGAATGCAAAGTATGATCAATAACTCATTTTAAATTCCACCATTGATGGATGGTCTATATATGAGGTCCTTATGGACATAGGTTCTAAGTTTAATATCCTGACCAAGAATTCCTAGGAGAAAATGGGTAGACCAACCTTGAGGCCTTCCCCTCATGTAATTTTCATGTCTAATAATACTAGGTCATAACCCATATGAATTTCCAAGAGCATAGTTGTAGATATCATGGGTTCCAAATTCCATGCTAATTTTGAAGTGGTCTAGTTGGTAGAACAAGAAAACTAACACTTCTAGGAAGGCCATGGTGCTATGTAAATAATGCAAATATGCACTTCAAGAGGAGCTGCATGACATTTAAAAATGGTAAGGAGAGGGTAGTTATACCTCTCAAAAATGACCAAGGACCCCCATATTTTGAGAGTGTGGGCCTTGAGGATGAGATAAACCAAATATATAACATCATGACATAAGGTGCCAAGACTCTAAACCTTGATGATCAAGGAGTTCTCTCATGAGAAGATGGGTAATCAACCTCTAAAAATATTGATGTTTCTTGTGATTAATTGGTCAAGGAAGCATATGAGATCACAAGTCAAAGGTGTCAATTGGTGCATGTGAAAGTGCCAAAACTGATGAATATAGGTTAGGTACAAATCAAGCATACTTCTAAAAGGTGGGTCCCTTATGTTAAGAATAAGGGAAAAAGAGTGTTTTGCTTAATTAAAGGTAAACTTGTGGTACTCCTAAGATATGAGGGGATAAATCTACTGGAAGAGTATGTTTGTAACCTTGAATCATGCATCCCCAAAGAAGTAGATAAAATAGATGCACTAGTGTATACATTAAGGAGCACTTCCACTTGTTAGTGGGTAGTTCAAAGGCCAAGATTTCTAACTTATAAATATGTAAAATTAGCCATCTACACTAGATTTGGGAAGAGTAACAAGGACATAGAAATCTCTACCTACTTAAGTGACTCTGACCCTATAGTGCATGTGCACTTGTGTGAAGAAACATGGATTGTCTACAATGAGAATGCCCTAAATAATATGTGGGTGCATGTATTTTATAGGACCTTGAATACATGGGCATGAGAATGGTACATTTTCAACAAGATGTACTATGAGATTTCCAAATGGGATACACTTAAGGAGAAGTTTGTTCACACCTTCTCCTTTTCTTCACAAAATTGTGAATTGATTGAGCCACTACAACTATTTCAAAGTTCAGTATGTGAAAACACTACAATACTAGAAGAGTGACTAAAAACCATGTTCAATGAAAAGGGATTGGTGCTCCTAACCTTATTTAAAGAGTAATTCCTTAATAGTGAATCTAGTGATAAGGATGATGAGACATAGAAGGTTCACAATAGGAAAAATTTAATAATAAAAAAGAACATAGTGTGTCAAGTTGAGGATATCACCCTAGACAAAGAAGACCCTACTCATATTTAGATAAAAACAATTGAGGGTAGTCAACAAGTTGAGGATTCACATCAAGAGAAGAATGATCCCTATTTCATATTATTAAAAACTACCAAGATAAATATCAGCTCAGAAGGGGAACCAAAAATTACTACTCTGGGTGCATATTAGTTTGATACAAAGCTGGCAAGAATTTTTGATATCCTGAAGTATTTCCAAAACTTATTCCTTTAGAAATATAGAGATATGAAAGGTACATATCCATATCTTGATAATATGAGCATCAAGCTAGTTGATGATGTAAGACCTATCAATAAGTGACCTTATAGGATGAATCATAATATTCATGCCAAGGTCAAAATGGAGATCAATTTCATGCTAACCCTAGGCATAATCTACCTTGTGAAAGAATATAAATGGGCTAGCCCGATGGTCATCAACATCAAGAAGGATGGGTGCATCTAGGTTTTCATCGATTATAGATTATTGAATACCACTTGCATCATTGACCCATTTATGAATCCATTCACTGATGAAGTCTTGGATGGCATTATAGGTTATGAGATTTACACTTTCACTGATGGGTTCTTATGATACCATCAATTCTAAATTTAGGAGGAGGACAAGCCAAAAACTACCTTTGTGATAAAATAGGGTTATTTTGTATAGAATATGATTCCCTTTGGAAACAATAATGCACCAACTGTATTCTCTTAAGTGGTGATCACCATTTTCAAAGATTTTATTCACAAGTTCCTCCAAGTGTACCTAGACAATTGGATTGTATATGGGATAGTGAAGTACCATTATGAAAACTTTCACCTATTGTTTGAGAGGTGTCAATAGCAATAAATTTATTTGAACCTTAAAAATTGTGTCTCATAATACCATTTGGAACTTTGCTCAGGCACATTATTTACATGGATGGTCTACTCATTGATCCCCTAAAGATTTAAATAATCCTTAAGATTTAGATCCCTTTGATGCAAAAATATGTTCATGCCTTTCTTAGACACTGTGGGTACTATAAGAAGTTCATAAGGAACTATGCAAAGAATATGACACCACTAGAAGGGATATTGTGTAAGGATGGCCCATTCTATTGAGGTGTAACATAAGAAGATGCATTTGAGACACTAAAGCTCAAAATAGCAAGCATGATGATACTATAATTTCCTGACTAGATGACTCTATTCCACATCCTTGTTGATGTATCTATTTCTATAAATAGCACCATTCTAGTGCAACCAGGCAAAGGCAACATAAACCATCCCATTTCTTTTTCCAATAGAAAACTAACTAAGGTAGAACAAAACTACACCACAACTAAGCACAAGGCACTTGCCATGGTCTATGCCTTATAAAAGTTTCAGCAATAATTATTGGTGACCTAATTTATCTTATTCACTAATCATAAGACACTTAAGTACCTTGTGAACAAGCCCATTATCTATGGGTGCATTTGTAGATGGATAATTTTATTTCAAGAGTTCCAATTATTTGTGCTAGTAAAACCCTTACACCCTTGATTTATGGGGAACTATACAAGTTGAGTCAAGATAAGGTCCTATGCTAATGTGTCCTAGAGTATGAATGGAACTCAATCTTGAAAGAAGTTTATGAGAGGATTACTAGAGGTCATTATGCTATAGATGTTACAATGTGCAAGGTTATACAGTTAGGTTTATGGTGGCTAACCTTGTTCTAAGATGTAAAAGAGTACACAAAGGCATGTGACATCTGCTAATGCATAGGAAAATGAAACCATCAAGATGATATGCCTCTCATTCCCATTCTTTCCTAGGCACAATTTAAAAAATGGGCCATTTAATTTTTTGGGCCTATTACTCCTATTATGAGGTACATAGGTACATGATACATTTTGGTGGATATAAACTAATTCACTAAGTGAGCTAAGGCAACACCAACCAAAGATTATATAGCCACTACCATAACAAGGTTTATTTGGGATAAAATCATCAGTTGCTATGGCTGCCCACTTAGTTTGACTAGTGACCATGGCACACACTTCATCAATGAAACTATGCAGATCTTATTGATTGAATACATGGTGGTGTATCATAAGACAACACCTTATCATCCCTAAGAAAATGGCACTATTGAGGCATTCAACAAGATATTGGGAATGTGCCTCAAAAATATATGTAATGTTGGTCATAAATATTGTGATGACCATGTGTTAGAAGTATTGTGGGCATATCATACTATGTATAAGTGCTTGAACAAGGCAACACCATTTCAACCAGTGTTTAGCATAGAGGCCATTTTACCAATTGAATTCATAGTACCCTCATTGTGCATTGTGTGTATTGGTTATTTGGATGACCAAGAGTAATTAAGCACATGATTGGAATACTTGGAGAACTTGGATGAGACATGTACTTAAGCAAGATAGATATAACAAATAAAAAGGCATGCCAGAAGCTATGGCATGATAGACATATCAAGTATAAGGTACTTATTGAAATATCATTGGTATTTTTATTTGACTCAAAGTACCTCAAGAACCTAGGCAAGATACAGATTAGGTGGATGGGATATTACATAATCCATAACATATTAGAGACTAGCACATGCAAGCTATACATGTTGATGGGTGAAATTTTCCCTGGGCATTTTAACTACAACTAGTTAAAACCCTATATTTAATAGAATAGTGTTTATACCATCAAGTACTGACTTCCTAGTCATAAGTTGGTTATGTTGTGTTGACTAGGAATAAAATTTGGCACAAGATAAATGTTTCCTTATTTTTTGTGTTGTTTGTGTTAAGTGAATCAATGTGGTACTTTTAAACCCATATGATAAATCTTATGGTGCTTACATACATAATTCCAATCAGGTGATTTGAGCATAAACATTTTATAAGCACCTGAAGCCAAACACCTAAGTTTTGGGGTACGTAGAGTTTGCCAAATTTAGTAAGATATGAGTCCCAAGTTGATAAAGAGAGGTACACAACATGATTTTGTGAAAGAAATCAAGAAGAGACAATAAAGAGATGGAGGGCCAATGTAAGAATTTGTATGGGGTAGGGGAAGGACAAAGCAAGAATAAATAAAAACACATAGAAATATACTAGTGAAAGAGAGGCACACTTGAAAGGAAGTAAAACATTAAGGAGAGATGGAACTGAGGAGGTTGAATCATGTACATGTGAAGCACTACGCCCAGGTTGCCATAATAAAGGTGAAGTTAATGAAAAGGTGAATGAAGTGCAATAATAAAATCATCAAGACAACTGACATCCACCCAATGGTAGGTGGGAATTAATCATTTGAATCACAGGTCACTTAATTGAATACACCATTAAGAAAATTTAATGTGGTGATGGAAAAGGTATAAATATTTGAAATAAATGTGAATATGGTGGTGTATTTTCATGGATTTCATGAGTTTAATAGATTTCAATAAATCCACATGTTACCACACCATTACTCACCTACAATTAATAAGGTAGTTGAAATTAGGGTATAAAATGGCAAATGACAAACTATATAGGTTACAAACCTTATGAAAATTTAACATAGAACTAGAGCTAAAGCTAACAAAAACTAAAAAATGCTACCATAGTGAAATTTATCAGCATCCATAGCCTTGAGCAAGAATGTTTGAGTAAAGATAGAGATTGCATTTTGCTTGGTATTATGAAAGAGGAATGTGGAGACATAATTGTGAGAGAACTAGACAATAGTGACTTCAAGGCCACTATTAACAACATTGGAAGATCAAGATCCAAATTAATAGTTATAGTTTCTATGATTATGAGGAATCATAAATTAAGATTAATATCTTTGGGAAGATCAACAAACCACACTTTAACAATAACCAATTTAGAATGGGCAAGAAGAGGTTAAGTTCTGGTCCACCACAAGTGCATAAGGATACCAAGAAGGTATGGATAGTTAAAGAAGTAGCTATTATAAATAAAGAGGCACAAATAGTATAAGGTTTTATCATCATGGTGGTTAACCCTAAGGCAAGCACAAAGCTTGTATATAGAAAAATTTAGTTTCCCCCTGAGGTCATAGTGGAGGAGACATGGAAATATTTCATGCACACATGTAGATTAAAGGAATACAACCATCAGACACTGATTAATGCATAATATCTCAACCAAGACTGAATGGTTGACATAAGAGTGAATACCAAGGTGGGAATGATTCTATTTCACATCTCCATCTAAGACAAGCTAGTGACCACCAACATGACCTAGTTGTATGAGATGTTTAGTTTTGGTAAGATGGAGGAATTAGTGAAATTATTCCTCTCATGCATCCATGGTGATAGGTTTTATTTCATAGGGAGGTGAATGTAGATCTTGATTTACCTCATTATCGAGATTATAGGGATCCCAAGTATAGGTATAGACATCTACCATATGATGGAAGATCATGTAAAGGTGGAGGGAATTATAAAAATCTTGGGCTACTACAATGTAGGGTTCACATTCTCAATTAAGGATATATAATACCTTAGTAAAAGGGTCACAACATGCCTCATGAGGTCTAATATATACCTTGATGGATGGTGGTCTGACATAAGCAAGATGTACTTATGCATCACCCACCATATGATGCAGGGGAAAAGTTCAATATTACAAAATTTATTGCTAAAGAGATGGTAAAGAATGTGTTGGAGTGCCAAAAGGTGCATGAGACCTTAAGGTGGGGGTCCATGTTGATATTGATTATGATGAGGATTAGGTGTTCTCACTACATAATGAATCTTTGATGCTAAAGTACCAAGACTTCATCTACCCACCTAGCTTCTCTCAAAAATACAAGACAAGGGTGGTGTAAATGATACATTGAGGAATTTTATATTGAATGGCATATCCCCTAATATCTCTCTCAACACATAGTAAGAGTGATGACCTTCATCATAATGCAACATTTATATGTAGTTCACCTAACACTCATAGACAAAAACCTTTCTAGTTGGCTGAAGTTGCATTATGCATTTTTTGTTAAATTTTTCATAGTGGCACTAAGGATAATTCCCAATGCACTGTAGTTGGAGATCTTAGTGAAGATTGTGGATCAATAAGGGATAATTTTGAAGTTCCAATTTGTGTACCCAAGAGAAAAGGCCACAAAGGATGAATTTGACTGAATGAACCTCCATCCCCTTTAGAGGGAAATTATTATAGGGTACGTCTTCAATCTATATTATGATATGAATCCCCAAAATAAGGGTGTTAAACCTAAGAAATATGATGATCACCACCTCTTGATTTGTGACAAAGGGAAGCCAGTGACAAAGATGAAGTAGAATTCTTCTTAAAATAAGTGGGGAGAGACAATCGATGAGATCAAAGAGTGCATCAGGTTGAGGATCACCTCCAATGAATAAGATACACCTCCATATCCTAATAAATGCATAAATTTTACACCAAATACTACTTCTTATAAAAATAAGAAAAAAAATAAGAATTCTAAGGGACCCATTCCACTCCCTATAATAACACTAGCTAAAATGGAAAAGGAAGAGACCCTCACATGCAGATTGGAGGAAGAGATGGAAGAAGAAGAAAGAATAAATACCTACATCCTTTAGGAAGAAAAATAAAAAGAGGATTCTAGTTCCAAGGATGTATAAGAGGCCCTCTAAAGTGGCACAATTACTATTATTAATGAATCAAAGGAGTTAACAATATCCTTATCCATAAAATAACCCTCCATAACACCCCCAAAAATATAAGAAGAGAAGAAAATGGAATGAAATAAAAAGGGCCTAAGTGAAGAAGATATTTATAAGGTGTTGGCACTTGAGAAACAACATATAATGGCTAAGGAAAAAGTAGGACCCAAGGAAGAGATGGCCAAGGAAGAGAAGGCCAAGAAAGGGAAGAAGACCAAGAAGGGTCCCACAAGTGAGGGACTAACCACTAATGTAGTAAAAAAAGAACCCATTACCCCCACTAGGAAATAAAATCAAGATGCACAATAGGCATGGAAAAATATTGAAGGGGCACCTGAGGAAAAGGAAGGAAATAATAGAACCTCATAATAACAAAAGGAGATTAAAGAAGAACCCTAGTAAAAATAAAGCAACACTAGTTCTGAGGGAATAAATGTAGAGGTGAGCATTGAGAAACCCAAGGAATAAGAGGTGACCTAAGGGGAAAATATTGAAGAATAATCCCTAAATGAACAAGAAGATGAGTCCTCTAAGGAAATTTCCAAATAAAGTAGTGGTGTTAGTGAAGAGGAGGAAGAGTAAATTGAGATGGCCATCATCAAGAAGGATGGTGCATAGTTGAGCATTAGATAAAAGGTGTAGAAGGGGTAGAAGGATGAAGTCTTATATATGTTTAAATTTATGCACACTAAGGCTACCACAACTAGGATGTGCCAATAACATGCATTTGCATTTGATGAGCCACACTTTGAGGCACCTAAAAAGGAAATATTAGGACTAGAAGAACCTAAGGAAGGGCATGACTCCCTCATCATCAACCCTTATGCCATAAACCTATTATGATATTGGAATGCACTTATTCAAATGGTGACTGAAGTGGTGCATAGAAATATCCTCAATGATGATAGGGCATAGAAATTGAACAAACACTATAAGGATGTCAACGATGAAGTGTAAACCATAAAATTAAAGATACATAAAATATGTGAGCACATGGAGATGGTTGAACCATCCCTTCTGATCAGTGTGGATACTTTGAACCTCTTTGAGGTTAATTTAATATATGCACTAGTGGAGTAGATGCTCCCAAGGATGAAACTAGAGCCAATACAAGATAAATAAGAAGAATATCCCTATACCATGATATAAAAGGATCTTATTACTAACCTTAAAGGTGGAGTACCTCTTTATGAAGCTATAAGAGGGTGAAGATATAGTTTATGCCATATTATTGAGATTTTCTAACCAAGCCTCTATTATAGATGCATGCCTCAAGTAGGTAAAGGAGGAAAAGAAAAAGCTAATGACATAAGTGTACTCTATGAGCACGTCAAAATACATGCATATAATGGGGAATGTAAATGTGATTAACACCCAAATAAAGGACCAAAGTAAAAACTTGGAATCACTCTTCCATGCTTTGTAGACTAAGGCCTATGAGTAAGGTGTAATCCTGAATGGGGGTGTGACTAAGGCTAAGGCAAATCTAGAGGCCTTTAGAAAAAGCTAAAAAATACTAATGTGATCATGATTATCACTACCTATACTAAAATAGACACCATTTTTAAGTAAATAAAGATAATTATTAAGGGATTTGAGGACTTTAAAACTAATCTTAATGAGAGTGCACCTAACTTCTATGTATTGAAGACTTTGATAGCCTAGTCTAAGGGTAGACTAGAAATTTTATATGTGGATGTTGGGCCCATATATCTATATGTAAGGATTATTTATAGCATGACATAAACATTGGCATGTGTAAATCACTTTGCATGATTTCTATTTTGGCATCTTGGTGCTATATAGAAGAATCATCACACATCGTGTACCAATTGGTAGGTGGCTAACCATTTTTAAGGATTTTTAGGGCATATTCCAAGGTGGGAAATATGTGGTGACTATAGTAAAAATCTTGAAAGGTTATGGATTTGGCATAATAATCACCAAGGATTCAACTCAGCACTTCACATGCACACTCTACACTAGCAGAGGTGTTCCTATAGAGCTATAAAAGGAGCTCAAACCAATGAGCAATGGGATGTGAACTTTGTGTAGCAAAGCTCTAGATAATTTGTTTTACATAGTGTAATAGCCACCATTAGATATCAAAGCATCTTGGATGCCATGAAGTCTCTATTTTTATTTTCTCAAGCTTACCTATGAGCCTTTGGTCCATTAAGTTGAATGAATTAAGCATATACTCTATTTTTTTATTATGAACTTTATACCAATTAAACTTTGATTAAATAAGAAGAATGGTTGAAGTAAAACATGGTGTTTTTAGTTTGAATGTCTTTTAATTTGCTATTAAATTATGTAAGGAGTGCAATTTTATAAGTTAAAATTTATTTATGCTAAGTAAAGTTCCAACAAGCTTCTAGTTTATGTCGTTAATGGCATCCCTATGTTAATTGATGATGTCATCATATCTTGTATGTTGACTAAGTGTAGATCCTACACCAAGAATTTATATAAATGCATGAAGTGTGAGCCTAATATTAACACTTGAATTAAAGTATACCCTTGACCTATCTAGTGCCTATATGATGCTAGGCTTAGTTTATCCAAGGCTTGTGTATGAATGATGCTAGAACTAGTCCCCCAAATAAGCTTATGCTATAGAACACCAATCCTAGTTCTTGAAAGACTTTCACCAAGGGATATAATTAATCCTTATTTGAAATTACCAAACCCTATATTTTATATCTTGTACCATGGCAGAAACTATCCCAATATAGGCCCTAGTTCTTTCTCTACTGTGCTTTGGGTGAGCACATAAGGCCTGTGCCTTATGTGAATTAATGTAAGTGTAGTCGAGTGTAAAATGTTGAAAGTAGAAAGATAGTCCTTTGTTTTCACCTAAGTATGATGAGTCTAGAACCGAATTAGGCATACCTTGAATTTCCACAAATTTTCTACAAATGGGATATATGAATGGTACTTCCTCCATAGTTAGTGATTTGAAAAACTAGATTGATATTATTCAATGGAAAAGCAAGTATCTTTAAAAGCCTAAAAATAATTCACATATTTTTAGTACATCTACCTGATCTTCATTTTATATAAATAGTTATAAAATTTTGTTAAATTTCTAATTTATTGCTTGTTATTGTATTTTTTATTGCAAACTGTATCAGCCAGTATTGATATAATTATGTTTTATTGATTTCTATTATTTTATTTATTGTATACCATATCTTCCAAAAATGATATAATTCTTTGATGTGTTTGCTAACTATATTGAAAAATGTCAATATAGTTGTATGTGTGTGAACATGACTACATTGACTAGGCTCAACATAGTTTTATAAGTTTACTTTCCTTTTTCCTCTATTTATCAGATTGTACTGACCATGACTAATATAATTTATACATAATATTGATAAATTTTCTCTAAATTTGACTACATCAACTACGTTGAGTATAATCTATCTTTCACATATTTTCTTGTGTGACTACATAAATCATGGTTGATACATAATATTTTATAATAAGTGTACCCTTTAATGACTACATCAAATAGGATTGATATAGTCTATCTTTCATATTGTTATTTGTGTAACTACATTGAACATAGTTGATATAGTACATTTTTTATCACTGTCTCTATTGAATACATCAACCAAGTTTGATATGGTATATTTAAATAGATACAATTCATTAAGAAACTATTATATCATGTTGGATTAATAGCGATCATTTTTTGTAATCACTCACATGTCCTATTAATTCTCTAGATCCACGTTAACATCATGAAATCACCTATTCTAATCTTTCTTAATAGTCTTAACCCATTTATATTTTATATGGGATGTTATTTCCTACGTACTTTGTCCACCAATGAATACCACACTTTATGGTGCAACTACTCCCAACATCCATCAAGATATATCAACTATAACATGGCTCAAATTACTCAAAATAATAATCTAGATGATTCCCATATCTTCAAAAACATAGATGACAATACCATTTATAATCCTAACATGAATGGTGCTTTATCAATACTTCCATACTTAACCATTTGATTAGTTGATACTAACCTTGAAAACCTTGCTATAGGGAATCCTCCTATGATTAATCTTATGAATGTTCATCCTTCCAATACTAAGACTCCACCCCCTCCTAATAATAAAAATCCACATATTGATACAACTCAAATTATTACACAAATTATTCAATAAATGATTTTTGAAAAAATAACTAATAGCTCCCAAATGATCCAAATGCAAAATCATATCCTACAAATGACAAGTCAACCTCCCATAATCTTTCATCAAGTATACTTAGGATTTTTCTCCCCTTCCTCTTCAATATGCCATTGATAATTTCATTCCTCAACCTCTTATGCGTATCAAAATACTTCAACATATTCAAAATGAACCATTATCTCCATTTATTATATTTATATATATAGGAAACATTTATCCAACTATTGCATATTATATGACTAAGGATCTAGATATTTTCCTTAAATATTTTGGTAATATTTACAAGGAATGGGTCCAAAATAATACCTTTACCACTAATAAAATTATTTTAATAATATTTGTATGACGTGATTTATAATGGTATAACCAACTCACTCAACATTCCATTTTATAGCTAGAATATTTAGTCAATGCTCTAGTTCAGGAATTTCAACACACTGATTTCCTTAAAAATAGCCTTAGCCATTTCATCAATGTTAAGAAATTAATGAATAAATTTGATCATAACTTATCAAATCATGGAAATAATTATCTCATTAAATGGATCATAACATGAGTGATGATAATATTTTAAAAATATTCATCACTGCACTTAAACATTCTCTTCAATACATGGTTCATATTTTCTCTCCCCAAACTATAGAATATGTTTTTGATCAAGTCAAAAGATAATATTTTTTTATCACTCAATTTTAACCTTATCATACTATCATCAATGATTATTTAAAAACTTCAACTAATGTAATAAACATTACTAAATCTAACTCTACACTTCCTTAAATAAAAATAGGAATGACCAAATCCTATATTCAAACTCCCTACAACACAACCTTGAACATGTCAGAAATGAATAGGTATATTTACTCCATATAAACCTTTCATTCACACTACCACCTCTCCTCATGGTATAATACTAAATTTTTTTATTGGTTATGTGTTGATGCTAGTCAATCTCATGAAACACGTCATTCTCATTCAAAATTTGTGGTTTACTTCATGTTAGGATATTATTTTGATCATGATGATATGATCAAGACTCTCATACTAAGTACCTTAAAACTTCACAAAAGATTTTTTTTTTCCAAATCTACAAATAAGAAATATTAAAAAATTCCTTATGATCCCAATATATAACATATAAATGAAAATAGTTATGATATTGATACTAACTAATATTAATATTATACTCATTCTTAATATGTGAACATGGATAAAGTCAATTATCTTAATAAACCTAATCAAAAATTTCCTATCACCAAACCTAAGAAGCCCTCCATTGAGGAAAAAATTCTTAAATATACTAAAACTAATTATCTTCCATCTTTATAACCAACCACTAGTGATGATACCTCCACACAAGTGGACCCACACCTAGTTCCTCCATTCCTACAAAGAACACCATTTCTAATCAAGCCAAGCCTCATGCTAATTTGTATTCCAAACTTAATTAGATACTTTTTGATGAAATTCCACTCATGGAATTAGTTAGAAATTTTCCTTATCATCATAAATTCCTTATGAAACAACTACAAGGCATAAAAGAGCCCCAATCTAATGATTTAGAGACACCTATTGTATCTTCTAATTATCCTCCACCCATAAAATTTCATGCTATTGAAATGATTTATTCTTCCACAAACCCATCACATAATTCCATGAAGATGTTATGATTGATGATGAGATTATTTTTAGACTTCATGATCCACCAGTCTTTATTAAAATTGACATCAATAATACCTTAATCAAAAAAGTCTTGGTAGATGAAGGCTCAATAATTAATGTTACCTATCTTTGGCTAATCTAAAAAATTATATATTTAAAAGAAAACATTAAAAAAAAATTCCTTAATTGTCATGGATTTCATAAACACACCAAAAACCACTTGGTTGTATTTATATTCCTCTAATAATTAGACCTAAAACAATTCAAACCAAACTTATGGTCCTTGATCTTCCTTTATCTTATAGCTTGATTTTAGGATGTCTATGGACTCATAAAATGAGAGTTATTACATCATTTGGTAGCCAATGTATCAAATTTATATATGATGGAAATTGTTATAATAATTAAGTAGATCTAAATCCTTAGATCATACAAGTTCCAAATCTTAAATCTCAATACATCATTCCTATGATTACTCATATTAATAGTCCTCCTATTCTTGAATTCATCAAAATTCATTCTAATTTGCATGTCATTCTGGTAAAATCTAACTTTTAATGACCTAATTAATTTCAAACCATTTGTAATACCACTCTATTACCCCCTATATAGTAAAATGGATCCCTCCTCTATTTCCACAAGATTGCACCATTCTATTAATTAATGATACTAATAATAGTCCTTCCCATGTAATTCATATGAATATTCTTACATATAATTTTACTTCAATTTTAATAAATAATGAGTGGCCAAAATATTTCAATATCCTTTAGTTATGTCTCATCACACTTTTAGTAACATAGGTGTATCTACTACCAATATCCATACTTAAACTGATGCATGCACTATTTATCTGTTGGGATCATTTTTGATCCAAGGTAATTAGTTTATTATGTTTTTATTTTTATTTATTATGGGTTGGTTTCACCCATTTATTGGTTTTTTAACTAACTCTTTTTGTAATCTTTTAATCTTACCATTGTATAAAAATAAAATATATGAGATTTTACATTGCTTTTTCCAAATATATTTTTGTATCATTCCTCCTGTTCTTGGATATCAGTGGTATAAAATCTATGGAGAAAATTTTGAAGGAGGAAAAAATTGAATAAACTTTTAGAAGAATGAGGATAAGGAAGGCAATGTTGATCAAAAGAATATCAAACCAAAGCAAAGTGAAAGAAATCAGGGGGTACTATATCCTCTTGTGGAGGATCAAATTTAACGATGCATTGGATTTTTGAATCAAGAACTTTAGAAATATTATCATCATATTTTAACTTTTACATAGTCAAATAATTAAAATCCACATGCCTCTCCAACCATGGATTACCTTCACTTATTTTTGACAACACCATATTTGAATGGCAAACCCTATGACTAAATAAATAGCATGTTGTTAGCTTAAGCTTTTGAGCACCATAGGAACAATAGTCGATCTTGAATTTCACATTAAAAGAAACAAAGCCATTTTTCACTAGATTTTATAGAACAATATAATGCATATGCAAGAAGCTCATAGCCCTAGCATGTGGTAAAGTGGATTGAAAAAAAGGGACAAAGTGAGTTCATCATGATTGTTGGGAATGTAATTAAAACTTTATGAATACAAAATCTTATCGAGTGAAAGGAACATAAGTATCACCATATGTATTTACCTTTTTGCATGGGACCTATAGGAAATCAACAAAGGAAAAGGTGTAGTTTATTTTTACATATAAAGTGAAAATATTTTCTAGTGAAGAAAATTTTATGTTCTCAGTTTTGAAAAACCAAGAATATTTGTAATAATTTGTCTTAATTTTATCAACTTGGTTAATGGTAAGTTATATGAACCAATTTTGGTATTCATTTGTCATAAGGGAGGTCAAGGGTTCAAAAACCCATTAAAATTTTATTTTTTAACCTTATTTTTTATTGAAAAGTACAAACATTGGATAAATAAGGGTGTAATAGGAGTTATAAGGTGTAATTTTTTTTCAAGTCCTAGGATTCTCTTATAATCAAAAGTTATTTCAAAGGTAAAGGTAAAACCTTGATAGCATTCCTTATTTTTTTGTGTTTTACCATGGCTAAAATTTTGAGCTTGATTTCTAAAAATGGATGCTTAACTCCTAAAAATTATAAGGAATGATCAATGAACATGTAAAATACATTAATCTTCAATAATTTGTGGAAAGTAGTTGAAAAGATACCAACATTGCCCACCAATGCCATAAAACTTTCAAAATTTCATAAACATGACAAACATGCCCTTGCTTTATTGAAATCAACTTGTAGTGCACAAGTTATAAGTCACATATAGGCCATCAAGTCTAAAGTTTGGAAATCATGGAAAGATCCAAAGGAATTATATCATAAACAACTTGATTACAATAAAATTGATGTTTTTATGTATTTAATCAATACTAAACTAAAATATGATGAAGATGTTTTATAATAGGTGTCACAAATTAAGAATTTAATATAAGAATATAGAAACTACTAGTGAGAAAATTGATGATAAAATTCTCATTTCTATTATTTTGAGTGGCCTTATATATAGCTATAGGAAATTTTTGGAAATGTTACAGATTAGTGATAAGATTAAAAAATCTACTTTTGATTCCATTTTGTGAGTTTCTCACTCAAAATGAGTGATAATTTGAAAATAAGAAAGAGAACCTACTGAGGAGGCTCACTATACCAAAATAGGTAATCCATTATATGAGCACAATAGAAAATATTTTTTGAAACACTTTTCATGGCACAATTCCAGACATAAGAATCATTCTATACATAGGGATCATTCTGGTTCTCTAAAGCATAAACATCACCCCAGTTCTTAGAAGCATGAACATCACTACAAACATTCACATGGACACAAGCACAAACACATGCATTTTCCTTCATGTGGCTATTCTTCCTCTAGTTTTAGTAGACATAAGAGAATATGCTATAATTATGGTGGCATAGGACACATCTATAAAGAGTGCCCCTATAAAAAAATTCCCTCTCAACATTGACAAAAGGCAAAATAAAATATTATTGGTCACTCTAGTTATTATAGTCACTCTTCTAGTTCTTCTTCTAGCTATTCTTCTACATATTATTTTAATGGATGGGATGACTATGAAGTTTTTTGATTCAAAATTGATGACTATATATTTTGAGATGGTAACACACCCATCTTGTGTGAGTTATTAGGCTCAAGATTAGGATTTGATTTACTAGCATTTTTTGGCTTGTGTACTTTGTTTTCATAGATCTAGTGTTGATATGATCTTTTATGTGGAACATTTTAGTGGTTTGCACTTGGTTTCTTTATTTCATGGTTTCTCACCTCTCACTTTATCAGGGGAGAGAATATTGCATATTGGATTTTGATCAATCATTAGTAGTTATGGTATGAGTCAACATTGAGTTACTAGTATTGTTAGTATTGAGTAAAGGATTGTAGGAGATGTTGGTGATTGTTGGGCATCAGTTTGAGATGTACCATACATAGTACCAAGGTAATCACTTGTTGGATAGATTATATGTGAAGATTGATGTATTTGGATAAATAAATATCTTATTCTAATTTGATGTAGGGATGATCAGGGCATTGATCAGTCTAGGATGCATAGTGTACTAGTTGTAGTTGTAGTAGAGTCTACTTGGATGAATCACAGTTCATTGCTTTAGTCTTTCTATACCCCTTTGGATCAAAGGGGAGTTTTTTGGGATCATTTTTTATCCAAATTAATTATTTTTTTATGTTTTTTTGTGTTTATTATGGGTTGGTTTCACACATTGGTTGGTTTTATAACCAACTCTTTCTGTAAGCTTTTAAGCTTACCATTGTACAAAAATAAAATATATGAGATTTTACATTGATTTTTTTGAATATATTTTTATATCATTCCTCCTATTCTTGGATATCATTATCCATCTTATGATAATGCCTACATTATGTCTCAAGATAAATCTTGATATTTATATTTCATGAATTATCAAAATACCTGAGCTAAAATGCATGAATTTAACCATGATGTTCATTTCATTCATATATCATCTGATATTGAATCAAAACATGAAGGTTGTACCCCTAAAAATCCACCCTTATTATATACTTCATGGGTTGTCCAAGAAATTTTTACACCTAAAACATTTGATAATATTGATCAAATTGATACCACTCAATCAACATTTTTAGAAATAAACATTATTAACCATATTGATAGTGTTCACATTGTTTCTCATATTTTTGACTATGTCAACCAACCTAACATAATTGAATCATCTATATCTTATGGAATCAGCCATAACCAATATATGTCTGATATAGTTATTTCCAACTCATTCCCTCTAGTAGCTTATATTGATTAATTTAATATAATTAATCATGTTCCTATTATATCTCAATCTGCATAAGCTTTTTTGAACACCACTATATTTGATTATATCAATCATATTGATACAATAAACTTAAATTATCTATCTTATACTCAAAATTTCAACATTACTATTGTCACTTGGATTTTCACCCTTTGTAGAGATATCTCGTCTCTCCTCATCCAAGTGGCACAATTGAAACACCTCTAGGCTTGTGGGTAGCCTAAGGATGAGGTGAATCTCTAGATACGGATAGCTCCCTTGATGTACCACTTTGGATCATAACTACACCTAAAATTTGGGGTACCAAAGGGAGAGATAAAAATAAAAGTAATCTATCTTAAGGGAGGTGATACAAAAAATAATTTGATGACTTCTAACTAGCTGCATGTTACACATGAAACCAAGAGACTAACCAAACATACACTTCTCCAATCTGCATCTTCTCACATAAATATTACATTATGAGGTTATGAATGAATTTTTATAATATGAAGAGTAAACAAGAGGAATTTAATGGAAATAATGAATAGAATAAATCACTCAACCTTGACACTTCCTAAAACACTTCATATGCCCTACAAGAAGAAGCTTTCCAACTACAAATAGGATGAAACAATGAGACAACATGCTAGAGAAATCATAGTTATCACTATGAAATATCAATAATAAAAGTAAAACAAATTATTAATAGTCATTAATACATAAAAATTAGTAGTCTTATTGATCAAATGGTATGAAAATGAGAAGGGCTTCACTATACTTAGGTGGGGCATAAGTTATAATAGACGAAATGGCTAGTTCTTATAGAACTTGAGAGAGAGAGAGAGATAGGAGAAGAGATAAGTACATAGGTCATAATAACACTTTTAAATATGATAAAATTAGTTACTTGTGAATGAGAATAGGATATGGGATTAACCATGTAAGTTTAGTAAGAAAAAGTGGCTCTCCAAGTCATGAAACTCTTATAAAGTGGCATGAAAGTTCTTATTTTAGATCAAAAAACTACCTTCATTATTTGGACCTATTTGAACATAAAAAAAATTGATTAGTTACACTTATTATTATTGGAATTAAGGGGGATTATTTCATACATGCCTCTCCATGCATTATTTGTAGTCTTGGTCATCTAGAATCATCAGGAAGTGAGCCATCATCATTTGTAGTCCAAATAACTCTTATTTCATGCACCATGCACACTTGGCCTCCAAAAAGGAATTAATTTTCTTTTAAAATAAATGGGAGGGAGTTAATTAAACTTTTAAATACCCTACATGGTCTTAGAGTCACCAGACACACCTTAAAATCAACACACTTGAAGTTTTTCACCCTTCTCACTAGCTTGGTCACTATGCTAGTTCTGATTGGCTAAGATGAAACAACTAGTTGAAGCACTTAATATTTATTAAAAGGAATTAAATTGACATGGGTAGTTATATTAAGTCATAATATTACCTCCAATGTGATTTACATCTCTTCAACCCTCCTATAACCTACACAATGCACAAAACTATCAAGAAAATCCCATTTTGCACTCCATATGTACAATTCCATACAACTAATCCTAATGAGGAGTATATTGAGAGAGTATTATAAAGTATATAATCATAATTATAGGAAAAATATTACACTATAGTATTTGATCATCGTCATCTTCCCAATCAGATCCTTATAAGGGTTTAATAAGGGTTTTAGATAGTTTGACTTTTTAATCATTATTCATAAAAAATGATGTTAAAATTGCAAAAAAATTCCAAAATAATGATATTTATGACCCATAATAACACATATAAACTCCTTTGTCAGCCATGCATAGTATCATGAAAGATGTGAGTATTCAAAACTAACCTATCAAGATCTTCCTTCCATTTCCTGAAGGTCTATGTTAGTTTTGAGCCAAAAAATGGATTTCCTTATGACTTACCTTCATAAAAAGAGATTAAAAATTTCTATTATGACCTTAAAAATATTATCCAATATTATATAAATAATATTTCATGCTATTAGTGTGAGTGACTTCCCATTTGGCCTTAGGCTTGAACCTTGCCTAACAGGCCTATCTGCACCTTTGAAAATTTAAATATCCATATAAGTTTTATCCCATATACAAGATGATTTTAATGTTTCCATATATGTTTTTTAACTTAAAAATTAAACTTAAAACCTTAAAATTACTTATTCTCATCTCCTCTTCTCATTCACCAACTAGGCCTAATTGAGACCCTAGGGTTTGACTGCATACGGTTGTCCACCAATAATTCTTAGTGTTTTATCATCAATATTGGGATAAATTAATGTTTTTTATATCTCAATATAGGTTAATAAATCATCCCAAATCATCATATTATGTTTTTAAGGCACCCAACACTCATTTAGGTCACATTTTTTCCATTCCTCACCTCTGTGCATGCTTAAAGTAGCCTACCTATGAGATAAAAAATAGGATATGTTACATAATTTTTAAAGAAAAAAAATTATATGAGGGTTTTACTTGGGTCATGAGGACCCTATGTACAAAAATTCAGGTCAAAATGACCTCTCTAGTACCTTCAAATGTATAAAACCTCAAGGCAAACTTTTTAAGTGTTGACTATGTGTAAAAAATGCATATGGACTATATATTGTCCAATTTGGAGATATACTACCCCTATTTTCATGATATAATTATAATTTAATATTTTTATAAGCATGATTAATATGTTTTATAACCAATAATTACCCTAAACTATCCCTTTCTTCCTCATAGGCCTTCCAAATGGTAGGGATTTAGTGTAAATGTTAATTGTGTTTTGCTCCAAGCATCATAATTTTAGGTGATTTTTCATGTTTTATGTCTTTAAATAAGTTTATAATCCCTATTAAAATATTAAAAAACTTATTTCATCTATTATTATACTCATTTCACACTTTGGAGGTTGAAAAGCTCTCTAGACTAGTCATAGGTAGTTGACTATGTTACCCTATTTATAGGTGTGAATTACCTTCTTGGGATAATTAAATTGATATAGGGTCATATTTAATCACTAAAGTACATTCCAAGTCTCCTTTATTAACCTATTACATATACCTTCCATGTCAAATACTTAGGATATCCCTCAACCAAGTCACTATCAACATACAGTCACTTATAGCTAATTATATGCTATTATCTGGACCTATAGGTGTTACATATGACCTAGGTATTTAATGTATGATTTATTCCATCCTTGAAACTTTACACACCATGCCATAAATATAATTTTCATGTACATGCTTTAAATTAGGTCAATCACCAAGGTATCTAGTCTATTCTCCATAATGACCCTACAACCAACATGTAAGTGTTAATTTTGTGATGAGGGAGACCTATAAGTGGTACTAGACCTTGAACATCACTGATCAACTTGCATTGGTGGCCTCCATGAACCTTTGGTATCCTTTTAACTCCATGAGGCCATTAAAAACATAATAATATGCCTTAAAACACTCTAAAATGTTATGGTCACTTTATGTCTTCAAACACTGTAGACTTTACTACCTATAAATAGTGGTTCAGGGGGCATCTTTGGACCTCCTAAAAATTGACTTCCACTAATCCTCTTGACTCCTTATTTTTCAAATAATTTATCCTTCATGGAGACTACAAATTTTGATCATATATATGCCTCAAAAGTGTTGAAAACCATTGTTTTATAACATGATAAAATGGCTTTAGGCCTCTATTTTGCCAATTTAAGGATTTGATCCCTGAACTTGTACTCATCACTTTTGAAGGTGGTTTTCAACTTTGTTTAGTAGTCTATCTTTATTGGAATGTATTTTAGGATACTTTTTACATGTTATAACTTAAAAAGGGATTAATTATTGGTTTTAACACCTCTATACAAGTACCTCTACTCTCTATCAAGGTACCTGTAGGTGAGCAATATCATGCCTATAGGCAGTGAGTGATAATGCAAGTAGAAAACATGAATTCTCATGTTCAAATGAGTTTTTATATCCTTATTTTATCCCAAATATAATATTCTCACTATAAATGACATTGTTTATCTTCAAAAACTCTTCTTCCAATATGATTTTCTTCATGAGAACATCTGTAGGTAAGCGTTCTGAGTTGCTTGTAGGAAGTGAGCAAAAAGGTTCATATGTTTAAGGAGATTTCCTATATAGTGAATTAATCTACCTTAAATTGTGTTTAGATGAAAAATAAATATTTTTATAATATAAATACAATCTTCACACTTAATTTTCAACATTGAACCCTTTTGAAGGCACCTAGCTGATTAGTATGGCAACTATATAGTAGACTGGCTGTATGGTGACTTATGATTGCACCTTCATGGATAATTTATTGGATAATTATTCCATAAATGTGAGGGGTTAATAAAACATGTAAAAAATCATAACATACTTATTTCCACCCTCTAAAACTACTATCAAATTAGGAAGACATGGAAAATGGTAGAAAGCCACCTACAACATAAACAAGTGCTTCCTCTTACAACTTGAGATGATTTGCATATCAAAAAACTTTGAAACAATAAAAAAAATAATGGGTAAAATTATATTATGGATTAAAAATCATATGGAAACAACATAAATTGGTGAATTGTATGATTTTTTCCCAAAACAAGGCAAAACCTATAGGGTGCATAAATTAATAGTCAAACTAGATAGTCTAACTTCTTAGGAATGGTTCATAAAGCACATGACACCATTAATTTTAAAAAAAGCAGAAAATTTAATATTATTAAGTATATAATACACCCCCAAGATCATTTTTCTTGAAATATCTCATGTTGACCATACCAAGTACAAATGTAAAGACTGTTTTTGCTTGCCAAGCCTAGTGGAAGGAGAGATAAGTGATTTTATTCATTTTTTTGAGTTTATAATCAAATTTAGAAATAAAATAAGTGTTTGGAAAACCAAGGGACACTATTTAAATGTACCCAATTTTAGAAATTAGTACAAGTCTGTACAACTCAAGAAAACTCCTCTTTTTTCAAGAAAATTACCTCTTTTTCTAAATAAGATGCCACTTTTCAATAATTAATTGTTGAATAAAGGATAATGGGACACATGGAATGTGAAATAACATTTTTTAACCTTAAAATTTCCAAATTAATCTATAAAAGTCATTAAATGCCCCTTTTTAACCTCAAAATGACTCCTAGACTAAAAGGATTATTATGACTAAGGACCAAGGCTAATTTATCATTAAATGATGTCAATTTACATATAATACACATATTAAATAATAATAAACCCTCTATATACCTCTAAAGATCAATTTTTTTCCTATAGCAGCCCCAATTTGACTTTTAGGGTCAAATTTGGTCAACAAATTAGTGACTCATAGGGGTAATATGCCTACTATACTAACTAGATCATTATCCTTATCAATACATTGGGATTAGGGAGTCATATTAAGTATAAAACAAAATTAGGATTCCTTAGACCACTTGACAATCATGCTTTGATCAAGACAATACCACTTGACTACTTTAACTACACAAAATAAAGGACACACATGAAGCAAAACAAACACACTAACATGACACAAATGTGCCCAAAGCACTTAGAAAAAATAGGAATCAAAAAAATATACACAAAAATTAAAAATACCTCCCTTTCCAAGATCAAAATGAAATTTTCTTGCATCTCTTTCTTAATGTGATGAATCATGGTGCTAAACATTTTTCTCTTTGGATTGAACACTTGATGGATCGGACCTATTTCTTGGAACTTCAATTTCTATTCTATAAATTAGATCATCTTCAAATATGTCACCAATGTAAAATTATTCCTCTTGGCCTTGTACACATACCTCATATTTCTACCTACTTTTCATCTCATGATCAACTTGAATCTTCTTTGTAGGCATGATTTCAAGAGGAATGGTTTCTTATTCATTGGAATATTGAGGCTAATATAAGCTTGTTTTGATCTCTAAAGGTTGATGTGAACTTTGATCTTTCTTATCCATGAAATTTTGAACAATGTAATCTTGCTTACCATCACTTGTAATCATCTCCAAAGAATTTGTATACCCCTTAGAGACTCAAAATCATTTCAAATGTTTTCAAACTACTACGATAAGTCCTCATCTTCTCTTTGATTAGCATCATGAAGGGTAAAAATAAGGGAAGATCCTTCATCCTCTTATTTAGAATCCAAAAGAAATTTAACCAATATTTCTTCTTCAATACAAGGCATTCTTCATCATCAACCAAACAAAAATACTCAACACAAGGGCTCACCTCTTACTTAGTATTTAGGACCTATTGAGGGACCTCTTAAGGGATATCAAGTTGTATCTTAGATATCATAATTTTATCTTAGTTCTCAAAGGCTATAAGATCCTCCATCTTGGTGATGCTAAGACTAGGAATCTTGAAATTTGGTGACCTAGCCCAATAAGGCTACCAAGGAGTTTCACTTTCTTCAATCAAGAGTTATGAATTTTCCTCAACCAACTAATCCTCTTTAATTTCCCATACCATAGGTCCATCAATGAAAATGGTGATGGGGTGAGGACAAGATGAACTAGTTAGTGGAGGTGGAACATAGGACTCAAAATCTTATTGGGAATGCATTATAAGGGATTCTTTTGGGAGCTCTTGAGGAAGGGGAGGTAGACCTTGGGTTAAGATATATTGGTTATCTTCCTTCAACTTGAAAATCACTTCATTCCATCACACCTTGACTTAGCAATTTCATCCTTGACTCTAGCTCTTAAATTTTATTGGATAGGTTCTCTTGGAAAATTATTTCTTTAAGTTCATAGGAATCATCATGACAATAAGGAATACAAGAGGGCTGACATGGAACACAAGAAACTTCTTGAGGAAGGGTGGGAAGGACTTGTAAATTATCAACTTCATTCTCAACTTCACACTCCTTAACAATGTTTTTATCCTCTTTCTTTCCCCATGATTCCAATATCTTACTCTAGCTTAGGATTATAAGTCTTCTCTTGAGGTGGTGATGTAATTTTAAGAGTGGGTGAAGTGTTAAATAAACTTAGATTCTCCTTAGGCTTAGATTCTACACCTTTTATCCAACTTGGAATTTCATATCTAGAGGTTTATTCTTGAGGTGGGGATGTAATGGGAGAGGGAAATGAGGGATTGAATTCTACTTCATTTTCTACTAACATGGACTGATTCATTTTATTATTGGACAAATCAATCTAACTATCAAGATTAAATTCAAAAATAAGGTTTCACTTTTTAACTCTCTCTTTCAAATGATGGGGAAAAGGATGACTTTGGTAAGATTGATTGGGCTCATGAAGAGGGCTCAAATAAGACTGATGAAAATCTTGGGGAAGTGGATATGAAGATTGATAGGTTTGGTGAGGTTCCCTTTCATGAATTCTTATCTTATCCTCTAAGGAAGAAACCAAGCCACTCACATCTATCATCTCACTTGTAATCCTTTGCCAATTGGATCTCTAAATAGGTTCCCACTCTCTTTTGACCATATCTAATGCATATCACACCTTATGAATGACATGTCTAGGAATCTCTAGACCATGTCCCCTTTTTGTGTTAAGGTCTAACATATACTTCTCATAGCCTAAAAGATTTATTGAAAGTGGAAATGGATTGACTTGAGAAGTTACTAGGTTGACTAGGAGCAAGATATGGAGAAGGCTGATTGTAGGGTTGATAAACTTCATGAATGGGTTTATAGGTGTCATATTTGAGTTGGTATGAGTCATATTGGAATTGATATTGGTCATGATATGGTTGATAAGGGATGATATAGGCTTAATATATATCACCAACTTGTGTAAAATAAAACTCAACACCCAAGTTAGCCATAGGCCTTCATTGAAATCAAGAACATAAAGAAATATATTACTAATAATATTCAAAAGGAAACTTAGGAGCCTCCAAAGGCTGATTATTAAAATACAACACTAAAAATATTTCAACCTCTTAGACTAAGAGTGTCACCGGGCATACCAAAAACTATTATCACTTAGATTTTTACCCTTTAAGGAGATGTCTTAGCTCTCCTCATCCAAGTGGCACAATTGAAATAACTCTAGGTTTTTGGGTAGCCTAAGGATGATGTGAATCTCTAGATAGGGCAAGCTCCCTTGATGTACCACTTTGGATCACAACTACACCTAAAATTTGGGGGACAAAAAGGAGAGAGAAAACTAAAATAAATTTATCCTAAGGGAGGTGATTCACCAAATAATGATATGACTTCCAACTAGATGCATGTTACACATAAAACCAAGAGACTAACCAACATACACTTCTCCAATTTACATCTTCTCACATTGATATTAAATTATAAGGTTATAGATTAATTTTTAGGCTAAGAGGACTAGAAAAGAGGCCTTGAATTTCACTAGTGAATATACTAACTCACTCAACCTTGACACTTCCTAGGACACTTCACATGCCCTGCAAGAAGAAACTTTCCAACTGCAAATAGGATGAAATAATGAGATAACATGCTAAGGAAATCATATTTATCACTAATTAAGATCAATAATATAATTAAAAAACACTATAAACAATCATGAAGAGGTAAAAATAAGTAGTATTATTGATCAAATAGTATGCAAATGAGTAGGGATTTGCCATACTTAGGTGGAACATAAGTTAAAATGGCCAAAATGGCTAATTATTATAGAAATTAAGAGAGAGAAGAGAATATAGAAGGAAAAGGGTCACAAGGATACTTTAAAATCTGAGAAAATGATTTACTTGTGCATTATAAGAGGATTTGGTATGAACCATGCAAGTTTAGAAGGAACAAGTGTCTCTCTAAGTCATGAAACTCTTGTGAAGTGGCATGAAAGTTCTCATTCTGGCTCAAAAAATTGTCTTCATGATTTGGACCTATTTTAAAATCCCAAAATTTATTAGGGATAGGTCTAATTATTATAATTAAGGGGGAGGATTTCAATCATGCCTATACATGCTTTGGTTCTAGTCTTGGTCATCTAAAATGATTAGGAAGTGACTCATCATCATCTATAGTCCAAATAACTCTTCTTTCATGAACCTTGCACACTTGGCATCTAAACATGTATTATTTTTCCATGAAAATCCATGGGATGGATTTAATGACACTTTTTAATACCCTCTATATACCTAGAGGCACTAGGCACACCTAAAAATCAACTCACTTAAAGTTTTCTACCCTTCTCACTAGCTTGGTCACTATGCTAGTTTTGAATGGCTAAGATAAAGAAACTATTTAAGGCCCTTAGGAGTTATTATAAGGAATTAAATTTAATTTTTTATCTATATTAAGTCCTAATATTCCCTCTTATGTTATTGGCATCTCTTAAAACCTCCTACAACCTAGATAATGCATAAAATTATCAAGAAAAGACTATTTTGCACTCCTAAAAAGTTTTGTAAAAATAATACTAATGGGGATTATCTTGAGAGATTTTTATACATAATCTAATCATAATTTTTGGAAAAATATTCCATTAGAGTATCTTACTATCCTCATCTTCCCAATTGGGTCCTTATAAGGGTTTAACAAGGGTTTTAGATAGATTGACTTCTTAAGCATTGTTCATAAAAACTTAACATTCAAATTGAAAAAAAAATTACAAAAGAATGATATTTAAGACCCTTTATAACACCTATAAACTCCTTTTTTATCCATACATATTCTTATGAAATATGTGAGTATTCAAAACTAACCTATCAAGCTCTTCCTTCCATTTCCTATAGGTTTGAGTTAGTTTTGAGCTCAAAAATAGATATACTTATGACTTAACTCCATAAAAATATCTTTAAAATTTCTATTATGACCCTAAAAACATGATCCAATAATATATAAATCATATCTCATGCTATAAGTGTGAGTGACTTCCCATTTGGCCTTAGGCTTGAACCTTGCCTAACATGCTTGTCTACACCTTTAAGGATTTAGACCTCCCTATAAGGCTTCTCCCTCTGTTAGATGATTTAATGTTTCCATATATGTGTTTAAACTTACCAATTCACCCTAAAACCTTCCAAGTACTCCTCATCTCTTCTCATTCACTAACTAGGCCTAGTTAATAGCCCTAAGGTTTAACTATATATGGTTGTCCACCAACACTCATTAGTGTTTTATCATCAATATTTGGATAAATTCATGTTTTTATAGATCAATACAGGTTAACAAATCATATAAAATCATCAAATTATGTTTCTAAGGCACCCAACACTCATTTAGGTCACATTTTTTCCATTCCTTACCTTTGTGCATGCCTGAAAGTGGCCTACCTCTGAGATAAAACATAGGATATGTGCCCTAATTTTTTAATAAAAAAAATTATATTAAGGTTTTAATTGGGTCATTATGACCCTTTAAACAAAAATTCAGGGCAAAATTACCTCTCTAGCACCTTCAAACTTCTAGAACCTCAAGGCAAACTTTACAAGCATTGATTGTGTGCAGAAAAGGCATATAGAATGTATGTTGTCTAATTTGGATCTCTTATACCCCCTATTTTCATGATATAATGTTAATTTAATATGTTTATAATCATTATTACTATGTTTCATAACTAATCAATACCCTAAACTATCCCTTTCTTCCTCATAAACCTTCCAAATGGCAATGATTTAGTGCAAATGTTAAATGTGTTTTACTCCAAGCATCATACATATGGGAATTTTTTCATTTTATAGGTATTTAAATTAGTTTATAATACATAATAAAATATTAAAATACTTATTTAACCTATTATTATACTCATCTCACACTTTGGAGGTTGAAAAACTCTCTAGATTAGTCATAGGTAGTTGATTGTGTTACCCTATTTATAGGTGCAAATTACCTTCTTAAGGTTCATTACATTGATATGGGGTCCTATTTAATCCATAAAATAAATAAAAATTATAATTTATTAACCTATTCTATATAAATATGATTTCAAAGACTTAGGATATCCCTCAACCAAGTCACTATCAGCATATAGTCACTTATAGCTGACTGTGTGCTATCATTAGGGCTTGTAGGTGTTACATATGACCTAGGCCTTTAATGTATGATTTATTCCCTCCTTGAAAATTTAAATACAATTAAAAAAATATAATTTTAATTTAAATTCTTTAAATTATTTCCATCACCAAGGTATCTATTCTATTATCCATAATGACCCTACAACTAGCCTGTAGGTGTTAATTTTGTGATGAGGGAGACTTGTAGGTGGTACTAGACCTTGAACATCACTGATCAACTTCCATTGGTTGAATCCATGCCAATTTGGTATAATTTTAACTCCATTAGGTAATTAAAAAAATAATAATATGCCTTAAAACACTTTTAAATGTCAAGGTCACTTTATGTCTTCAAACCCTATAGAATTCAATGCCTAAAAATAATGGTTTAGGGGGCATTTTTGGACCTTCTAATAGTTGACTTCCACTAATACTCTTGAATAATTATTTTGAAAGTATTTTATCCTTAATGGATAATACAAATTTTTATCATTTATATTCCTCAAAACTATTTATAACCATTTTTGAAGATCATGCAAAATGGCTTTAGGCCTCTTTTTTGTCAATTTAGGGATTTGATCCCTGAACCTGCAGTCATCACTTTTAAAAGTGGTTTTCAACTTTGTTTAGTAGTCTATAATTCTTGGTACGTATTTTATGATAATTTTTACATGTTATAAATTAAAAAATGGCTTAATTATTGGTTTTGACACCTCTATACAAGTACTTCTGCTCTCTATCAAGCCACCTATAGGTGAGCAATATTATGAATACAAGCAATGAGTGATAATGCAGGTAGAAAACATGACTTGTGAGATTTAAATTATTTTTTATATACTTATTTGATCAAAAATATACTATTCTCACTATCAATGACATTTTTTATCTCCAAAAACTCTTCTTCCAACATGATTTTCTTCATGAGAACATTTGTAGGTAAGCATTCTGAGTTGCTTGCAAGTAGTGAGTAGAAAGGTTCATTTGTTCAAGGAGATTGCCTTCATATTTAATTAATATCCATTAAATTTTTTTATATTAAATATAAATATTTTTAAAATATTAATACAATCTTCACACTTCATTTTCAACATTGAACCCTTTTGAAGGCACCTAACTAACTAGTATGATAATTATATAGCAGATTGGTTTTATGGTGACTTATGATTGCACCTTCATGGATAATTTATTATATAATGATATTATAAATTTTAATGGGTTAATAAAACATGTAAAAATAATAATTTACTTATTTACACAATCTAAAACTAATATCAAATCAGGAAGACATGGAAAATGGTAGAAACATGCCTACAACATAGAAAAGTGATTCCTCTTGCAAATTGAGATGATTTGCATATCAAAAAACTTTGAAATAATAAAAAAATAATGGTTAAAATTTAATTATGGATTAATAATAATATATAAATGACATCAGTATATGAACTGTACATATTTACGCAAAACAAGGCAAAACCTATACGGTGCACAGATTAGTAGGCAAACTAGATAATCTAACTTCCTAGGACAGGTTCATAAAGCAAAAAAAACCATTCCTCTGAAACCAAACATAAAATTTAAGGTGACTTAGTGTATAATACAACCCCAAGATATTTTTTCTTAAAACCTCTCATGCTGACCATACCAAGTACAAACCTGAAGATTGCTTTTACTTGCCAAGCTGAGTGGAAGGAGAGATAAGTAGTTTTCTTCATTTTTTTGAGTTTATTATAAAATTTATCACTAAATTAAGTTTTTATAATACCAAGGGAAACTATTTAAATGTAAAAAACTTTACAATTTTTTATAAGTCTATACAACTCAAGAAAACTCCTCTTTTTTCAAGAAAACTACTTTTTTCAAGAAAACTTCCTCTTTTTATGAATAACTTTCCAATTTTCAATTATTAAATGTTTAATAAGAATAAATGGAAAAATTTAATGTGAAATAACCTTTTTTAATCTTCACACTTCCCAAGTAATCTGTACAAGTCATTAAATGCCCCCTTTTTAACCTCAAAATGACTCCCAAGACTAAAAGGATTAAAATGACTAAAAACCAAGGATAATGTATCATTAAATGACATAAATTAACATATAATAAACCATATTACATAATAATAAACCCCATATTAACCTATAAATATCAATTTTATTCCTATAGGGGCCCTAATTTGACTTGTAGGGTCAATTTTAGTCAACAATTACCTTAGATGGTAAGGCTACTTCCATCAATCAAATACATTATGAGTTTAAGAACAAAGGTAACAAAATTTTGGATCTTGAATTAGAAGTATAAAACTATGGACCTCTACCCATGCTTCCAAGTGATGAAACCATATTATATTTATTCCATGATTGTGAGCCTCAACTATCACACCAACATCACAAACTTGGCCATTTTCAAGAAAAAACACATTTTTTCAATAACTTTATCGCTAGTATTGATCCCCAAATTCATCATGTATCCAATATTCCTATATATAAAGATAATTTCCAAGATTTAAATTATATTATTATTAAATAAACTATTGAAATGAATTATGGTACCATGGCCATTCTTTGACATATTCTTTTCTCTAAAGAACTTCATCTTAAAGAACATGATAATTATATTCTATTATTTAATAAACACCATGAAGATTTTTATTGGTCATATGAATAAATTATTTTTATTTATGTTATTATTGTGTTCCTAATAACATCACTTATCTTGATGCAAAACCCATGTGTTAAAAACAACTTAAGTTCCCTCCTCATATTTATACCCTATGTCATAAATAAATCATCAAGATTCTAGATGATAAATTTATCAAACCCATAGATGACTCGAAATGGGTTTCCAACATTTTTAATATTAAAAATAAATTCATATTCATAATAAATTAACTATGGTGATTCACATATGTATATAATTTTGTAATCTCAACTTAGCATTTCCTAAAGACAACTTTTCTTTAAAAACAATTGATCCCATTATTGATTATATGGCCAGCTATGAAATGTAATCTCTCATGAATGGTTTTTCAAGATATAATAAGATTAATATCACTCTTAAAGACCAATATATAACTAATTTAACCACTAAACATATAACTTATTGTTATATTAAAATGCCTTTTAGTCTCAAAAATGCTAGAGTTACTTATCAAGATGAAATAACCCATATTTTTCATGACATCATTCATAAAATAGTTAAATCTTATGTGGATAATATTATTTCCAAATAAAATCATTTTAAAAATCATCTTCAAGACCTTACTATAATTTTTTATTGACTCATCAAATACAAAGTTAGACTTAATCCTTGAAAATGTGCTTTTGGTATTTCTTTCAGTAAAATATTAGGACTTATAGTCTCCCTCAGAGGGATTAGTGTATATCCGACTAAAATAAAATCTATAATTAATATGCCTACCCATATTTCCATTCCAAATATATGAACATATCTTGGTAAAATCATGGAAATTTGATGATCTATTCTTGATATGGCTTACTACATCCATTATGTAAATTCACTCCTTAAGAAAGGTATTACTCTTGACTGGATCAATGCATGTAAAAAATAATTTGATAAAATTAAGAAATAAGTACTTCATTTTATTACTCTTATAACACCTTAAAACTATTACCCTATCATCTTATATATTTCATATATTCTATATTAGTTTGGTCAATGCTCATTCAAAAAAATGAAATGAGATGAGAACATGTTATTTCATGTAAATTTTCACTTAAGTTGTAAAGAAGGAGATAAAATAAACTCGATAGGGTATGGCTGAAAAACCTATATTTTTTTGCATGCATTGAATCCAAATGATTTTGATAGATCCTCTTTGGCTTGGGAGGAAGCCCTATAGATAATAAAGCACTAAATAAAACTTGTTTGTTAGATAAATAGTAGGGTGGATGGCCTAGTGATAGCTAGATCCCAAAAGTGAAAGCTTCCATAGGGGATGTCAATCCACACATTTTAAACAATCAAGTTGATAAACTAGAAATAAGTTACTTGAATAAATAATCAAAAGGTACTTAAATTGAATATAAGAAAGCTTGCTATAAAAATAGACTAGAAGTGATTTAATTAGTGATAAACCAATTAATACTAGTGCTAACGGGTTAGGGTATGATTTAAAAAATCAAAAGGGGTTCTGTGAGTGGTCATAAACATAGAAAAGTGGATTTGGTTGGGTGTAGGTGGGTAAAATCAGCTTGCTAGTTTGTCTACCATAAGTGACCATCAACAATTGGGGTAACTATCGGTGGTTGGGTCTAACCATTGATAGTTGACTATGGAATTCTGGGTTTGATCAATAGAAGATGATAGGATTATGTAGATGAATTTTGGGAGTTAGGAAAGTGATATATTGATTATGAAATGTAATAAAAGTACATGAATAGTAATAAATAAGTACTTATCTTACCAAAAGATAATTAGGTGGGTGGTTGACATAGTTAACCTATTAGTGGAATTTGGCCTGATTCTATTAGAGTAATGGTACCTAAAAGCTTAGTTGAGAGACAAAAATAATTTGGATCTTAATAATATGGTTGATAATGATTGATAATGTTGATGATGCTAATTGACTTGATTGACCTAAAAAATAAAAATCGTGAATGCCTAAGCTCTTGATAATTATTTCAAATGGATTTGACCTCCTAGGCCTCTCTCTCTTATAGGCATAAGCAAGAGGTGGAAATAAAGGTATAACTAGGTCAATCTAAATATAATTTGTGCATGAAAAGGTTCAAAACATAAATTAGACAAGTTATATTTAAAAAAAGGGTTGGTAGAACTTGCATGCTCTTGGTGAGAAAGTGGATCCTGACCATCGATGGTCAGGGGTTCCCAAGGCTAACCATCAATGGTCAGGGTCCCCAAGGATAGGGTCTCGAAGGCTAGGGTTACCTAGTTAGGTAAAATTAAGTGTAAATTATTTGTTTTATGCCTAATAGGTGTATGTTGGTCCTAAGAGGGTCTAAGGGTAATTTTAGGGCTACTTTGACATTTAGAATTGTAGGTGTGAAGATTTTTGGTGTCTACATTTTTCCCATTTTTGTTGTGTAATTTGCATGAATGAGATGCAAAATAAAAACAAAGTATGGGTCATGGGTCTAGTTTCCTTGAGAGTGGGAGGAGGTGTTCCCCCTCAAATCAAGATTCAGTGAGGTGAAGCTAAAATGGGTATGGGTTTGATAAGTGGTAGATGGTGAGTCACTAGGTGGTTACATAAGGTTGGGCATTTGAGATGTAAACATGAACATAAAATGAAACAAAAGGTGTAATATCCAAGATTATACGTAGATGAAGTTGTTAATATTGGTAAAAATAAGGGTCAATGATAATAAGGATAAGGGATGAGTGAACCACATAACCACCTATAGGCATGGTGGCTGAAAACACTCATAAATGCCTAAGTGATATCTATGTATCTGGTGGGTATCCAAAGTAGGAAGTGCTCTTGGGGAAAACATAAATGGGTCAACTATCATGGGTATCTATGGTAGGAAGTGATCCCATTGATACATAAGTGGTTTAGTATGTGTGAGGTGGCACAAAATGTAAAAGGGTCAACATGGCAATGTTGTCATTATGGCCAAAGGACCAAGCAATAAGTGTCATAAAATTGTGCACCAGATGGGCCAAAATAGACCAATAGTGAGGTGATGAGGTGGTTAAGTTGGTGGGAGAAAGGCACCCCTAAAGTAGGCAAGACATTGTGTAGCTATATTAGGATTTTGGAGGTTTTAGGTAAAAATTGAAATTGGGGGTTTAAAGGGTTTCCTAACCATTGACTGTCAAGGTCCCCAACAAGTGACTGTCGACAGTCACCCTAACCATTGATGATCAAGGGAAACCCTAAAAATCTAGGGGGTAAAAGTAAAAAATAAAAGTTAATTTGCCATTTTAACTATTGGGCATTATTTGAATGAGACCTGAGTGATATCAACACTTTACAAGGAAGGTATTTGTTGAGGTGGGTGTTGCTCATTGGCCACAGGTGTGGGTCTAAGATGTAGGGAGCATGAGGATGTGGCCAAGCACCTACTCATGGGATTAGACCATGAAATATGTCATATAATTAGGTAGGGGTGAATTTAAATTGGTAGTGTAGTTAGATTATGCTATTTGGAATTTTCTTGGGTTGGGTAGGTGTGAAAATTATTGTTTTGGCCTATGTGCCTTAGGTAGGGTTTTTGGAGGTTTTGGTTAACATGGTGGGTATGGAAATTGGTTGGAATGTTAGCTAGGTAAGGTTTTTAAGTTAGTGTATTTCAAGCTTGGTTATGGTTTTAGGCATTTTATCCATGGAATGCCCATAGGTGAGTGTCGATAGTTAGGTCTGACCATCAATAGTCAACACCTTAGGAACTAGGGGTCCCCAACCATTGGTGGTTAGCATGACCGCTGATAATTAACCATGATAAGATGGGTTTTAAAGGTGTTTAAGGTTTAGGCATGGTTTTGGCCTAGAGTCTAATAGTTAGGTTAAGACAAGTGGTTAGGCCTAAAGTTCCATTAGCTAGGATGGGTGTAAGGGGTAAGTGAGGTCTAATATGTCAGGGTTAGGGACACATTGAAAATATAGGTTAAGCTAGAATAGTTGGGGTCTAAGCTAATATTTTTTATTTTATGTAAGTTTGAGAGTAGATACATATGCATAATAATGTGTCATAGATCTTCCCTATGGTAAATGAGGGGATGATTGTCAATGATTGGGCACATATGGAGGTAGTAGGGCTAGGAATGATGAGGCACTACGAGTAGTGCCTAGACATGCATCCATGATAGTACCATTCATCAAGATATGGGATCCTACTACTAATACCTTCTTGATAATGATCAAGGAGATGACTATTCTCTTAGAGGATGTCCATAGTATCACTTGATTCCCACTATGTGGTGAGGTGATCTACCAAATTAAGCAAGAGGAGAAAGATGAGTATGCAGAGTAATTATATGGAGATGATAGTGATCAGGTTTATTGGAAATTTAGAGGGTTTAGTTATACAACACTATATGAGAGGGATCCTGAGGAGAGGAGACTTATGATGATGTTGACGATCATGGTTACTTACTTTGGGTTTCTAGATTCTAATAGTGAGAGATTCTCCTATGTATTGCTAGCTATTTTGGTTGAGCTATTGCTTGGGAGGACAATATTTGGTTGGGTCCTAATACTACTAGTCCAAATTTACAAAGATTTATGGGGATTTAGACACCATAAGAGGTATGGAATTAGTGTGGGAATGGTTCTACATTGTTTGGCCTATAAGCACATTTGAGTTCTAAGGTTGATGGGATTGTCATGGATGGGGTACACATATCTAGAGTTCCTTGTGGGATTTACGAGGTGGAGGGATGACTACGCTACATCAAGGGCTTGAGGTGGATCACATGATGTTGAGGGGTTAAATGCTACCCTAGGTATATTGGTAGTTTTACACATCATATGGAGACCATACCTATAATTCCCCATCTTGCCAAGCTATAGGAGGGAGACCCTTTCTATATAGAGATATAGGTGGATTATTGGCCATCGAGAGGGTGAGGTTGTGTTGACTCCCTTTGATTGAGTGAAATGATAATTTGTCTTATTATAGGGTGTACTAGGTCCACATACATGATATAGGATGCATGACTAAGAGGTTCAATTATCGGTGCCCCAGCCTATTTAGATAGTTTTGGATGGTGGGTTTGAGGAGCTTCATATTAGGGCTCCCATAGATGATGAAGGGTATATAGATAAATACATGGATTGGTACCAGCCTATCTATACAACTATAGATGTGGGTGAAGATGATGGAATGATGGAACTGATGGATGTAGATCTAGCTAGCTAGGATGCACAAGTAGGGATAGTGTTGACTATAGTCTAGGCTCAAGTATAGGTTTTGCAAGGATAGGTGCCCACATTACAAGGCTAGATTTAGGCATTATAAAGGAATTTCACTATCATTAAAAGTGTGAGAGATATAATCAGGTAGGTATAGCATTAGCAAGGGGACCACCAGACATAGTGCCTTGAACATGCTATCTAGCTACCATTATAGAACTCAGATATTGTGAGGAGATGGTATTAGACTAGCTACCCTAGGCTATGAGGTATGAAGAGTGCATAGTGAACTTGGCCAATGGGCCATTAGTATCTACTTTGAGTTAGTGGGTTTATATAGTGGGATAGATAGGGGTACCATGGGGACCACTACCAAGTATAGGTGTAGGCATGGATGGGACTAGTGGTAGTGGTATGTTGAGATATGTTGTTTTGATGTATTATTTTGATACCAACCTATGAAATAATGTATCAAGATGTATATGTTTTTGATAAAACTCAACATATCATGACATGTATTATTTTTTGGTGATTCGATATATATGATGGATGATTATGATGTTATATATGATAGTTTCTTATGGTTTATGATTATGGCTTATGGTTTTGATCTATGTTTATAATATTTTACTTAGTAGCTTATGCATGTGGTGTTTTGATTATGTTTATGGTTATGATAAGATATGTTATGGATTGATACATGTTAGGTATTTATTGATGGTTATATGGGTAAAATGGGAAATGGAATATGCCCTAATGTTTGGCTCAGCTATTTGTTTTATGCTCGTGATGGTGTAATGACATGTTTATGTTTTATGATGTGATTGATATTCATGGTTTGTTATGATATATTTACATTGTGTTTAACTCATTGATAGATAGATTACATTACTTGTTGGTAGAGTTCATGATTTTTATGTTTTTGAAGTGATGTTTGTTATTTATGCTCATAGTGATAGGCCTACATAAACTAATAAAAGATAATAAAGTGAACATGATGCCTTTTCATTGGTAAAGATTGACATAAAACCCAAAGTTGGATTGGCTTAGTGAAAACAATCTTTTCCTATACTTCATATTAATATGCATATGTTGATAGATAGGGATCCAAATCACATAGTGTCAAGTAAGCTCATAGTCCCATGCATATGATATGTGAAAGGAGAATGGGTGAAACTTGAACCATTAGGGAGACTAGTATGCCTTTTCTATAGGTATCCAAAGAGGTAGTATAAATAAGTCTGTGCCCATATATAAAATGTAGACTGATCGATGCAAGAAGTCTACTAAGGAGAGCCATTTTTAGATTTCCAAGATTACTATTATTATGAACGCTAATTATGGATTTCAAAATTCTTTTGCTTTCTTTTAATTTTAATTTTAATTTTGTTGTTTTCTTGAGGGTCAAAGAATCTGATCTATGCAAGAAGTTTCCAAGAAATTGATAGCTTTTCTAAATGGTTTACTTAGCCATCCTTCAAGGGAGTGGTCTAAGTTTATGTACCTAGTACAAATGATTTTGATAGTTATCTTAGAAGGGAGTAGTACACCTTATGTTTTACAATTTTAAGTAAGTTTTCAATAGCTATCCTTCAAGGGGTAGTCTATGAATGCTAAGAATGACCCATGATTTATTTTTTGATATTTGATATTGATTATACTTTTATTTTATTTGCTTATCCATAGACTTACCCATACATGCTCAATAGATTACCTTTATGTGGAAAAACTAAGATGAAATGAAGGCTCAATAGGTCAAAATGAGGTATAGGTGACAATGACCATGGGAACCAATCTCAAGGAGATGGGAAGTATTATGAGAATCATGTCATGGATAGAGACATGGTATCCATAGTTTAAGATTAGGCTATAATTGTGATGGATAATCACATTATTAAATTTTTATTAGTTGCCCCTAAAAAGAGGAAAATGAATGTGGTTGCAAGGGATGAGCTTAAGTTAGATAAATGATGATTATGATCCCTACCTAACAATAAAAGGGACATAGGTGTGAATAATTTAGAGGGTTAGGTTCTAGTTTACCTTTGAGAGAGGATAAATGATAAGCTCTTAATCCATACTTATGGGTAATGATATAAGGTCTAAACCAATTGAAATAAAATTTACCCCTTTTGTTTTTCTCCATATTAATTCCATGTTGGTTTTATTTTAAGACAAGATATCTAATGTTGAATTCTTGGACTTTTATATGTTTGTTATAGGCTCATTTGATTCATTATTGATAGACATGAAGATGAGAAAGAGCATCTAAATGATGCTCATCAAGTAACTCTAGTTGAGTTAAACGTTATTGATGATAATCATTTTTTAAAATAAGGTCATGCAATGATATGTGAAGAAAAGGTATTTGGACTTCAAGAGGAAATACAACATTGTCTCCAAACATGAGAGAAAAAGGCATAGCACCTATAGGAGTTTAGATTCTAGTGTGATATGCCCATAGGGTGAAAGGGAAGTGAAAATTCCAATCCCAACTTGAGGTATTAACCATTTTGATAAGCATGTTGTTAAGGGTTTTATTAGAGGCTTCAACTTGTCCATTTTCTTATGGGAGATAAGGTGACAAAAAGCTAAGTTTAATACCAAATACATCACAAAGGCCTTGAACTTTTTTATTTTTGAAAGATTTGCCATTATCGATGATGATCTTATGGGGAACATAAAATTGACATATGATGTGATGGGTAATAAATTCAAAAATATTTTTAGCTTTTATCGAGATAAGGGGAATAAACTCCACCCATTTTGTGAAAATTTTAGTTACAGTAATGATATAATGATGTCATTTTGAAGAGTGGGGGTTTATTTCACTGATAAGGTCCAAGCCTCATTATGAAAAGGGCCAACAGTCTATAGAAATATGAAGACTATTAGTAGGTGCGTGATGTAAATTAGCATGTTATTGACACTTGACACACTTTTTAACATAATCACAACTAACTTGGCTAATGGTGGGCTAGTAATAACCCAAGTGAAGGGTGAATTTAACCATAACAAGTCCACTAAAATGGCCCCCATAAACACCCTTAGGTGTCTCTTTAATAGCATGAGAGGCTTTTGGACTATGAAGACAATAGAATAGGAGGCCATAAAAACCATGTTTGTAGAGAATTCTAGCTAGAATGGCATAACAAGAGGTTCTCTCAATAAATTCCCAATGGACATTCTTAGAGAGGCCAAAGGTAATTATGCCAAGGTGAAGGTAGTTAAAAGTTTGTTGATACCAAAGGTCAAGTAGAATCTCTTCCACACTAAAGATGGTTAGCTTGTCTAATTTGGTGTAGGAAGGTTTGGTGAGGTGATGGACAATGACTAATAGTTTGAAGTCTAAAGGTGTCAACAAGATATGAAAGGTAAGAGAATCCATGGTATCAACAAACTTATTGGTGGATCATGGGGTGATTTGAATATGGTAGTGTTTGAATGAGGCTAGGAGTTATGTGACTAGTTTTGTCTATACAGTTACATCATTTCATTCTTACACTAGTAAATATCATTGATTTGATTCACCACAAGTTGGG
Source organism: Torreya grandis (assembly GCA_037957365.1). NCBI lineage: Eukaryota > Viridiplantae > Streptophyta > Pinopsida > Cupressales > Taxaceae > Torreya > Torreya grandis. The sequence continues at coordinate 3,468,222 of JARHVA010000374.1, read as the reverse complement.
TTCACCAAAGATATTGATTTTTTTAACTCCTAAGTCAAAGGTAGTTTGGAGACTTATTACTAGGGATTCATACTCAGCCACATTATTGGTGCACTCAAATTCAAGTTTAAATGATAAAGGAAGTGGTTCATTAATAAGGGGGATAAGGATGATTATGACTCCTCCACCACATTGACATTTAGAACCATAAAAAAACATGGTTATATGATTGGTAAAATATACTTGAGAGAGACTTGTGATTGACTCATCTAGAAATTTAAGAGGGGGAGGTTGGTTATTTTTTAAGGGTGCCTCAATCAATTAGTTATAAATTACTTGCCCCTTAATTGATTTTTATTGGAGGAACTCAAGGTCAAACTTAGCTAAAATCATGAGCCACTTAGTCATACACTAGTTTTGGTATGGTTTAGAGTGTATGTATTTGAGGGGGTTGATATTAGTTATGACAAAAGTTTTATGGTTAAGAAGGTAGTGGTGAAGTTTTATGGCCATGAAGATTAGGGCCAAACATAGTTTTTCAATATGTGTATACCAACTCTTGTATTCAACAAGTGTGAGGCTAATGTAATAGATCGATTTTTCCTTGTGTTGTTCATCTCGATGGGAAAGCATTACCCCTAGAGAGTGGTTTATGGTAAAGATATAGAGGTAGAAATGTTGTCCATCATTATGAGGTGTAAGGATAGATGGATATAATAGGTACTCTTTGAGTGCATCAAATGCCTTTTGACAATCAACATTCCACTTGAAAGAGATATATTTTTTCAAGAGGTGGTGGAAGGGTTGACACTAATCAAAGAGCTAGGAGATGAAGCAATGAATGGATTGAAGTTTCTCCTACAAGTTGTGGAGTTGTTTAATATTGGTTGGAGGTAGCATCTTGATGATAGATTTTATTTTGGCCAAATCAAATTTGATTCCTCGAAGGGATTGATGAATCCAAGAAGTTTGCCTAATAAGACCCTAAAAATACATTTCTTGGGATTGAGGTGAACATGATAGTGGATAAGTCATTCAAATATAATCTTGAGGATGGATAAATGGTCTTTGCAAAGCTTAGACTTCTCAAGAAGGTCATCCATATAGTCTTCGACTATTGTATGGATAAGGTCATGACAAATATAAGTCATGGCACATTGGTAGGTTGTGCTAGCATTATTAAGATTGAAGGGCATGAATATGTAACAAAAATTCCCCCATGGGGTGATAAAGGTAGTTTTGTACTAATCTTTAGGGGTAATCAAAATTTGATTATAACCTGAGAATCCATCTATGCGAGACAACATCTCATGTCCTACTATAAGATCAATAAGTTGGTCAATGCTAGGTAGAGGAAAGTCATCCTTTCAGAAGCAAGGTTGAGGTCATGAAATTCCACATAGATACATAGTCCTCCTATGGCTTTAGTGAGAGGCATGTTGTTTGAAACCCATTAAGGATAATCAATGGGGTGAATAAAGTTGATATAAAGGAGGTGTTGAAGTTCTTTGATAAGGAGGGCTATGTTAGGGTGCATTGGGTGAAGTTTCTATTTGAAAGGTTTGGCATCATGATTGGTTAAAATGTTTTGGATGGAAATGGTTAGGTCAATAATAAGAATATCAGCATATGATTAAGCAAATACAATACCATGGTCTTGGAGGAAGGTAGAGAAGTCCTATAGTTCCTCAGAGGTGAAATTTTAGCCAAGTTTGATGATATGGAGGTTTTATAGAGTGTATATGTTAATGTCTATGGTAGATTAATTCAACATGGTTGAGGTTTTTGGAGGTAAAAATTTGTGGATGGAGGAATTTAGTACACTAAGGTAGGCAAGAATAACATCATCATCCTAACACTGAATAGTGTTAATGGTAGGAGAATCTTCTCCCACAAGTTTAGGATGGGTCAAAGGGATGGATATGTATGCCCATTACTTTTGATAAGTCAAGGGGATAAGGGTAATCATGTTGATGAAAAAAATTAGGTGGGATGATGTCCTCATCCTCACCCATAGGTGGAGGGGGTGTTGGTGAGGAAGGGGTTTCTTCTTCAACAATAGTAGGGGTAGTTTGTTTGGATTTATTTTTATTGGGTAGAATGAAGCTAAGGCCATGATTTTTTTGAGGCTTTTGGGTCTCAATTGAGGTCAACATGTGTGGGCCATGCTCATAGAATCCTAAACCAAATCCCTTCCAAGCAAATCTATGAAGGTATAGTTTGGTGAAGTCTGGGTTGTCCAAATAAGAAAAGGTGGAGGTGAATGTTTGAGGTGGAGAGGGAGAGGTGGAAATGTTAAGTGGTTTGTTAATTCCACCATAGATAAATTGGGTTTGATATCTTAGATGCCCCAATGGGGTAATGGCTCCAATGTTGGGCTCATAACTTGGTTAGTGGTTAAGTTTCCCATATTCTTGGGGAGTAAGGATGGCATTAATGGTGAGGAGTTAGTATTCTCCAAGTGTAAGGAGTTAGAAGGTAGGTTCCAAAAGATCAGTGATGTGTATCTAGTCTATGGGGATAACCAAGCTAGTATATGCCTCAATGGAAGGGGAGAAAGTAATGGTTTCAGCTTCCATGGGTGAGGGCTTGATAGTGGTTGTTTGTAGTGATTTAGATAGAGTCATAAGAATTTCATTAGGTTGGTAGGTCATATTACATGATACAAAAGGGATAGGGTCAGCTTTTATGGTAACAACTTGACCTTTGTATTCAAACTTGACATAATTATGGAGGGTAGAAGTTATATATCCCATGGCCTAGATCTAAGGTCTCCCTAGCAAAACATTGTACTAGAATTCACCTTCAACCACATAGAAGAGTTTGGGGAGTGTGCAAGGTCATAATCAACTATGAAGGATGATGATTCCTAATGTAGTGGTCATAGTGTCATTAAAAGATCTAAAGATGGCTAAAGTTTTGGACATGACATTATCCAATAACTTGAGTTGTTCATAGGCATGGGAAGAGATGATGTTGATAATAACTCCCCCATTGATCATAACCCATTTGATGTAGGTTTGGTGGGGGATCTAGGTATTTGAGGTGGATATAAGGTATCTCTGAGTCATTAAAAGTGATAAGAGTAGAGAGCTAAAGAGTGTTGATAAAGGCTTCTATAGGTTGGGAATCCCCTAGTCTGACTTCATTGGCCTATATAGCCTCAATCATGGCCTGATGATGATGGGGTGAAGTGAAAATGATCTTGTAAAGGCTTATCTTAGTTGGGATTTGATGGAGTTTTTTAATAATTACCCTCTTGATGGATTCAGAGGGGTTAGCCTATGATGTGCCTAAAATAGTAACTTTGGGCTTAGTTATAGATGTGTAGGTTTGGATTTAGTTTGGTTTAGGGTTAATTGGTGAGGATGTATATAGAATGGATACTTTGTACTTCCATTTATCCTTTTTTTGTGATATTGTGATCACATAAATGGTATGGATAGAAGGAGAAGGTGTGATTGGGGGTTGGGTATATTCTCCATCACTCTGAGGTGAGAGTGGGGGATTAGAAATGTGTTGGTGGCTAGTTTTTGGGTTTAATGGTGGAGGAATGGGTGGAAGGTCATCTACCAAAAAATTATACTCATCGTAGAGTTGGTGGATAATGGACTAGAGAGATTTATAATTATATGTGTCAAGCCTAGGTGTCTTGTGATAGGAGTAGATTTGATGGTCATTATACCAGGTTGGTTTCAAACCAAGAGGATCGAAAGGTATAATGGGAGGTAATGTGAGGTAGTATTTCTACACTAATATTTAAATAATGGTTACATAAGATTATGCTAAAGCTAAGGAAGGTTTTGGGCTCATACTTTTGGTTTTTAAGATGGGTGTGTGGGTGGTAATAGGTTGGGTGAGATCTAGCTTGGGTAAGGTGGTTCTGGTGGATGGTGTTGGCTTAGGTATGTTGGTAGCTAGGGAAGTCAAGTTTGGTGGTTTGAATGGTTATGATATGGGAAGGACTGATGTATCAGATAATAAATGTGTTGGTGTAATCAATGGCAGTGGGTGACATATGTTGAAAGGGGTTTGATTTTTAAGAAAAGTGGAAGGGTGAGTTCCTAAGATAAAGGGCAAGGTAGAGAAAGGTAAAGGCTGAGTCATGTGTCCTTTCAATGTTTTCATCCTCTTGGTTGGTGTGGGTCAAGACCTAGGTATAGGTTTGGGTGAAGTTAAGTCTACTTTCAAGGATAGGTGAACCAAACTTCGAGTAGGGAAGGCACTAAGAGTTTTGAAAGGTTTGGTTGGTGAGGTGGTGGCTATTTTGGTTGACTAAGAAGTTGAGTGGTTGTTAGAGGTTTGGACTAGTTTAAGAGGTGGTGGAGAGATGACAGATTAGTTGGTTAGATTAGTTAATTTGGACTAGGGGCATGGTTAGGGAAATATTTCCTTAAGATGTCAAGAGCTTGATTTTGAGGGGCATTGGGATTATCCAACACAAGTTCCCATTTATCGATAAGACTCTGAACTATATTCTTGGAAGTATTACATTGGTTGACATCATGTCTAATCACTTGCTAAAAAGCATAGAAGTTATTCTCATTATGTCAAGTAGGTGTTGGATAAAAAGAATCAAATTTCTAAGGAGGTTTGATAGGTGGAAGTTGTATAAGGTTAGCTTTTAGTAGCTTCTCTAGAACTACAATGTAAGATTATCCAAGTGAATTGAATTTTTTTTGGTTTCTTTGGTTTGCGTTCCTTGTATTTTGATTGGAGGTAATGGGAGAATTTTTTTATTGACATTGGGTGTAGGGTTGGTTTTAAGGATGATGGCATTTGTGGTTCCCTTGGTCTTGGTTTTGGTATTGGCTTGGTTGCCTAGTTTAGAGGAAGAGGTTTCATTGGTCTTAAAGGTAGAGTTATTATTTCATAACTTTAATTTACCCTCATCTATGACATGGTTTTCTAGTTTATGTGCCATGGTAAAAGCCTCATCAAAGGTTCTAAATCTTTGAACACGTGTAGAAGATATATGTTTGGTGTAATCTTGAGTGAAAAGTTTTATAAGTTTAGATTGAGGTAGGGAAAATGAAAGTTGATTAGTCAAGATTCTCCAATGGGTGAAAGAATTGGCAATGGACTCATCATCAAATTGCATGATATAATAGAGGTATGTGATAGGTACCTTATTACAAATGTTAATGAAAAATTTATCTAAGAATACTTGTGCTAGTTAAGTGAAAGAAAAGATAGAATTCTTGGTGAGGACACTATACCAATTGAGTGTTGGGCTGGATAAAGACATGGGGAAGGTTCGAAGGAGGAGGGTATCATCATAAGTGATCATGTAACATGCATGCCTAAAATCCCCAAGGTGTTGTTACAGGTCCTCTTTGATTTAAATTTTTTTAAATAGGATAGGATGTTATGAGCTCTTGAAATGGATGACTCAAGGTTGGTCATCTTGTCCATGAGAATTTTCATTAGGTTGGTTTGAGGTGGTGCACCAAAAGGATTGTAAGGCTGATATTGTGGTTGAGGTTGGGAAACATATTGGTAATTTTTTGGTGGTTAAAAGGCTACCACATATTAGAATGTGGATGCTAGAGGTTAGGTAGCATAGGTGGATGATGGTGGTTGGGTAGTGGGTATATACCCTTATGGGTTAGGGATGTATCCTAGATTGGGTGCAATGGGTAACTGCTAATAAGTCCCCATGGATTGGGCATGGGTAGTATTTGGGTTGGTGAAAAGAGGGGAGGTAGTGACCTTTTTGCTAATGGGTGGTGAGGTAAAAGGGATAGACACCCCTAATCTTGGTAAAGGGGTATTAATTTATGGGTCAGGTTTGATAGAGGGGAGGTTGGTAATGCCAGTGGTGGCTACTCTAGCTACAAGTGAGGTATGATGGGTCAATGGTTGGGTTGTCCCCTAGGTAGAGGAGTCAATATTAGGGGTGGAAGGTATAAAGGTAATGGTTGGTTAGATAGGTTGTTTCTCAACCATAGCATCAAAAGGTGTAGTAGATGACAATGCTTGGGTGGTGACTATGGTAATATGGAGATCCTTAATAAGGTGGGATGCCATTCCATAAGGAGGATCTTAAGGTGGGGTTGAAAATGAGATATAGTGAGGAGAGGTTTTAAGATAATGCTAAAGGACAACTAGGTTGTTATCTATAAAAGTGTTAAAATCCATATCTACTTGGGGAAATAACCAAGGATAAGTAAGGATTCCTAATAAATGAGGTGAATCTTTTGCCTTAGAGACATACTCCATATATGAGGTAGAATAGGCTAACTTAATTTGTGGGTTTTGTTCTACTAGGTCTCTTTGATATTAAAAAGTGAGAACCATGCAAAAAAAAGGGAGAGAAAACAAGAAAAAACTCACCACTCAAACAAGAAGACAAGAAAATGATCAAGGCAATCCAGACACACTTTATGAAGTGTGTTAAGCCTAGAGGTTATTTTTAATCTCACTTTTGGATTATACATTAGTTTATGAGAATGTGTGATAGAAGTTGGCTTATAGATCAGGTACTATAGAAGCAGTATATGGTTGGTTTCAAGTTGTTTAGGTGTTCAAAATAAACTTGTATTAGAATCAATATGTGGCTTGGTATTGGGGCCTACCCCCTCACTTCATAGTCCTATAGTGATAAGGGTGTTAGGTGATTAGCCAATATATATTGATGTCCAAATTTTATACTCAACTAGAGATTTGAGTTAGTTCTCCCCTTGTAATTACCTCCAAGTAGGATCACTGGGAATGGGTAAGGTGACTACTAGGTGATGAAATCCTAGTCATGCCTTATCTTAAAAAAATTTGATGTTTGATTGATGAAAGTGGTCTAGTTAGTGTGTGAAATAAAGGTGATGATACAATAAGATTAATGTGATTTAATTCAAAGTGTACTAATGTTAAAATCAAGCAATGGATGCATTCAATTTTAATCTCAAAATAAATTGTAGTTTCAATTATGAGCATAGATAGAGAGGAGAGCATATAAATGCAAAGAAAATGTGAGTAATGAATTTAGGTCCCATCGAGCATGCTACAATGTTTCATGTAAATTTTCAATTAAGTTGTAAATAAAGAAAGAAAATAAACTTGATATGAGTATGGTTGAAAAACCTATTTGTTTTTGCTCATGTTGAATCCAAAGGTTTGTGATATCTCCTCTTTGTCTTGGGAGGAAGACCTATAGATAAGAAAGCACTAAAGAAAATTTGTTTGTTATACAGATAGTTGGGTGGATTGCCTAGCGATAGATAGATCATAGAAGTAAAATATTCCTTAGGGGATATCAATCCACATGTTTTAAATAATCAAGCTGATAAATTAGAAATAAGGTACTTGCATAAATAATTAAAAGGTACTGAAATCAAATACAAGAAAGCTTACTAGAAAATAGACTAAAAATAATTTAATTAGTGATAAACTAATTAATACTAGTGCTAATAGGTTGGGGTATGCTTCATAAAATCAAAAAGGGTTCTGTGAGTGGTCAAAAACATAGAAAAGTGGATTTGGTTGGGTATGGGTGGGTGAAATTAGATTGCTAATTTTTTACCATAGGTGACATGTCAATAGTTGGGGTAACCATTGATAGTTAGCTTGACCATTAGTGGTTGGGTCTAACCATTAATAGCTAATTGTGGAATTATAAGTTTGATCAATAGAAGATGATGAGATTTTACAAATGAATTCTAGGAGTTAGGCAAGGGCTAGATTGATTTTGAAATGGAATAAAAGTACAAGAATAGTAATAAATAAGTACTTATCTTACTAAAAGTCAATTGGGTGGGTGGTTGATGTAGTTAACCTATTGGTAGAATCTGGCTTGATTCTAAAAAAGTAACGATACCTAAAATCTTGGTTGAGAGATGATATCAAGTTGGATCTCAATAAGATGGTTGATAATGCTTGATAACACTGATGATGCTAATTTACCTACACAATAAAACTATTGAATGCCTAAGCTCCTGATAATTATTGTAGATGGATTTGACATCTCAGGCCTCTCTCTATTATAATTATAAGCAAGAGGTGGAAGTAAAGGTGTAACTAGGCCAATCTAAGTATTATACATGCATGCAAAGTTCTTACAATATAAATTAGACAAGTTATATTTAGAAAAAGAGTTAGTAGATCTTGCATGCTCTTGGTGAGAAAGTGGATCCTGACCATCGATGGTTAGGGGTTACCAAGGCTGACCATTGATGGTCACCCTAACCATCAATGGTTAGGTTCCCTAGGGATAGGGTCTTAAAGGCCAAGGTTACTCAATTAGGTGCAATTGAGTGCATATTGGTTAGTTTAGGCTTGATAGGTGTAGGTTGGTTCTAAGAGGGTCCAAGGGTACTTCCAGGGCTACTTCAACATTCAAAATCATAGGTGTGTAGATTGTTGATGTCTACACATGCTATTTATTACATTAGTCATGCTTTAATATATTTTTTATAAATGGTAAAGAAACATTCCAACCCAAGAATATAAAATGTTAAAAATAGAAACATCACATAATGAAATTATAGAGAAATGATTTCAAAATAAAGCAAGTCAACTGTTATTTAGAAAATGAGATGCTAGTACAAAGGAAATACCTTGAATAAGTAGGCAAGGCACAACAAAGAACTAACCTAAAGAATCAATGCGTGATAAATACTCATATAATACAAACTCAAAAAATGATGAAATAAATAGCTAATACACTAGCAAACATGAGAAATACATAGTCTAACACCCCACCCTCAAGTGAAGTTAGGGGCTAACAATAGCCAAAAAAGAAATGGTGGCATATCTATAGTATAAGTCCTAAAAATTAGGTATGATAAGGTACTCATATACAATATGTAATCATGAAATGAAGAAGGAATATGTCCTCATGAACACCCCCCAAGGATAATTTATGAAACCCTGAGGATGCCACACAACTCAAGGAAATGAGGTGATGAAAAAGGCTTTGTGAAGATGTTTGTAACCTACTGTTGAGTCAGAATGTACTCCAAGCTAATAACTCGATACTGAATGTGATAATGAATGAAGTACATATGTACCTCAATATGATTAGTTTATTAATTCTTAAATGGGTTATGAGATATGTGAATTTCACTCTGGTTGTCACACCAAAGTATAATGGGTGAATCCTGCATGAATCCAAACTCTATCAATAACTGATAAAGCTAAAGAACCTAGTGACTTGTAACTTCTAACCTATACTCAACCTCTATAGATGAAATTTAAATAGCCTAATAATTCTTGCACAACTAATTAATGGGTGAATAACCAAGAATAAATATGTAGCTAGAAGTGGAAGGCATATCATCAAGAGAACCTTCCCAATTTGAATCATTGTACCCAATCAATTGAGTAGAACCCCTAGTATAGTGTAATCCAAAATGAGTAGTGCCTCATAGATATCATTAAATACTCTTGGAAGCCTTATAATGACTATCATGAGGATCATTTACAAATATAAATACAAGCCCAACTTTAAATGAAATAACAGGGTGAGTATGGTTCAAATACATAAGACTCCCAACCATCTATCGATACAATGTAGGATCACAAAGTGCATTAGTACAAGTATTAGTGAGAGTTACTCCATAATTAAAAGGATAAGGAATTGGATTACAATCATCCATGCCAAATTACTGAAGAAGATCAAGGGTGTACTTATTAAAACTCAAATAAATCCTTATATCCAACTATGAAATTTGTAAACCAAGGAAGAAATGCAAAAGACTAAGATTTGTCATGTCAAATTATGCTTAAAGTTCCTACTAAATAGTTTGAATATGAGATGAGGAGTTTCTTTTGAGAATCATATCTTTAACATATAAGACCATTATAATAATGTCCTCACCAATACACTGAATATACACTATGGGATTAGAGTGGTAGTGAACAAAGCCAATGGAGAGAATAAATGCAATCCATCTTGTCATACCAAGTCTAAGGGGATTGTTTGAGACTATAAAGAGACTTAATAATCATTAAATAAGATGAAGAGTCATCAGATGTGAAGTTCTCATCAAAATATACATGTGTTTGAAAATTAACATCATGAATATCATGATTTAAAAGATGAAAAGCTCTTATGTCCTCACAATATCCTACAAAAATCAAATGTTTACTCTTCCTATCCAATTATTTCCTTTTATTATTTGGTATAAATTCCCAAGAAAGGATACCAAAGACTCAAAAAAATGATACTTCAAGATTGGTTCCATACCAATCCTCCCCTAGAGTCATATGCACAAGTGCTTTATGTGGTGTATGATTCTGAATGTAGTTAGCATAATTAACTACCTCTACCCAATAGATAAGAGGTAAATCCCATGAATGCATCATGAATTTATCCATATACTTAATAGTTTGGTTCTTTCATTATTATAATACATTCTAATGTGGAGTATGTGTAATGGAATGATGGTGAATAATACCATGAACTACCAAAAAATTAGAGAACTCTTGATTGAAGTACTCCCCTCATTGTCTGTATAAAGCTTCTTGATGAAACTAGAATACTATTTCTTAAACAAATCCTTAAAGACTTTAAAGTGATCAAATATATCACTCTTTTACTTGAGGAAATAAACCCAATTATGCCTTAAGAAATTATTAATGAAGGTAAGTACATACTTAGTTCCATTGAAAGGAGGAATAGAAAATACCATAAAATTGCTATGCATAAGCTCAAGTGGTGAAGAAGCTCTTGTGGAAATACCCTTAAAAAATATATCTTGGTGTTGTTTCCCCAATACATAACTGGTGCAAACTCCATCAAAACATGAAACTATAGAAAAACCCTCTACTATACTGTGAGTGCTCAATTCCTTCAAATATCTATATTTTAGGTGTCCAAATATCTCATGCCAAAGTTGACTCTTAGAATATACATGATAAACTAAACATTTCCCTACAAGAGGATTATCATCAAAACCTTAAAAATAATAGATTCAATAAAAATGTTCAATAACATCCTATGAAATAAGTGTGTGTGGTTCTAACAAAGTTTGAACTTCAACACCTTATGATGTTAAAGTCACTATCTTGCTCTGACTAGAATGGAAAATCTAATAAAATGAAAATAGATTGGTGGTGATGTATGTAACATATAATGCATCATTGATTTGGCTACCATCTAGTTTTATGTTACCCTTCCCCTTAATATAAAAAATCTCAAATTTTGACGTAGAACTCAAACCAAGAGATAAAAATGAATTCTTGAAAGAAGTCATATGATGTGAAGCACCATAATATAGAACCCAACTATTTAAAATAGGTAACTATGATCTCCTAACAACATTAAGTGTTTTCTCATGCTTATGAAATGGAGGAGTGAAGATAGAAATCTTGTGTTTCCTAACAACATCCTCTAGGGCTTGTATTCTTATGAAACACCTAGACTCTTCATGACCAGTCCCCCCATAATAGGAGAAGGATAGGTTAGAATTATTCCTAAATTTGGAAGATGATTTTGGTCTAGATGTGTTGGTATTGGGCTTAGATGATTTGGGTTTAAATGGAGGAGGAGTGTTTTTCTTCTTACTCTTAGTTTTTCTTTACTCTTATTATAAGTAAATATTTAGAATGGGCCACTCAACTTAGACAAAATCAAGTACACATGCTCTTCATATTTCTTATCTCATCCACACCCCTTTAACTATGTCAACAAATGCTTAAACTTAGTGAGGTGGTCTATAATAAAGGCAAAGTCATTTATATTGAGTGAAGTAAGCTCCACTTCAAGTTGCACGGCTCTCAAGTGATCTATTTTCCTAAATAAACCCTTTAACTTAGTCAATATTTTGAATGGAGTATCACACCCATCCAAATAAAATAACAATCTGTCACTCACATATGTCCCAATTAAGCCCATACACTCTTCAAACTTACATTGATGCTAATTTTTTTAAATTCATGTGTAAACTTTAGTTGAGTTTCATTCATTAGGGACCATAATTATTTACATTTTATGATTATTTCCATTCGAGGTCTCCATGTATGATAATTATGTGTAGTTAAAGGCTCATAATGGTCAATACTAGTAGTAGATGCCATTCTAGTGAATCACCAAAGAATATAAAGAATGAAAAAGTGTGTATAAAATTGGCATCGAGATAACCCTTTAAAATATTATATTAAGGACCCCTGCAATTTGGCACTTTATAAAAGTAGTGATTTTTTACAAATTAATGACACTAATGGATATAAAATTGAAAACCATACACTTTTGAAAAAAATAGAACTCAAATTTGAGTTACAATTCAAAATTTAGAGGCTTTATGAATTCTCATAAAATGAGTCAAAACATTAAAAAACACTACAAATAGATTTTAGTGACCAAATCAGAAAATAATGTAGGCATCCAACCACTCGTTAGAACTAGAATTGAACCTTGGGATTATAAAAGTCAACCAAAGTGAAAAAATGTCTATTGAATGACCTTTATGAATGTATAAGCAAAACTAACTTCCACTTTAAGCAAAAAATTATAGCTTAATAAGTAAAATATGAATTATCATTTGTGTTTCAGAAAATAAAATTGGATGTTCTATTTTTGGTCACCTAAGAACTAGCCGAGGAAGAAAAGGAAGTCCCATCAAGGCTCCTTGAGTGAAAACCTATCAGTTGAAACTCCAACACTTTGCCAAAGAAGAGGACACCACTTCCATGCTCTCATCTCCTCCACTTCCAATGCTTCAGTAATAGATGTTTCAAAAATTCCATCCAACATAGTTTGAATTATCTTTTAATGTAGGTCTCCTAGCCAAATCAATCCATAAAGTAAGTTTCCAACACTCCAACCTTCAATGCCTCTCCATGAAACATATATATTTTCTCCTTTCACACAAGATGCAATCCAAAAAACACCTCTCCAAAACCTTCTCTCTCTTTTAATCCTTTTTTTTTACATAGTAGATAAGATAAAAGAGGAAAAAAACATGGCATAGTAGTCCAAAAAAGGAATAGATTTGGGATGCCAAAGATGAATACTTTAGCTTTCAACACCTACCTCTTCTCCCTCCAATGAATTCAACTCAGATCAAATATTCTCCTTTCTAATGCTCCATAGAAAATAAAAAAGACTTGGGCCTGATGTAGAATTTTGGTATGTATATAGAAGAAAAATATGATGCCAAAAACAAATTTGACAGATGCAAATGTGGGTTTGGAATTTAGCATATAGATAAAATATGATGTAGGTCTCAAAAAAGTCTATAAATATTCTCCTCAAACTTCTAATTCTATTCACCCCCTCCCACACCTCTTAGAATAAGATGCAAGTATCTTTCTACAAGGTTGTCCTCTTTCAAAAATGCCTAAGGCCTCTCTCACAAAGAAAAAATAACTTCTAATGCCTCAATAAAGGGTGTCATCCAATGGAGAGAAATAAATTTATCACCCTCCTCCTTTCAATGCTTCAGTGCCTCTCTAAAAAGCTTCTTAAACTCAATTTCATTGAAACTTTAATCAACATTACAGATCTAGAAGAGAGAAAAATAAAAAATTGAGCATGTATAATAAGGGAAGAAGCAACAATGATAAGAGAAAATTCAAAAAATGATTGAAATAATGTAGATGGATGCAACACTTAAAGCTCTAGTACTATGTTAGGAATGGTGAAGAAACATTCCAACCCAAGATTATAAAGTGTTAACAACAAAAACAACACATAAGGAAGCTATAGACAAATGATTTTAAAGAAAATTAATTCAAGTGTTATTCAAATAATGAGATGCTAGTACAAAAGAAAGCCCTTGCATAAGTAGGCAAGGCACAACAAAGAACTAGCCTAACTAAACAATGTGGGATAAATCCTCACATAGGACAAACTCAAAAAAGTAAAAAATATATAGTTAATACACTATAAAACATGAGAAATACATACTCTAATAATATTACGAAACACATTATAGAAAGTCAAATGTGATTATTTCGATATTTATTTTGATGCCAAAAAGATATAACATTTTATGCTTTATCAAACTAGTTGTGCTATTTTAAATTCTAACCCACTTTGCCATTTTTTATCTAAAGGTTTCATACCTAGAGATATAATTGGAAAATGGATGGTTTTATTAATAAAATTTTACTTAAGAATTGTAACAAAAAATTAGTTAAGCGTCAAGTCATTGTTGATCAACTTGTTACCACCCTTTTATTGGCTACTAATCACCTTCAAGACACTCGTTTCGATGAAGAGATCCTTTATATTGAAGGTATCAATCAAGCTATCTTACTTAAAGAATATTTTCATAATTTATAGGTCCTATTGGAATTACTTGAAATTCATTTGAATAACATTATTTTTTGATTGGGTATGACATTTACCATTCCTAGAGCTAGATAATTAGTCAATCGTAGACATATCTTAGTCAATGATCATATAGTAGATATACTAAGTTATCATTGAAAACCCCAAGATAATTTTTTTATAAAATATCAACAACTATCCATGAGGAACAATCTCTTGAAGACCCATAAATTTCCACCTCTAAACTAAAACCTAAAGTCATCATAGATGAGTTACCCAAAGTTACAATTGAATTGCACAAATAAACTTAGACACTTGATTTTGATGGTACCAAATGTCTTTAGGGAGCTAGGGTAGGTTATATCTTAGCCAACCCCCATGTTAAATCATACTTATATCTTTTTTATTAATCATTTAAGTCACTAATGACATGGTTGAATATGAAGATCTCAGTTTAGGGATGACATGAACTCAATTTAGACATCCCATATTTAGATGACATAGGAGATTCCAAACTCATATGTCATAAATACATTAGTGATTATCAATATAAAATTTAAAATCTAATCACATATGATCAACTCAATACCACTCTTTCCAAATAATTCACATCATTTAATATTGAAGCAATCCCATAAGAATAAAATTTGATCTATGATTCACTTTCTTCATTAGATTTTCTCTTTTACCCTCATCAAACACTTCATGATTCACAATTTATCATTCACTTGAGGAAGTCACCATATAATTTAAAATAAAATAATGATTCTCTTATCTACCACATTGAAGCTTTCACTAATCAACAAATCTCATGGTAAAAACATATCATACAATTCATTGAGCATCATACTTATCCTTGAGAGGCTATTTAATGTGAAAATAACTGAATTCAAAAATAAACATGTAAATATGTCCTTTAATATGATATAATTTATTATTAAAATGTCAAAGGTAACTTACTCTATTATGTTACTCAAGATGAAGTTACTACTCTTCTTGATCAAACACATGAGATAATTTGTGATGATCACTATAATGGACATGCTGTAACCTAAAAATGCCTACACATGGTATATTTTTGGTTTACTATTGAAAAAAATCCATTAAATCACTATAAAGTGTAATCCTTGAAAAATTCATGATGATCTCATTTATTATTCTTTGGATGAACTTCAAACTTTGGAATCTCCCTGGCTATTTTCTATGTGGGTATTATATCTCATTGGAAAGTTACCTAGATCATAGGATGGCCATGTCTTCATCATTGCTACTATCAAATATTATACCAATTGGGTTGAAGGTACACCTCTTATAAATGTTACTACCATCCCTATTTAAAAATTAATTATTAATCAAATAATATTCCATTTTGATATTCCTCACACCATAATTCATGCTAATGGTATGAACTTCTAAAATAAATACATGAAAAAACTATATGCAAAATTTAAAATCATGCATAAATTTTCAACACCATATCACCCTTAGTGTAATTTTCAATCTAAAGTCACTAAAAAAATACTTAAAAAAATATTTCAAAATACTATTAGGGATTCTCACTCTAACTGATACCTCAATATTTATCTTATACTTTGGGCTTATCATACTAGCATTTATAATGCCACTGGGGTAACTCCCTTCTCATTAGTATATGGTTCTGAAGCTATCTTACTGCTAAAATTTGAGTTACCTTCCTTTCACATTTATCTTCATGACACCATTTATGATGAATAACTTTGTGTACCATATCTTCGTTACCTAAACTTCATTGATGAGTGACATATGGGTGCATTACAACATAATCACTAATACAAAGCTTACATTGCTAAATAACATAACAAAAAATTCAAAGTTTTCACTTTTAATTTTTGATACTTATGATTGAGTTAAATTACTCCCATGATAAATAAGGAAATTACACCCAAATGTGGTGGGGTCCTTACCTATTCAAATACATTCTTAGACCTAGTACTTATAGATTACAAACTAATGACAAACACATATTTAAAAAACCAACCAATGCTCAATTTTTTAATAAATATTTTTCTTAATTAAATGTATAATTTATTTTCATGTTTATAAATTATTATATATATACTCTAGAGAAAATATTTCTAGTAGGTCTTACTTAGACTTTATATTGTAAAACATAAGATTAACTTCATTTCTTTTCACACCCTAAGGTTTCTGATTTTTACACATTGGATTTAGTTCTTAATTTTAGTCCTTTGATCCTTTTAACACCACTTGGATTTCAATTTGTGAGTTTACATCATAAGACCATGTATAGGAACTGACTATTCCTCACAAACACCTATTTTATTTTTTAACAAGCCTTAGATTCTATCATGTTCTTGGTTTTTATATTATCACTTTATGCATATTTTTGGAATAATTTACACCCCTTGATTTCTAAGTTTGTGATTTGCAATGTAAGACCTTGGATAGGACCAACCCTTCCTAAAAAATTATTATAAATTCACTTCATAAATTTCTTATCCTCAACCTTATCTATGTGTCTTCCATAAAAGATAAGGTAATGGACAAGAGGTGTGTTTTCATATACTCAAAGTACATCAAATTATTTTATCATAAAACTCTAACAATCTATTCTCATGTCTTCATTCATGTACACCATTTATCATTATTTTTATTCATGCCTACCTATCCTTATACCATCTTCATTAATTTTTTTTTTATGATTTAGAGAAACCCAATCATTAAATGTTTAGTTCTATCATCTCACCTAATCCACATCAATTTAGGCACACTAAGGTATGTTTCAAGATTGCACTCTCTACTAATAGAAAAGTCTAGGAGTCTACGCCACCATTATATTTAGGTTTTCTTCTCTTACCAAGTGTAAGATCCTTTTTGATAGTCATTTTTAACACCCACTCTTATCTTACCTAATCCATATGGAGGAGGAATTATAAAATCCAAAAGAGTTAAAAGTGATATCATACAACAAAAGGTAATGATTTAAAGGTAAATATAGTCTTAAAATTAAGATCACACCAAAAGACATGATATTTATTTATAACGTACCCTATCCTCATCAAATATCAAACTCCACATTTTCCCTCATGATAGAGATGAGTTCCATTGTAGTGTGCTACGTTAATATATTGTGATAGGATATTCCATTATTATATATGTTCATAATTCCACCTACTTTCTCATGTAAGTACCCAATCTTTGTAGTATAATAATGACTCTTTATGGGGTCCTAAAGAATGAGGAATGTATATAAGGGAAAGTGAAGCTGATCTACAAATTAATCCTAGCTCAGAAAAGACAAATCACACTAGCCCTTTTGCTTATTGGTATATTTAGATAATCAGGGTCATGACCAATATGGATCTGCTAGACCTAGCCAAGGAGTCCCTTACCATATAAATATCACTAGAGAGGTTTCCAAATCCTCTAGTCAAGAAATACCATGTGAGAAAACTAGTTAGGTCTTATGTTTTCTTATTCATAATTAAATGATAAAGTAAAGAAAAATCTAACATAGTGTTCACCAAATCATGTGGCATAAAATGGGGGTAATAAACATAAAATTAAACATACATAGATGAAATCTACTCAAGTCAATTTAGAGGTAATCCTAATGCATGGAGAGAGAGAAACATATAAGCTAACAAATGAAAATATATATACTTTAAGAAAGAGGAGAAAGAGTTAGGAATAATTACCTTTAAATAAAAACCTATCTATCCTTAATCTCTCCCTTGGCCAAGGTGCTTCATAAGAGGTTTTTGTGGTTTTTAAGGATAAAAAATTTAGGTTAGATATAGGCTACATGACTTCTCATACACATCCAAAATACTTATACCACAAGATAGTATTCTTATCTCCAAGTGTAATATTGAAACCCTAAGAAATGGCTCCTCAATTAGAATGGTAGATAAGTAGATGCACAAATAAATGATTATCTATATATCTCTAAAATGGAAAAAATATGTGTTTATATAGATGGATTTAAGCCTAAACTCTTATGAATTTTTAGCTAATAGAGATGACCCAATCGACCCTATTATTTTAATTAATAAAGTAGTTGGGTCTTAGACTGGGTCAATCAAGGCTGACCTAATCCCGTAACATGATTATATATTTTAAATATAGGTTTGGCCTAGGATAAATTTATTAGTTAAAATTTAAAAATAGATTTTGGACTATGTAGGGGTTATTTGAGGTTGTGAGTTGCTTGAAGGAATGTGTAAAGGAGGTGTCAAATACTTGGGAAATGTATAAGAGAGGTTTATGTTAGTTTCATGTGGTAGTATAGGGAATAACAATATTGCAAAGGACCAATGGTATAGCCACCCATTTCTTGATGCACCCCTTAAGGCATTCACTCAGAGAGATTGAGACAAGATGGGTTATTGAAAGAGATAAAGCATAAATACTTGATAAGGTTTTAAAATATTACATTTATACATATAACAATTGTATTGATTCAGTTGATCTAGTTTTAGCACACAACATAACCCTTGCACCAATATTGGCTGATACAAGTTTTTCAATACAACATATAATTATTAGAGAGAAATAAACAAAAATATAAATTATAATCTAAGTGGTCATTCCTAAATGTTTTAAGTTATAATAAATTTTTAAATAAATGTGATAGATATTTGGTTATAAGAAGGAACTAGAAAAGAAATATAAGGATAGTTTTAGTTAGTTGAGGTTGAAAGGGGTTTTTATTGGTGATGGTATTGGGGCCCACCCTCTCACTTCATAATATCAAAAAGATAAGGGTGTCAAATGATTTTATAATATATACCATCAGCCATGTATTTATACTTGGCCATAAAATCAAGTTGGTTTCCCCCTTGGTGATGAAATCCAAGTAGGTAGACCTTAGATATAAGTTATTTAATAATTTTTGATGTTATGTGGTTTGGAAGTGTGTGAAAAAAATATATATTTTGACTAAATTGATAAATTAAAAACCTCTTATTTAATCTATGTGTGTTACTCTAAGAAAGAAAAAAATGAAAAGTGAATTAATTACTAAGTAAATAAGTTAATTCCTTTGATTTAAGAGTACAAGTTCAGTTCAAATGAACATGTATGAAAACAATACATAACAAAATAAATAAGGTAAATGATATCTATTAAGCAATATCCAGAAGAACACATTCAAACAGGTTGACTAAGTCTTCTAGATAGGAAATCAAGCTATAGTATTATCTCAATCTAGTTGACTCATTTCACTATAGGGTTACATTTTTATAGACTGAAAACTATGAAAAACATGGTTGTAAATTAAGAATAGAAATGAATAATAAGGTAAGAATGAACATGATAATTTTTAAAGATGTTTAAATTATTATTTTTGTACTATGTTATTCAGTTGATGGTTTTTATCCTACTAACAAAGTCAACTAGGTTAACTGAGTCTAAAACCCTATATGTAAAGAAGTGAACTGAGTTGAGCTAATTGATCTAGTTTCCTATTATTAAAGATGACATGCCTAGAGAAATATAGATTTGATCATAGTGACTATGTGTTAAACCTACACACATAATGTTAGACTATATTGATAGATTTAATATAGTACTATAAAAATAAAAATATATAATAAATGAAGTCATGAATAAAAATTTGAAAGGGTTAGATTGATGTTGGGTTAACCAAAATGTATACAAGGTAAAGTTAAGCTAATATAAAAATCAATCCTAGCTTAGAGAAGATAAATCATACTATCCCTTTTTCTTATTGGTACATTTAGAAAATCAAGGTCATGACCAATATGGATCCACTAGTCTAGGTTGACTTTATTCGGTAAAAGTTAAAAAGATGTTTTGGCTTAATTAGGGGCTGTTTTAGGTGGTAAGTTACTTAGAGGAGTGTGTAAGGGAGGTTTCAAAGCTAATGTATAGTAGAGTTTTTTTTTGTTTCAAGTAGTGGTCTAGGGAGTAATAATCTTATGAAATACTAATGGTCTACCCACCCCATTCTCAGTGCACACTTTAAGGTATGAACTTAGAGAGATTGATACTGAATAGGTTATTACAAGAGAGAAAGCATCAGTAATTGAAAAAGTTTAAAAATATTGTGTGTATACAGGGAACACATTATGGGAAAGTATGTCTATTTTAATTTTCATGCATAATAGACTTCATGGGATGATACTTATACTTCACTAGTTATCCAACACTTTCATGGATCGGTAAAGTTATCTAAAGGTAATTGATGTCAAAAGTCTCTTAGTCTTGCAAAATTGACGTAAGTGTCTTGTTTTTGGTAAATATTATGTTTTCACATTGGCTTCACCTTATTTTCCTAGCCACATATTTCATTCCCCCCTTTGATAAGTATATTTGTTTCTAAATCTTTTCCCAATTTCAATACTCCTTATTCTCCATTTTTCTATTAACATATTCAAATTATGATAGTTTTAGTTCATCTATCGTTAGAATAGAACCTGAATTTTTGAGTTATTGCAAGATAATCTCTTGGTTATTGTCTTATCTTTATCAGATATCCCTTAATTATTTTTGGGACCATAAGTTTTATATTGACCATTTTAAAAGCCATTTTGTCATGTTTCTCTAATTACATTTTATTATTCCATATTTTATTGAGTATGAATTGTTACTTCTCTTTTATCGATGTTATTTTTATCTCTTATTTTTACATCTTTGATTATGTATTGTTAATTATATTTGATCGATGTTATTTATATTTTATGTTCTATCTTTGTTCGAGTATGGATTTTTATTTCTCTTATATTGATTTTGATTACATTATTGTATTTCATGATTCCTTTGTTTGATTTAGATTTGTTTTCTTAATTTAGATACATTTTTTGGGTCTTTCGATCATTAGTACCCTTGGCTTCTTTAGCTACCTAATTTTACCACTTTTTCATTTATGTTGATATTTTGATCCTAACCTAACCTTTTTCATCCCAACTTACCAGTTTTATAAATACTTAAAATTAACCTAAAAGTTTTAATTTACTTTGATTTTCATATGGTTGTTTGTTTTGCTATCTATCCTTATATCCCTAGGGTTTTTATATTGCATTTATTCTTCCCTCCATGATCAATACTATACAATATAACATATGACCACTCATTATTAAAAGTAAGTCAAGGTATGTATATGTTACTTTCAATTATTCCACTTTTAACATTCCTTTCAACATTTCATTTTTAGTTAACTCAATTGGTGTGTTTTTATTTTCATTTGTTACCCATTATCACTATTCAAAAAAATGGGATTCATAACTCCCATGGCCTCCAAAAACTCATCCATTTTAAAACCATTTATAATCTCAACAAATAAATTTTAACAGACACACGAAGGTTGGTTAGTGGATTTTGGAGGAGGATCTATGCATGGTAAAAAAAAGCATCAGATTTTCAATAGACAGTAGAGTAAAGATTTTAGAAATGTAAAAGCAAGAAGAGACATGGGAGGCTATGGAAGGATTGGAAAAAGGTTTAGAGATTCAACAAAATGAAAAATTGATTAGCGGGGTGAACCCAAAATCCTCAAGTATTAGAGATGAAGACTATGAGGTGAATAATGTGGTTATTTATTTTTAAGGATTAGTTGTTTTGGAATCACAAGCTTGGGAAGGTTTGAAGATTGGTAAACATAAAGAGCTTATTTGGGAATCTACTGATCATGCACAATCTATCTCACTCATGGAGGAAAGAGCACTTATAAGAAATTTTGTTGGAAAATGGCCAACCATTGGAGAAGTTGAAAACTAGGTGGAGAAAAGTTGGTGTAAGGATATTGAAATCAAATTCCTAATCATGTGTTTTTTTTATTTTTATAATGTGTGTTTTTTATTTCTTGAAGCACCATCCCATGTTACACTTTAGTGACACATGATAACCTTGGAGTGGGATATATGTATACACAAAATCTTTTTAAAACTTTACCATATACTGATGTTTTCTCTCTTTCAACAACCTATAAATTTTTAATCTCCTTAAGTTCATGCCTTAAAGGGTGCACTGAAAAGGGGTGGATAGATTTATGGTGATTCATGAGAGAATTGTTGTTACTTATCATGCCTATATACACTATACTTCCCCTAGACTTGATCCCATAATCAATCTTGCTCTTTATAACCCACAACTATACCAAGACCTATATTTTATGAATATATTGGCATAACTCAATTTAATTTTCTCACTCTTACCGAATTTCAAACTAAATTAGCCTAGATCAATGTAGTCCAAAAGTTATGGTAGACACTTCACAACTAAGTTAGCCTTGGCCAACCTAGTTTGAGGGTAAATTATCTTATTTTCAATGATATTGAGGTGGATTATATTAAATTTTTATGAAGCATTAGGATCATCCATCACTATAAATAAAAATCATCATTTGAATCCCATAAATAGGAAAATTAATTTTTGCATTATCATTTATCACAATTCTACTTGAGTCTACATTTGGAGAAGCTATTTATTATATCTTGTCTTGGAGGGAAAAAAATTATCTTGTGGAATCTTTGATGTAATAGGATGAGTATTTTTAAACTTGATATTGATTCAACTTTTATGATTCTTACAACCACAAAAATCTCTTGAAAAACAACATTATCCAAGGGGGAGATTAAGGATTGACATGTTTATTCAAGGTAAGTATGTTCTAACCCTAGATATTTTATTTTATAGATAAAAGTTTCATAATTACTCCTTATTTTAATCTATTCTAAAATTACACTTAGTGTGTCTATAGGGTTTTTGAAACTTGGGATTTTCCACCTTAGGTAATCTAAACCTCATTTTTCTACCATGGTTCCTTGATCCTTTTAGTTTAGTTTTAACTATTCCCCCCTTTTTTTAGTTTGGTAATACTATATTAGATTAATACCAATAGAAAAAGACCTACTTAGGGTTATTTCATTATATTTATTGCCTAAAGGATTTGGAACCCTTTCCATCAATATTGTGTTATAATCTCCTTGTTAGGTTTAATGGATCCATTTGGTCATATATTTATATATTAAGTATCAATGGGATATATTTGATTTATCTTATTCAATTTTGAATCTATTAGATATGATAAGTTACAAGTAAATCCTAGCTCATTACATAAAAGTTCCAAATTAGAAATATTTAATTTGTTACATAGATTAATATTTTGATTTTACATATAAGTTTGTATTAATAATAACTTAAACATATTTATTATTTATCCAATTTCAATAAAACATATTTATGAACTTGTCTCTTGATTGAATATTCCAAAACTCAAGCTTCCCTTAGGGTCTATTTCCATTTTTATCACTTCCATTATGGTTTCAAAATTCAATTTTTTTGGTTTCCATACTCATCATGATCATAATATTGAAACTATCTATGAATTCTTGGTTTAAAGTTTCTTGGTTATATTTACATGTTGTTTACCTAAAACATGTAAAATATTTCACTTGTATGTAAATCCATAAATACATATTTTAATGGAAAATATAAAATCATACATCATTCATGAACTTAATAATGAATACTTATATTATGACTATTATGTCATTGATCAACTTGAGTTTCCACCTACTAATACTAGACATTAAAGGGCTCAAATGTTTCCTTTTATTCTCACTACCCTTAGACTTCAGAACTATCCTAGCTCATATCCTACCTCTACTATTCATCCTAGTTTTTAGGTAGATCATGCATTCTGATCTATTATTATACGATGAGACTTGGTGAGTCATCATGAAATATAAGATGGAAAAAATCAATAAATTTCTGCCCATACCAAACCTAATCTAACGAGACCAATTAATCATTCTAAATGGTACGATATTATTGATCAGTTAAGGAATACACTAGCTATGATTTCTATGTTGGAATTACTTTAGAAAACTACTATTTTAAAGTATATTTGGTATCAAACATTGAATCAGACACCTATGCCTAAACAAAAAACATCATTATAATTTTTCATCAATGTTTAGCACTTTAAGGATAATGAATATGCCATAGCTTTTGGAAATGAGGATTTTCTTACACAATCTAATATTGATCAGAATCATCCTTTATTTATACAAGCTCAAATCGAGAATACAATAGTAAAAAGGGTTTTGATTGATAATGGTTTACATTTATATATTTTTAATATTAAATTTTTATAGACATTGGGAATTAATATGGTTTCTCTTCAAAAGACATAATAATATCAAAGGATTTGATTATGTTTCACCAAGCATTAGGTTGTTGGTAGTATATTTTAGATTGTAAAATCATGGAGTGTAGATGTATAACAAGTGTGTGATGTATATAATTTTTTATAACATTTATATTTTTGTATGTATTTATCCTATATATGTATCCAAAAATAATACAAAATATGAAAAGACACTTTTGATCTATAAATGGAAAGATAGAATGTGAAGCAACAAAGCTTTGGAAGTTTTATATATAGTGATAGTTTATAAAGGAAAAACATTATATAATATATAGATTAATATAGAGATCCGATGATGGGTTTTTTAAATGTATTTTTGGTACTTGTATAGTGTATAATATGTTTTTATTACATATGTTTAATTACATAACCCAAATAACCACTACGTATAATTCTAAGTTTGCATTCTAAATAAACATGTAATTCCAAACTTAATGAATATTCAATATTCCTATAATTCTACCTACATTTTGATCTTATATCTTACTTCACATAGAAACAAACATTATCAGGTTATTATTGGTTTTACAATAACCTCTATTAATAATGGTGAAACGAGCATGGAACTTTGTAACATGTTGAGATGGTTACCTAGACAAAGAAAATTGGAGTGATGGTTATATATAAGAATTCAAATTTTCATAGAAAAGGAGGAAAATATGATAGAAATGTATTTGAGATAAGTTATAAGTGTGCATATACATGGTGATATATATGAAATTTTTTGTGTGAATTTCTTGGATTTATAGTTGCATGGTTATTGCGAATTGAGTACTATTGATTTTAAGTTGAGACAAATAGAGCACCTTGTTTAGACTTAGGAAAAGATAGAATTTTTTGAAATTTGGAAACTAAGTAGACATGAACAATAGATCATTATATAAATACTTCCATTTAAATATATCTTACTAATTTTTCTATACAAGGGTACAACATGTTTGAAACTATGTATGATTTATTTATAAGAGTTATATAGAGGAAATTTTTGTAGCAACTACATATCCTAATTAAAATATTGGTTATGAAAAAGGCCATGGTGCCTATTATTAATAACTTGGAGTAATCACTTTGGGAGTTATGAGAATGTATTTGATAATTAAGTGAATGATGTATAACTAATAAGAGAAACTTAAATCTGAACACAAAAGATGGAGGACATAGAGAAACATAATGAAAATAAAATTATAGGGATAAAGCAAGAACTATAATAAAATAAAAGATGGGATAAATAGAATAATCCTAATGTAGATATGAGTAAGAGTAGAGTAGATAGTTTAGAATATAAAGAATGAATGGGAGATTAATTAGGAGTGAGAGATTATGAATATGATGAAGAAGAGGAAATGAGAGGGCCCAAAAGAAGACAAGGCACATATGAGAGTGCATAAATGGACATAGATTGTAAAAGGGATTCAAAGTATTTTGAAGATAATTTAAAGAGAAGAGGAGTAGTTAGACTATTTAGAATTTAGTTTTACATCATAGTTATAAGGGATAATGTTATTTGAGAAGAGAAGGAATAATTTTTTGAAGAATTTATGTTAAGTCACAATATTAAAGTGGGTTCAAGTTCGAATGAAGTAGGAGTAACAAACATGGATCATTCATTTCAAAGGTATGGATCCCCTATGCCTAATTTATCAAAAAAAATTAAAGTTAAAAGTGTATAAGATGGTAAAGATAGTACGTGGTTTGATTATTTTATAGATAAATTTAGAAAGTTTAGTGAAAACACTAAGAAAGTATATGATAAGAATAAATTGATTAAGGTTGGATTTCAGGTCATATAAAATCTTAATATGTTATAAAAATTTAGTCCATAGAAGATAGCGATTTTAGGTGTGAATACAGGAAGCATTTCTCTTAGTGAAATATTTTGTATTACTTTGGCATCATATGATGGGTTTATTGACATTGAGCAGTAAATGTTAACCTATGAAATGAAATAGGTTTTAAGTAATTACAAGTGATGTAAATAAGTACAATCTCATATGAACATTAACATGAAGAGATATAGAATTCATACACAAAAGGGATGATGCCAACTGATCTTTCAAGATGTAAAAAACTAATCGATAGGAGAATTTAAAATGAATAAATATATGAGTTAGACAATACAAGATTTGAAATAAATTTGTAAAAAATAAGGATATTTAGTATGGGATTTAGTAAAAAATTAGGATATAAATTTGTAATGAATTGAGTATATTTTACATTTAAATATAAATATAAGGCCACATAATTTATATAATCTATATGACCTTAGATTAGGTTTTCCATTGCTCAAATATAGTTCACTTTTAAAGCAGATGATCGAGTAACTACACTCCAAATGGAGTAGATAGAAGACTGTGGGAAAATTCCACAATGTACTACAAAAACTATCACAATGTTATATGTTTTACATCAAATGGATGATTTTCATGAAATTAATATGCCTAAGCTAATATCATAGTGTGTGGAGTGAAAAAAAGAGGGGCACCACAAGAATTACCACCCAAAATTCAAAATATAGTTATGTGAGATCTTTCAGGTAGTAACACATTCAAATGTGAAGTGTCATATATTATAATAGTATAACCAATAAAATTAGAGTATATATTGAAATATTTTAAAGTTGAATAATCACAATGATAAAATTTTTTGAGCTCTCCAACAATTTAAGAAAGACATCAACAAAAATTTCTTCATAGTAGATGTGTAGCATATCCATATTGTAAAACTAGGGATTCTAATCCCAAATGTAGAAATGAAAATTATGAATTAGTATCAACCTCAAGGATTCGTAAGATTGACATGTTAGTCTCTAAATTACCATACAAGATATACTATACCATCTCCTCAATATCCATAGTAATGGAACACTATGTTGCCCAAAAATTAGTAGACAGAATGGATCACATATTCTCCCAATGGGCCATATGGGGGATATGATAGTAAAAAATAATAGGGGTGGGGTTAGTTTCATAAAAAATAAGGATATGATGTCCATTGATTTAAAGGTTGTGGTTTTGAGTATAGACAAGGGGGATATAGATGTGGGTACTAAGGTAGATACCAAGGAGGAAATCATAGACCATATGAGAGATATGGTTGACAACTGATTATCTGTTATTTATTTAGAGAATAAAATAAATTCATATAAAATTATCCATATAATCTATGAAGACATGTATAATATGTATATTTTATATCTCTAGGATAACATAATACATAGGATTATACTATGTTATAAAATTAGAGAAAATTAAAACTAGTAATAAATGTAAACATGGTGAAATGTAAGGGATCCCATGTACATACAAGTAGTTAATCCACACTAACATGTAGAAAAAGGATTAACACCCTTAGAGATTACACATGATCATAAAATTAGATAGGTACAACATGATAAATACATTTATCCTATAATAAAAAAGGGTTTGTTGTATCAGGTATCCTAGATAGTACATAATATATAACACTAGACATGTTTGACAGTAGTGTTGCATTCATCAATGAATAGATGTATGGTCAAATCATAAATGTTTTGAGGAAATATGGAGTATTTATTAAATTTATACATCTATTCAAATTGGAATGTGTTGACTTTCTAAGCCACCCCTAGCTTATGTATAACTCATAAGGACCCCAAAAGATTTTTGTGCACTTACACAGTGTTGAGTTACAAAAATAAAGCTTGTGCACATATGATTCTTATATGTGATTGCACTCATCAATAAGCATAGGTTAAAACATAGAATAAGTATCAATATGTACCCATAAGAATCCTTCATCATGCCTACATGGCATGCAGATCAGAGCATACAGGTTCCCTAGAATTTAATTAGTGTAGAAAGAGGTCCACAAGGAATAATTCTAAATCATGAAGAACACACTCAAGAAATTTGACATTATTTCACACTCCTATCCATAATAATTCTTATTCCTTCATAATAAAGTTACATACCTAATCATAAAGTTTCACTACTATGCCCTTATAAATTATAAGCTATGATCTAAGATACACATTGTCTACTTTACATGTCGATATAAGTCTTAAATGTGAAATGTAAGATTTTGAGAACCATCAAAAGGGATTTAATATAGAATATTTAAGGTTTATGAAATACCTTAGAATAATTTTACATTTTTTCCCTTCACAAGCTCACAAATCCATTGTGTAACAAACTCTCTATGCAGCCTTCAATACACACCTTTCATGCCTAACATATTAAGTTTAAATCATGTGTGGGTAAGGTGAACATCACATAGGTTCATAGGTACACACCCAAATTATCCCTTTTATGTTAAATCTTATCTAATGGGTTTCTCACATTCAAATTATGAGACCTAATAGCTAATCACAAAATATTACACTTGTAACTTCATAATTTATAGGCTATAATCTAAGTAATGTGCCAACTCCACCATAAAATCTCAATTCTAGATGGGTTTCATGCTCACCTTTATGAAGGATATATCTAATTAAAAGGTGTGTACAACCTTTAGTGGGAAAATGGTACCAAAATTTAAGTGCACATGTGAAAATATCAACCATATGTGTAAGATGATATGGTAGAGTCTAATGATATGCCTACATAGTTCTAAATTAGCAAATTATACCTAGGTGGATTGACAAGTGGAAGCCATAATAAATGGTGTTAGTTGAACCTAATTATACATTAAAGAGAGGCTAATTTAGAGGTGAAATTGAATGAAAGGGTGACTATGAGGTTGTTAGAAAATGGAAACGTGATCTCTTCTGATAAAGATCCCAACTACTTCTCCACATCATCATTAAATGTTATAACTACCCTAATAGTGGGTGAGATTTCAATTAGTGACCTGTGGGATTTTCATTTCCTAAAAAATCATAGGTATTACATTGTAAAAGGGTTGACATATTTTGAACACTATAATGCTACCAAAATTTTCCCTCCAAGAGCTATTGCTTGGTATAATAAACCTATGCCTATTCGAGTTTGTTATATTGCCTTAGACATTGGGACTAATAAGACCTAATTTAATTTCTTCATTATATACATTTTATGTTCATTAATGGGTTTTTATCTTTGTCTATGGATGTTTGTCTCTCTCTCACTATTGTCCTCCCTTTACACCTCCACATAAAACCAAAAGTCTTTGTAGGTCTCATGTTATGTAAACATGGGTATAAATAGGCATTATCTATGTACCATTTTTCATCCCTCTTAACATTGCATTATTTTCCTTTACCTCCATGTGAAACACTTATGTATCATACTTGGTTTGAATATATTGTATCTATTAGGTTAGTCGTATTGTGTCATTAAGTGGGTGTGGTGATCGCTCTATTATTTTTGCTTCACCTTTTTCATTTCAAAAATATCTTACCTTTTCCCTCCCTTTCCCCTTATCAATTTTAGGCTTATAAATAGTTATATATATTTAATTATAATCTTTATATGTCTGTGCACAGGTCCTAAACCAGGTGCATATAGAATAAAAAGAACCTAACCTACTCTAGAGGTTCATCTCAAGGAGCATAAGAGTCCCACACCTTAAGGGATGCTACCATTTTTATAAAGAGACACCAAATTTCTCTCCAACATATAATTTAAAAATTATATGCATGAAAGATACATGTTCCAATTAATCATGAGATCCATTCACACATGAGTGCATTTTTCAAGTGATAATAGTTTTTGGCATGCCTAGTGGGAGAAGTTCAAAATTTGGCTGAGAGATTGGTGCCACTCCCAATGATTTAAGTGTTGAATACACTATATATGTCACTTGATGACTCCAAATATCACATTTACTAGTTTTTAGTCTAAGTGCCCAAAATTATGTCTTCCTTCCATTTCATAACAATGTAAGTATTACGCCCTCCTTTTATCCATATTAGGCTAAGGGCTATCGATTTCACCCAAAATTGGCCTAGACTAACAAAATTCCAACCTATTAATAGTGATTTAATCCCTTAAACCCCTAATTAACATTATTGGTAGCTTTATTATGCCTATAATCAGCCTTTTGAAAGCTATGTCACTCCCAATCAACATTGTTACCCTCTTACCTAGTCCCAATAAAGCATAAGAGACATCTTACCAGACTTTAACTAAAAAATGAATGTGATTGATGAAGAGAGTTGGAGTATGGTATATTTCATGAGGATAATGATCACCAAGCTTACATCTACCAATAGGAGATGAGAGAGCAAGAAAGGTATGAATAAGAATGCTTGGCTAGGCAAATTATAGCTAAGGAAGAGAAAATGTGTTAACTAATTATGTAAGCACAAGAGATTGAATTCCAAGTAGTCCTTTATATCCCCCATTTAAATCAAGTTTCCCCTATGATCATATACCCATCCATGAGGTAGGAAGCTTATACATTTAATATCCCTAGCGTCAATTAAGGTAAGCCCTCTAAGCCTTCCAACAAACCTCCTAAGTTCAAAATCCCTAGCTTTAGAGGTTCCCCTCCCAAACGAGATCCTCCACCTATACAAACTCAAAGACCCATTTTCCCTCAAGATCCTCAAACTTAAATATGGTATCCTTCTTAGACCTAACATCCTAATTTTATGATTCCTAACCTGGTTAAGGCCACTCTTTCACTAATTGAATCCTCTTTCCCTCCCACCATCTCTATTTTTGGAGGCAATTGATTATGTGGGAAAAAATAAATAACATCTAGATAAAGAGGAGAATGCTTAAAGTGAGAATTAGGAGGATATAATCATTGGAATTCTTCTTTCTATCATCAATCTAAAAGTGTTAGACCTAATGTGATAGGAAGAAAGTTGATCTAGTTGTCTAGGTTTTGATCTCACAGAGGAAGCGATCCCTGAAGATGAAGGGTTAATTTTTATTCATAATAAATATTTTTCAAACCCCTAGCTTATTATGGGAGATCCCTCCCTTAATTGGAGAAGAGACAAGTGAACGTACTCCTTCTCTAGAGGAGGATTCTGAGGAGGGATAAGTGGGGAGTATTTTCTTATTTGATGATTTGTCGATCTACATGTTAGAGGAAGACCTTACGAATGAATAATATGATGAGGAATAACTTGTACTTCAAGAGGGACACCCAAATTAGCTTAAGAGTAGTGTGTAGACACCAACAAATGATGGAGAGTTTAAGGATTTATTTAATATTCTAGAATTATGTTTTATCCTTCTATGAATGGACTATGTCCTGGCTAGAGCCTAAGAGTGTAACCTTATCAAATAGGTTGAGAATAAAAAGGGAGGTATTCCATTAAAATTTCCTTCCCAAGATTATGTCATTGACCTATTTAATATTTTTAGAGAGGGATATAAATTATTGGATGATCCCATAATTTCAAGCACCTTTTAGGAGGCAATCTAGGCCTATTTTGGTCTCAACCTCCCAAGAAGCAACACCCACTTCCTTTTGAAGACAAACCTAACATACAACCTGAAGATAAGGAGGAGGTCATAGTAACTTTGTAGGGGAGTTTCCAAAGGAAATGTTTTAATCAGAGGAGAAACTATGGTATAAAAAAATGAGCCTACCCATTGAGGGGGAAGAACTTGAGATGGTATTTAGTATTCATCCTTACACCCTTCCTCTTAGAAACTAACCATTTGAGTGGATAAATTAGAAAAAAATCTTTACCCATCTATGCCTTCTGCTAAGTAATAAACTTTTTCATGGAAAAAATGACCTTAGGGGATTTTGTTTTGACCCAAGTGGACCAAGGTCCTTGTTTTTAGTTTGTATATAATATATTAGGTGCTTTTATTTTCCCTATGTTCCTGCATGCACATTATATAGTCATAGTTTAGCTTTTTTTCTTCCCTTAACTACATCTCACATAATTTATATCATCCTTTTCACTTTTATTTTGTCTAAGGTAGGTATCAATTCATTTATTTAGTGGAGGGTCAAGCTTTCATCCAATACTTGGGCACATATAATAAGATGAGTTAACACCCTTGTGTGCACATGAATCACACTTTTACAGAAGTCAAATCTCTCAGGATTCCATGAACCCATACCCAATGGACTAATTCAAAGGTTAATAATTTATTTATTATCAATCAAGTTGCCCATAGAGGTTTCCAAAAGTGTTGAATTTCTAAGTCACCCCTAGCTTGCAATAAACTCATAAGGACCCCAAAAGATGTTTTTACACTTGTGCAATGTTGAGTTCCATAAAAAAAAGATTATTCATAGATGCTTCCCATCCATGCATACACTCATCAATTATCATGGGTTCAAATATCAACTAAGTATTAATCTACACTCATAATCAACCTTTATCATGCCAACATAGTGTGCAAATTAGAACATGTGGATCCCCCAAACTTTAGGTAATGTAGGCATAACTCTGTAGGGAATGATTCTAAATCATGAAGAGCATGTTTAAGACCTTTGATATTCTTGTGTGATCCTATCTAGAATAATTATTATTCCTTTATAACAAATTTCCACATCTAATCATAGAGTTTCACTTCTACACCCTTATAAATCACACATTGTGATCTAAGATACACACTGTCTACTTCATATGCTGATATAAGTCTTACATGTGAAATGCATACTTGAAAGAACCATAATAAGGGATTTGATATATAAGAGTTAAGGTTTATTAAATCCCCCATTATAATTATACACATGAACCCTTCATAAGTTTGCAACTCCACTATGAAACCAACTCTCTATGCATCCTTTAGTATGCACCTTTCATGTAGAACATATTTAATCTAAAGCATGTATAGGTAAGATGCACAGTGTATAGGTTTATAGGTGCATACCTAAATTATCCATTTTCTATGATCTCTTATCCAAAGGTTTTTTCACTCAAATGATGAGGCCTCACACCTAATCATATAAGATTACAACAGTGCCATCATATTTGATAGGATATAATCTAAGTAACATGCCAAATCCACTAAAAAATCTTATCTCTAGATGGGTTCCATGCACACTTTTGTGTAGGATATATCCAAGTAAAAGGCATGTGAAACATTTAATGCAAACATGGTACCAAAAGGTAGGTTTGCATGTGAGAAGCTCAGTCACATGTGTAAGATGATATGGCAGAGTCTAAGGATATGCCTACATAGTTTCATGTCAATAAATTAGACCTAAGTGGATTAATAGGTGGTATTCATAAGAAATATTGGTAGTTAAACCTAATTATATGTTGAAGATAGCTCAAGTTAGAGGTGAAATTGAATGCAAGGGTGACTATCAGGTTAGAACATGGGCATGTGATCTCTTCTAACAAATATCCCAACTACCTCTCCACATAATCATTAAATATTCTAACTACCTTGATAGAGGGTGAGATTATAATTAATGATATATGGGCCTATAATAGCCTATAAAAGCTTCTTACATTGTAATGAAATATTTTGAGCACTATAATGCTACCCAAATTTTCCCTCTAAGATTCATCTCTTGGTATATAACAAAACTCTACCTATTTGAGTTTATAATATTGACTTAGACCTTGGAGTTAATAATAAATGATTTAATTTATTTATGCTTTATGTTTTATGTGTATTCATGGTTGTTGATATTTGTATGTGTATGTTTATCCCTCTCATTTTCATCCTCCCTTGGCACCTCCACATATAACCAGAAGTATTTTTAGGTCTCATGCTATATATACATAGGTTTGTGTAGGCATTATCTATGGACCATTTATCATCCCTCTTAATGTTGCATTATGTTCCCTTACCTCCATGTAAAACATTTATGTAATGTGATTGGTTTGAAGATATTATATATAGTATGTTAGTCTTATCATGTTGTTAAGTAGGTGAAGTGATCTATCTATTCTTGGTGCATCAACTTTTTCATTTCAATAATCTCTTACCTTTTCCCTCCCTTTTCCCCTCATCTAGGTTAGGTTTAACACTAGCTATAGATTTCATTATGCTATTTTTAGGTATATTTGTTGGTCTTAAACTAGGTGCATATAGAATAGAATGAATTTTACCTAATTCAAAGGGTCATCCCAAGGAGCACAAGAGTCCCGCACCTTGGGGGATAATCCCATTATTACAGAAATACATTGAATCAGTCTCTAGAATAGAATTCCAAGGCATTGAGCATGGAAAAACCATGTATAAATCAAGCATGAGATCCATTGACGTGAAAGTGCATGCTTCAAGTGATACAAGTAAGAATTATATGAAATGATTATATCTCATAGAACATTACAAATTTCCTACATATTTTGTTAGATTATGCACAAAGAGGGCATCAACACATTGATAAGGCAATATGGTATGTAAATACCAAGAAACCATGGGATGTCAACTCTTATATGGATATAAAATTGGAAGGATATTACATTCCAAATGTTGCATTCAAATTTGGAAGTGTAATAAATATGATCCCTTTGTTAACCTGGTAATCTATTGGATGACCTGATCTTAGTTACAACAAAGTTAAATTGAGTCTCACATATTATATAAGGGTAGAATCTATTAGGTAACTAGATGTTTTAGAAGTTAAAGTTTTTGATATAAGTTTCCAAGGTTATTTTTAAGTCATAGATATGAAGACCAATGAAACACACTATCTTACATTGATTGGCAAGAAATGGGCAAATGATGAACAAATGACCATTAACACAATACAAAATAAATTGAAAACACACCAAGGGGATAGTTTTATTATCATACCTCTAAATAAATCATAAATAAATCCTTATATCATTCTTAAATAACTTGAATCACTATATGGCTATGGGGTTAATAACTAGTTTAAAGTGGATACAAATCTTAATCACAACACACTGTGAGATGCACATTAAAACTTTTTACATTTAGAGATAGAATCATTTTGAATATTATAAAAAATAGAGAAACATTCATCTATAACTATAATAAAAAAATATTAAGTTCCACCATTCCCTATATGGGGGTGCAAGTCTCCATATTTATGATCTGCAACAAGGTTTAAAGTAGATTTGTTATATCAAGCAAGTGAAATAGGCATAAACTACACAAAACAAACTTAGGAAGTTATTCTACCATGGGAATATACATATTTAATGAGTATGGATTAAAATACACATATGATGTGTTGGTAAGAAGAATCCATAAGGTGACACCAATAATAATGGTTTTTACTACAAAATGATAATTACCTCAATACTTTGCAACTGAGGACTTGGGCCAATTTATTTCTAGATTAGAACATGTTCAAAATGTATATAAAATAGTCAGTGTGTTGAAATATTATATGAAGGGAACTACTAAAAAATGGTAGTAAATACATAGGGTAAATCAATAGCACTAAGAACATGATTGCAAATTTTTGTGATCTCAATTCAAGTAGTACCTAGGATCATGAACCAATGATCATTTTTATTAGAAGGAAAGTGTTTTGAAATACATATTCATAAATGTGTTTATGTATGGCCTTTAAAAAGTGTAAAACCTAGATAATGGGTACATGTATTCAATCATAATTTATCACCTCTTCCAATAGAATGATATATGCACCATGACGTAGGTAAGAAACTAAAAATTAGACATAGGATCATTATTATTTTATTTAAACATTTGTCTTTGAGGATGAGAATCCCCAAGTAAAAAATACTCTTTAGAAGTCAATTTTTTTATTATTCAAGTCCAAGAAGAGGATCTAATCACTATGATGAACTCCTCTTCATAGGAAGAAACAACTATAGATTTGACTATAACTATCAAAAATTACAATGCCAATAAGTATAAAGAGAAGTTTTTAATGTAATTCTCCACTAGAATTATCGATAATGGAGAACAAATAGAATAAATTAATAGCAAGGAGGACCTAAACTTGAATGATTTATTTGATGCTGAGTGGGAAGAAGAAGAACCATAAGAAAAAATTGTAGAATATCATGAAGATGCACACTTATAAAATTTAAACATTCAAGAATAATAAGGGCAGATGATACTCTAAAAATCTATGCCAAGTGGTTATAACAAGATATATCAAGATATATTAAATATATCAGTAGATAAAATTGGTATCAAGGATGCACCAAATCTTGGGACTTTGGGTGACTATTAGACACAAAAAGAGCTATCAAAAGGCTTGTAATTATTGAGAGATTATCAAGATGTGTTCCTAATAAAGTTTTTAGAATTAAATGGTATATATTATTCATTATAAGAGATGCACATAAAACTCAATGAGTATACACAACCTATTAAGAAGTTATCATACAAATTATTTAGCCTTTTTAGGGTTTTACAATGTGTAAATACTAAGCTATATTAAAGGGATGAGATGTCTAAATTAGTTAAATAATATGCAATACTTAACCAATGATTTGTTATGGATTTTGTCTTCTTTTGACTTTCTAAAAATAGTAATAAATATGTATAAATAGAGACTTATCTGAAAAGTGACTGTTATAGATGATCTGAGATCTAAAAAGTGGGTTTGGGACATTTCTAAGTGTCATCAATAGGGTATCAATATTTTATTGCTCACTGTATAGTATCACCCCACCTAGATAGTAGCACCATGATACTATAGTGTCTTTAAAATGGTGCTAGTGTCCTCTTTTCAAGACTATTCCTATTTTCTAGGTGCACCTATGCCTATGTTTCTAGGCCCTATTCTTTCACCCATGAAATATAGAACTATGTATTATGCCTAGAAAATTATATTTAGTGTGCAAACCATAATCCTCCTTACAAGTGCATCATGAGATAAAAAAGTGTGTTCATTAGTAGAAAAGGGTGGGAATCCTTAATCACCCATTATGAAGAGATTTTCCTACATACCAATACTCTAAGGAGGGATCAATCCTAAAGTAATTCTCCCACCTAATGTTTGGTGCAAGTGTAAGTGAATGTTAGAATGAGAGTGGTCTTGAATGCCTTGAATGTGCTTGAGATTTGAAATATTTTAATCTAGGCTTAGGGTAGATGTAGATGGTAGTATGTATAAGGAGGTAAAAATAAGGATCAAATACCTATATATATATATATATATATATATATATATATATATATATATATATATATATATATATATATATATATATATATATATATATATATATATTATTTGGATAGGATTTTGCATCTATTTTCCATCTAATCTATAGAGGTCAAATAGTCTTATATGTATAGAGATAAATAGCTTATGTAGATAATAAAATGTAATTAGGTTGACCTTAAGATGGGCACATATTTTAAAATGTATACATTCAGGAGAGTTAGGGCAAGGGACACCAACACCAAGTTTTAGA
The DNA here is from genome assembly GCA_037957365.1 of Torreya grandis. Classification (NCBI taxonomy): domain Eukaryota; kingdom Viridiplantae; phylum Streptophyta; class Pinopsida; order Cupressales; family Taxaceae; genus Torreya; species Torreya grandis. The sequence continues at coordinate 3,430,653 of JARHVA010000374.1, read as the reverse complement.
CACTAGCACCATGTGGCTTTATTGTCCTTAATGTGGTGCTAGTGTCTAGATGCCAGACTATTGGGCACATTGGGTTGGGATATGAGAAAGTTGTCTTGGGACTATATTTGAGTTGATTGAATATGTTTATGGCCTACATAACGGATGAAAAATTATTATAAAGGATATATGATAGGTCTAGGGATAAACTAGGAATAAGCCATCTCAATCAACACTCTTAGCATCCAAAGACCACTTTTATGTGATTACATTCCCCCCCCCCCCCCCATTTTATGCTAGAAATTTAGTAATGTGAAATGACTAGTATACAGGAAAAAGAAGTGTACCTAGACTTACCTAGGAAGTGAAGCCCATGTAGTTGATTCTGAGTATGTGAATTTGGGTCTATATATGTGAAACATGATCCAAAGAAATGACCTATAATGAAACATGCAAAAATAAATCCTTACTTAAGAGATTATCAAAATCAAAAGACTATGATAGATAAAGTAACTAAGTAAAGCTAAGTAAAGAGAGAGGAAAGGAATGAATACACCTCATTGGGTACATGAACCAATGCATGAACCTAGTGACAACCTATGTGTATGAGTGTACATAATGATCAAATCATTAAATATCTTGGATTGAGCTGATAGATTACTCAATACTCATATGGATGGCTCAATAACTCAATCCAATTTTGACTCCATCATTGCCCACCCCTAGTTAGTGGATCATGATATGTGATTATATTGGATAAGATTATAAGTGTGTTTATCCATCTCATATGGGTGGATCAAGAAATCAAGTGGGATATGAATCCATCATTGCACACTCATGTGAAGTAGATGCATCTAAAACTAAACTATGTATGTCAACTCTATGACCACTTGGGTACATTAGGTGACTCTCAGCCACTCAGGAATGCCAACCATTGTAAATGGTGTAAGGCATGAAACTGGTGACAACCTGGAATATGATATCAAGTTATATAATGTATAAAATGACATGAATTTTTATATTTAATATAATTAAATTGTGTGTAACTGAGCATATAGAAATTATGTGCCACACACTTGCCCCAAATTTAATATCGGAGCATACTAATTATGAATTGATTATGTAATAATTATATCTATGTATCTAAATTGAATGTGGGAGTGATCATGCTATGCATGATGCCCAAAATATAAGATAATAGCATGAATCTAAGTTAAAATGAGTGTATATGAGTAAAATTTTAACATAACTATCAAACTTATGATTATACCTATGCAAATCTATATCATACCTAGTGTACTAGTCTGGCTAATCTAGACTACCCCAAAACTGGGGCTACTAGATGGTAACACCATGTATTGGATATTAGTGCCCTATGGTGTTAGGGTCCCAATATAGGTGCTAATGTTTATCTGGTGTTAAATATGGGTAACCAAAGTAATTTTTGAGTCCCTATTTTTTACTATGTCTAATTTATGAAATTGAGCCTGTGTGATGGAAATAATATTTAAATAGTAATGTAGGAGCCTGATCTCTATGATAAACCCCTATGAATTCCCCCTATTTTAAGGATATTTGTGGAACTTATGTAATAACTCTCCTTAAAATAATTATCTCTATAAAATGTGTTAGCTGAAGTATAAGAATGATATTCTAATATAGTGTATAAACATAACATTAGAATGTAAAAGAATGTAAGCATAATTAGGTAATGTAAGATGTATGTTATAATATATCATTTTAAAAATGTGTTAAGATAAATTCAATCAATGTATATAATATTAAATCTAAGTATATACCTAGGGGGATGGGGCATGGTGTCCATCATGACACCCAAGTAGGAAGGGTAGATACATGAGGTTCCTCATGGCATTGAAAACTAGTATGTGTAACAAGAAAATACAAGTGTCATGGTGAAGAAGCATATAAGAAAACATACATAAAAACATATGAGGAATGAAAAAATAGGCCAATGAGCCATAATACAAGGGACATGGGCACATGTCACTAAATATAAGAATGAATACATATAAGGACATGTTTAAATGTCCACATATGAAGGCAACAAGCAATTTGGCTTACAACCACATAGAAGGACATATTTAAATGTCTACATTTACAAAAAAGAAAGTACACATAAGGGACAAGGGAATATTTCCAAGACATACAAACATAAAAGTGGCATAGATCCAAAGAATAATGGTGTATTCAAATGCCCTTAAAATGGAAGAAGCATAGGAAACATGATCAAGTCTAATCTAAGAAAGATATAAATGAAATCAAGAATAGATATGTAGTACAAATCTACGTAAATGTTAATATGTACATATGCTAAGTCTAAAATAGTGATAGTCAACAAAAAATCTAAGCAATGAGTAGCAATGATAAATATCAAGATATATCAATGCTTAAACTAGAATGTATAGTATGTAAAGATATAACCTGGTAGTATAAATTGTGTAGGAGATACCCTTGAGTGGGTGGATGTATCAAATGAATAAACCTATATTACTATATATGTCCCCAATGGGTACATAATAGTAAGTCTAGATCAGTATAGTGGACTAGAGTCATAAATATAATCTACAAGCACTCAACAAGAACAAGTGAAGCATATATGTATGAAAAAATTGACTATACTAAGATAGCTAAAAATATGTAATATTTGGCAAGTAGTATAAATGCAAACATAAAAATCTATAAAATTTATAAATTTTGTGTTTTCTGATTAATATTTGAATGTTTTTGTGTATTAACATGTTATATTGTTTTTTATTTTTAGGAAATAAGCTATGTACAAGAAAATGAAAATAAACTATGTACAAGGAGTAAGAGAGAATAAAGTATGTACAAGGGGGTGGGAACCATACTAACTAATGAGTCTCATGGGAGACTCACTATCACTATGGCTTGTCTCAAAAATAAGAACAATAATTTATTGTATAGTGTTAATGTTATGTTGTAATTAAATGTTGTTGCAGTAGGAATTGTGTATTATTCATCATTAGAATCATAATATTGTTCAACATCAAAATCATGATAACCTAGAATGTTAGAGGGAATTACATCATACTATGGAGTTGAACTTTTTAAATTGTGCTTTGGAAGATTTATTGTGATTTTTCCCTTTGAAATTGTGCATATTGTAGACATATGGTGTTGTAGAGGTCTTTTTATAGAAAGCCTTATTTGAGAATGTTTATTAGCTTAGCATGGTTTTAACTTTGCAACTTAAGATCTGGGTGTTTCTATAACATGTACTTTATATATATATATATGTGTTTTACCTTGATAACTCGTATCTATTAATGACATGGTTTAGTATGTTCAATAAATCCCAAACCCTGTTGACTAATATTATCAATTGCTAGAATAGGAGAAGTGATGCATTGGGCCTATTTGCCCAAATCTTGACCATGATAATCAAACTATTATAGACATTTATGAACATAATTAAACCATATGGAACATTGAGCCTCATTTTGGAGAGGTATATTTATTTGATTTATCTATGCTTATTTTACTATTTTTTTATCTGATGTGTTTCTTGAACCTTATGTTGTTATGAGTTATGCTTTGGTAACCATTTTTGTATTATTTATGAATTTGACCCTTTTTAAATTGGTAGATGTGTCATTGTATGTTATGTTTATTAAGTGTCACTATTTGAGTCATCTATATACATTATCTATTGCGTTTTCCTTTTCAATTATAAACATGAATTATTGTGGTGCCCATGCATTCTATGATATTCACAAAAATATCTGAATCTCCTCATTGGGTGTAGGGTAGGTTGATCAACTTAGCTATAATAATTTCCATTAGTATCTGACTTGAACTCTTATTTTACCTTTGAATGGTTTTTTAATCACTAGTCATAGATTTACCTTGTTTTGATTTATGATTTGGATATGTCACATTGTTTGTAAAAAAAATATACTAGGTGAAGATGCATATACATGATTTACACTACTATGCCCCGAAGGTCTTTATCTTATAAATTGATTATAAAATTTTGTAATATTTTTATTTAATAGTTTATTTTTATATTTTAAACCTATAATTATCTTTCTTATAATGATAATTTGATCATGTAGAGTCTCACAAGTGCAAACCCTAGTTGTTTCTAATTGAACATGTAGACACACACCCTATAAGGAAGAGGTGTGAATAGGCGAAGCATGGGTAATAATTACATTAGTATAGGATATTTCATCTCATGTATTATTAATAACATGGACCTAGTTATAGGTAAATTATCTATCACCCTCATGGAGATGAGGAAGAGTAGGAGATTCTTTCCTTGCATAAGATATGACATTGAAACATTAAACATAGTTGTTTTCTTATGTGTTAAATCCTATATGTGAGTATTGGTTTTATTGTTAATGGAATTCCACATAGGATAAATATAGCATACTATGAGATATGAAATATATTTCAATTTATATAAAGTATAATATATACATGTGTTGATGTATTTTCTGAGTTCATTCCAAATTAAAGGGAATAAGCATGCAAAAAAATTTATTAAACTTTGCAACAAAAAGTGATTAATTTGTTCTATAATTATGATCATGATTATATGAAATAAAAATTATAACATATATGGATTTGAAATCTAAGTTTTTTAAATAAAATCTAAGTATAAATAGAAAAGGATACAAACCCTAAGTCCACCTAGGGTTAGGGTTATTTGAATCTAGGGTTTCTTTGGAATAAATTTAAATTATATTCAAATAAAATAAAAACCTAATATGAAATTTGATTTAATTAACTAGGTTGTCTAAAAAAATCATAAAATTAGGAATGTGCAACCCTAAAAATTTGGATTAATGAAAACTAGGATTTAAAGAAATATTTGAAGTCAGGTTCACCAAATGATTTAACATTTCTAGGGTTTTACAATGTGTAAATCCTAAGATAGATTAAATGGATAATAGGTATAAATTACTTAAATAATATGAAATAATTAATGACTAATTTGTTATGGATTTTATATTCTTTTGAATTATAAAAATAGTAATAAATATGCATAAATAAAGACTTCCAGAAAGTGAATGTCATAGAAGATTTGGGTTCTAAAAACTAGGTTTTGGATAGGTCTGGGTGTCATCAATAGGGTCCCAGGATTTGCTTGCTCACTATATAGTAGTGCCCCACTTAGACAATAGTGCCATACTAATGTATTATCCTCAAAATGGTTTTAGTTTCCTCTTTGTAAAACTATTCCTATTTTATGGGAGCACCCGTGCCTATGTTTTTGGTCCTATTCTTGCATGCACAAAATCTAGAACTCTATATTGTGCCTAAAAATCATTTTTAATGTGAAAAACCTAATCCTCCTTACAAGCATGGTATGAGATGAAAATGTGTGTTCATTAGTAGGATAGGCTAGACATCCTCAACACCCCACTATGAATAGAGTTGCCTACATACCAATACACTAAGAAGCGATCAATCCTGATGTATTTCTCCCACCTATTATTAGTGAAAGTACAAGTGAATGTTATAATGAGAGTGGCCTTGAATTCTTTGAGTGTGCTTAATATTTTAAATCTTTAAAATATGGGCTTATGGAAGTTATAGACTGTCGTATGATGAATTAAGGTAGAATAGGGATCAAATGTCTTAATTTTTCTCAACTTGTTTCTTATTTGGATAGGCTTTTGCATCTATTTTCCATCTATCTATAGAGGTTAAATAGTCTTATATTTATATATATTTGTAGCTTGGTAGATAATAAAATGTACTTAAGATGACCTTATGAGGATTAAACATTTGAAAATGTATCCATTTGAGAGAGTTAAGGAAAGGGACACTATCTCCAAGTTTGGGACACTAGCACCACGTGGCTCTTGTGTCCTTAATGTGGTGCTAGAATCTATCTATAAGATTACTAGGTACACTAAGTTGAGATATGGTAAATCTATCTTGGTACTATGTTTGAGCTAATAAAAGATGTTTGTGGTCTGCATAATGGATGAAAAAGTGTGATAAAGGCTCTAGGATAGATCTAGGGCTAAGTTAGGAATAGGCTATCTCAAGAAACATTCTTATCATCCAAATACCACTTTTAGGTGATTACAACAAGCTAAATCCCATTATGAAGATTAAATTTATGGATAAAATTGACTACATTCTTGGATTATCTATCATGTATAAGATGTATAATGAAAGTCCAATGGTGGTGAAACCTAAAAATTTAAGGGAAATCAGAGTATCTAGGGACTACAAAGCATTAAATGAAGCATGTGTAAATGACCCATTCCTAATTCCATTTACAAATTAAGTTTTTGAGTCATTCACATGGAATGAAGTATATTACTTCATATATGGCTTTAGTGGTTATCACCAAATACTTGTTTCAACTAATGATCTGCTAAAACCATGTTTTTAATGAAATAGGTCTCCTTCACATATAAGATAATGTCTTTTGGTCTCAAGAATGCTCTTGTTGTTTTCTCTAGGGATATGATCACTACATTCAAATATTTTATCCATAAATTTATAGAAGTATATGTTGATGATTAGGTTGTATTATCTCTATACAAAGAACACTTATCCAGGTTATAACTAATGTTAGAACAACACTAAGCTCTACACATTGCTTTGAATTTTAAAAAGTGTTTGTTATTTACACCATTTGGTGTTCTGTTTGGCCACATAATGTGTAACATGGGATTTTAGTTGATCAAGATAAAATCATAGCTATTATGGGTATGTCACCTCCTACAAGCTCTACTAAAGTGATATCCTTCCTAGAATATACATGTTATTATTACAAGTTCAAAAAATGATACACAACCATATTTGTGATAATGGAGAAGTTATTATGTAAAGTTGTGAAGTTTGAGTTGATTAATTAATTTCAAGCGTACTTTGTGGATTTAAAATAGAGGTTGGTAAAAAATACCATATTGGTGTCCCCTGATTGGAGTAAACCATTTCATGTGCACATAGATGCTTCAAGAACTATAATAGGAGTTATTTTGGCTCAACCAAGAGATAAAGGTTTGGATCACCCCATTAACTTTGTAATTATAAAATTATTAGTAGATGAGAATAAATATACTAAAATAGATAAATAGGCCTTGGTATGGTGTTTTCAATTTACAAACTCATGCACTATCTCAGAAACACCATTTGAATTCTTTACAGATCACTAGGATTTGTGACACTTAGTGAATAAGGCTATGCTAAGCAAAAGGATATTAAGGTGGATAATGTTATTTGAGGAATTTAACTTTAATATCTATGTGAAAAATATAAGGAAAAATATTAGATAAAATTATCTTAGCCAAATAATGAAAGGTGGAATAAAAAATAATTATAGTATGAGTCACTAGATGTACACTTATTTATAGTTAGTGTGATTATAGATAATATGGAGGACATAGCCATTTTATTAGGATAAGGATTTTTTCCTACACACTATGTTGAAAAAGATAAAAAAAAAATAGATAATCACATAGGCAATACCTTTTATATTATCAATGGATTTATGTAAAAAATGGTTAATGATGATGTGTTGTGCAAAGTAGCCTTAGAACATGAGAGACTAAAATCGTTATAAGAATCACACCATGTAATTGTAGGTGGAAATTTCATAGGTGAATAAACTATGAAGAATATACTATAGAATGTACCATGCTAGCCTACCTTGATATTAGATGTACACAAAGTCACAAAGCACTATAATGTTTTTCAAATAATAAGAAGGCCAAGTCAAAAGCATGAATTGATTTTTAATCCAATGTTAGTAATGCAAACTTTTAAAAACTATGGAATTGAATTTTTAGGACCTATTAATATACCAAGCAAACATAGTACATCAAAATTGATATTATATTTATCAAAATATTACAACCATTTTTTAAAATTTATTATATAAATGAGGTAAATCACCCACACTCAAGTATAATTAATATATGACATGAAAAACCAAGGAAAAACAAATTCCTAAAACCAATACCCTGTAATTATATATCATAATACATAAAATAAACATAATAAATAATTGAAGATTAAAGTGAATCCAACATGATATGAACCATAAAACCAAAACATGTGAGAAATAGATAGAACCTAAAATCATATAAACCAGCTAGATATAACATAATTTCTTTTTTCAACAAGTCATCATAGGAGTTAGTAAGGAAGATTTGAGTATAATTATTTTTAGAGTGGTCCCATTCATAAATTTTTCATAATATTATAAATATTATTTTAAATCAATATGAATTGAATATGAGACTACAAGAAGTACATAAATACATCTCAAAGTAAATTCATTAGTAAACTTTGTAGTGTATCCCAAGTACATCAACCATCATTTCATTGTAACTTGGCACAACGTAAGTCTATATCCATGGCTTCTTATATTAATTACACCTACTATTGAGTGTTATAGTGAATATCCAAGATTAATAAAAGGGAATGGGAGATACAAGGTCTCCATTAGTGGCCCTAACCACTCCATCCATAAATATAGTTTTGATGTAGACCTATAAGAAGAGTAGTAAAAACCATATGAGGTTGAGAGAGATAAAAATAGAGAGAAAGAACTAACTAGGTTTTCTCAAAAACTTGCAAACTAATAAACTTAAAATGAAAAACATGTAGCAGATCTAACAATATATTTATAGTCAAAAAAGGAATCAAATAAAGAAAACAAGTGTAAAAACTCATAATAAATTATCTTTGAAATAATTTCCATAATCAGGATAGAATAAAAATCATGGAAACTAATTACAATACCAAGGGATCCATCTATGGAATCTTATAATTCTCAACATCCACCACAATCATAAATGGCTTACCATTACCTATACTAGCCATCTTAGGTCTTATAATTAGTTAAGGTTTTATTTTTAGTAACCTAAATTTGGTCATGAATACTTGATCATGCCTATTTTATCCATTTTTACCATTAATTAACATGTTCATTTAATTGACACTTATTTCACCAATTCAACCTATCCTAAGCACAATAAAATACCTTATTTCACCACAAGGCCATATATTGTCACCTATAGAAGTGATATTATTTCTGAAAGCACCTCTACGTATCTATATGCTTTGACTCACACCCAAAACTCAACACCTTTCTTGATAAGACAATAACACCCAAAAGGATAAGAATATCAACCATTCTTTTCACTACCTATCAACCTTGTCCTTTAATAAAAATAGTCAAAGTTTGAAAAAAAAGTATCCTTAAGATCAGCCTTAAGATTCCTAAACTATTAAATATGTCATTTTACCTCTTTAACCACTAGAAAATCATATTAAATTGATTCATTATATATATCTGGGCAAACTTATCAATTAAATTACAATAACTTACTTACACAAGTGCACATTGAAAAAAATGTCCCTATTCTTCCCAAATCAGTTTCCAAGCACTTCAAGCAATCATGATCCAAGTCTAAATTAAATTTTATGAGACCCTAACCATACATGATCAATTATTTAATACAAATATATATGCATACATATCATTAAAGGATTACATTCACACAAAGCATGTATTTGGGAGAACTACATAAACATTTGATCCCTCTTCTAAGTATTTGTATGTAGGCAATGCTCATCATAATTGGGTGTTGGGGTCTAGAATAACTCCAACTTCCAACCCCTTTTTACTTATTCACATTAATTTAACTCCTTGTGACATAAAACTAAGGTTTTTAACTTTTAAAAACCATATACAGATATCTACATAGTTTTCAAAGATCAAATTAGTGCAAGAGTACCTAATTTTCACTATCACATTTGATTGTTTCAAAAGTTACATATTTATACAAAAGGATAAAACTGACTAATTAGGACAACAATAATTTTCAATTATATCCTACTAGTCATTTTATCCTTTATCCTTGAGTGTACTTAGGCTCATATTCTATAAATTTTATGGGTTTACTACATTAATTTTGTTCTTGCATTCTTTTTTCCTATGCATTCACTTGATGACTCAAAAAATATAACTACATCTCTATTTTTCATAGTTTACCCTTATTCATTTCTATTTTTCTATTTCTATTTCAGTCATTTATCTTCACTTTGTTGTTTAGGATTATATTTACACTACATTGTACTAGTATATTCCATTTATCTAATAGATTAATTCACCTTAATTAATTCATAAACAAATAAACATTTGGTGAACGCATGCATTAATCAAACCTTGTCTAAAACCTAGGTTTATAAACTTATAGGGTTTTTGATTTTCATTCAATATATTTCAACTTTATTAATTCATCATTATGGCCATGTAAAGTTATAAAACCAATGAATCTAAAACTACTCAAGAAGTTGGTTTTGATAATATAGATGTCAGAGAGTTTGCTCAATACCTCAATGCCCATCCAAAGGACATTGAATCATTATTTATAGTATGGGAAGAGAAATAAAAACATGTAAATTAATCTAAATTTAAAGAACCAAATGATTATGTTAAGCAACCCATTGTCAACCCTACCACAAGTATGACTACTAGCATGGTTGATCCTAGTATTCCATTCACATACCTAGGTTTATGAGAAACACATGGTTTACATAATATTTTTGTCTACCCCTAACTAAGTAATCCATTCCAATACTTTTATAGATATTATTATAATAATACCTAACTCATCAAATGCATAATTTCTTAGGCATGTAGTTACATTTATACAATCTAAGGTGTTACAATTAGATCAAGGAATCTTGAAAGTTAGCCAATCATTGGATTCAGATGCTTTACTTCATAATCCTTTAGCACATGATATTGCATATTTTCCTATTATCCACTAGGTTTATAGCTCATATTATTACTTTATATGAGGGTAAAGTATATTTTAAACATCTAATATATTTTCATTTGACATTTTTATATTATGCATTTAATGATAAGTTACTAACTAAACTCTTTCCAAAGAGCCTAAAAGACTATGGTTTGCACTAGTTTTATGATTTACCTACTCAATATATGAAGTAATTCAATCCTTTATATTAATTATTTCTCAAGCACTATGCTATCGACATTGATGAGAAACTTTTTTATATGTTGCTAAGCTAAAATAAAGAATTAATAAACCTGTTAATGAGTATTTTCTTTGTTACAAGACTATGTTTACTAAAATGACTAATGTAATAGTAGATAATGAATTAAAAGACATTAAAACACATTTTTATCACACCCTTACATGATTAAATAATTTTAATTAATTTTAAATCATTTAAATAGCTTTTTCATATGATATGAGATAGAGAGGTCAATTTTCTCACTTTGAACAAGTTTAAGTAGACATCTGCACCTACTATAGATACAATAAAATACCAAATAAAACCATCTTATAAATCAAAGGCAAGATGCTAAATTAGAATACAAGATACAATTCAATATTATTTATAAACCTACCAATAAATTTGTTTTGATAAATGAACTATGAAGGCAATTTTCTAGATTAACACAAGTACCTTACAAATTGATAAAAAAAATTGATTAAATGTCACTTAATCACTTTACCTCCTCCATATGAAGTTGACATAGATAAACCACAAAGAAAATATTTTGATATAAATTTATATTATTATTATCATTTTTCAATGGTCATTATAAAAATAAGTGTTATAAAGTCAAGCATCTCATTCACGATCTTATTGAGATAATATCATTGAGGTAGACAACCTTATAGAGGAAACATATCCTTAACAAGTGACACTGCCAAGATTAATATTTTCAGTGATCCTTTTCTTAAAATACCATATTGGTAAATACACTTAAAATGTGAATCATACTTAAAATGCTTATCCACCTACTAGATCATATGAACACCCTCTTGATGGTGTTATTGGTATAATTACTCTAAATGTTACATCACTCCCTATGATTACTTCTTATGATAGTGAAATCTTTTATGATGACTATGATTTTCATGATTTGTGTATAAAGGCTCATATTAATCAACAAATTATTCATAGCATGCTTATTGATAATATATCAATTGAAAATTCATGTATAATTACCTTGCTTTATTCATTAAGCTACACATAACATGATATACATGTAACTAATAAAATTGTTGTCTTTCAATGTAAACAATAATCCACTTTGGGACATATTATAACACCTCTTCAAGTAGGTTTAATTATCCTATTCACTCCATTTGTTTTTGTACCAAAAAATGGAATTTTCAATATGATATTAAGGTGACCATGGTTGAAATAAACTTAAGTTATAGCTTCTATGTTTCACAGATGATTGAAATATATTTATTGCAATTAAGTTACTATTTCAAGGATCAAGTATGATAATCATTTACATTTGGTTCTATATCCTCTTCCCATCAACCACCATAGTTTGATGAGGCAAATAAAAATAAGAAAATCATGATTTTGGCACCTAAAAAAAATATTAATAATAAATAGATGAAAAATATTCAACTAAAAACAAAGTGAGTTTATAGAAAAAAGGCATCTCCTTTGAAAAATTACATACACATGCAACATTTCCTAAGTATATATCTCAACAAGTCCAAAAATTAATACAATATTCTAAACCATCTCATGAGACTTCATGTGATCTTTCATCTCCTAGATCTATGATTACTACTCAAGGTCATATGAGTAGTCATTTTGATAGTTTTATCATAAAAATGGATATATGTTTTAATTATGATATTGGCACACTTCTTAATCTTCTCTCAACAATAATAATATGTTTAATACTTAGTATGGGTGGGATTATTATAATATTTATGGAATAATTAGATAGCTTGTGCATCACCAAAATAAAAAAACACATTCCTACTTTATTAAAAAAATAAACAAACTTAAATGTACATATTTTCTAACTGTCGCATCATATTCTTATATTTTCTTGATTTTGTGATCAATTGATCCATGATTATATTACCTTGGATTTTAATGACTTTTTGGACTCTTGGCCATTCTATTTTTAATTTCTATGTCGATAAAGTCTCAAAACAATGTTCAATTATTATAAACAATGACATTAATATATTTTCATCCATAGTTTTTCTATCATTTTATCATTTCTCTTACATGGTAGAATTGACCAGAGTAGGACAAAACCATCATCCACTAATACCCTACTAATCTATATTGTCCTGTATCTTTTTATACTTATAACCTACATTTTCAAAACATAGATCACTAATTTTGTCTATTTTAAGATCCATGAAATATCAATATCAAATTTCTAGTTTTTATACAAAATATATTGTTTTCAAGCTCAATTTACCCATACGTGTAACAAATTTAAACATAGGTACATTTGATGAAATGAGAATGTAAAAATAGTTACTTTCATGCATTTTTTAAACCCCTATAGGTTAAAATAGTTCTAATTCACATTCCATAGGGGGAATTCCTTCTATTGAGAAATTTAAATCTTTTCTAGTACACATATTCTATTGACACTTATTGTAAATTATTTAGATTACTCTCATTTATTATATTTTTGACACATTAATTTCATTCTAGTATCTATTATTTCTGATTTTGATATTGCAAAAACACAAAAAAAATCATTTATTTAAAAAAAAAATGCAAAACATTAAAATATTATAAAAAATACAAAAATAAGACCTGAGCATGCTTAGAAATCTATTTTACATATTTAAAATATGTTATTTATCTCATGAATATTATATATCATATTGTTTCTATATCGCATATGCATTTGATGGGAATCTATGAATTTTTGGGTAGGATATACAATCATTTTCATAGACCAATATATTGGACTCTCCTCTTCACATTGGCCATTCTAAGTTGGGGGAATATTGCTCACATGTAAAAATATGTAGGTGTTATGATTTTTTAACCCCTATACTATTGGGATTTAAATTTTATACACGTCTTTCTAAAATTTTCATCTTACATAGTGTACATGAGCATGATACTTGTTAGGATATGATCACATGACATATGCATAACTTTGATCACCTTTGATAATTCTATGCTCCATTGATGTTGCTTATGTTAGAGTGGGACACACTTAAAAATCAATTGTATAGGGTTGAATGCATTAATAAAACTTGTATGGAGTAGTGAAATCCAAAAAAACAATTTAAAAGGAAGAAGCTTATCTTCACAAATAAAAGTTACATTAATAAGCATTGGCAAAAAATTACATAGGAAGGTACATTATATAGGTGGAATATAAACATGTCATAACATATTCATGTGGGATTATCTTCCCTATTGATCTTAACAAAATCTAATCAAGCTAACTAGACCATGTCGGTAATATCAAATAGTGGAAAGATCTTACACTAATGCCCTCATTAAGTATAGTTTAGGTGAGTAGAAGAAATAGGTTCCAAAACAAAGGAATAATGAGGTACCTAATTACAATTAAATGTCTCATAGAGAAGGATGATGTAGCTACCTAAAATTCAATAAGAGCCTACAAATGAAGATACTTACTCTTAGTGAAGGTTTTGGTGAATATATCAATAATTTGGTCCATTATTTGGATGTAGCAGAGACCAATGACTTGCTCATGAATGATATTCCTAATTAAATGCACGTGAATCTTCATATGTTTGGTCTATTGATGGATAAATATATTCTTAAAGATCTATATTATGCTTTGATTGTCATATAAGATGATTATTGGTCATCAAAACTAGATGCCAAACTTAGTGAGAATCTTGTGAAGCTAAATAGCCGAAGTGGAAACATTAATAGCTCATCTATATTTTACCTATATAGAATATAAAATAATAACATTATACTTATTTATTGACCAATTAATCAAACATAAACCAAGGTAAAAACTATATCCTAGAGTACACTTACAATGTTGAATATCTCCAACCTAATTTGAATTTGTATAACTAATTAAGTCATTGTCGATGCCTATTCCATAGTGAATATCAAAAATATAAGTATATTGAATGTAGTGGAGAATATACTTATCCACTTTTTAGTGTATCTCATGTGGTTCTTGCATGAATATAGAGACCATGCCCACTACATATGAAATATCAGGTCTAGTGTGCATAAGGTAATGAGACTACCAACAAGTTATCAATAAAAGTTAGTATCAACCAAAGGATATGGAAAATCAACCTCAAGCTTCACACCACATATAAAATGAGTTATATTTGGATTTAAACTATCCATGTTAAACAATTCAATAAAATCAAGAGCATACTTAGATTGTGCAATAGTGATCTAAAATATAGACTAAGAAATTTCAATCTTGAGGAAGTAGTGCAATAAGCCCAAGTTAATCATTGATAACCTATCAGATTAAAAAAAATTCAATGCTATAATGGTGGATTAATAACTCCCTATGATCAATAGGTCATATATGTAGAGAACCATAATCAATAATAAATCATCTTGTCATAAAATGTAGACATTTAAATCAGAATGATATTTAATGAACCCATCTAAAAGAAGAAAGGAGTTCATCTTGGCATACCAATCTTAAGGATCTTATTTGAGGCCATATATAAATTTTTAATGTTTATAAATTAAATAGTAATCTTCCAAAAATCCTTATGGTTTCTCCATGTATATTTCCTCTTTGATATAAACATAAAGAAAGGAACTCTTCACATCCATCTGATGAACATCCCAATGATGTGTTGTAGCAATAGTTAGAGTGATTTAGATTGAGTTAATTTTGGAAACTATGGTGAACATCTTGGTTTGGTCAATGCCAAGTACATGAGATTATCCCTTTGATACCAAACACAATTTGATGTTATCTGCAGACCTAACTATTGAAAATTTTGTTCAATAGATCCATATACATTAAATAAGTTTTATTCCCTTAGGAAGAGGGGATAAATCCCAAGTTTTATTCCTTAGAAAGGAACTATAATCCTCTTCCATAGTATTATCTCACTAAGGAGTACCTAATACTTTGTGAAATGATTGTGGATTAGAAGTAGATGCAATGAAAATATATGGAACATCCTATAATTGTGAATGTGTTCACCTTTTTTCTAATAGCTCTCCAACCCATTGGATAATAATTTTTAATGTTTGTCTAGAAAAAAGAGGTTAATTTTTCAAATATTTAGGATGATATTCCTCATTTTTAAAATATACTTTGGGAGAAGGAAGGGATCCTAATCAATAATCTCATCATCATAACTAGAATAATATGTATCATTAGGAAGATACTCAAGTGGATCTAAATAATTAAAAATATCATCAAATCTTAGTGCATTTAAGGAAGGGTAAAATGTGTTTAGTGTGGAGTATAAAGGACCCTATTGAAAATAAGCATTCCTCTTAATGAATAATTCATTAGTGGTGGGATGGAGAAGCATGTATCCTTTAACACCCTCATGATATCCAATGAAGATGCAAGGATGACTCTAAGGTTCCATTTACTTACATTTATTCTTCATGATATGGGACATATCTAAAGATCAAAACACTTGTAACTGATTCACTATGGGTTTTTAACCACTCCAAGATTTAAAATGAGTGATTCCCTTCAATGCTTTATGAGGAACTCATTTATAGATATAAAAAGCATAGTTGATGGCCTTAGCCCAATAATGAGGTACAAGAGACTTGGAGTGTATCATAAAGTTAGAAATTTAATTCAAGGACCTATTCTTTCACTCTAAAACACCATTCTATTAATGACTATATAAAATTGTACATTATAGTTCAATCTTGTTGAAGTACAAAATTATCACCACCACTATTGTAGCACATAGTATTGATTGATTTACTTGACTATTTTTATATAAAAACCTTGAAGTCTTAAAAATGATAAAATACCTCAAATTTATTCTTAATAAAATAAACTAAAGTATAATTTTAAAAGTCATCGATGAAAGTAATCATGCATTTAGTCCTATTGAATGAAGGTTTTAAAAATGGACCAAGAATGTCACTATGAACTAGCTCCAATATTTGTTCAAATCTCTATAATTTTCCCTTGTCATAATTTTGTTTATTATTATTACCAAGTATGTAACCTTGTAAAAATCCATAAAAAAACTTGACTCATGTCAACCCTAAAACCATGTCTTGATGTCTAAATTGCTCCATGTAGTGATAGTTGAGATGGTCAAATCACTTGTGCCATAATTTACTCACCCCATCTAAATGAGTGAGAAATATAGTATAGGTTTTATTAGGAGAAAAATATGATAAAGTATACACTCATGATTTGTGATCTAATTTCCAAAATGTAACTATGGAGTCACTATCTACTTCCCTAATAACATTAGAATTGGGTGTGAACTCAAATCTCCTCCCCAACTGATGTGAGTGATTTGATAAACATAAAGGATATCGGTGGATAAAGAGGGAACAAATATAACATCATGAAATATACCATCATTCACTTAAACATATCCACTCCTACTCACTTTTATAGAAGTATCATCACCCAAAAATATGGAAGGCATATAAAAAGGCTCTAGGATCAAAAAATGTCCTATGGTGAAGCCATGTGGTGTGAGGTATCATAGGCAATTACCCATGTGGAAGGTTGGGATGTAACTAAAACAATATATTTTACCTTATATTTTCCTTTTCTAATATCTTTGGCATTGGAAGACTCATGTGATGATGAAATCTGATTAGAAAAATTAGGGATACTGATATTTTGTTTCTTGAGCATCTTAGTTAGTTGATCAATCTGCTTCTTCATGCATTTAGAGTTATCATTATAATATTTATTATAGTAGGTATATGTGAGTCACTCTTTCTTGGGTTTCATGTTTGAAGAGGAATAATCTTTTGATTCTTCAGACATACTATCATATTTTTAATCCTTTCTTTGCTTTAGGTCCTTATTTTATTTCTTCTCCCTATTACTAGAATCCTTATATTTTTCATGAATCACAATTAAGGCACACTTGATGGTTTTTAAGGTAGAAACAAAGACATAATATTCATATCCTAATTTTGAAAGTATGAAACAAATCAATTGATCATCCTTTTTGTAAATGTTACACAATTTCAACTATAAACTAAGTGATTTGAACTTTGTGAAGAGTTCTTATATCATATCAAAATTGTCCGGGCTTAAACTAATGAGCTCATTATCCAACTCATAACCCCTCATTATTTCCTCCCCAAATATTTTATCTAATATGGTTCAAAATTTATTAGTAGTAGTAGATTTAAATGAAAGAGTAATTTAGGAGACATAGATAGGCATACAAAACCATAGGCTTCATCACTTATATTATACCACTTCACCTTCTATGCATCTAGTGTCAGTTATTTTTATATACCCATCATGATTTGGTATAATACTTTTCTCCTCAACATGATTTTTATTTTGAATTTACACTCATGATAGTTAAATGAGATAAGATGTAGAATTGAACTTTGATCCATGTTGCAAAAAGGAAGTATGTGCTAAATTGAGTGTGCCATAAAGATAAGGAATACACAATCCCCATAAATATATATAGGTTTAAATTTATAATGCATAATAATATTATCAATATGTATATCTCAAAAAAACTTTCACTTTAAAAAAAATGGCATTGGAAAAAGAGCAACAAGCTAAAAGTTATGGAAGTCTTAATATTTCTTGCTCATAAAAACAATGATAGCCACTTTGCATAAATTTTGGGTGTGAAAAATTTTTGGTGAAATTTTTTGGAATCAACTTTCCCCAAAAAAACATTTATTCCCTCTTGGAGAAAAATTAAGTAATTTTGGGTTGGAAGCAATTAGGGGCTCAACTCCCATGTGACCAGGGGCTAAGACCTAAAATGGCTAATCCCCCTAATGAATTTTTTTTAACCACCAATTAAACATAAAAAACTTATACAACCTCACCTATACTCATAGGATAAAGTTTCCACTTGGTGTATAAAACAACTACTTTATTAATTGTCAACCCAGGGTGCATTTATCTTGACAAGGTGTTAGCATTGTATATGCGACACTAGTTTCTTTTGAATGTTGGGTCCTAATCATTGTGTAAATGGAAAAACACTTGTATAAAGTAAATTACATGAAATTAAATGAAAAAAATAAATATAATATATTACATAATTAAATCATTAATAATACATAAAATTAAATATGCTTATATAGGAAATCATACATATTATAATGAAACAACACAAGATAATAAATATAAATGCAAACCATACATGAATAATACTATTCTAATGGATAATAAATCAGTCTACCAAATTATGTGAGTGGAACATGACTAATTTGGGTTAGATGTTTACTCCTCTCCTTCTTAAGATAGATAAATTACTGCAAGTTGAATTTATTCCATAAACATAACATTTCTAATCATAACAGAGTTACAAAATTATAACTCTATGACTATTAACTAATTTATTGATTAAATTATGATAATTTATGAAACCTAAAATCTTATTATATTGGAGAGATGTGTTCCTTATTTGGAGGATAAAAAATATAGGCATTTACAACCATAAATCTATGTTGCACTTAATAACAATATGAAACAATATTAGCTATGCATAAGACAAAAGAATACACATGAAGAATAATCCATGTGATGAGAAGATAAGGATTAGATTGAGAGAATCATTCATCCTTATATTCATGGCACCATTATTTATCTTATAATCATGGAATGAATCATTAACCATTTACATACTATCATAATTATTTAAGGTTATGTTGTGTAGATGCTACAAGAAATCTAGGTAGATGATATGGGCTACCACTACCAGTTATTGCATGAATTTTGGGTAGATGATATGGGTTACCACTACTAGTTGATATAAGTTGTCATAACTTGTGATAAACATGATAACCATTAAATAACCTACATTATTCCTTCACCATTAGTACACCAAATCTATATAACAATAAATCATACCATTTTATCTAGAAATAATCATTCCTTAAATCATAACAATTAATGAATGCATCATAAACATATCTTGTGCTAATATGGATAATTATGGATGGAATTTTATGAGGATATGAAATGGTGGGTTATATAGTTAGTGAAGGATGAATATATAGTAAGATGAGGTACATTTTATTGGACTCATCATACTCCCCAACTTAACCAATTTTACATCCCCTATATAATACAATAGGATAAGCTATGAGTAGGAATGCATGTAGTAAGTATAATGACTAAAATCATAAATATCTACTTCTCCATAATATGACATATAAAAATAACTCATGTGCCTCTCATATATTATCATTGGCCAAAAAATTATAGTTCTTTAGTTGGGTGAATGGGATTTTTTGTCCTCATAGTAACCTAAAATCATTGGGAACATATGTCATTGAAAAAAAAATTCAAGACATTCTTGGTCTAATATGATGCAAAAATTATAGGAGTTGAAGTAAGCAGTATTTAATTTTTATTTCTTCATTTTTTATTTTTTTTAAATAAATTTTATGCCATACTTCATAATTTTTTAACCTCAAAAAAATAGGAATGACCAATATGACACTTTGAGTATACATGTGAATGTCATGATTAGAAGATTATGTGCTAATCATATGAAACTATAATAACTAAAAATATCATGTATATTAATTGTATAGGACTACATGAAATCACTACACCCAAATTTATGTTTTATTCCATATAAGCCTAGGAACTTAGATATAAATATATGTACCATTATCCCCCCAACTTAAGGTAGATGTTTGTCCTCAAGTGGAAGAACCTTCCCCCCAACTAAGTATGGAAGAGGGTATTATGTAGATTATGTGATTCAACCCAAGGAAAAAGTGAATGATGGGATAGTGAGGAAGATGAAAACATGACATTGAGTAATTAAGTGGGAGGAGTATTCCATGTATGAAGATTGATGGATGAGGGAATATCAGTGTGAGGTGGGTTATAGATAACACAAAAAGTATATTATTACATAAAATATTTTTAATAGGTAAATAAATGAGTAATATATAGAAAAATATAATAACATGAATGAAAAATGGTTTACCAATCAAAGTAGATGTTGTAGAATATTCATGTAGAAACTGTAGTAGAGCATGTCATTTTTTAAGCAATGTAGTGAAAGCAAGAAATTTAGCAACCAAATACATTTAATGATGTAGGAAACTAGTAACAAAAAAAATTAAAAAACCAAGGCAAATAAAAAATATGGTGATGAAACAAAATGATGTCCTTCAAGTAGTGTGATCAATTATAGATATCAACAATCTAAAATGATGGAAATAATATGTAGGAAGGTTAAAAGCTACAAAAAATATTTGTCAAAATAAATGAAACTTGTGAGGTCTGATAGTAGATTGGATGTTCCATTAGATGAACATGAAATAAAAACATCCCATGGTGTGGAAAATTTGTTATATGAAGCAAAAAAAGGCTTGATATATTTTCATGAGAATGTTATAAAGATAAAATTCATAAGCAAAGTGAACAAGGTAAGGATTTAATAAAGGGTAACAAACTGATGGAAAGTTTTGTAAGATAAATGATGGAAGTGGATTGTATAAAATAGTTGGGTAGTAGTGGCTATGAGTGAAAACTAGAAACCTGTAGCTAATAGGCCAATGGAATGCAAGGCCACATAAACAAGGATAGAACATGGAGCTACAACTAAATAAATAAAAATGGGATCAATTTGCGATAAGCTAAGTAAAAATAGGAAAGGTGAGAAATGAAGATATAGATCATACCACCTCCCTAAAACTAGTAATGCATAACATGTATAATAAGGATGTTATTGTTATAAGCATAGAATCCTAGAGCATTTGTAAGAAAGATGTAAAGATAAATATAGGCTACAAGTAAAAGAAACAAATATAGAAATGGATACAAAATGAAAGGTATGATAGATTGTTTTATTTATTGATTATTTATTTATTTATTTTTAATTTTTTTTAAAATTTTACTTGGATTAGCCAATAAGTTGTTTTTCTAATAAAAGCTTCTTATTCAACATGCGGTCAGCTAGTAAGCTCATTTTCTAAGCCAAGGTTGTCAACAACGCTTTAAGGTTTTCATTGTTGAGTTTGTTTTTATAAATTTATATAAATGATAACATGGTGGAGAGGTTAGGAATATGTTGTAAAATGGCCTCAAAATCAACCTAATTATTTACAAAAAGTTCTCTATAATTATGCAATATAAAGTAATATGGCTAATAAGGAAGAGATCCTAATAAAACCAACAATGCATAACTTTTTGTTTCTAGTTTTCAACCATATAATAATTTTTTAACCAACTCATCAATGTGCAACTTGGTAGTATTCAAGTGTGAATTAATGTCCAATATTTTGGGAAAAATACCCTTGTGATGTGTACCTATCATGCTACAAGAATTTGTGTTGAATGAAATGTAAGTGTGGAGAAGCTACTTTTAAAATATGCATAAGAAAGTGTGGGTTTCACCACACACCAGTAGTAATCAAATTGTTGGGTGTATATTGTATCAACAAAGATAAATTACATGCAATAATGCTAGGATAAATCAAAGAGATCTCATAAAAATCATCATTATTCACCATAAAGTTGATTTCTATGCCAAAAATATGTTTTTTAATGGAATGTAAGGCATAGTTTAACTATCCATCCATTCATTAAGGGTAACTCTTAGTGAGGAGTCAAAGGTATGAAAAGGAATGTCAATATAGTCCTTGAAGAATATGTAAGAGAATTACTTGAAAAAACTAATAAGTTTCATAATATGCATTATTCTTCAATATTATCATCTTTAAAAATCTCAAAATAGATTTGAAATGTTGGTAAATTTCATCATTAGATATAAGCATGTTTTGATAAATAATATCCTACAGTTGTGATAAATGATTAAAAGTACAATTAAGTTGTTGGAGATAATGATACAAATGAATTGATGTTACCATGTATATACATTTTATATAAGTGATGATAGAACCATGTATATAAATTTTTTAGAAGTGATGATGAATGTACCTATATATGATGCTCCTAATCTTTGATAAATGGTAGAAAAATGTGTTTTATTACTTGAAAATAATTTTTTATAGAAAAATATAAAACTAAATATCTCATAAATGATTAGATCTATAGGTTTTTAATTAAGAGTTCACAAAAAAAACTCTCTCAAAATTTAATTTTGAGCATTTTGAATATTTTCACTTTTTTAGTTACTATAAGATACCCTTCCTAGTTATTATAGGATAAAATAAAACATGATATATAACACAGTTTTGTTTCTAGAAAAAAATTGAAAGAGGCTTCTTTTCATCATATAATGTACACAAAAACCTCTCTTAAAATTTAATTTTATGCATTTTAAAATATTATTCTTTTATTTTGTGTTTTCTTCTTAATTGGTAGCATTAAGGTTAGATATCTAACAAATTTTTAGAGTTGTACAAAAATTGAAATAGATTTTTTTAAAACACACTATTATGTACCAAAATGTCTCTCATAATTTTAATCTGAGGAAATTTGATTTTTTGTTTCTTAATGACTCACTACCTATAGATTACTCCAACCAAGAATATCAACCAAATTTCACCATAAGGACCAAGAGTACACAAAAATTATAGACACGAACATTCAAATTTTATATTGATAAATGAATTATACATAATCTAGTCATGAATTTATATGATAACATCTTCTTATGAATGAGGTGGAACAAGATTTGATTGATTATTAATGATGAAATATTTCTTGTGGTTGTGAGAAGATCTACAGAGGTCTTATTTTATTATGGGTGGTGGGTGTGGTTTAAAATCCTTGAAATAAATTTCATGAATTCAATGGGATGTGTTATTGTTTATTTATTAGAAACTAGATAAGCTAGTGTTATGTGTAAATTTAACATGAAAATTCTTAACTTGAAGGTTAAGTGTATTAAATAACATTAAACCATAACTCTTATCTCCATAATTGAGATAGTAAATTTAGATTCCAATCAAGTTGAGAATAAATTAATAATGTTCTCTCATATTATAGGTTGGGATATGTTATTGGGTATTTTAGACAAACAAACCTATGATGGTTTTATTAAACCCAACCCTTGTTATTGCTGTCAGTTTAGGGGTGGTGGCTACCATGAGTGACCTTGACACCATGGCCAATAGATAAGTGTTTGATGGTAATGTTTTATTAAATTTTGATATGGTAATGGGTTATAACTCCAAGAATTAAGTGCATGACATGAAGGAAAAAATAAACACATGAATAAAATAAATCATTATATATATCTAGTTTTGTGTGTATTAGAAACCCATATCCAATCTAAATTGTGAATAAATTTTGTTCTATTATTTTTCCAACTCATATATCCTTATTTATTATTCCTTCCTATTGCCAATCATATTTAAATCCATGTGTTTTCTTCTTCTTGTGATCATCAAGGTGAAAAATAATAAAATATTTGTTAATATGTGTTAAAAAAACATGACCTTCTTACATTGTATTATACAATAGGATCCTTTTGGTTCTTGTATCCTTTTTTAAGTTTTCACCCTTAGTCACAAGAATAAAATTTTCATACAATTGCAACTATGTTACTAGAGAAATAGAGAAGTCTGAACTAATTTTTTTATGAAAAAAGATCATAAAAATACCATTTTATGTAGGCATGACTCCAATACTAATTTTTATTGGTTCATGGAAGTGGATATTTGGGGGTGGCATCCCATAGTGGGTTAAAGGGTAGACCCCTCATAGGGTATAGGGGTATTATCCAAAGTTCACTCAAGGTGGAGTTGAGTGTGGAGCTCCCTAAAGCCAAGCACACTTTTCCTCTTTCATATCCTCATAATTATACTCCAAAAATGTCTTTTTTTTCTCAATTTAAATGTATCCAATATTCCATAAAAATGATCCAATTATGTTATTTTTAGGTGATTTTCTCCACCCATAATGCCATGATTTAATAAATAATGGATGAACTTTATTTATCTTTCCATCTAGGTACAAATTTGATTACTGTAGATCATCCCATAGAAACAGGTGCATGGATTATTATATCAACAATGCATTCAATCTATATTCCTTAAGTATTAGGTTAAACATCAATTATTCAAGGTCAATCCTATTCATGAATATGTGTAACACTAATTTCTATAGGTTATTCTCCTCCACCCATAGCATTCATGAAATATTCATGTGCACTAGAGTTTATTATAGGTCATGTTTTCTCATGTATAAATGCATGCCTCTATATTTTATCAATATGTATATGTTCTACTATAATCACTACATATTGTACTATTTTTTCACACTAATTTTTTCTACTAAGCATTTGATCTACTCTAGGAGCAATAACAACATGAATTTTGTATTTATTAATGGATATGATATGAATTGTTACATCTACACCCATAATAACAACCTCCATGCATTTATTTCCTTTCTCAGCATATGTATGGGATTTTGTCATAGGTTTTCTTCTATAAACATGTGCACAAGTCATTGTTATGGGACATTACACATAAGAAAATGGTCATTTATCATTAATGGGTGCATGAGAAATGGTCGTGATTTGATTTTTACCATCACATGTAATATTATTCCTATGGACAGTGTTTAAAGACCAATTTTCCTTGACACCTAATGCCCATATAATTACTATAGGTTGATCTCCTTCACTAATTGTTGTAAATTGATTATCATCATCAAGAGATAGAGAAACATTTGAGGTAGTTGTACATCTATATTCGTTATTGCATGAAAATAGGCCTAAAAATTTCTTGTAACAATTTTGACAAGTTATTTTTCACCAATCAAATCATATACTATCGTAGATGTTACTATGGAACATTTTCTCTTTTAATGACTACAATAAACTCCATAAGAATGTTGGATATAGATTGATTTCCCATAACTTCATAGGTGGATGAAGTAAATACAACACCATATATTTTAAGTTAATCTAATTTACCATGTGTTGAATAAATTTATACATCTTAGTTTTCACCAATAAAGGTATATAATTCTATAAGAGAAACTACTATAGTCTGAATTTTATCAATGCATACAATGATAGTTTCTATGGAATTATATTTTTCACCAAGTTACATAGAAGAAACTGCTATGGGATATTTAACAAGAATTGTAGGAACTATTATAGGTAGGTTTTGAATTTCTAAGTCACCCCCCTCAATTGGTGTAGGGCTCATCGAGATCATAAGAGAATTTACACACCTATTAGGTCTTAGAACATCACACAAATTAGGATGTATATAGACACTCCCCATTCATTCCCACACCTAAGTAGTTACGAATAGGTCTACGTAGTAATAAAATTAAGGATATTACCTATTATAAGAAAGGGTTATATGCCACAACATAGGATTCTTCAACATGTAATCCAAAATGTGTACAAGTTTGAAGATGTAAGATCCCAGGTCCTGAATAGCTTAGTAAAAAAGGTGCACAAGGAGTGGTTATATATCATGAAGAGTGCACTGAATACATTTATTATTCATGCATTCCCTTTTTTAAATATCTCCCTACATGTATCTAATGTATTTCCACACTAGAGTGTAGTATCCTACTCTCACAACCTTTAATATCATAGGATGCAAACCTAAAGCTTCACATTTCCTCTTATAAAGACCCATAATTTAAAATAAATCTCACAAGCACCACTAGCATAAGATTAATTATAAATAAAAAGGCACACACACAAACTATGCACCTAAATTTATAAGTCTACCAAATATCCACTTATCAAGAAAGCATCCCATATATGTTTCCATAAGTGTTGAATTTCTAAGTCATCCCATCAATTGGTGTAGGACATATTGAGACCATAAGAGAAGTTGTGCACCTATGAGGTCCCAAGCGCTTCAAGCAAAGTAGGATGTGCATAAATTCTCCTAATTCACACTCATGCCCAAGTAGTCAAGTATAGACCTACACAATAATATAATAAAGGCTCACACCTATTATAACAAAGGTTTATACATTATAGTATAATATTCTTCGATGTGTATTTCAAAAGGTGCACAAGTTTGAAGATGCAAGCTCCTAGGTTCTAGATGGCCAAGTAAAGAAGGTGCATAAGGAGTATTTATATATCATGAAGAGTGTGATGAAGACCTTCATTCATCATGTATACCCTTATTTGAATATCTCCCTATACGTATCTAACACAATTCTATGTTAGAGCTCAAGATCTTACTCTTGTACCCTTGAATATCATAGGGTACAATCCTAAAGCCTCATGTTGCCTCTTCCACAAACTCATAATTTCAAATAAATATCACATGCACCATAGTGAAAGATTAATTCTATATCAAGGGGTGCATGTATAAAATATACATGCATGTAGTGAACAAAGAGAGAAGTGCACACCAAGTTTCATAGTATGCATAGTAGAGATGTGGCAAGCCAAATAGGAAGTTATCACAATATGCACCAAGAGGTGGAGAAAAGTAAAGAGGTAGTTGAGTAAGGATAGAGACATGTTAGATCTAGTAAATGTAGAAGTGTATGTTAGACATTAGAATATGAGTGCACACCATCCTTTGACCTTGTCAAGGAAGTATCCCATTCATTAATGCACATGTATCTAGAAAGGATCCCACCATAAAATCTAGATACAATCACCAAAAAAACTTCAAGAGGCATAGATGTGGTGCCACAAAAGAATTTAAATGTATATCCACCACCCCAAGTGGTGCATTTATTGTAAAATAGGCTTGTTCACTATAAAATCCTAATTCTTCACATGTAAAAGGGTTGACACATTTCTAGAAACCTTACACTATTGAAATTTGCACTCCATGAGAGTTTTTATTGGTTAAATATTGTAGACTGATGAGAATTAAGTTCACCTCCTTATGTTATTTTGATGATTTGTGTGTTATTTACATTTATTGATCCTTTACTATGGGTAATGTTTCCCCTCTCACCATTGTCCATTCTAGTACCTCCTCATCAAACTTGGAATTCATTTATAGGTCATATTATGTGTGCACTCATGTCTGTGTTGATAATGTCTATGGACTATTTTTCATCCCTCTTAGTATTTCACTATGTTCCCACACCTCCATGTAAAACACTTATGTACTTAGAGTATCCTTAGTGGAAGCTATGTGATATTGTCTTATCCTTAAAGGTTTGTATTGTGTTTATGGTAGTAAGAGTGCTTTCTCTATTTTGGGTGCATCACCTTTTTATGTTTCAACATTTATTACCTTCTCCTTCCCTTTTCCTCAAAGATCTTAGGTTCATATTAGTAGTATTTTTACCTTTTTACTCTTTATGCCTATGAACCGGTCTTAAATTAAATGTGCTTAGAATAGAAATAATCCAACCTACTCTAGAGGCTCATCCCAAAGAGCGAAAGGGTCTCATGCCTTGGAGATATTCCCATCATTATGATGAGACAACTGATACTCATGCACATAGCTGATCTCTGTTACTTCTATGAATAGTGTTTTAGACTTTTGTACCTCTTATTTTAATAAATTTTTGATCATTTCTTTATTCAAAAGCAAGTAATGAAACTAGTAATAGGGTGTGTAGAAAAATACTTTATAAAGTGTGCACATGATCTAGATGATGCTGAGAACTCCTCTTTAGCTTAGAAGGAATAACATGTAGATACGATATAAACTAGAAAAAGGGTATGTTAGATGGATGGTTGGGTGGACTTCTTAGCATGAGCTAGATCTAAGAAATATATGTTTTCTAGAAGGTTGTCAATCCACTGCTTATAATAATTACGTTGATATAAATGAAAAGAAAGGAAAATTGCATTAAATAATTGGAAATTAAATTAATGTAAGATGAGATGAAATTAAATTTCTTGTTAAACAAAAACACTAAATATAGCAAAGGTGGGTCAATACTCTTGATAATATAGTTGGGGTTAGGTTTAGAAAATTAGAAAGGTATCTGTGACCAAGAAAGAACATATAAAATAGGAGTCACTTTGGGTCAAGGGGGTAGAAATAACTTGTTATTTTCTACCATAGTGACCATAGATGGTTGGGTGAACCATTGATGGTTGGGCTAACCATTGGTGGTTGGGTAACCATCAATGGTTGAGGTGACTATTGGTAGGTAAGCTAATATTATGTCAGTGGTTACCTGTGTGATTTTGGAAATGATAAAAAAAGGATATTAGATTAGGTAATTGGGAAAATAAATGTTTATTATGGATCAAGGGCATGGAAAATAATATACTAATGGGTATGATATGGTACGGAGATTATAAATGGAATATAATCAAAGAAAATAAGCGTGAGATACCTATAATTTGATGGTGGGAGGTTAAAGTAATTTGGCCAGAGTGACAGTACTTTGGCCTTCAAAAGTGATTTTGATAGAGGTTCAGGTCTCTATTGATGTTGATTACTTATTGAAGGGATGCTCGATACCTAGATGTAAGATAGATTGGACACAAATTGCTAGATTTCTAGATCCCTTTCTTATCTTGCTTCTCTCCTTTTATAGGATGAAGTTACTAAATGTGTAGGAGGAAATTGATAATTAGGTAGAGAAAAAAGTTGATAATTATGATGCTTTAAAGATGGTTACATCATAAAATAGGATTTTATAAATGTACCATGATTATCTTGTATAATTGGTAATGCTTTAAAGTTTTAAAGTAGGCTTAGAGACTTGATCATTGATGATCAGATTAATCATCGACAGTTAGGTTGACCATCAGTGGTCAAAGTTCTAGAGGAAAATGGGTTAAAAAGGGGTGAATTAAAAGGTTAAGTTAGTAAATTAACAAATGGTCTAGGTTTTACTAGCCTCAAACTTGGGTAGGGGTTCTAGGTATTTAATCATCTAAGACT
The DNA here is from genome assembly GCA_037957365.1 of Torreya grandis. Lineage (NCBI taxonomy): Eukaryota > Viridiplantae > Streptophyta > Pinopsida > Cupressales > Taxaceae > Torreya > Torreya grandis. The sequence continues at coordinate 3,400,974 of JARHVA010000374.1, read as the reverse complement.
ATGCAATTTTCAAATGTCTACATTTTTCCCCTTTTATTATGTGGCTTTGGATTAAAAAGGTAAAAAATAAAAGCACATAAGTTACTAGTCATGGTTTGATTGCCTTGAGGTTGGGAGGAGGTGTTTCATCTCAAACTAAGAGTTGATGAGGTAAAATCAAAATTAGGTTGGGGTTTGATAAACAAGAAAGGATGAGTCATGAGGTGGGTGATATAAAATGGGTTAGACATTTGAAACACAAACATGTGCACAAAAGGTGACTAAGTGTGATAATCAAGATCATGCAAAGACTAAAGTTTCTAATGTATATAAAAATAAGGGTGGGGTTTAAGGATACATATGATATGGAAACCAATCTATAACATTGGTCATAGCTAACTAAGTCATGCCTATCAAGTCATCTAGATAGGGTTAGTGTTGTGCATATGTATCTGGGTTAGGAAGTTCTCCTGTAAAACAACCCAAATGTTCTAGTCATGTATGAGGTAGTGTGAAGTTTAAAATTTCAGCTTATCAAGGTTGGTAGGTGTGGTCAAAATGATCAAGTAAAGGTCATTGAAAAATATGTGAATACTTGGGTAAAAAATGGCCAATGTTGAGGTGGATGTGGTCAAATAGATTAGTCAAAGAAGGGTAAGCTCTGAAAGGTCAAGTGGTTGGTTTGGGGGAGATAATATAATCGCCAAATTGGGTAGAACCTAGTTGGGGTGCTAAGAGATTGGACAAATAATGTGGGACCCCAATCATCGATGGTTAGGGTTGTCCCCAGGGTCAATCATTGATGGTCACCCTAACCATTGATGGTCAAGAAAACCCTAAAAAGGTGGAAGATCAAAATTAAAATAGTAATTCATTTTTACCATTTGACTTTTTGGTGTTTTATATTCTAGGTTATCTATGTGTTTTATCTAATTATGTTTGCCTATTGAGGCAGAGTTGATTGATGGTAGATAGTGTGTAGGGGGTTGACTTGAGTGGTGATTCAATGGATGGTGGATGAGGACATAGCTAGGCAGTGGTATAAGGGCTCTAACCATGCTACTAATTATAGAATGATGTAGGAATTATCTTGAAATTAATATTGTAGTGTAATTGGTTATGTTTTAAGGTTCATTATTGTTAGTGGTGAATGATTTGGGAAGGGTTTTGAAAGGGGTTTAGAAGATATGAAACCCTAGTTTTATAGGTTTTATGGAATTAGGCCAAGGTGTAGATGAATTGGATAGGGGAAGGGTATGTTGGGTATAAATTACAGGGGAAATAAGTTTAGGTAGAGAAATTAGGGGGTTTTAGGTGATTTTTTAGTGGTTTTGGGAGGTATAGTGTTCGAGTTGTGCTTCCAATGATCACACATAATGACCATCAATAGTTCAAATCAACCACCAGTGGTCAAGTGCTAAGGGAAAAGGGTCTAAAGGGATTGTTGATAGTTTAAGGAATCATTGATAGTCAAAGGAAAAGAGGGGGTGTGTTTGAGTGTTAGATTTTGAAAGCATAAAATGATTGTAAGATGTAAATTATTTTGGTTGAAATGTTTATGGATTGAATGTGCTGAAAGTGTTTGATAAAAATAAGAAAATGGTAAAATATTTAAATGTATTTTGAAAACTTGGGAAATGAGTGTGGGAAATTTTTAAAAGTTTGTTAATGGTAATTCGTGTGGAGATAGGTGATGTTGTTTGTAAAAGATGGAAAGTGTTAATGATGTTTGAAATGTATGGAAAAATAAGAAATGTTTTAAATGGTTAAAAATGTTGGTATGTGAAATTGTGTAAAGTGTATATGAATGCTTATTTGGGATGTTAGTGTTTAAAAGGTTGTAAAATATGTTAAAGTGTGTAAATGATCGAAGAGATGTACATAGTGGATGGAGGTGTATGTCAAGTATTTAGATAGGATGATGGGTCAGTGGGTAGAGATTAGTGAATAGAAGTGAGTATATGGTTAAGATGATGTGTGAGAGTTGGTGTCTAATAGATGTATAATTTGGTGTGAGAGGGTTGGATAGATGTAAGTAAGGTAGATTTAAGGGGTTTAGTTGTTAACTTTGATAAGTTCTAATAGGTTGATAAAGGTATGTGTAGGGTGCTATTTAGTTAGATGTTGATAATGAAGTAGTAATTACTAATATGATCATTATGAAGGCATGTGAGTGAATTCAAATGAGGGATTAGGTCCCTCAAATTTTTACTAAGGTTCAGAACATGATGACTATAGAGGAGTGGAGACATATGGAAATAGTTAGACTAGGCATGATGATTCACTACCAGCACCTACCATGAAATATAGGTATGATTATGTCCCTCATCAAGAGATGGGACTTGAATACAAACACATTTTTTGTTATTGATGAGGGAGATGATGATTCTCCTAGAGGACATTTAATGTATCACATGGCTACCCATTCAAGGTGAGCCCAACTACCATATAGAGAGTGAGGAGACTGATTATCATATAGACTTGATATATGGGGTAGATCAAGTACATACTCAATTTCATTCAGGTGGATTCATCTACAAACCCTTGTATCAGGCGGCTCTAATGAATAGATGTGTGTTCACAATGATGATGATGGCCATGTCTTTCTTTTCAATACCTAATTCAAGTAGTGACCACTTTCCATACCTATTGTTAGGGGTGCTGGTGGAGATTATTCTAGGAAGGACTATGTTTGGATGGGCCCCAATGTTATTAGTGTATATTTATAGGGAGTTCTAGGCCTTTAGAGCATGTAGGTGATATGGGATTAGAATTGGGTTCATGCTCCATTTCGAGGCATATGAGCACATTTAGGTACTAAGGCTTATGGGGGTACCTTGGGATGGATTTAGCCATGAGCCATTTTTAGTTGGTTTCACTAGATGGAGAGGAGACTATATGTTGATAGGTATTAGTGGTGGTGGCTGAGACATTGAGTGGTTCAGGGATGCCTTAGAGGGGTTGGTGGTAATTGATATAGTATGGAGGCCATATGTCAGTTGGCCTAGGTGGCTTGGGTACAACTATCGCACATTATCCTTATAGAGTTGATACTAGATTTATGGGAGATGGGATGGGGAGATAAATTTTATCCCATTTGAGTGAGTGTAGAAACAATTTAGACTTGTTTAGGGGATCAAACCAAATGTCCCTAGATATAAAATAGGACACTAAGTTTCAATTTCTAGAGCCATATCCATAGGATGTCATTTGTACTATGAGGAGCTAATGGCTAGAGATGTTATTGATAATGTAGGGGTTAAAATGGCTATATGGCATGGTACCAGGCTAGATATATAGTAGCTAATTTTAATAATTGCTATTGAAGATGAGATATGGAGAGTACAGGGCCAACTTGGTAGGGGGTCCATCTGTAGCTACTCTAGGATAGCGGGCCTTGAAAGTGGGGTAGGTAGGGATATCAAGGGGACCACCACCAGATGGTAGTGTAGGTGTAGGTGTGGGTGCAGGTGTAGGTATAGGTAGTTCTAGTGTCCCAAGGGCTTGATTTGTGTAGGTTTATTAACACGTATGTTTATTTTTTTGACTCCAGCCTACATGCCAATGATGTGTGATGTATATGAGTGAGAGAGATAGATACATTATGTCATATATTTCCTTAATGATGTATATGATGTTCATGTGGTGATTAAGACATTTATGTAAATTTATGACATGCTTACATTTGATGATATTGATAACATGATTATGTTCTAAAGTTTATAGAATTTTATGATGCATATTGATTATGTATTGATGTATTATGATTATGATGATGATATGAGGACTTTATCTCATGAGAGGATATGTAGATTAATTTTTGTTATTCATGTTTTTTTCATATGACAGATATGATGTATTATGATGATGGATTACATGGATGAATTTTTTATTAATAGGCTTTGATTGATGTTTGTATAATTGTTATTCATGTTTTTTTCATATGACAGATATGTGATGATTGATTTTGATTATGTTATGAGTGATGTGACTTTTAAATGTATATGCTTTGGTGATTATATGGATATGGTATCTACATAATTGAAGATGTATTTTTAGTTTGGTCATAGAATGATGTTGTTTAAGATGTGATTGTGGATATGAAATAGATGATTTTATGTATATACAGTTATAGTGGCTTTATGTATTAGATAGATTATTTGGTGGATAGATGTTGATAGTAAAGAAAATGATGACATTGTTTATAGATATGGCATGGTTATGACATTATGTAGTTATGGTGTGGTTTAAGGATAATTGCTTAGGAGGTAGATGGGAAATAGAAAATATGTGTTGTCATGTGTTGTAATATGTATGATCTCATGATAGGTATAGATTAGGGATAAATTAAAATGTGTTTTGAGATGTGTTTGTTTATGATGATAGATAGGATGGTTTTGATTGTGTATTGTGATGATGGGGTTAATGATGTGTTTGATGCTTGGGTACATAGATGGGATATAGATCATAATGTTATGATGAATATGGGTTAGTGTTGTGATGAAACTGATGTGTTGAATGTTTGGATATGATATGTGATATCAGGATATAACAAAGACACATAAAGTTGGTATAGGTGACAAACTAAATGCTGAAAAAAGGTAAAAGAATTATGAGACACATGTCTTCATGAACTAATAACGAGAACGTAAGAAAGGCATGATGTGTTCATTGATAAGGACATAACAAAATTGAAGTTGGATTTATTTAATGAAAATGACCCTTTTGAATGATTTGATTAAAAATAAGATATAAAGATCACTTTGTGTCAAGTAAGCTCATAGTCCCTTTATTTTAGAGAGTATAAGAAGGAAGAGTAGGTGATAGCTAGATGGTTGAATGGAAATGGGTAATATAGGAACATAATGTGGGTTAGTTTTCCCATTCTATAGGTGACCTAAGAACCATAATAGACAAGTCTACATCTGAATACAAAGTGTAGATTGATTGATGTGGAAAGAATATGTAATATATATGAACTTTTGGAATAACTTTCTTTGATTTTGATATAGGGCCCCCATTTTTTGTTTTTTGTCATTTTTGATAAATGGGGTGAATCTGATCAATGCAAGAAGCTTCAAATGATTACTTTGACAAACTCAAGTTAGCCATCCTTCAAGGGAGTGGTCTAAATTTGGATTTATTTTAGCTTTCCTTCAAGGGAGTAGTCTATTTGTTAAGAAATTTTGAAGTTGTTAGGTAGTCATCCTTCAAGGGAGCAATTTACAATATTAGAGATATGGACCAGTGATATTTTGGTATCCTAATTTGATTTATAGTGCTAGTTTTAGACATGCACAAGTCTATTTAGGCTTAGAGGTCTACCTTTATAGAGGTAAGGCTTTTAACACAAAGGTTAATGATGGATGAGTAAAAGTGGTTTGAAGGACAACTAATCATGGGATTCCATCTAATTAAAGATGAAAAGTATCCATGAGAACCATGGCATGGGTAGATCCATGGTATCCATGCTTAGGATTATGATATAACTATGACAAATAATCACATGGTATTATGCTTTAATCCATTTTCCAAAATAAATAGGGATAAGTAGGTAAAGGGAAGTAAAAATATCATAAACCAAGGGACAATATTAAGTTAGACACAAAGGTGAGTTTGATCCTTGTTTTAACAATAGAAAGGACATAGATGTGAAAAATTAAGAAGCTCAAGTTCTAGTTTGCCTTCAAGAGAAGACAAATGATAAGCTCCTAATCCATACTTATGGGTTATGATGTAGGGTTTAGCCAATTGAAAGAAAACTTGCCCTTTTTTATTTTCTCCATATTAGTTACATGTTGGTTTTCCTTAAGGATGAGGTCTTTGATATTGAATTATCATTCTTTTAGGTGTTTGTTATATGTGTGCTTGATTAATTATTGATAAACACAAAGATGATTGAGTGTTGTGAGGTAATGTTCATCAAGGAGCTCAAGATGTGTGAGGCATTCCTAATGATAATCACTCTCAGAAAGGATCTCATGCAAAGACAAGAAAAGAGAAGGAATCTAGACTTTGAGAGGCAGAACTACCTCTACTCCAAATGTGAGAGAGAAAGGGGTAGCACTTATAGAGGTTTGAATGCTAGTGCATTAAGCCTATAAAGTGAATGGGATGTACAAATGCCAATCCCAACCTAAAACACTTACTACTTTAGTTCAAATTTTTTCAAGGATTTTGTTGGAATATTCTACTTTTCCATTTTATTGTAGATGATAAGGTGAGGAAAATCTTAATTTGATGCCAAAAGCATCACAAAGCCCTTGGACTTGCTTGTTCTTGAAAGATTTACCATTATCAGTGATGATCTTATGGGGAGCACCAAAGCAACATATGATGTGGTGAGTGATGAAATCAATAATATTTTTAGATTTTTTGGAGATAAGATGGATGGATTATACTCAATATTTGATAGCATTAATGATGGATTTATGTCATTATGAAGAATGAAGATTGATTTGCCCAATAAGATTGAGACCCCATTCTGAGAAGAGCCAATATTTTTTGGATACATGAAGTTCATGGGCAGGTGCATGATGTAAATTAGTGTGTTGTTGACATTTGACACACTTATTTACATATTCAAAACAATCCTTATTGAGAGTAGGCCAATAATATCCAAGGTGAAGGATAAGTTTAGAAATGGCTAGGCAACTAAAATGCCCCCCATAGATTTTGTCATGTGTTTCCTTGATAGCATGAGAATCTTCATGAATATGAAGGCAACAAAGAAGGAGAGTGTAAAAGACATGTTCATAAAGGATTCCCCTTATTATGGTGTAATGAGAGGTACTTTGAATAAAATCTCTTTTGGCATTCTTTAAAATGTTGGGAGGAATGACGTCGAGGTTAAGGTAGTTAAAAGTTTGGTCGTACCAAATGTTAGAAGGAACTACTTCTACACTAAAAATGGTAGGAAGGTTACAATTGATATATGAGGGTGTGATAAATTGATGTATGGTGACAAATATTTTGGACTTAGTATGTTGAGATGGGATTTGGGAAGCAAGGGAAGCCATTGTATCTATGAATTTATTGGTAGATCAAGGAACTCACTAGATAAGGTAATGATCAAATGATGCTAAGAGTATATCTATGAGTTGTTTATACTTTAATAATGAATCATCTTTACATTGATAAGATCTATTGACCTAGTTTATCACAAGTTAGTAATCACCAAAGATACTAATTATTTTGATTCCTAAGGCTAGAGCAGTTTGGAGACCTATGACTAGGGCTTCATATTTGGCCACATTATTAGTGCATTCAAATTCAACTTTAAAGGAAAGGGAAAGAGGTTCACCATTAATGGGAATGAGAATAAATCCAACACCCCCACTATTTGGAGCCATAAAAAAACATGGTCATTTGTTAGGTGGGTTCTTCTTGAGAAAGAGTTGTAATGGACTCATTCAGAAAATAAAGATGAAGTGGTCGGTTGTTGGGTAGAGGAGATTTAACTAATTGATCAGTGATGAATTACCCTTTAATATATTTTTTTGAAGGAACTCAAGATCTAATTCAACTAGGAGCATGAGCCACTTAGCCATACACTAGTTTTGGTATGGTTTAAAATGCATGTATTTTAGAGGGTCAGTGTTAGTGATGACATAGGTGTTATGATTAAGAAGGTAGTGACAAAGATTGGATGCCATAAAGATTAAGGCAAGGAAAAGTTTCTTAGGATGGGTATCCTAAGTTTTTTACTCTATAAATGTGTGACTAATGTAAAAGATGGGTTTCTCTTTGTTATTCTCATCATGATGAGTGGGAATTTTTGCTAAGGAATGGTCCTTGACTGATATATAAAGGTATAAATGTTGGTATTTTTTAGGAGGGATGAGGATAGGTAGAGAGAGAAGTTACTCTTTGATTTAATCAAAGGCTTGTTGATAGTCCTTGGTCCATTTAAAGGAGGTTTCTTTCTTGAGGAGATGATGAAAATGTTAAAATTTGTCTAATAATTGGGTGATGAAGTGATGGATGGATTGGAGCTTCCCCTATAATTTGTGGAGTTGTTTAAGGTTAGTAGGAGGAGTCATCTACAAGATTTCTCTAACTTTGGTAGGGTCTATTTTGATTCCTCAAAGAGAGATGATAAATCCCAAAAGTTTTCTTGATAAAACCCCAAAAATGCACTTTTGGGGGTTGAGACTGACATGATAATGGATTATTTAGTCAAATGTGATTATAAAGGTGGATAGGTGATCTTTGTGGTGTTTGGATTTCCCACAGAGATCATCCACATAGTCCTTTAAAATTTTATGGATAAGATCATGAAAAATATAGATCATGACATACTAATAGGTTTCTCCAACATTATTCAAACCAAAAGGCATGAGCCTATAGCATAAGGTTATTCATGGGGTGATAAAGGAAGTTTTATGTTGATCTTTGGGGGAAATCAAGATTTGATTATATCCTAAAAACTATCCATGAGAGATAACATTTCATGGCTATCTATTAGATCAACAAGTTAGTCAATGTTTGGCAAATGAAAGTCATCCTTTGGGCAAGCAAGGTTGAGATCATGAAAGTTGATATAGATTCAAAGTCCCCATGTGGGTTTGGTACTGGGAATGATGTTTGAAACCCATTTTGGATAGTCAATGCAATTAATGAACTCAAGGATAAGAGATGCCAAACCTCTTCTTTGACAAGAAGGGCAATGTGAGGATATATCCTATGAAGCTTTTTTTGCACTAGATTAACCTTAGGATGGGTGAAAATGTTGTGGAGGGAAATAAAAGGGTCAATTCTAGGCACATCTTGATAGGACCAAGTGAAGGCTATGCTACGGTCATGAAGGAAAGAGGGGTAACCTTGTTGCTCCTCAAAATTTAATGATTGGCTGATTTTGATGATATGGGGGTTGTCTTGAATACCCAAGTTGACATCAATAGTAGTTTTTTTATCATGGTTTAGTTCTCATGAGGAAGGGATTTATCGATAGAATAATCCCCCTCACTAATATAGGTGAGAATAAAATCATCATCTTGATGTTGGATGGTGTTGATGATAGGAGAATCTCACTCTATCACTTTAGGATGGATGAGAGGAAGGGTCTTCGTTCAAACACCCTTTTGATAGGTTAGGGGACCCAAACTAATGGTATTTATAAAAAAATTAGGTGGGATGATATCAAATTCTGTAATATTTGGGGAGGGTGGGGTTGGTGAGGATGGGACATCCTCTTTAATGGTGAAAATGGGTTTTAGTGAGGTGGGTTCTTTTGATGGTACGAACCCAAGGCCAAATAACTCATGAGGTTTTTGAGTTTTGATTATGGGTAACTCATGATGTCCCTATTCATAAAGGCCAAGACCAAACATCTTCTAAGCACACCTATAAAGGTAAGCTTTGACACAGGCTAGTTTATTGAGATAAGAGAAGTCAGAGGTAAATGGTTGGATGGATGAGATAGTAGTGGCAACAAGAAGTAGTTAATCAAGTCCCCCATAGGTGAAATTTGTCTGATTATTGGGAACCCTAAAATGGATGATGGTTTTGATGTTGTGATCATAGTAAGGTTCATGTTTAAGGTTCCCATACTATTTTAGAGTATGGAAGGCATCCAAGGCTAAAGGATGATACTCCTTAGGTGAGAGATGTTGGAATATGGATTATAATGGGTCCTCTATAGGAATTTAGGAAGAAGGGATTGATGATCTAGTAGAATATTCATCACTATTGTGGGTAGGAGTGTTATGGGTTTTGGCTAGTAGTAAGGTAGTGTTATTAGTACTTGATGGTGAGGTGGATGAGGGAAGAATAAGAAAATCATTAGGATGATATGTCATATTGCAAGAGGCAAAACCATTAGGGTTAACTTTGATGGTAAAAACTTGACCTTCATGATCAAATTTAACACATCGATGTAAGGTGGAAGGGATACAACTCATGACATGAACCCAAGGGTGTCTAAGTAACACATTGTATTATAAGTCTCCCTCTATAATGTAAAACAATTCAAGAATGGTGTAGGGTCCCAAGTGGATATGAAGGACAATTGTCCCCAAGGTTATGGCCATGGTATCATTGAAGGAGAAAATAACTATTGTGATTTTTGACATGATGTTTTTGGGTAGCTAAAGTTGGTCATAAGAATAGGAGGAGATAATATTGATGCTATCCCCTCCATAAATCATTACCATTTTGATGTGGGTGTGATTTATGTACATGGTGATAAATAGGGGAGGATCATAATCCTTAGGATGAAAAAAAAGTATTTTAGAATCCTAAAAGGTGATGAGGTTAAAAAGTTGGAGGGCTCCAAAAAAGGTGTAAGAGGTTATGTATCATCTGATTGAACCTCTATAGATTATAGAGCCTCTATCAGTGCCTAATAATGGTAGGGCAAGGTGTTGATCATTTCATAAAGGCTCATTTTCATTGGTGTCTAGTGAAGTTGTTTCAACATGATACGTTGGATACATTTAGATGGGTTAGAGGGAGAGGGTCCCAAAATGGATACTTTGGGATTTGGTGGTGGCATAGATGAAGGTGTAGGTATTTGGGTTTGGTCAGAAGGTTAAGGGGTTAAAGGGTATGTCCAAGGAATGGAGACTTTGGATTTTCCCTTATCTTTATGTTGGGCCCATGAGGGGATAACCATATGAATAATGTGTATGGGGGGATTTCTCAAGTTTGATGGATGCTTCAGTTCCTCCCCCTCAATTTTGGGTGGGAGAGAGAGTAGGTAAATGTTGGGTAGGTTGAGTTGATGGTAGGATTGGTAATGGGGGGAAGAGAGGTTCATCTAATAATAGATCATCCTCATCATATAATCTATAAACAAGTGCTTGGAGAGATTTGTAGTTATCCATGTCATGTCTTGGTGCCCTATGATATGCACATATCAATTTATCATTGAACTAAGAGGGTTTGGTATTGGAAGGGTAAAATGGATTGATAGGTGGTAAGATAATGGAATAAGTTTGTAAAAACCTTTATAGGATGGCTGAATAAGATTCATTAAAAGGTGTTAGAGGTGATGAGTTTATAGTTTTAAAGATGGGAGCTTCTTATAAGTAGTTTTCACCTTAGAAGTTATAGGTGGTGGAATGGTTTTAGCCAGAGGTTGGGATTGCATAGTTATGGTTGGCTTCAGGGTAATAATTTGGGGATGGAAGATTTAGATGATGAGGGGTTGGATACAAGTGGGAAAGTAGAGGTGGATATGTTAGTTAAGAATGAATGAGAACTATATGATTTAGTGGGTGTAGTTTTAGGTAAAGAAAAATGGGATGACTTACTAGAGGAAGAATAGGTAATTGGGATGGTAGAGGGATGGGGCCCTAAAATAGAAGGTAAGTGGGAAGGAGGTGGTATGGGTCTAGTTAGAGGTAAAGGTTTGGGAAATTCTACCTTCTTAATTGGTATGGCTGGGGGTTTTTTTGGTGGGCTAGATAGAGTTAAGTCCAATTTTAAAGATGGGTGAGTTTGATTAGATGTGGGAAGAATTCCTATATTTTTGACTAGTTTGGTAAGAGAGGCATGAGGTGATTTGGTAATGATAATGGGAGGTGGTTGGGATGGTTTAATTATGGTTTTGGAAGAAAAAGTGCTTGATAGGGAGGTAATAATGGGTTTAGGGGTGGATTCAAAGGAAGTTGATGATTTAGATTTATTTTGGTAAGGGAACCCTAAATGATGCAAAAAGGTGGCTCTATCAAAGTTGGATTAAAAAGTAAACTCTAAACTTTGGACTAGTCTAGAAAAGGGCTTGTAGATGGGTTTGGTTCCTTGGTCATTGGTTTCAAAAGTTAAGCCCTTATGTGGAAAAGAGGAATATTTTTGATGGGAGGTTCCAAAGTTGGTGGTTGGGTGGATGAGGTAACCTTCTCTTTTGGGATGGTTTCCAAAGAGGGAATGGATGGTTCTATGATGGGGAAGGTAGGTGTAGTGTCCTCAAGTGAAGGAATAGGCATGGTTACTTCCTTTTTTTGGGTGTCTAAATGAATGGGGGGCATTTCTACCACTTTAATGGGTGGAGTAGAAGAAGAATCCTTTGGTGTTTCTATCAAAGGAGAGGTAGATGGATCTAAGGTCTCATCAAGTGAAAAGAGAGGGGTAGTTGATTGTTTTATTTGGGTATCCAAAGGAATAGGAGGTGATTCCACTACTTCTAAATCTAGATCTAGATCACCCTTGATAATGATTAGAGGCCAGGTAGGAGGAGAAAAATGAGGGAAACCCTCAACATCAGAGGTATACTCCATGAAGGAAGAATATGAAGGTGGTTGTTGGTTGTTTTGATTCCTCAGCTATTGTCTAGTAAAGACCATGAGAGGAAATAGAAGATAAAATGATGAAACTCACACCTCAAACAAAGAGAAAAGAAATGAAAAGAACTCAAGGAAATAAAACATACACTAAAGTGTGTTTAACAACTTAGGGTTATTTTTAAATCACTTTTGGCTTACACCTTAGAAAGTGTGAAGAGGAAATTTGGTTTGTAGATTAGGTACTAAAGAGGAAATCTAAGGTTGGTTTTAGGTTATGTTTAGGTGCTCAAGAGAGAAAATTTATATTAATCTTCAACACATGTGATCCATAAACTATACTAATAAACTCAAAGTGAAGTTTAAACTATGAATACTAAATTTCTCAAATTTAACAAATTCTTGAAATACTCAAAAGAACTTACAAATTGTTTGGAATTTATGTGTTCTCAGTTATCGAATTGGATTAGAACTATCACAAGACTTTTCACTTCCATTCACCAACAAAATCAATTTTTATTTTAAATCAAATGTCGTAAATTGTCAATTTTTAAAAATTGCATGTATTCTTGATTAATTTAAAAAAAATTGAATTAAAATCATGAAAATAAAAGACAAATTACCACAAGACATTAATAACAGAGTTTGGCATCTTTTGCCTACGTCTCTAGGTCTGCCCAATAGTGAGGACAATTTCTATTAAATTTGCATAACAAATGGCTTACAAATTCTCCAAAACACTGCATAACTTCCCTCAAGCTTGATCTCTATCCAAGAATTCCACCTACAATGATATACTCAAGCTTAGCAACATGAAATCCTTCCTCAATCTTCAATCCCTTTCTAAAGGTGCTTAAATCCCCATACTTAACTATTGGTCTATCCAAAATAATAATTTGAACTTCTAATTTCTCTTTTTAATTATAAAAAATAATTAAAAATTCTTACCCTCTATGTATAAGGTTGGATAATGGATCAAAATCCATTTTATAGCTATCTATAAGCTCTCAGCCTATTAAAAATAAAATACACAGTCTTGTGAAGATTACATTCAAATAGAAGTTCACAACTTTTATATTTTTTGCTAGCCCATAGCTCAATTAGTCAAGGCCTATCCCTTCTACACGATAGGTGTAAGGTTCAAATATTCAGCCTCCTTATTGGGTGCTTGTCTTATTTTTTTTAATCCCACATTGGTAAAATCACAATGGCTTTGTGTCCTTTAATAAGTAGGCAGCTTGCTTTAACAATGCCAATGCCCCTTTTGGTGGGATCAAGGTGCCAAACATAGCTTGTACATTGGTTTAGTGTACTAACTTAACATTTGTTAATCGATGTCCTCTTCCCATGGCATAAGACATGGCAGATGTCTCCAATATTGAGGTTGATGACTCAACTGTAGGACTTGGTAGATGTGGAATGCATTTCTCATGGTCTCCAAACTTATCATGATCTCAAGCTTGACTCGAAAAGGTAATTGGAGGTGGCATGGCAATTTTTGGTTTTTCCCATGTGAATGTAATGGGACATGGTAAAATTAAATTCCAAAGAATTACCAAGCTATTAAAAACACTTAATTTAATTATCCCACATGCATCCGGTGGGTAAAATATAATGGTTTAAAAACAAATGCAAATATATAGCATTGTGAGATGGAGGCAAAGGTACCCCTCCTTAATCATGTGTTTTGACCCTCATTGAGGGCCCCTAGTGAGCCAATAGTGGGGCCCACAGTTCTCCATATGACCACCTATCAAAGACCAGAGAATGAAACCAAACCAAGCACCAAACCAAATTTTTTCATGAATGTAGAAAAATGGACTACCATGTGTCAACAGGTGATTAGTCCACTTGTCACATTCTAATTGCATCATGCATTGCGACACCTTCTTATTTTACCTATCACAAAATAAATTTAGTAGCCTATAACTTGGGCATTCAAACTCCATTTTGTGATCTAAAAGAAGTGCCAAAAATCTCTCGATGAGTTCTTCTACGTGCAATATTTTTGTCATGACTTGGGACCTTTTTCCAAACTAAACTCTAGATCAACATGGCTTGGTATTGGGGCCTACCCCCTCACTTCACACACCATAGCAATAAGAATGTTAGGTTCTTATCCAAAATATATTGAATCTTAGATTTTATACTCAACTAGAGAGTTGGGTAGGTTTTCCCCTTGGTAATGACCTCTAAGTAGGATTACCAGGAAGGGGTAAGGTTTACTGCTAAGCGATGAAATCCTAGTCAGGCCTTGTCTCAATTATGTTTTGATGTGTTGATTAGTTATGTGGTTTAGATAAGTATGTGATAACAAGAGTGAAGATTAAAATTAATTACTTTTTTTTAAGTTACTAGATGAACTAAGACAAGAAAATAATCAATGTATGTAAAAAGTTTATTTTAAGCCTAAAAAAAATTTAGATGTCATTTGATGAACATATAATAAAAGAATAAAAAGTGATGCTAGGTCCCACCAGGTGTGCCAAAATGTTTTAGTTAATTTTTACTCATTATTATTTTAGAAGTAAGTAATGAAACTAGTAATAGAGCATGTAAAATAATACTTGGTAAAGTGCACGTGTGATCCAAATGATGGTGAGAAATCTTTAGATTAGAAGGAATAACTTGTAGATAAGATAGACACTAAAAAAAGGGGATGCTATATGGATGGTTGGATGGACTACCTAGCATGAGCTAGATCCAATAAGCATATGCTTATTAGGAGGATATCAAACCACTATTTATAAAAATTAACTTGATATAAATGAAAATATAGGAAAATTGAATTCAATAATTGGAAAGTAAATATATGCAAAATGAGATGAAAGTAAATTGCTTGTTAAAAAAAACACCAAATATAGCAAAAGTGGGTCAATACTCATGATAATATGGTTTGGGTTAGGTTGAAAAAATCAAAAAGGTCTCTATGACCAGGTAAGAACTAAAAAAATAGGGTTTGGTTGGGGTCAAGGGGGTGAAAATAACTTGCTATTATTTTCTACCATAGTGACCATCGATGGTTGGGTAAATTTTCAACAGTTGGGTTAACCATCAGTGGTTGGGATAACCATCAATGGTTGGGTAACTATCAATGGTTGAGGTGACCATTAATGGTTGAGATAACCATCGGTGATTACCTGTGTGATTCTATAAATGATTAGAAAAAGGATTATAAATTGGTTAATTGAGAAAACATAGGTTTATTATGGATCAGGGGCATGGAAAATAAGATATTGATGGGTTTTATAGTGTAGGAAGGTTAGAAATGGAATACAAATAAAATAAAATAAGCATGAGATACCTATAATTTGATGGTGGGAGGTTGAAGTAATTTGGCTAGAGTGATAGTATTTGGCCTTCAAAAGTGATTTTGATAGAGGTTCAGGTCTCCATTGATGCTACTTGTTTGCTGAAGGGACACTAGATACCTAGATGCAAGATAGCTTGGATGAAAATTATTAAATTTTTGGATCCCTTTCTTCTCCTAATTCTCTCCTTTTATAGGATGAAGTTTCTAAAAGTGTAGGAGTAAGTTACTAATTAGGTAGAGGAAAAAGTTGATAATTATGATGCTTTAAATTTGGTTGCATCACAAAATAGGAGTTGATAAATGTGTCATGCTTATCTTGTACAACTGGTAATACTTTAAGGTATTGAAGTACGCTTAAAGACCTAACCATTGATGGTTAGGCTAACCATCAATACTCAAAGTTTTAGAGGAAACTGGGTTAAAAAGGGGTGAATTAAAAGGTTAAGTTAGTAAATTAACAAATAGGCTAGGTTTTACTAGCCTCAGAGTTGGGTAGGGTTTCCAAGAATTTTGACATCTATAACTATGTAGTTTTTGAATGTCTACACCTTCTACAAGACATCCATGCTAAGTACCCCATCATAAAGCTTCCCCATATTGTGAAGCATCCATGGGTGCATGTTTCAAATGACAATAGTAGGGTTGCATCAATAGGTGCATATATCTCCATTATTGGTGGTTGGTGTTCCTTAGTAGGTGTATAAAACATGGATTTAGGTATATGGGAATGTGTCTCCTTAGTAAAATCTATTGCAATCTAGTTTTTACTAGTAAATACAACTAATTCTTGTTCTGGATGTCCATCCTTTATTTTCGATAGGCTACTTGAGGCTTGAAACCTATATCAAAGCTTTTTTATTATGGCCTTAATCACCATTAAGTTTTTGTATACATTAACCTCCAATTAATTCTCTATATTACCAATTGAAACTCCCCCAAATTTCTTTTTTTCATCCATTTCTCTTATCTACATAGGTTAGTTTCTTTTTGAAGATTTATTATTTATTTTTGCCTAATTATTACTATATCATGTATAGATAAACAAAGGTATACACTAACCTTGTTTATATTATATAGTGAAATATGAAAATTCTAATCTTTTAAATTCTTAATTGCTGAAAGTCAATTTACTCTAGGAAAGAAAGAAATTTAATCTAAAAAAGCAGTAATTTTAATCTAGAAAGTAGGAAATTAAATTGATATGAATAAAATACTACTACTTGACACTTTCCCTAGAAATGTACCAAAATGAGGATTAAAATTTTACTACCAATTAAACATGACAACCTTTTATAACCTCACCTATGCTCATAGGATGAAGTAACCACTTGGTGCATAAAATAACTACTTCATTAATTGACAACCTAGGGTGTGTTTAGATTTAAAAGGTGTCAACATGGTATGTGTGGCACTAGTTTATTTTGATATCAGGTCCTAATCATCGTGTAAATAAAAAAACACTTGCATAAAGTAAATTACATGAAATGTTTTAAGTGTATAAAATTTTATATAAGTCATTGAACTAGTAAAATGGTAAAAAATCAAGGAAAACCTCATATCTTGAAAAATCTATATGTTTTCCTCAAACACTAGTAAATACCCACTTTGTATTTCAAAAAATACATAAAAACCCAAAAATATTTTTTCAATTCAACTACTAGGTGGTATAAAATCTATAAATTTCAAAAAAACACCTTTAAACCCTCTAAATTTTTTGAAAATTTGACTGTCACGAAACTAGGTCATGTTTGTAGGTAATCCTAGGATTTTGACACCTCAATCCAAACAAAAAAAATCATTTGAAGATCTTGGCTATATATATATATATATATATATATATATATATATATATATATATATATATATATATATATATATATATATATATATATATATATATGGATTTTCTATAAACCCCACCAAACCCTTAAAAAGTAAAATTAATGAAAAACACATGAACAAGTTATAATTTTAGATCTCACAATAGGAATAATAGCATTCAACTACCAACATAGCTATGATACCATGTTAGAGTGGGCCGCACTTTAGTATTGGCTTGATATGATCACATACACAAAAAAACCTATATGGAGTAGTGAAATCCAAAAAATAACTCAAAAGGAAGAATCTTGTCTTCAAAAACAAAGTTGCATTAATAAGTGTTAGATAAAAAATACATAGGAATGTATATTATATACTTAGAAGATAAACATGTTTCAACATCCTCATGCACATGGGATTATATTCCCTAGTAAACTTAATTAAACCTAATCAAGTTAAGTAGACAGTGTAGGTGAAACCACATAGTGGGAAAAATCTTAAATTAATAGCTACTTATAGATAATATATTAAAAATTTGTGTATATTATGTTGGCCCTTAGCCCTTGTTTGTGATTATTTACTTATTACATCTCTATGATATCTTATATGTTGTGTGCAACATTTGAACATGATCTTGCTTTGGCCCTTGATCCTATGTGTAGTGTGCAAAATTTGAACATGTCCTTGATTCAACCCTTGGTTATATGTGTGGCATGAGACATTTGAACATTTATTTTTTTGCCCATCAGCCCTTGTGTGATGTGATACATTTAATCATCCCTTATTTGTGACAATTATCATGTTTATGAATTTTATTTGGTACATTTTAACATATCCTTGTAATTGATCCTTAGCCCATCTTTGTCATACTTTCTATCACTTGTGCTTCTTGAGTTTGATAAGTACCATATCATGCACTCCTAACATACTAACCTATTTATTCCATAAGCTTAAATGATACATTTTATAGGTCTTTCCTCTTAAGTTTTATGCAAAATTAAAATATTATTATGATAACACTTTTCCATATGATACACCTTTCAAAGATAAGATCTTACTACACATGTTTCAAGTTAATTTTTATTTTGGGATGACTAAATTTTTAGGATCAAATTCCCTCACCTCAAAAGGGGGGCATTCTAGTGGGCTTCGCATGTATGAGATAAGTCATTTTTAGAGATAGAGTAACACTTTTAAAGTTTTAATTTGAAAATTTAGTTATTGGCACATATTATGGGGTCATATACCATTGTATATGCACTCCTATTTAAGTTTATAGAATAAATTCATAAATTTTTGAAGTTACATTAAGCATTCAAATACAATTACAATGGGGGCATAATAAAATGTTTATGCCATAATATCTATTTTCATGGACATGGTAAGAACATGGATGTACCACATTCTCTTGTGATCATGTTTTCAAATACTAGGATATACCAAAATTTACCATGATTATGCAATTAAATATACAATCCATCTATAGTGATTGATTTAATTTATTTGCAAGGTACATGGATTGGAGTCAACTAAGCACTCTAACATTGTGTGTGAATTAGTTAGGATTCTAACCCATTTACATATTGGAGTTAAAAAAATGAACAAACATAATAAATTTTAAACATTTTTCAATGTGAAACACTTTCAATTCAAAAGGACAAACGCGAGTTGGGGCTTGATCACCCCCATTTTTTTATAATGGTTTGGCTAAGGAACCATCTTCTTTAAGTGATTCATGAGAGGAATCAATCATCCAATACTTCAAGGAAACATATTCAATAATAATAGTCATATAAATTATCATGGTTATCACACACTCAAGTGTATTCAATCCATACCCATTTTTTTTTTTGAAATTACTTAAATGCAAGAAGTTTTCAATTTATAAATTTTCATTTCAAATTAAAAAATTGTCAAAGTTCAAGCAAATTTATAAATGTTCAAATTGATTTTTATCAATTTCAAATTTTTAAAGGAATAAAATAACTACTTCATGTGTTTTATGGGGTTTAAAAAATAATACAATGACTTTCATAATTAAAGTATGCAACTTAAATACAAAGTGCTCCTTACACATTAAGATATGAATTTCATTTAGTTTACATTTTAAGACTAAGGGGTATAATAACCTAAATTTAGTCACAAATACTTGATCATGCCTATTTTATCCATTTTTACCATTAATTGAGGTGCACTTAATTGAAACTTCTTTCACCAATTTGACATATCCTAAGCACAATAAAATGCCTTTTTAATAAGGTCATCTATTATCACCTACAAAAGTGATATTACTACTAAAAACACATCTATGCATATGCATGCTAGCTCAGACCTAAAAATTGGTAGCTTACCTAATAAGAAAATAACACACAACCTGATAATAATACCTATCATTCCTATCCATGTTTGTCAATCCTATCCTTTTATAGAAATAATAAAGAAATAAAAATTGAACGTATCATTAGGGTCAGTCTTAAAATGCCAAAAATTTCTAATGGGTCTTTTCCCCACTTCAACAACTATAAAATCACATTCAATTTATTCATTTCATATATTTTGTCAATATTTTTAATTTCATTACAAGATCTTACTTACATAAGTGGACATTGAACAAAATGTCCTTATTTTTCCCAAACTAGTCTCCAAGAACTTCAAGTAGTCATGAGCCAAGTCTAAATTTAGTCTTGTGTAGCCCTAACCAAGCATGATCAAGTATTCAAGTTGATTATATATGCATTAATATATTCAAAGGATCACATACACACAAAGTACTTTTTGAGATAACTACATGGAGTTTTTATCCTATTTATATTATTGGTTTGTAGGCAATACTTAGAAAAATGAGGTGTTGAGGCATATTAAAACTCCAACCACTAACCCATTTTAATATTTCATATTAATTTATATTCTTGTGGTACAAAGTTAGGGTTTGAAAATTCAAAAATTCATAAATAGGTTTCCAAACAATTTACAAAGATATAATTAGTGTAAGAGGACTTCATTTCCACTTTTGCACCTAATTATTCTTGAAGTTCTATCATTTTGAAAAAGGAAAAAACTGCCTAACAAGGATAATAACAACTACTAATTTTATCCTACTGGGTGTTCCTTTCCTTTAGGGCACTTAGGTATTGTTTTAGCAATTTTATAGGTTTACTACATTATTTATGTTCCTACATTCATTTTTCTTATGTAGTCACTTGATGACTCAAAAAATCCAAGTAAATATCTATTTTTCATAGTTTATCCCTATTCATTTATGCTTTTATTTATTTATTTTAGTCATTTATATTCAATTTTATTTTTAGGACTATATTTATAGTACCTTGCATAGTATATTCAGTTCATCTAGTTTAGTATTAATTCACCATAATTAATTTAAAAATAGATAAAGCATTCTCTTATTTTTAGTTATTACTTCTTAATCCTTTCTAATTTTATTTTTCCAAAACCTGCAAGCATTCATAAAATATTTTGGTGTTAAAAACCTTGATTTAAATTATAAAATAACAAAATAATGGAATATATCTCACCAATGAGAGAAATATCATCACAAAATAATAGAGTAGACAACCCTAACTTTCATTCTATCCCTTAGATATATTCAAGATATGAATGTGGGTGAATTTATAAGGCACTAAGGAGCAACTATGGGAGGGTGAAATAAGTAGGATTTATTAGGGTATGCAATACCATAGTAAATCAAACAATGCCTCCATTCCCACACTTACATCTTCTTGCACAAGTAAAAAATGTAAGAACTAAATAGAAAATATAATTATTTCAAACATTTCATGTCTATTATCTTGCAAGGGTTTCATTTAAGAGATCAAAACTTACTTAAAAGTTTTAAATAAATGAATGGATATAGAAGGACTGAGATTTGGATACTGGTATCTCAATTTATATTCACCTTATTATTTATTTCACTTAACTTATCTATGTATTTCTAAATCCAAACACTTCCTATTTTATAGCCTAATTAAACCTTATGGTTTCTTTCCTAGCTTGATCATCCCTCAAAAAGAGTGATAATACAATTTTAATCATATTAGATAGGTTAAAACTACCTTATTATTTCCTTAGTAAATTTATAAAAACACTTAGATATGTTGGTAAGAATGGTTCATGTTAAATTTAGCCAAATGAAAATACCCATCATTCAAATATGCCCTAACATATTAAATTGACATGACCTTTGAGTGGTGTAGGTTTTATTTTTCAATATATTTCCAAAACTCAACATTCATAGTAATGCCTTTTTATTTTCACCAAAAAGGTTAAATAAAAACTAAACTATCAAAAATACTTTTAATTTGACTACATAGGATGAAAGTACAAACCTTTTTGTTGTTCTCATTATTTTATGTAATTTCGATAAAAAAATATTCTCCTATATCAACCTTAGGCATATATTTTCATATGATGCAAAGCATTCAATAATATCTTAGAAGGATAATAAATACATTTATTATCTTATGCATATAATAAATTTGAGTGTTTCCTTTTGGTATCTTGAAAAAAAGGATTTATGCCCCATTTACCAGTTATTAAACACCTCAACCTTACCATCAAGACCTTACCTAAATTTTAGTACTTAATGTAGGGATGTGTTAGAAAGATATGGCATTATGGCTAAAAAATAGTCTTGTGTTTTCAGCTTATGCATTCCATTGTGCTTCTAAAAAAACATTCTCAAAAACCATAAGAATAACTTGGTTTTTTAATCTTATTTTGGATTCAATGGTCTAAAAAATGTAGAACTATAAACTAATTCAGATTGTATAGTTTATGTTTACAATAAGTAAAAATGAAAATAACTAATAGAGTATGAAGTTGATTTATTACAATTTATATAAATAGAAATTACCTAGAAGATAGGGTACCTATATTATTTTTATTTTATTTTAGACTATGACAGTGTGCAATTGTTAGTAGTGATATGAAATGGGTATGTGGTTGCTTAGATATAGAAAGTGATTGTCTGAGCCTATTGAGATGAGTTAGGCAAAGCTTAGATGCCTATGGAAACCAAATATATATTTGATCTAATAATTTTAACCCTATGATATGTGCCAAAATGTTCCATCATAGATCTATGTGCCTTATTATAGATAGGTATTTGTGTGATATCAAATGTTGGGATTGTGTGTAGGTTAAAATTAGTATTCCTCAACCTTGAAACCCTAAATACACTTTTCACACTTGATTTGATTTTAAAAATTGGTTATAAACGATGGGTTGATCTAACCTAAACCACTCCCTAATAATTAGATAAGTGTTCATATATCCCAATACTCTTAAGAGAACTCAAACCACATAATGCTCTCCCACCTAAATGTGTGTGTCATAAGTCAGTGCAATACAAGTTAAATCTTATGGGTGGCTTTCAACACTTGAATCTTATGATTTTGACCTTACAATGTTATTTTTAATTAGTTGGGAGTCATTCCTTTCAGGATATTTAAGATTTGTATGGTTTAAGGTAGTGCATCAAGGGTGTGTGGATGTATTCTTTAGTGTCATAGTTATTTTTTCAAGTGCTAGATAGGAATAAACATAGGATTGAAATTATTATATAGTTGATTATTTAGGTAATTTTCATTTTAAATGACATGTAAAATGTATATGTTGACTTGAACAAAGGATTTAAATTTGGTGAAATAATAGCTAAAGGGTGCGTACACAATTCTGACCAAGGAAGATAATTTTGGTAATCAGATCCATCTGAATATGGATAGGGATGTCTAAAAATATGAAACAATGATTTGAGATCAATAAATAGTCTAACTAAGATGGTAAGATAATTTAAAATAGACTATGTAAATCTTGTGTATGAATAATACAATTTTGGGAAGGCCAGGCCCAAAGATATGTGAATGAATATGATGGAGTGTGATCAAGAGTCAAATGTGTATGCATAAGTAAATAATACTAAGGCTTGGTAAAAATAAACATTTTTAAGTGTCTAATACCAAATTTATGTGGTTACATTTTACCCCATTTTATTATATTAATTTAGAGTGATAGAGTAAAAGGATAGAGCTAAATTTTTTTTACTTGAATGTAAACACTTTGGGTGTGTTTAGGTGCATGCTAAGTGATAAGCTCATTTTTTTATAAACCTATAATGAAACATGTATAAATATATGTCTAATTATGATACAAATTATGAATTAATGATTGGAAATATTTGAAACTAAAAAAGAAAGTAATGAAAACACCTATAGGTATGTTTACCAAGTTTTCCTCTAGAGTCATTATAAATTGGGGTGATTATACCCTATGGAGATGCTAGTGTTAAGACCATTATTTGGGAAGAATATGTCTAAAACCTCAATAAGTATGAAAAAACACTTAGAATTTAAGTCATAGAGAATACAAACCACACTAATAATTATATTTTATTATAATGGGACCGAAAATAGATTCCAATAAACTTAAGTAAAACTTGAGTATATGAGTAATTTTTTGAATCATCTACTATAAACAGATTTTATGATTCAACCTGAGTAATGTCTAAGTACAACTAAGTCTAAAATAAGTAAATGATATTTTATAATGTCTAAGATATTCCCCCAATTTTATAACATGTTTAATCTAAGTCATATAACCTATGCCAAAATATAATAATATCTACAAACGTTTTGCATATGCCATACATATGCCCCCAATTTGATAAATTATGTAATATAATTTGAGTTAACTATGCCAAAATACCATAACATCTATGAATTTTCAGTCATAATCCTATAAAATTATATGACAAATACCCCTAATCTATGTCAAGTCTATAAACAATTGAGTCAATATAATAATAATTTATGTAAACATGTGCCAATATGAAATAATTTGTGCCCAATCTGAATCAATATATTCCCATATTATGAAAATATATGTGTGAAGGATTTAGTCTCTAAGATAAGCCAACTATGTGGGTCCCCCTTTTGAAGTCAAGGATATAATATGAAAATTATTCATCTCAAAATAAAAGACTTATACACATCATGTTATTTATAAAAATATGTAAACATATAAATCATGTGTTAACATTATTATATTATGTCATCATATGAATATTAGATCATCTAATAGTATATGAAACATGTATCCTAAGGTATACAAGTGCCATTTGTGTGTGTGTAAGACACAAAATAAATAGTGATCATAGTAATATTCATAGAATTAGTGAGTGATAACTATGCATAATATGCATTATATGTATCATGGCATTACATACAAGTGTAATAAATTTTGATATAGATCTCAACATCATGATCTCAAAATATAAATTTAAATGTATCCAAACATAACACACAAATGAACATGGAATGTCATAGCCATGACATACATAAGAAAAATAAACATGCATGATTACACGTAGTGTCATATAGAGTAATATTCACATAGATAATAATCAAGAGTAGACATAATAATGCATAAATAGATTCACACAAGGAATTTATAAAGAAATAAAAATTCAAATAATGTAGCATAAATTCACAATAAGATTCCTAACATATAAAGCATCACACATTGAACATCTAATGTCATGTAAAGTATTATAGAAGGAGTCACACAATGTAATACCGAATTAATAATCATAACACATAACAAACAACAACATCAATCATGCATAGAAAAAATAAGGCTAATCTCCAAAACTAATGAATTTAATAATTTCATATAACAAAATATAACATCCATTGAATATGTAATATAAGTTTAATAAATATGAGTAAGACATGTCTAATCTATGTAAATAGCTCAATATGGAAAATGGAAATGGTCATATAAAGATTTAAATTTTGAAAATTTATAAATATTCCCCTTGTGTAATAATTCCCCCAAATGTAGGAAAGGTAGCCTTCAGGTGTAGGAATGTCTTGTATATGAATTTCCATGTCATAGCTAACCTATATGTATTTAAGTTCACTAATGTATATCATAAAATGCATGTGCATATAAAAACTAGATTTATAATCTATCATTATGTGATAAATCAAAAATATATCATGTAAAGTAGAAATACATGCTCGTAGGTTTTGATTTTTGGTTTTTTGCATATTTTCATTTTTTATGTATTTTTCAATTATTTTAATGTATTTTTATATAAGTTGTTTTTTAAAGGTTTGAGATGTTTACATGTAAAACCACATAAGTGAATGATGTTCATAGGGGTATTCACATATTTTCCCTTAGGTGAATCCCAATAATAAACCATTGTTCCCAGCTTATCTATGATAAAAAATGGTCTTAGCCAATTTGGTTTAAATTTGTCTTTATTTTATTTATTTGCATTGGTATTACTTTGATTCTATTTCAGGACCAATTCACCAATTTTAAATTATTGATTTCAAATCTTATTGTTGTATAATTTTTAATGATATTATAAGGAATGCATCCTCATGTGTGTGTGTGTGTGTGTGTGTGTGTGTGTGTTTGAGAGAGAGATCCAAAATTTCTATGATAATCACTTTTAGAGAAACACACAAGAGTTGTATCTCTAGATCTAAAGCCAATATGACTTATTTTAAATATACCATAAAATAAGGTGTATCCCTCATGGGCATAAAAACATTATGTGATGGGCCCATTAGACACAAACAATCTAATTATTCTAATATTCACCATGATTTATAATTTTTTTACTTAATATTTTAGTGATTTTCTTATTCTTTGCTTCTACCTATCCATTTCCTTATGGATTGTAAGGAATTAAAAACATATGATAGTTATTGTATTTAACACAATATTTATTAATAGTATTATTATTATTAAATGGTGATCCATTATATCAAAGATTTTATGCTTTCACAATCCATACAATAATATAGTAGTTTTTTGGGATAAACTATGTCAAATTTTATTGCTTCTAAACTTTTTCCCTGATGAAGGATCACATATGTGGATCCAAAATGTTGAGAAGCAATAAAATTTGACATAGTTTATCCCAAATATCTATTCTATTATGATCCATTATATGTTATAATAGCTAATGGAATTGCAAATTTTGAAATGGTATTTGTCATTAAAAACCTACATATAACCTCCCATATAGTTTATTGTAGTGACATTACTTCCATCCATTTTGTAAAATATTTTGTAGTTGTAAAAATGAGATTGTGACCCTATGATGATTCTAGATTTGTATTCCCTATCAAATCAAATACACAAAGAGAGAATGGCCATGTTAATACAATAGTTGTTAATTATTTTAAAGGTGCATGACTCAAATTTTTATGTTTCTATCACCATGCACATAGTTTTACATGTTCTTGATATGCATGCTCCATTTAAGGCAAATAGTAACCATCATTGATAATTTATAAGACATTACCTTTTTGTTGAAATATCCACCACATTTACTATTGTTTAAATTTTAAAGAGATATGTTAAGATCCTCACATCTAATAAATTATAGTAAATTTCACTCATATGATCATTTACATAGAGCTCCTCTGATTATAACATAAATAATTGCATATAATTACAATTTGCATTTTTCGTTTATCTATAAATTGTTCATGGTGATAAATTTATGAAAAAAATTATATATATCACTATACCATTATAAATTTATTGAACTACATGTGATTTAAAGTATCTCTAAATCATTTAAATATCTTTTCATAACTGTGAAAATAAATGTTACACCAAAACCTTGAGACATCAATGAATCCACAAATCAAGATCATAACATCCTACCATGATTTTGAATCCCATACTTTGGGTTGGATTTGTGCCCATACATCATAATACACACATGTACGAGCCTAGATGAACAATGCAATACTCGTGTATCCACTCACTCTATGAATCAAACTTAGGTGGAGGCTTTGATACCAAATGTAACAAACCATTACACCAAAAAGTCAATTCATCAATACATCCACACATCAGGTTCATCAGAAATTGATGGATATTATAATAATTGTATAGTAAAAATGATTGATCATCACCGATGTTAATATGAACTAGAGAATATATGTTGGACATAAAATCTACATGGAAATTATTTTTATGAGTTATATTGTCAATACTATTCATATTGAAGTATGTGATCAATAGATGTACCATTTTTGTTCATGCAATTAAATATTCAAAAAAAATTAATATAAATATTAAACTTGGTTAACTATAATTTGATAATTCCCATACATGTAAATAAGTTTTATATGTAATGTGCATACAATGTATGATCTTAGAATTAATGCTTCATATTTTGATATATTATTTGTGTATGAAAATGATAAGCAATATGTGAATGACATAGGTTGTACCTAAGGAGTGATGATAAGTATTATGGATCTAGTTCTTGTGGCACATTTATATCTATCAAAGTACATAGTCCAAGTATCATTATCAATATTATATGTGATAACATCTCCAAAATTATCATTGATTAGTATTTTATCAACTAGTGGTGTTGTATCAAATTGATATCTAATTCTTTGTCCTTGTTTAGATTTTTGAGATATGAAACTTAAGTAAAATTACATAAGTATAATTAACCATTTAGTTGTATATCCTAAAAAATATGGTTTCATCATTATAAACTTTAACAGATCCACTTTGTGATGACATGCATTTCATTTTTTAATTATGGGTAAAAAAGTGTTTTTTGAACTAGGGACCTAACCCTATACAATAAATAATAGACAAGGTCCTGAAATCCTAGATAAACATAAAAGTACTCTTACAAAAGAAAAATAATACAACATAGCCAAAAAACAACTTGAAGACAACACAAAAATAACAAAGGATCAACTAGAGTTTATGGCCTCATGAGACTTCTTCCCAGCTACTGATCATTTTATTCAACTCTATGTCCAACCTCTAATGCATTTGAGATGACTACTTGATCTCCTTGTTGAATTCAATACATTTTATTTTCTTAT
This sequence comes from Torreya grandis, assembly GCA_037957365.1. Lineage (NCBI taxonomy): Eukaryota > Viridiplantae > Streptophyta > Pinopsida > Cupressales > Taxaceae > Torreya > Torreya grandis. The sequence goes on along the minus strand of JARHVA010000374.1, from coordinate 3,372,736 downwards.
TGGTCTCTTAATATTTCTTTAATTAATCCAAAAGAGTCCTAATAGACTCAAAGGCTGATATGCTATATTTCATTAATGTTTTGCTTAATTCCATTAGAAATTTGATGTTTTTTCTCACTTCCTCTATAAATTTCCTTTAGTTATTTATTTTCTTTGGAAATGGTTTTGACTTGATCCTTAAATGAAAAGTGTTCCCTCATAAACCATTTGAGGATAGATTTATGAAGCTCAAGTTCTTAATCAATCTTTGTTACCTTGATTTCTCCCTTTAATATATCAATTACCTTCTTTAACTCATCATTTAGACAACTTCTGCTAATAAGAAAGTCTACTAGAGGGTGAGATTCTTCACCATCTACTTTTGCCCTTTATTTGGTTTTATGCTTCCCTTGTTCTTTGCCCTCATCATCCAAGGAGGCAGTTGTTGACCTCAACAAGTGGAGAGCCTCATCTACCATCTCCTTAATAACTTTCTAAGAATATGATTGAAGGTCCCTCAAGTTACTTCCATAGTCCAGTTTACCACCTCCACCTGTACATTACCTCTTGCCCTTTAATGCACTTCTTAATTTATGTTTTATGCCACCTAAAAATAAATCTTGTTTATGAAGTGTGGGGAGGTTCTTATGTCCCTTGTTCATTTCCATGAAGTATTTATGGATCATGAATATGATGGATTGATGTTAGGGTTAATTTTTTTTCCCCTTTTCACATTCAAAATAGATCTTTCAAGGGGGTGTAGGATGTAAAAGGGTAGGATGATGGGGATATAGTGATGAAAATAATTAATAAAAATGAAATGAGAGTAATGTACTAAATTTAACCTACATTATATCATTATTTATAGCATGAATTGCTTCAAAAATTCATCTAATAGACGAGGGAGATCTTCTATAGAAAATCCATCGTACAAAGGAACTAGATCTTCGCCATCCAAATTTTTTTTGTCCCTTTCTTATTTTAAGTCTCTATTTATTTTGAAAAATTTTGTAACCTCAATTATAAGCCATGTAACCTGACCTATGAGCTCCTCTATTATATCCATGGGCACACCATTAAAAACTATCATCTTATCGATCCAATCCTTCACAAAAGATTATAAAACATACTTATCATGACCCTTTACCCTCTGCATAAATCATGTCAAACCACCTATCTATAAAATTTTCCATACCTTCCTATCTTCCTTCACATAGTCAATAATAGTGGGTTCAATCCTCAATATATCCCCTCCCATCATCATAGGATCAAAGCATAAATCAAGTATGGGGATACTAATGACATCTCTTTACATAAACATCTTATTACAAATTAAATTCATTCGAAGCCCAATGTTACTCTTAATAATTCTACATGTACTAAAACAATACTTTCCATTTGAAATAATTACCTTAATTTTTTCATTATAGTCATAAAATGACTTAGAATTATGCCAAATAAATGTGACTACATCATTCCCACATGCCACAAATAAACGACTACAATAAATAATACTTAAGTCCCTAAGCACGAATATTCTATTAAACATTATTGATGGATTCTAGGTTGATCCTTTGAAAAACAAGGCTAGGTATACCATCTTTACTAAACCACCTTATTACTCCCAAATAGGCCACTCCTTCAATGGCATACTAATCAGCCACAAATTTTCCTTCTCTATAAATATGTTCAATGATAACTTCTTACATAGTTTAAATAATCGTAAGGGCTTCCTCAATGATATAAATATTTATTTATCTAAATTAATTATTTATATAGAGGTAATTGATAATATTAAATGAGTATCATTCAATCACCAATTTCCTAATCCCCTAATCTTTGGTAGGTCTCAGTCCCCACAAGTCTACAACTGCCTCAGTCTAATGATTAAATTTAGTGACCATTCCTCACACATAATTTTCAACCAAATTTCCTTTATCATCCCTTAGAATCCCCCTCCCCATAAATCCCCTAGATGCCCCATTAAAATTAATTTTCACCCATTCGGGAGATGGAACCAACCATTTAATGATGACATGCATTTCATTACTAAGAATATAGAAATAATTTTTACAATGCAAAAATAATGGCAAGACATAACTTCTCCATTGATTTATAATTTATTTCATAATCCATGTGCAAATGATTCATCTAACATATTTCACCATGATAATATAATTAAGTGATCTTTAGCTAAATGCATTATTTTAGTTGACCACACTAGGTTTATAGCTAATCTACTTAGCTAATGATCACCATGAAAAGATATAAAAATGGAATAACAAGTTGAATAAATAATAAATACTACATTTAATTCATTAGATTAATAATATACTTTCAACCATGACTGATACAACATTAAAACCACTGTTGTAGAAGAACAATGAATAAATATTATAATTTCAGCAATACATAATATATCAAATATTAATATATAATACAAAGCTCCATAGATCATGAGTCTCCACAAATCAAGATTTTACATGACTTAAGTATCAATTTGTAATCTCAAGTGTAGTCTCTAGTGAAGTACTCCTATGGGGAGAGAGAACATCATCTGAGTGCTTTTCCACACCAACCACAGACCATAAATCCCTTGCACTGACTCCCAACAAGTAAATGGCACTCCCTTCATAGATGGGTAGATAATGATGCTGTGGGTATCTAGAGTGATAAACTAGAGCTTGTGTGCTGTAAGATATCTAATAAATGATGTGTAGCATAAATAAATCCATTCTATCATGATATTTCACAAACATGAAAACTATATCAACACATGAAATGATAATGTTTAACTATAAACATTACTTTGGCCAAATTTTTCAAATAGTTATGAACTTTATGATTAGTCAATTTCATACACACCACTCAATTGGATTACACCTCATATTGTATTGATGGTACTAATTAATCTATGAATCCATCCACTGCTTATTTAGTGTCATAAATGTGAGATTTGGTTAAAATATATAATAATATAAAAACTAATAGACTCAATTAGAATATTTTCTATTAGAAGATATAAAAATGCTAAGTTCATAAATATCAACTACATACATTTAGTCCATTAAATATAATGCAATGAATCTAATAACATCTAGTTTATTATAAAATAATAAACAAAATCATAAATAGTCCTTAATATAAATGTACCATCTAGGTAAGAATTATATCTAGATTGTAAGTTACCCAATATCATAAAGTAACTAGAAATGTTATTTCATCCACAAAAAAAATGTTAATCATATCTTATTTATTTGTTTATATTCCAAATATATAACAGAAGCTAGTCATAAAAAAACTTAATAAATTTTTTATTTAAATAATTAAATACCTTATTTTAATGCTTCATCTAAACATTAAATATATATAAAATTACCCATTTTACCTTTTTATAATAATAAGGTTTATAATCATATCACAATTGCTCACACACACACACACACACACACACACACACACACACACACACACACACACACACACACACACACACACACACACACACACACACACACACACATGGTATAATCATTCTTAGATTTATAACACTGTCTATAACCATATGTTTTATACCATGTATATATATATACCCTATTGTTGAATTGTCACATAAATTTCTATACGGTCATAATTAAGATAATGTATATGTTATACTCTAAGTAGACATCCACTGTCTATGATCTTATAGTATTTTGTATACTCTCAATATACAATCAGGCTACAATGAAAATTATCCCAACACCTTAAATACAGAAATTAATTCCTCATTCAATTATTTTGATTAAAAATACATAGAATACATGTGATTTAAAATTTTAACACATGAAAATAATTATACTCCTATTTTTGTATTTCAAAATTTCACAAACCATTCAATTTATAGTACTAATCAGATTACTTGCATATAAAATGATTAAAGTTTTTATATTGAGTCAATTATATCCAAACCTTAATATTTATATGATAAAACATAGTCCTTGACCACCTAAATATGTCTCAAATAATACATTGTTTATGTACTCAGACCTATTATAATCTACATGAGGGTTTCACTCACAAATTAAAAACCAAACTATATGTATGTACTACACAGACATAACCAAATAAACTCAACCTTAATAGCTACATAGTCCATATAATAGGATTAAATGATAATCATTTAAATTTACCAAGTCAACAATTACTTTTTATGTATAAATATATGCATAAAAATGAGTACATAGAAAATTGGTGAATTTTTATCTGACTATATATCTACCATTGGCATTGTTACCCAGTTCAAGGCCTTATATGAGTATGGATTTACCTGAATTAACCCTAAATTCTATATATAGTAAATTATGTATGTTACAAGATTTAAAATAGAGACAAGTATATATTCCATACACCTAATTCATAAATCCTTATAAAACCAATGAAAATAGAATTCATTCAAAAACCACAACCTTTGAATTTATTTATACATTTACCATAAGTTAGTTATAACCTAGTGCACATAGACTCCATTCAAATATCCCCAACTATTAGGATATATATATATATATACATATACATATATATGTAATACACACACACATATATATATATATATATATATATATATATATATATATACATATATATATATATATACATATATATATATATATATACATATATATATATATATACATATATATATATATACATATATATATATATATATATATATATATATATATATACATATCATCACCTATAAATTTGTGTGTGTGTGTATATCTTCATAGTTAAATTTTGTTATAAAATAACCCATAAAGTCTTTACCCATATTCTTATTTAGGTTTATACCTAGTAGAATTCTGCATAACACAACAAAATGTATATACCCCCTAACTAGTTTGATATTAACATAGAGTTTACAAAATAACCATACTATATATAGGGTTTATAATTCTAAAAATATATCAACATAGATTTTTTAGTGTGACAAATATAAACTTGGTATAACACAAATAGATATAACCACTCCATTTAGGTTTGGATGTAGGGTTATGTGGATGGTTGATCCATCCATAAGTCCCTACATACAACCCCATCTTTATTTATACTATAAAATAAATGAAAACCAATAACCCTTTATCAATTACACTCCAAAAATTCATCAAATGTAACATAGTAAACTAAAGTACATCACCATCCTATAAATGATGATTATAATGCCAAGGAAGCCAAATTTTTCCTTCATTTCTTAGATGGAATACCCACTATTCTTCTTCTTCCTAATACACCCACATAATTAGTGTCCTCACAAGACTCCTTCACTTCCCCTTTATTCTTTTCCATGTCCTGCCTTGCCACCAATTTCTCCCCTTTACTCAACAGGCAAAATAACTAAAAATAATGCATGGCAAAAATAACTCAACTAAACTACAGTCCACCATTATTTTCATGTACAATCATTCCAATTATAATAATGGTTTTGCTAAGAATCATTATTAACTAAAATCAACAAGAGATTAGAAACCCTAATAATATCAAAACTTCTTAGTAACCATTTAAATATCATTAAATAATACTTCAAAGTATGTATGCCTTTTGACTTTGGTAATATCTATGTATATTGACTTTATAAACAGTTCTACAAAATAATAATTTCATGCAATGTTGACTAAATTATATTATATATAACATGATTAATATATGACAAGGTAATATAATATGAATTTAAAATACCATTGACAATGTTACCAAGTCATCTAAGAATCAAACACAATGCATTCGACCACAAATTGAAGTTAACTCCCTAGGTTAAAAAAATAACCATATAATTTAACAAATGATTAGACAACATAATGATGTATATATAATTTTCAAACAATTCACTTATATTTATTACTTTGCATAGTATTTTTTTATTTCCTAAGAGCTACAGTTAAGTCAAAAACATTAACTTCATTTTACCATGCCAAAGTCATTCATTAATACCTAACAAAGAACATATAACTCTTTAATGTATTTTATAGGTTAATAAACTATTATAATTATAATAATAACTTTATAACATAATCATTCACTTAATAAATTGATAAAGCTAAGTAATATAATACATCTTATTACTACAACAAAGAATCTAAACAAAGTATTATTTATACAAACACTTAGCTATGTATAATATAGTTATATAGTTATTATCAAAAGAGAATTTAGTCACATTTGAAAATTAATATATTAATTCAATCAACCTATCAATAACACTAATAGTTAACAATGCAATAACAACTAGATTAGTGAAAATATATAATCAAACAACATGACCATAAAATAAAAAAATATCACATCACACATACATAATAGAAAACAAAACATAATACATCTATCTAACTCAAAACAATAATCAAATAATATATTATTATACTATGGTGTGCATGTGGGTTTTCAATTTTTCTATTTGTCATCCCCTAATGCCTCCATATAAACCATCCTCTCTGATGATGCTCTCCCTCCATCATACTCTAAGGGATGGATCTATCCTGCATCCACCTCACAACAATGAAGTTAGTTAGCTTGAAACAAAATTATATCCATAAAATAATATTATATAACTAACAAACATGATCATAATGTACAAAATATAAAAGTACAACTATCTCATAGCAAATTAATCATGTAAATTAAGAAACATATAACTATTCCACAATCAACATATGACATAAAGCTTAAGTAAATAGTAGTTAATCAACTAATAACCATAATAATCCATGGATAAAATTTTTTATTTAGCTTAGAAATAAATTTGGATGTGCCATCCTTATCCCTAAATATGGTCATCATCTTGATGACATTTATTCAAACATAATTTCTGAATTTAAAAAATTATTCAGTAGAAAATAATATAATATGAAACAACAAATCAATTAAATAAATGTGGAAATAACCTATAAAACTCATCATAGTCCTCCCAAGTGACACTATCTTTAAAATATTGGTCCCACTAGACCTGGCATTATGACACTTCTCTATTATACAAACCAAGTTTATGAGTGTTAATTATTTTGATTGGCTCTACCATGACCACACTGGTATCAAAAACTTACAAATCATTCTAATCCTACACATGTGAAGGATAACCAACATACTTTTTAAGATAATAAAAATGGAAGATATTATGTAAAAGAGCTAGATCTAATGGAAATGTAAGCATATACACTATAAAACTAACCACTACTAAAACCTTAAAGGATCCCACATATCTCATTGAAAACTTACTAACTTCCCAAATTTAATCGAGCTTTTCTAAGTTTTAAACCATACAAATAATTTATCACCTATAGAAAACTACCTTGATATTATCTTTAGATTCACATAAATTTTATGTCTATCATTGTCCTCAACCAACATATGCCTGATTATCCTGACTTGCTCTTCTATTTCTAAAAGCATCTCAAGTCTAAATATTACCTTGTCTTTTAACCTTTCCTATTTTATTGGTGTTATACACCTCCTTACATACAATGCCTCAAATAGATCCATCCTAAATTTTGATTGGTATGAGTTATTTTAATAAAAATCAACCAATGGAAGGTACTCATACCACTTGTATTATTTATTCATGTAATACATACAAAAGAGATTTTCTAAAATATGGTTAACTTGCTCTATCTATCCATCAATTTGTGAGTGATAAGCAATGTTGAAATTCAAATATGTATCTATAGTTGAATTTAAAGTCATTAAAAATATATAATTCATCCTTATATCTCAATATTAAATGATCTTCTATGGAAAACCATGCAATTGATACACCTCTTTCATAAATCTCTTCACAAGCATAGGTGCATCATCTATCAATTTTCTTAGTATGAAGTGGGATATATTGGTTAGTTTTTCAACTATAACCAAGATAATATAATGTTCATTATATGATAATGGAAACCCTTGGATAAATTCCATGAAAATCACCTACTACTTTCACTTTGGTATATCATGTGGATATAAAATTCTAGACATATGCACATGTTCAACTTTCACACGCTAACATTCTAAATAGTGAGACACAAAATTCATTAAATCTTTCTTGATTCCTTTCCAAAAATAGAGTGGTTTTATCTCATCCATGATATTTTTTACTCCTAAATGTCCTAAATATGATGGGGCATTATGCAGTTCCTTTAGTACCATCCTCCTCAAATTATCTTTATCAGGCATATACATCCTACTATTATACCTCAAAATACCATCACTCTCTAACTTGAATCTTTTATACCTAATATTTTAAGTATTCTTAGATAATATTTTCTTGACCTAATCATACAATTCATCTCTCGATGATAATTTGATTACTTGATCTCAAAAAGTACTCATAATAGTAGCTAGGCTACTATGTACCTTCCATGACTTAGAGTATTATATACTCTATTCTCCTTTCCTTTGATATAATTAATATCAAAATCATAATTAGATAAGAACACAAATCATCATCTCTAATGAGAATTCAGGTTTAGTTAAGTGAATATGCACTTGAGTCCTAAGTTATCAGTCTTGAGCTCAAATAGTTTCCCCAATAGATAATCCCTCTAAACTTGTAAGGCATAAACAATTGATGCAAGTTACAAATAATGAGGGGCATATTTAACCTCATATGGATTTAGTTTCTTAGTATTATAGAATATAACTAAGCCTTCCTACATAAAAACTCCTCCAAGTCCATCCCTAGATGCATCAATGATTACTAAGAATTGACCATCAGGATCAGGAACTCTTAGTACTAGTGTTGAAGTAAGTCTCATTTTTAGCTCCTAAAAGGATATCTCACTCTTGTCTAACCAGATGAAACTCTAATTATTTTATTAAGTAGAGGTAATTTTATTAGCTATCTTAGATAAATTTAAAATGAATTTTATGTAATAGCTCACTAACCCCATGAAACTCCTTACCTTATCCACATTTTTTGGTGCTAGCCACTCCATTATGGATCTTATATTTATTATATCTATTGAGATACCATATGTAGAGATAATATGTCCTAAATACTAGACTTTGTTTTATGAAAATACATAATTAGACAACTTGTCATACAACATGTATTTTCACAAACATTACAAAACTAGTTCTAGATATTGTAGATGATCTTCCTTATCCTTGGAATATATGAGGATGTCATCTATAAAAACCAAAATAAAATGATCTAGATAATCTCTAATCACACTATTCATAATATTCCTAAATATTGATATATAATTTGTCAATCTAAATGGTAACACTATGAATTTATAATTCCCATATCGTGTTCTAAATGATGTTTTCAGAATATTCTCATCACAGATTTTTAATTGATGATAACTTGATCTAAGATCAATCTTAAAAAATATTGTTTCCCCTCATATTTGGATAAAGAGGTCATCAATGCATGGTAATGGATATCTATTCTTGATCGTCACTTTGTTTAACATCTTGTAATCTATACACAGGCAAAGAGTACCATCCTTATTATTGATGAAGATAACTGCTGAATTCCATGGTGATATACTTGGTTGAATCAACCCTTTTGAAAAAAATTCCTAAATTTGTGCCTTTAACTCAACCAATTCGATGGTCATCATTTTTTATGGTGCCCTAAACTATGTTTTTGATCTAAGTATGATATCAATTAAGAAATAAAACTCACACTTGGGTGGTGATCTTGGTAATTCTTACGGAAACACATCCTAAAATTCTTTTACAAAAGGATAATCATTGATGGATGGTTCCTTAGATTCCTCCATTTCATTTATCTTAATGATAAATTCCTAACATCCCTTCTTTTGAGCTTTCTTGAGTTAAATTACAAAAATCTACCTTATCTTCAACTCCCTTTTTTCACCTTGAAGTCATGTCTAATTTCCAAAATCATCTTGACACTCAACCTTATTCAGATAATAGTCAACATTGGCTCTATAATTTACAATATAATTGACTCCTAAGATCAAATCATATGTCCCCAATGGTGCAACATAAATATCCACTATTATAGTGAATTTAGACAACCTAATCTCTCCTTCAACTAAATACTTATTACCCTTAACCTTAAACTCATTACCATACTACATTGACCATGAATTTTCCATAACTCAAGATTTTATATATAATTTCCTAATCATTCTAGGAGTAATGAAACATTATATATCTCCCATTTTTTGAGGTCAACATACCCCCATTTCTAAAAAATAGGGTCCCTTGTGATTATTTTGACCATTAACACTAAAAACTTGATATTCTACACTTTATTGAAATTTGAAGATCATTCACACCTAATGAAATTGTTCCATTTGTTCATGGTTTTACTTTAACCTTCCATAATGTTACAAATAGTTGACTTCATGTCTTAAGTTGTAAGCTTCATGGAGCTCTTATCAATGGATCATATTGAGATGTTCACAGTCTTATCTTCATTCAAGATTTTACTAGTATTTAGTCTGTGAGTTCCCGTAGTTATATTCATGTTTTGAAACCCTCCTTTATAAAAACATAGCTTAAACTCTTGGTTCAAATTCAAATTTGGTAGGAGAAAATTTGATGAGAATATTTTGAAATTTCACTTTAGACTTAATCCTAATTTTATGCTAAGGCTCAGTCATGTTTTTTTAGCATGATCGAACCTTAGCCTAAATCATACTTGGTCCCTTTATGCTTTCCCCTTTTATTATCTTTATTTTAACAAAGGTCTAACATTCATGTGTGTAAGGTCCTTTATTTTCCTAGATTGGCCCCATTATATCACATGGTCCACTTTGTTACATACTTAACCTAAAGTCTTAGTCCTAAGGCCCCATTCATGTTTATTAACATGAATGGGACCCTAGTCTTAAAATTTTAGCCTAAGTTCTTATGTTGACCTGAGCCCTAACTTAGGCATATTTCCTCCTTACAAGATCAATATCTCTCACTTCATCATGGAGGATGATCAGATGGAGTGAAGGAGATCCAATGAATCTAAAGCCTTGATCCATCAGACCAATCTCACATGAGTCCCTAGATTATGATTGATAGTCTATGCTTAAGTGGGACCAAAGATCAAATAGTACATGACCATCATTAAGGTTAAGGATCCCCCCTTTTATCAAACATAGACTTAGCCTAAGTTTTACCCTAAGGCCTCATTATACTTATTAATTAAATGAAACCTTAGGATAAAATTTATGTTATAGCTTTAATATTTAAAAAAGATCTAATCATGTGTAAGTATCTAGGATCATGATCAATGGCCCATGACCACTCACAAAAATTGATCTAATGGAGTGAATGTGGTGTTGAAATGTCAAAGGACTAAGAAACCTTGTTAATATGACAAGTGTAACCATCTCGAGAACCCATATCTTGATCAACACTTCATGGACCCTCCCCAAGGTCAAATAAAGTCAAAATATCAAGAGTACCATGGACTCACCATGTGGAATTCTCATTTTTAATCTTAGTATTAAAAGGGACCCATGCACTAATACATAGACTTAACCTAATTTTTTCTCCTAAGGCTTATTGTATTTTATTAATACAATGAAACCTTAGGATAAAACCTTAGGTCATGATTATAGTATTCAAAGGCACCCATTTTATTATGATTTTTGACTTAGGCCTCTAACTTAGTCTAAATTTCATATGCATTGATCTATGTCTAAATTGATCCTCTTCATGATTGTAGGGACCAATGGTATGTATATGCTCAGATCTTAATCAATGGTTTGCATTTGGTTGGGACCAAATGATTGGATAGAGCATGTTAAATACATGATCTATGGACCTATGAACTTCATGAAATTAAATTTGATGTTCTCATGAATGTCATTTGATGCCTGTGAGGCCATCATTGATGTCTATAATGTCATCAAATTTAAACTCTTCAATAATTATGTTTAGACATAGGGTTATGCTTTAAAATGTTGCTAAAAGCTTATTACTTGCATTGAAATTCAATGTGATCTCCCCTTTTTGAGAACTAGAAACTTAGGGTCTTTGAACTATAATGATAAAATAAACTTTTAGTCTAATATTTGTAGCAATAAACTTAATCCAAGTCTTTATCCCAATTGTATTTATTAACACAATAAACCTTAGGTTAAAGAATTGTATTATGTTTTAATTCAAAAAGAAGTCCTTATGCCTTAAAAATTATCTTAAAGTTTTAACCTAAAGTTTTATCAGGTTTATCAACATGATAAAGCCCTACATTAAATCCTTATATTAAGTCTACTTATATTTTAGGTCCCCTTTATATGTGATCTAAAAACTTAGCTTAAATATTTTAGCCTAAAGTTTATGATGTGTTTATTAACATGAAACAAACTTTAGTCTAAATTATTTAGCCTAAGTTTCTTCTTATATCATATTGATAATTAAAGTATATTAACTTTTCAAGATCAATGGCATACACTTCATCACAAAGATTAATTAGATGGATCAAAAATATTTGATTAATCTAAAGCCTTTGATCCATCAAAATAATGGTGTGCATCTGCTCGAATAATGATCGACGGTCCACACTTCATCATAGAGGATGATCGAATAGAGCACAATTGATAAAGATTATTTAATGAGACCCTAAAGGCCTAAAGGATTGACACATGGCAAGCAAATGTTCACTAATGGATCTTAGGGCTTAGAAGGCCCATGAAGGTGCCAAGTGGCATAATTGAGGGGCTTGACATAACATAACTAATGATATGCAAGCCCTAGGATCATGATCAATGGTTTGTGTTGATATATGATCAAAGTTATGATAGGGTGAAGAAAAAGGACTTAAAATACAATGTCTAGTTTCATTAAAGTATTTATGAAAAATGCTATGAAATTTGCCAAATAGATGCCACATAGGTGCCACACATACACAAAATGACAAAATTAAATATTTTCTTGGCATGCAAAGGTAAATGTATAAATTCAAGGGTTTCAATCAAATATAAGGCATGAATTATCCTAAGTCCAAACTGCCATCACCATTAAAGCTACAAACTAGACCTAGCCTTTGAAAAAAGCTCTAATTTGAATTCAAATCAATCACAGTCAAGCCAAAAGGAGTTTAATTGTTATTTGAGTAACATAAAATTAATATAAGGTGTATTTGAAGACAATTAGTGAGAAATTTACAAGTTTCAAAATCATGGTGGATTGAAATCAATAACAAAGGAATGACATAGAGTTATACTTGAATTCAAATAATGAGGGAAGGGTCTTTAAGGTTACTAATTTTGATGCTACAATATTAAACACTAGAAACAAGAATTAGTTCAAGTTTTCTAAACTATTGAGGAGATACAAGCAATCACAAGGGAGGAGCAAAAGAATTATATGATCCTCTAAAGATACAATGGGCTAGTCTTTGTCTAGATGACTAGTCTCCACTATGTTGTTGCAAAACCTGATGTATTGCACTACATAAATGTTATTTCCCTAATATTCATTTATTGTAAAGTTGAGAAAGATTATATAGTTTATGAACATACTTTTATAAAGGTATAATATATTTTCTCCCTTACATTTGAGAGATACTACAAGCTAGGAAATCCCTAAGTATACTTTTCCACAATTAGAGCATGGACTAGTAAAAATGACTTGAACACCATCTTTGACCTATGGTTGCTTACTGGAACCCATGTAATCCAAGACCCTACCAAGAAGATCCCAATTTCCTTATTTAGGGAAGGGATCAAAATAATCATGACCTTGATGAATAGGTTATCTAGATCCCCTTCTACTGCACATGTTAATAAGATCTGAGTGCCCTATGTATACTTCATGGTAGAGAAGGGACTCACACCCATAATTAGTGAGATGATTAACATTTCTTTGAAAAAAAAGTTCGTAGTCATTAATAAGAAAACTAACAACCACTTTTTCATGATGTCCTATCTCCTAGATGCCCTCTTGGCCACAACAAAGATCCCTAACATAAAGAATTGGTTACCTAATAGGAGACACATTGTTTTCCATCACTATTACAAGTTACACATATTCAATTATAGACACAACATACAATTCATTTGTGATTATGTGTATCCATCTTTGGTAGAAGTTATTATAACAATCCTCATGGGTAGAGTCAGCCCTCTAGTCAAGAAGTATGTAGGGTTGATGGGGGACATCTAATTATATCTAGATTTCATGGTGATAAGAATATAAGGGACCCTAGTTCAACCCCTCAAACTATTAGTCCATGTGCCAATCACATTGGCAAAACAAGAGATTGCATACCAAATATTCAATGGTGTAGATGGTGTGTACAAATATAAAAATAAATGACTACTTTACCCCTTCTATTTAACCATCAACATAACTATGTTATAGAATTGGGAGCATGTGATTTTCATCTCCAAGCACATAGACTCCATCAACTTACAATTGGATGAACTAAGGAAATAATACCTTCATAATAGGGTCACTAAACTTTTTAAATCAAGAACCATGAATTACCCCTATGAACATAGGTTTGTGTTTATGACATGATGTATATTAGATCCACCAATTTCATAGAGGTATTAGCCATGTTAAATAATCATAACATTAAGTTTGAGGCCAGGCTAGCTAGGGATGAAAATCCTCCTGGTGAGATTTGGAATATGGGACCCCTATAATACCACTTATATCTTGAACCCTCTTATAGGCCCCCTCTAGAGAAAACACTATAAAAAACTCAAGCATAAGTGGTAAAAGGACATAGGAAAGAGAAATTAGAAGAGAGAACTGGGGAAGGACTATCATCCTCATCTCAACCTAATAAACTAGAATCCCTAATAAAGTATGTCGACATGATTGCATTAGCTCCTGATGAGACAATAGAAGATGCACTTAAGGTGATTGCTAATGCATATGGATCAGATAAAAAATAAAAATCTAAGGAACTTTAGACCCAAGCCAAGGAAGTAGGACAAGAAAAGGTGAAGGAAATTGAAATGGACCTAATTCTAGTTTTACCCCCCAAAAGGAAGGCTAAATTAGCATTAGTCCCAGTTAGAAATAAGAAGCTAAAGTTAACCTTCACTCATTCCTTGAGTGAGGTTAACCTATTCAGTGATGAGAATCCCATCCATGGACCAATCATACCTAAATGGTTCATTTATGGGAAGATGCAAAAGATTCCAACATTATAAAATTCATGGGCCATGACCTAGACTATTGACATCACTATCCATGATGAGGTCAAGCCACAAATAGTGGCTTTAATGAAGGAAGAAGAGGAAATAAGGATGACCATAGTAGGAAGATTAAGTGGCATTCATATAAGCACACTTCGAGCCTCAGGTAGCACATAGATGGTGGTCTTAAAACCTCTAAAGATCACATAGTCAATAATAAGTGTGTAATTCAATCCAAAGACAATAGGCCTAGAGAGGTTAACAATAAATAAGACCATGGTTGGGAGTGAGGATTTCACCTTTCAAAGAGTTTAACCTTTTATGGGCTTCACTCTAGTAGGAGGTCAAGCACCTGGTGAGTAGCTAATTCATGAAGAAGACATTTTTGGACTAGTTGATGCCCTTTTAGCCCAACTAAAATTAGACATTAAAGGCCTATACCAAAATATTGAGAAATTATAGAAGCAAAAGGATAACCTAGAGACATAGGCTATGTTGTTAGTTCCTAATGAAATGATAAAGATGTTTAAAGCATATTTCCATGACATGTTCAAATATTTGAAGGAAATGAAAATAAGGCAAAGTCCTTTAGTTCACCAGGATGAAGTTATCAAGGGTTTATTATCCCAATGGAAAAGTTCAAGAGACAAAATGAAAGAGTTAATCAACATAATAGTTGAAAGTTAGATCCTTAGGTTCAAGACCATTATCCTATCCCATATGAATTCTATTATGGGAATAATTATGGATAAAGCATAGGGTATGAGTACATGGTTAAAATACTTAGAAAGGCTCCTAAGGGATGATGAAGATTTGATAGGTAGGATTAAATAGATTTTTGGTATAATGATTAATAATCCTACCACAATTAGCTCCTTGTGTATCATTAGATATGATGATTATAAGTACAGGGTCACCCTAGTTATGCAAGAGGTTGGGAACAAAAGTTGGGGCCAATTTAGGAATGACAATAGTAGGGTCATGGGCATGATTCTAACTATAGAGGAGAAAATTACTAAAACAAGAAGTATCAAAGAAGTAATGGCCAAAAATGATAGAGATTTTAATGACTTAGTAGACCAAGAGATGAGTATCTCTTGAATCTAGTTGTCAACTCAAGGCTGGTGAATGAGCAACATCATAAAGCTATGAAGATCCTTGAGGAGCAATAGGAGATCTCTTCAGTGCAAGGCACATTATCTAACTAACAATATTCCACTTTATAAGAAACTTTATAACAGTTAAAAGTAAAATATTCTTTTTATAAAGGCATGTGCTAGTTTGTTAGCACATTTTTCTATAGGTTAGTCCACTTTGGAAAAGGGAATGTATTCTAGAACTTTTGTAGAAAGGACATCTATCCTTACCTTTGTATATTTCCAATCTCATGACTGATCGGTATACTGCCTTATTCTCCTATAAAAGGCAGTGTTACCATTTTGTAAAGAGAGAGAGCTTTAGAGAAAAAACTATTTTGTATACTTAAAGCAATTAATATAAGAAAGGAATACTGAGAAGTTTATCCAAATTAGTTTGTGTCATTTTATATGGCTTCTCTCTCACTTATCTATTTAGATGTCTAACTTTGAATGGTTTTCATTGATTCTTGATATGTATATATGAATGCAGAGTTGTTAACTTGTGCTTATGTTAGGTTAATTGAAATATCTTAGGTTCATTTCATTTCTCTTACTTCCATGGTAGATATGCTAATGCAATTTTCCTATGGAGTAAATCTTTAAATTAGATCTAGTTTCCTATTTTCATTCTTCTATCCTTTCTTTAGATAATTGCTTGGTACATGGTAAGATCTGTGATAAAGATATTTCATGTCATGTATTTGTTTGAATGTGTGTCTTGATGATGTTTAAACTTTGTCATAATATTTGGACTGAGAATCAAAACATCTTCTTTCTACCCTACCCTTTCTTTTTCTTCTTTTTTGACCAAATCACTCTAGTTTAAACTTAATTATAAATATTCATTTAGGTTAATCTTTAATTTAGAACCTGACCACAAAGTCACTGATAATAGTATATATCTCTTTTATTTCACTAAGTTTAGCCACAGTATTTCCCAACCACTAATCAATATAAATTATAGAATAGTTCATTACTCTACCCTTATTTCACCATAAATAACTATATTATTATAACCTGCTACTCATGCTTTTAATTCCTTAATTTATAAAATGATAAAATGTTATTTGGAAACTAAGAGAACCTATGATACATCTAGAGGAATATTAGGAACATGCTTCCAATAGTACTAAAAGGAGGGCATCTTTGTGAATTTATAGGATCTTTGCTAACTTTGATGTGTTTTAATCTAAGATCGGTGTTATTTTTATACATTTGCATAATTTATTTTCTCAAAAGTGTAAATATCATTGATCTTCATGGTCTTTGACCCATATTTATGCTTCCTTTAGACAAAGATCAAAATTTTTTAAGGATAGATGTGTAATTATGGTAAAGATAGCTTGAAATCAAAAGATCTAAAGTATTTTGGGTTAGAATAGCTTGTTTTGATTAAATATTGGTGGATATTTTATAGATATAAGTTTATTTTAGATTATAATTATAAATATTGATTATAATTATGTAATTAGATGCATTTTTGAGCTAACTTAGTTGAAGATTATCATCCTTAGTTATTCTTTACATAAATATTTACAAAATTTGCTTAATGTGAAATTTTGATCCTTGTTCTTTGTAAAGGTTAATTTAACACATCATATTTCAAATAGGATCCAAAGTCCTCAAGCTAGAATTTCTAAGAATCTGAACAAGATCACATTTAAAAACAAGAGAACCTCTGTTAGAACTAGACATCCATAGGAATGATAGGCAAGACAATGGTAGACATTCTAAGTCTTTACCAACTTCACCACTCCAAGGTACTCCTACATTCAACCTTCATCAAGGTATGATTTGGTTAGTAATCTCTCCTATTAATGTTCAAGGTGTGTTTCATGACCTTCCTCACAATCCATAAAAATATTTGCTAACTTATAGTCCTAGTGGTATTGTGATAGTAGAAGAACATGTTAAATCCTTCAAAGTTGCCTTAAGATTACTAAATGTCACTCATGAAGATGTAACATGTAGGTTTTTTCCTTTCACATTCAAGGATGTTGCATATGAGTGGTTCCCTAAACCTACCTGGTAATTGCATTACCACTTGGGATGAATTCAATAACATTTTCATTGATCAATTTGGAAAAATATTTAGCCCTTATATTATATACCAATAATTTACCACCCTCAAAAGAGATGCCAATGAACCTATAAGAGCTTTTAATGATAGGTTTCATAATATGTATAGTAGAACCATTGACCCTTATAAACCTAATTAGGCATTATCCTTGGAAATCTATAAAGATTCTATTCATCCCATGACTTTAATATTGATAAAGAGAGTTGTAGGTCCTATGAATACACTGGATTTAGCCTATGCTGAGGTTATGATCATTAATGACTAAATGAAACTGCAAGGTCAAATGGCCTACTCTATTCCCAATGTCAATCCACATATTCCTACATTGAATGTCTTTCCTAATAATAACTAGAATGTGTCTACTCTCAACTAACTCCCAAATCTAAACCAATTGCCTCTAAGACATGCTTCTCTTAACCATAATTTGGGGTTCTTTAATCACCCTTCTAAAAATGTATTTAATTCAAATGATCAAAGGGATTTGGTTTTAGCCACTGGTACTAGTAACAACCAAGTTCATAATTCAGAAACCCCCTAAAATGATAATGAGTCCATTCTAAAAATGGTCCAAAAACTAAGCATTGACTTCCTTCAATTATAAAAATAAGTTGGTAATATTGGATAAAATTTTGGTAGGAACTTCTCTTTCCAAAGATTCAATAGGCCCAATAATAGGTTTAATAATAATAATAATAATAATAATAATTATTATTATTATTATTATTATTATTATTATTATTATTGTAGTAGTGAACCATCTTCTAAAAATAAGACTATGGATATTAATCTTATTGATATTTCTTTGCCTTATTACTGTAGATTCCATTGTACTACTAAGCATGGTGAAATTGATTGTATTGAATTATGTAAATCTTTTGAAGCATTTGAAGAAGAGTTGGACACTTTTGAGGTAGTACCTAATAAAGACAATGGTGCAAGTACTTTAGGATCCAAGCTTGTTGACCAGAACTTCATGGTAGTAATGTTTGATTTACCCTTCCAAGAAGATAATGAACTTGATGATGTTCTTAAAGAAGTTCATGCCTTCCAATAGTTCCTGAAGAAGACATATCCTCTAAGGAACATAGAATAGAGATAGCCTTTTAATACTTATACTCCTCCAAACAACTTTGGTACTCCTCTAGATAAAACTTATATAATAATCTAAAGCCTCTAAAGGGAAGTATTTCTAAGCCTAACATTGATACTTTTGATTCTTCCAATAGGACCAGTTATAACATTGTAGAGTACACAAAGAAAATTAAAACTAATATTACTCTACATGAATTGATGAATATAACTAAGAAAATAGATCTATTACTAGAATCCTTATCCAAGAAGCCTAAAAAGATATCCAAGATTGATAATGCCAATGTAGCTATGTACAAAGCTAAAATAGAGACCCCACCCTTATTGCTAACAATCAAAATGTTTAGTAAGAACTTTCATAATTGTTTGTTATATCATGGTGCCTCTACAAATATCATTCCTATAGGCATTTGTAAATAACTTATTTTAACTCCCATTAAAATTGATAGGGTTTTCACCCAATTAGATAAGTCTAGGGTCAAGTTGGTTAGAGAATTGTTAAATGTCCACATGTAGCTAGCCTTTGAGCCAAGATTTCAACAATTTATAGATATCCAAGTGGTTGATATCCCTGATGCATATGGACTAATTTTAAGTAGATAATGGGCAAAGGATTTAAATGTATATATGTCCATAGATTGTTCACACATATGTCTACCTTGGAAGGGGGTTCCCCACCAAATCAGAGTTGAAAGGGATCTAAGAATGAAACACATGATCACTAAGTTTTATGTTATTAATTAAAGTGTCAACATAATTAACTTAGATTTAGGAGTTTTCACCCTAGAAACTACCAAGGTATGTGATCCTAAATATTTTCATATTGTGCTTGCATTATTAAGTTGTATTTTGATGGGGCTAGGTGTAAAACTGGATCTAGAGTAGGCATTTTTCTAACTGACCTTATTGGTAAGAAGTATTATGCTTCTTATATACTTCAACTTCCTTGCACCAATAACCTTGTATAATATGAGGCTCTCATCTTAGGTCTACAATTTTCCATCAAAAACAAAGCTAGGGAACTACTCATTTATAGTGATTTAGAACTAGTAGTAAATTAGGTAAAAATCAAGTATTAGTACAAACTATCATACCTCAAGAGGTATAAATTTAGAGTCTAGGATCTAGTATAGTCTTTTGATGCCTTTAATATTATTTGTATCCATAGGGAGGAAAATAAAGCTGATAATGAGCTTTCCTCTACTATAACTGATCTCATGCATGATCAAGATTCACCAAACTTTAGCATTTAGATAATACCATACCATTTTATCCTTGACAATGTAAACAATCTACATGTCTTTAGTGATGAATAGTAAATCATGAACTTCATGACTACTTTAGGATCCTTTGAAGCTCAGATCATTGATGAGGCTATTCAAAATGCATTTAGAGAAGGCAAGTTTGATGGTAAAGTCATCAAACTGAATGATAAAAATATCCCTAAAGAGATGATTGCCTTAAAAATTTTGTTTGATAAAGATAAGCTATTTGGAGGTTCTAATATTCCCAACGTAAGTGGAAAAGATTACAATGTAGTTGATCTTGGGCCTCAAGATCAACCTCAACTGGTTAACATTGGAAAATATTATACAAGTAATAAAAATAAGAGAGCCAAAGAGCTAATGGTAAAATACAAATATGTGATATATTGGTCATATGATGACTTGAATATTTTTTATCCTAGAGTCATCACCCATACTATACCTCTCAAAGAGAATTGCAAACCCTTGAGGCAAAAAAAAAGACCTATGAATCCTATCTTAAAACCTATGATTTTCAAAGAAGTCAAGTGGTTGTTAGATGCTAGAATTGTGTTTCCCATTAGGCACTCTTCTTGGGTTGATAATTTGGTACCAGTTAGGAAGAAAAATGGTGAAATTAGGCTATGTATTAATTTTAGAAATTTGAATAGAGCATCTAAAATGGATAATTATCATCTTCCCTCTTATGACCAAGTAAGACAAATTGTTTTTGGTTTAGCCATGATGTATTTTATTGATGTATTTTTAGGGTATAATCAAGTGTTGGTGGACAAAGAAGATAAAATGAATATAATATTTATAACCAAGTGGGGCACCTTTACATACAAAAGAATACCTTTTGAACTATTAAACATAGGAGCCACTTCTTAAAGGCCATGGACCATGCCTTTGAAGGCCTGATTAGTAAGTGCATTATAATTTACATGGATGATCTAACTATTTTTTCTAAGAATAGGGAAGATTATTTCATACATCTACAGTAGGTATTTGAAAGGTGCAAAAGGTATGGAATATTCCTCAAATCTAAGAAAAGAAATATTTTTAATCATTGAAGGTAACCAATTAAGCCATGTTATCACTAAATATGGGATCTCCATTGATCCTAAAAGAGTGGAAGTTATATCTAAGATATAACCTCCCAATAGTACAAAAAAAATGAAATCATTTTTTAGTAAAATAAATTTTGTAAGAAAATTCATTTATGGTTTGCAAAAATTGTCAAATCATTGAATGATATGCTAAAGAAGGATGCTAAAATCTCATGGAATGAGGAATCCAAGAAAGCATTTACAGATATCAAAGATGTAATTAGTCAAGCTTTAGTCTTGATAAGTCTAGACTTTTCTTAGTATTTTTATCTCTACTCCTTTTGCTCTGACCACACTATTTTTTTTGTTTTAACCTAGAAAATATAATGATGTGACTATCCAATTTATTTTATGAGTACTAATTTAAAAAATGTTGAGTTAAATAATCATTTGATTGATAAACAAGCCTTTGCATTTGTCAAAGTAGTCAAGAAATTTAGGCACTACATTCTTAGGAATAAAGTGCATGTCATTTTACGAGATCCATCCACTAAAATAATGATGATCCAATGTGAGCTTGGTGAGTGAAGAGGTAAGTGGATGTTCATTATTCAAGAATATGACACAGAGATGAAAACTATAAAACTAGTAAGATGTCAAGGTCTGATTCAAATTATTGCCAATACCATCCCTAAGCTAAGTATCATGCAAGTTAAGCTACATAATTTTCAACCTAATGAGTGGTATGAATCCATCATCCATTTACTAATCAATTAAACTTGTCCTATATGAATAACCAGGGAATAAGGAAGAGATCTAAGGTTCAAGGTAGGTCACTACCTCATCAAAAATGGAGTCATGTACCAAAAAAACTTTGAAGGTGTGTACTTGAGATGTGTTTCCAAGGAAGAAGATATTGAGGTAATGAAAACTTTCCATAAGTTTGGAAGTGGGTATCCATCTAGGAGAACCACAACTCACAATATTTTCAAGGCTTACTATTATTAACACACCATATTTTAAGATGTTCATAAACATGTGAGAAAATGCCATTCATGCCAGATCTTCAACACTAAAGAGACAAAGCCAATAATACCTTTAAAACTTTTCATGATTAATAAACCTTTTGCCTAGTGGGGACTATGATTTGTAGGGGTAATCAACCCAAAATCATCATAAGGTCACAAGTATGTTCTGACTACTACCGACTATTGCACTAGGTGGACTAAAGTAATAACCACCAAATAATGTAGGATAAAATAAGTGATCAATTTTTTAAAAAAAACATATGCATCAGATTTAGGACTCTAGTCTCTTTGGAATAGGACAATGGGTTAGCATTCACATCTATAGAGATGATAGAGTGGGCATATGTCAATAGAATTATTCTCAAGTTTTCATCTAATCATTATCCTCAAGGAAATGGATTATCTGAGTCAACAAATAAAAACATGATGAAAACCATTAAGAATTGTATTGAAGATAAACCTATAACATGGAATAAGCTTCTCAAGTATGCACTTTGGGTAGATATAACAAGAGTCAAGCAAGATCTTAAATCATCTCCCTTCTTATTGGTTTATGGCTAAGAGCCCATATTCCCCATCACACTCAATATACCAACTTACAAGTTTATACAAGAGTATATGGAGGAGGAACAAGAATTTCCAAAATAAAGGCTATTAAAAATTATTTAGATGGAAGATGTATGATAAAAAAAATTGCTAACTTTAGCAGGCACTAGACTACAATATCAAGGTGGTTTGACAAGAGCTCAAAGATCAAGGTGTAAAAACAAGGAGATTTTGTTTTTATTTGGGACAAAGCATTTGAGCCTAAGGGAAAACATGGCAAGTTCACACCACTATGGATTATCCCCTATCAGATTATAGATACACTTGGAGATAACACTTTTAAGTTGAAATATCTACAAGGAGTAGAGTTCACACTACCCACCAATGGGTAGTATCTTAATCATTACTTCTTTTCTCTTCCTCTTGGGGTCTTCATAGAGTAAATTTGTAAGATGGTTAGATTTGATGTATTTAGTTGAGTTAGTTTCCTTGAGCTCTTTTTTTCCTATCCCTTGTTTGTATATAAGTATGTATATATTTATTTACTTCCTTATGATTCCTACTTTACTACTTTTTGTTGTGTGTTTGATTTTGTTTATTTGTTCCTTGCTTCCAATAAGCATTTTTGGATAACCCTCAACTCAAAGTTATTTAGCTTTATTTAAAATCCTAAAGTTTATAAATTCTAGTATGAACCTCATACATATGTTGACCATGGATTAAAGATATGAGATTGATGTTATGATTTGAAGAAAATAGTAAGGACCCATTAATAGGTTAATCATTCCATAAGACCTTAAACATTATCTTGACTTGAACCTAGTTCTAAGGGGAATTACACATATAGAATGAAAGCTTAAAATATTAAGGTACAATCATTATTGCACTTAATAAACATCCTTACCTAAGATAAAGGTTGCAGTCATAGGTGATTATATGAGGATTAGACACTTGACTAAATCCTTGAAACCTAGATACTTTGGTTCCCAACCTTTGTTGAAAGTCTAAAAGACCCAAAAATACAAAAAATAATAACTTATTACAAAAACAAATTTCAAGCAGAGGTGATTCTGGTAATCTCCATCAGGGCTATGGATGCCTGGATAGTAGTGGAACAAGGCCATGATTGGAGCCAAAATCATCTCTATTAAGGATATGGATGCCTAACTAGTAGTAGAGAAATTCCCAAGCCTTCCTTGAACTATAAACATGGTTCTTAATTAATATTTAACATGCTCCAAGTCAATGTTAATGCTTAAAGGCATGAAACCTAGAATTTGTCCCCTAAATCCCATGGCAAACAATAAGTGGAATCAAAGAACACACACTCAACATGACTATGTCTTGGTGTTTGATCCCAATTCTACATGTACAAGGCTTGTTTCAACCATGAACTAGTCTTGATAATGGTATTGATTAAGTGGAATAAATGACCTAGTTATTTGTCTAAACTAGAGTCTCTAGGTTCTAACATATTTCTATGTTTCCCTTAGAAGTCTCCATTTTTTAGTTTAATATACCCCCATTTTTGAAAAATAAGGACCCTTGTGATTACTTTGATCCTTAACACTAAAAAATTGATATTCTGCACTTTATTAGAATTCGAAGATCATCCACACTTGATGAAATTGGACTATTTATTCATGGTTTTGCTTTAACCTTGCCTAATGTTGCTAATAATTAGCCTTCATGTCTTAAGTTTTAGGTTTCATGGAGCTCTTATTAGTGGATCATAATAAGATGTTCAGTCTTATCTTCAATTAGGATTTTACTAGCCTTTGGTTTATGAGTTCTTGTAGTTGTATTCATGTTCTAAAATGTTGCTTTAAAAAACCCTAGCTTAAACCCTTGGTTCAAATTCAAATTTGGTAGGAGAAAATTTGGTGGGAATATTTTAAATTTTTTATTTATACTTAAACCTAATTTTATGCTAAGGCTCGATTGTGTTTTTTTAGCACGACCAAACTTTAGCCTAAAATTATACTTGGTCCCTTTATGTTTTCCCATTTTTATTCTCTTTATTTCAATAAAGGTATAATGTTCATGTGTGTAGGGTCCCTTATTTTCCTAGCTTGGCCTCATCATATCACATGGTCCTCTTTGTTACATACTTAAACTAAAGTCTTAGTCCTAAGGCCCCATTCCTATTTATTAACATGAACAAGACCTTAGTCTTAAAACTTTAGCCTAAGTTCTTATGTTGACCCAAGCCCTAACGTAGGCATATTACCTCCTTATAGGATCAGTGGCTGTCACTTCATCATAGAGGATGATCAAATGGAACTAAGTAAATCCAATGAATCTAAAGCCTTGATCCATCAAACCAATCTTGCATGAGCCCCTAGATCATGATTGATGTTCCATGCTTAAGTAGGGTTGAATATCAAATGGTGTGTGACCATCATTAAGGTTAAGGCTCCCCTTTTATCAAACATAAACTTATCCTAAGTTTTACCCTAAGGTCTCATTACACTTATTAATACAATAAAACCTTAGGATAAAATATATAATATAGCTTTAATATTCAAAAATGAGCCAATCATGTGCAAGTATCCAGGATCATGATTGACAACCCATAACTAATTTTGCAAACCAATCCAATGGAGTGAATGCAGTGTTGAAATGTAAGAGGCCTAAAAAACCCCATGAAGATTACAAGTTTCACCATCATAGAGACCTAAATCTTAATCAACACTTCATGGACCCTCCCCAGGGTCAAACAAAGTCAAAAGGTCAGCAGTCCCACAAACTCACCACATGGCATTATCGCATTCAAGCTTACTATTAAAAGGGCCCCATGAACTAAGACTTAAAACAAGTTTTTATTCTAATATTTATTGTATTTTCTTAATATAATGAAACCTTAGGATAAAACCTTAGGTTATGATTATAGTATTCAAAGGGACCCATTTTATTATGCTTTTAGACTTAAGCCTCTAACTTAGTCTAATTTTCATACACATTGATCTATGAGCTAACTCGATCCTATTCATGATTAAAGGGACCAATGGTATGCATGTTCTTGGATCTTAATCAATGGTTTGCATTTGGTCATGACCAAATGATCAAAATGAGTGTGTTAAATCCATGATCTATGGACATATAAACTTCATGAACTTAAAATTGATGTTTTCATGAACATCATTGACATCTGCAAGGTTGTCAAATCTAAGCTCATCAATTATTATGATTAGACATGGGGATATACTTCAAAATGTTTCTAAAATTCTATTAGTTACATTGAAATTCAATGGGACCCCCTCTCTTTTTGAGAAATAAAAACTTAGGGTCTTTGAACTTTAATGATAAAATAAACTTATGGTCTAATATTTACAGAAATAGACTTAATCCAAGTCTTTATCCTAAGGTCCCAATTGTATTTATTAACATAATAAACCATAGGTTAAATACTTGTATTATGTTGTAATTCAACAAGAAGTCCCTATGCCTTAAACATAGCTTAAATTTTTAACCTAAAGTTTTACCATGTTTATTAACATGATAAAGCCCTAGATTAAAGCCTTACACTAATTCTACTTATTATTCAGGTCCCCTTTATATGTGCTCTAAAAACTTAGCTTAAAATATCTTAGCCTAAATTTTATGACATATTTATTAACACAAAATAAACTTTAGCCTACAATATTTAGCCTAAGTCCCTTCTTATATCATGTTGCTAATTAAATTATATTCACTTTTCAATATCAATAGCATATGCTTCATTGCAAAGATTAATTATATAGAGTAAAAATATCTAACAAATCTAAAGCCTTTGATCTATTAGACCAATGGCATGCATCTACTCAGATAATGATCGATGGTCCATGCTTCATCACTAAGGATGATTAGATAGATCATAATCGATAAAGACTATTTAATGAGACCATGAAGGCCCATGGGATTGACATGTGGCAAGTACATGTTCACTAATAGACCGTAAGGCCCAAAAGACCCACAAAAATGACAAGTGGCACAATCGAGGGGCCTAACATAAAACAAGCAATGAAGTGTAAGCCTTGTGATCATGATTAATGGTCCACATTGATCCATGAGTAAATATCTAATGGCATGGAGTAAAAGAAGGATTTAAAAGACAATGGCTAGTTCTTTTAAATCATTTATGAAAAATGCTATGAAAGTTTCCAAATAGATGCCACATAGGCACCACATAAGCATAAAATGACAAAATGAAAGATTTAGTGGGAAAAATAAGACAAAGGTATAAATAAAATGGTCTCAATAAAATCTAAGGCACAAATTAGCCTAAGTCTGAGCTACCGTCACCATTAAAGCTACAAACTAGCACTAGCTTCCACAAATAGCCCTAATTTGAACTCAAATCAATCAAATTTAATCTAAAAGGAGTTTAATTATTATATAAGGAAGAAAAAACTAATCTAGGGGCTACTTGAAGACCATTAGTTAAAAATTTTCAAATTTCATAGTCATGGTGGCTCAAAAGAAAAAACAAAGGGATGACACAGAGTTATACTTGACTTTAAACAATGAGAGAAGGGTATTTAAGGATACTAATTTTGATGTTGTGGCATTAAAAACTAGAAACAAGAATTGGTCTGAGATTTTTTGGACTATTAAGGAGATGCAAGCCATCACAAGGGAGGATCAGAATAATGTTATGATCCTCTAGAGATACAATGACCTAGTCTCCATTTAGATGACCAGCTCCACTTGTTACTACAAAACCTAAAGTATTCCACTACATAAATGTTATTACCCCCATTTTCATTAATTTTAAATTTGATTAAGATTGGATAATTCATCAATGTACTTTTATAAATGTAGCATATGTTCCCCCCCTCACATTTAAGAGCTACTACAAGCTAGGCAAGCCCCAAATAGACTTACCCATAATTAGAGCATGGACTAGTAAAAATGACTTGAATACCATCCTTTCCCCATGGATGCTTAATAGAACCCATGTAATCCAAGACCCTACTAAGAAGGTCCAAATTACCTAATTTAAGTAAGGGATCAAAATAATCATGACCTTGTTGAATAGGTCATTTGGAGCCCCTTCCATTGCACATGTTAATAAGGTTTGGGTACCCTATGTATACTTCATGGTAGATAAGGGACTCACACCCCAAATTAGTGATATGATTAACATTTATTTGAAATAATAATTCATAGCCATTAAGAAGAAAACTAGTAACCACCTTTTCATGATTTCTTATCTCCTAGATTCCCTCTTGGCCACCACCAAGATCCCTGACATAAATAATTGGTCACCTGATGGGAGATACATTATTTTCCATCACTATTACAAGTTACACATATTCAAGTATATACACAACATACAATTCATTTGTGATTGTGTGTATCTAAATTTGGTAGAAGCTATTATAGGGATCCCCATGGGTAGGGTCAGCCCTCTAGTCAGGAAGTATGTAGAGTTGATGGGGGGCATCTAGTTATATCTAGATTACATGGTGATAAGAATAGAAGGGACCCTTGTTCGACCCCTCAAACTACTGATCCATGTGCCAACCAAATTGGTATAAAAAGAGATTATATACCAAATCTTAAATTGTATAGATGGTGTGTGAAAAAAGAAAAGGAAAAGACTCCTTCACCCCTTCCCTTTAACCATCAACAAAACTATGTTATAGAATTGGGAGCATGTGAGTGTCATATCCAAGCACAAAGAATACTTCAACTTACAATTAGATGAATTAAGGTAATGGGACCCTCATAATAGGGTTAATAAACATTTAAAATCAATAACCATGAGTTATCCCTATGAACACATGATTGGTGTTTATGACATGATGTACATTAAATCCACCAATTTCATAGAGGTATTGGCTAGTTTAAAGATGCATAACATTAATTTTAGGCCAGGATAGCTAGGGATGAAAATATCCTTGGTGAGATTTGGTAGATGGGACCCCTACAGTACCACTTACTACATGGACCCTCTTCTAATACCCCTCTAGATCAACCACTATATAAACCTCAAGCACAAGTGGCACAAGGACTTAGGAAAGAGAAATTAGAAGAGATACCTAGGGAAGGACCATCATCCTTAGCTCAACCTGATAGACTAAAATCCCCAATAGAGTATGTTGACATTATTTCAGTAGCTCCTGATGAGATTGAAAGATGTACTTAAGGTGTTTTCTAAGGCATATGGATCAATTAAATAATAACAAGCTGAGGAACTTTAGACCCAATCTAAGAAATCATGACAAGAAAAGGGGAAGGAAATTACAATGGACGTAGTTCTAGTTGTACCCCCCAAAAGGAAGGTTGAATTGGCATTAGTCCTAGTTACAAATAAGAATATAAATTTAACCTTAACTCATCCCTTAAGTGAGGTTAACCTATTCAGTGATGAGAATCCCATCCATAGACCAATCATCCCTGAATGGTTAATTTATAGGAAGATGCAAAATATTCCAACATTATATCATTCATGGGCCATAACCTAGGTAGTTAACATCACTATCCATGATGAGGTAAAGCCATGAATAGTGGTTTTAATGAAGGAATAAGAGGAAAGGAGGATAACCATAGTAGGAGGGTCAATTGACACTCAGATACATACCCCTAGAGCCTTTAGAAACACATAGATGGAAGTCCCAGAATCTCTAAAGATCATAAAGTCAATAATAAGTGTGTAATTAAATCTAGAGACAAGAAGCCTATAGAGGGTAACAATAAAGAAGACCATGGTTGGGAGTGAAGAGTTCACCTTTTAAAGAGCTGAAACTTTTATGGGCTTAACTCCAATAGGATGTTAAGCACCTGGTGAGCACCTAATTCATGAAGAAGACATAGGTAGACTAGTTGATTCCCTTTCAACCTAGATAAAATTAGGTATCTAAGACCTATATCAAAATATTGAGAAATTGTAGAAGCAAAATGAGAACCTAGAGACACAGGATATCTTGTCAGTTCTAGATGAAATGATAAAGATGTTTAAAGCATATTTTTGTGACATGTTCAAATCCTTGAGGGAAATGAATAGAGGGTATAATCCTTTAGCTCACTAGGATGAATTTTCCAAGGGTTTATTATCCCAATGTCAAAGTTTAAGAGACAAAATGAAAGAGTTAATCAACATACTACTTGAGGGTTAAATCCCTAGGTTTAAGATCATTAGCCTGTCCCATCTGAATTCAATTATGGGAATAATTATGGACAAAATCTAGGGTCTAAGTGCATGTTTAAAATACTTGGAGAGGATACTAAGGAATGATGAAGAGCTTCTAGGTAGGATTGAGTAGATTTTTGGTAAAATAACTACTAATCCTACCACACTTAGCTCCCTAGGCATCATTGGAGATGATGAATATAAGCACAGGGTTACCCTAGTTATGCAACATGTTAGGAGAAAAATTTAGGGAAAATTTTGGAATGACAACAATAGGGTGATGGGCATGATCCTAAGTGTAGAGGATAAAATTGATGAAGCAAGAAGTATCAAAGAAGAAATGGCCAAAAATGATAGAGATTTTGATGACTTGGTGGACTAGGATGATGAGTATCTCTTGGAGCTATCTATCAACTTGAGGTCCATTGATGAGTAGCATCACAAAGCCATGAATATACTCTAGGATTTACATGTGATCTCTTTAGTGTAGGGTCCACAAACTAACTAACAATATTCCACTTTGTAAGAAACTTTCTAATATTTAAAAGTAGATTTTTTTTGTAAAGACATGTAATAGTTTGTTAGCACATTTGCCTATAGGTTAGTCCATTTTGGAAAAGGTAATGTATTCTTTAACTTTTATACAAAGGACAATTGTCCTTACCTTTATACAATTTTAATCTCATGACTGACTGGTGTACTACCTTAGTCTCCTATAAAAAGTAGTATTACCATTTTGTAAAGAGAGAGTTTTAGAGAAAAAACTATTTTTTATACTTAGAGAAATTAATAAAAGTAAGGAATACCGAGAATTTTGTCCAAATTAGTTTGTTTCAATTTTTATATGGATTCTCTCTTACTTTTCTATTTGGATGTCTAAATTTAAATGGTTTTCATTAAATCTTGGTATGCACATGTGAATGCAGAGATATTAACTTGTGCTTATTATAGGTTAATTGAAAGATATTAGGCTCATTTAATTTCTCTTGGTTCCCTTATATATATTCTAATGTAATTTTCCTATGGATTAAATCTTTAAATTAGATCTAGTTTATTATTTGCATTGTTCCATCCTTTCCTTAGATAATTGCCTAGTACATGGTAAGATCTGTGCTAAATCTATTTCAATTAATTTATTGGTTTGAATGTATGTCTTGATGAGATTTAAATTTTTTCATAATATTTGGACTGAGAATTAAAACATCTTCTTTCTTCCCCACCTTCCTTTTGCTTCTTTAATGACCAAATCACTTTAGTTTAAACTTCATTGTAAATATTCAATTAGGTTAATCTTTAATCTATAACTTGATAAAAAAAAGTCACTAATAATATTATAGATATATTATATTTCACTAAGTTTGGCCATGGTGGTTCCCAACCACCAATCAATACAAACATTGTGGAATAGTTCATTTCTCTAGCCCTATTTCACAACATGTAACTAGATTACCATAACCTTTTACTCATGCTTTGAATTCCTTGAATTATAAAATGAGAAGTGTTATTTAGACAATAAGAAAACCTATGATACATATATAGGCATCAAGACCATGCTAATCAAAATAGAAATTGGATGATAAAAAAATACCGGATAATTTTATGGGTGAAGCTGGATACTTAGTCTGATAATTATCAATAACTACATGAATCCAATTTTGAAATGTACCTTGATGAGGATCATATCCCTTATTCTTTTACTTGTCTTGATGACATTATCAAACATAATGGTCACCTCCACAAATGAAGTAACCTCCAACTGCTCCTTTCTTGTCAAATTATTGGTTTCCCTTAAAAGCACCCTTGAAACCATTACCAAGTTTCTTATTCCCTAAACCACTATTGAAATTGGAGTTTGGATTCTTGAAATGACTCTTGGAGTCTCCACTCTTATGCTTATAACTCTTTTTTTTAAGTTTTTTTAAAACTTAAAAACTTCTTGAACTTATATTTGACTTGGGCTAGAGATTTTAGTTTTTGTTCTTCTATACCACCATCTCAAATATTTGATCCATGGTAGATGGACCATGCACATATACTTCACAAAAAATTTGTGGTTTTAATCCCATGATGAATTTAATAATATTGAACCTCTCATCCACCTAATATTGAGGTACATATTTAAGTAGCTTGGTGAATTGTTACTAGTATTCATTCATCGATAAGTACCCTTGCTTAAGATTCTAAAAATATATAATATTTTGATTAAAATAAAAATATGAAATCCATCATGATATAAATAATGTCACAAATTATTCCTTGGTGGAGGTGGTTGAGTCTAGGTTTATCTCAAACTTCTTGTTTTCCCACCAAGTTGTTGCTTTACCATCAAGATGATAAGCTCCCCAGACTACTTTCATGATTTCAGAGTAATTATAAATCTATAAATATTTTTCCATCTATGTTATCCATGCTTGAGCTCCATATCCAAATATAGTTCAATTGAACTTAGGTATATTTACCTTTTTCATATCCCATTCCAACTCTATATCTACTCAAGCTCTCTCATCATGTGGCACTTCCTCATGCTTATGTTCTTGAGGATGTTCCTAATTGATAGGATGCTCTTTAGTTTCCTCCTAATCATTCCATCTTCATGGCCATGAAATTCATATTCTAAGGTCATGATTTGGTCCTTAGTCTCTTACATGGTTGTGAGGGTTTGATCCAAATTCATAGCTTGTTCAGTGGTGAACTGATTTGGATCAACAAGATGATTGGTATTTGAAGTACCCTCACCTTCTAGCCTAGAAAGAACCATTGTTATTCCTACTTAATAAGAGAATGAGTTTTTTTTATTAGACACATTAATTCTTAGAGTTTGAGCCTAAGCTCTGATATCATAATGTAACAACCCCATAGGGTTTTATCAGAATAGAGTAATTTTTAAAAAAATACACATATTCATCTAATAGATTTGACCATGATAAATCTAATTAAGTGATATTTAAATAAATTCATTATTCTAGTTAACCACACTAGGTTTATAGCTAATCCACTTAGCTAATGATCACCATGAAAATATATAACAATTCAAAAATAATGTTAAATAAATAATAAATACTACATTTAATTCATTAAAGTAATAATACAATTTCAGCCATGGATGATACAACATTACAACCAATGCTATAGAAGTATACTGAATAAATATTATAATTTTAGTAATAAATAATATCTTAAATACCCACTAATCATGAGTCTCCATGACTCAAGAGTTTCCACAACTCAGGAATCAATCTGTAATCTCAAGTGTAGTCTCTAGTGTAACACTCATATGAGGAGGGAAGGCATCATCTAAATGATTTTCCATACCAACCACAGACCATAGATCCTCTGCACTATCTCCCAATAATGAAATGTTCCTACCTTCATGAATGTGTAGATAATGATGGTGTGAGTATCCAGAGTGACAAACTAAAACCCATGTGTTGTAATATATCTAGTAAATGATGTGTACCATAAATAAATATGTTCTAACAAGATACCACACAAACATGAAAACTATATAAACACATTAAATGACAATGTTTATCTATAAACATTACTTTGGCCAAAGTTTTCAAATAGTTATGATATCTATGATCAGTCAATTTCATACACACCACTCAATCAAATTACAACGCATGTTGCATTGATGGCACTAGTTAATCTAGTGAAATTTGTCCACTGCTTATTTATTATCATAAATGTGAGATTTGGTTAAAATATATAATAATATAAAAATCAATAGATTCGATCATAATATTTTCTATTAGTAGATATACATATGCTAAGTATAGAAATATAAATTACTTAAATTTAGTCCATCAAATGTAATGAAATGAACCTAATAGCGTCTTGTTATTTATAAAATAATAAACAAAATCATAAATAATATTTAATATAAATATACCATCTAGGTAAGAATTATATCTAGACTGCAAGTTACCCAATATCATAAAGTAACTAGAAATTCTATTTAATACATGAAAAAATTATTAATCATAACTTATTTATTTGTTTATATTCCACATATATAACAAAATCTAGTCATAAAATAACTTAAAAAGATCTATATTTAAACAATTATATACCTTATTTTAATGCTTCATGTAGACATTAAATATATAACAAAGTACCCATTTTACCCTGTTATAAAAATAATGTTTATAATAATATCATAGTTGTGTACACACACACACACACACACACACACACACACACACACACACACACACACACACATGTGGTATAATTAGTCTTAGATTTATAACACTGTCTATTATTATATGTTTTATACCATGTATATATATACACTATTTTTAAATTGTCACATCAATTTTTATACAATCACAATTAAGATAGTTTATATGTTATACTCTAAGTAGACATCCATTATCTACGATCTTAGAGTATCTTGAATACTATCAGTATATAATTTAGGCTACAATTATAATTGTTCCAATACCTTAAATATACCAATTAATTCCCCATTAAATTTTTTTGACTAAAAATACACATAATGCATGTGATTTATAATTTGAACACAAACAAACAGTTATACTCCAATTTCATTATTTCAAAATTACACACATCATTCAATTCAAAATACTAATCAAATTATTTTCATATAAAATGATCAAATATTTTTATACTCAGTCAACTATGTCCAAACCTTGAGATTTATATGATAAAACTCAGTCCTTGACCACCTAAATACACCCCAAACAATATATTGTTTATATACTCAAACCTATTATAATATACATGAGGGTTTCACTCATAAATTAAAAACCAAACTTTAGTATCTTGGAAGGTATGGAATGGGATTGAATTTCTAATCAAATTTCTTTGTTTGTCAAGATTGATTTTGAGAAATATTATGACCATATTGAATTCCCATTCATTCTGGCCATGTTTCAAGCTCTTAGTTTTGGTCCCAAATTTGTTCAGACTATTAACATGACCTTTCTAGATACCAAGGCCTGTATCACTATCAATAGTACCCAATTCTCTTAGTTTTAAATTCATTGTTATATCTGATAAGGATGTCATTTATCCCCTTATTTATATGTGCTTGCATAAGAAGGATTTATCTACCTCTTAACTAATTATGCTACTAGGGGCTTGGTGAAAGGTATCTCCCTCCCTCAGTCTGATAGAAAAATTTTAAATGGTCACTTTGTGGATGATTCTTTTCTCACTCTTTAAGAGGAATAATATTCCATCAAGAATGCCATGGAATGTATCCTTATTTTTTGTTTGGATTCAGGATCATCTATCCAATGGAGGAAGACTCAATGTTACCATCAGTCTCTAAGCCCCAAACCTCTTTGGCTAGAGGAATATTAATGGTAGTGGATTCTATCATGGGGGACATTTAAGTTTCTTGACATTCCTTTTCACTTTCAGGCCTCTCTCTTTGAAATATGGTCTTATGTGGTGTAGAGAGTTGAAAAAAATCTCCTTTTGGATCACCAAGCCTCTTTCTCTTGCTGGCAAATTTCAAATTTTCTCTAAAGTCATAACATATACTCATGTGTATTATTCCTATTATTGGGCCTCTTCTAATTCCATTTACAAAAAATCATAAAAAATTATAATATATTTTTTGTGGGATAATTCTAAGGGGCATAAAGGCTTCCATAGATTTTCTTAGAACATATGATGTTGACCCAAGGAATTTGGGGACTAGGTCTCCTAGATAATTAAATTCAAGGCCTTGATCTTGGTGATAAATGGATTATCATATCTTTTACTAGGGATGAATCTTATAAGATTCATCTATGCCATTATATTTCTTAAGGACTACCATGTGGTAGAAAGGCTTGGCAAGGCCTAGGACTTCGCTCTCTACTCATAACCCTAATGGCTATTAAAATCAAAGGTAATTATTTTATTATAATTTTATGGAAAGCTTGGGAAAATCTTAAGCCTCACCTAAACTAGGTAGGTGAGGGTTTCAAGAATGGCATCTCCATTAACTCCTGACCCCTATGGTGGTTACCTTGCTTAAATTTTCATAATGTTCCATATGCGTTAGTCCCCTAGGTTAAATGGTTAAGGATATTCAGGTAAGGTGTGAAGGTTATTAGTGATATTTTTTATAATGAAAATAGGCCCTGACTTAGTTGGCAAAAAAATTAGAATAAATTTCATTTAAATAATTTAGATGTAGAGGCTATTACAAAAATTAAAAGATCCACACCTGATGAGTGTTTGTATAAACTAGGAGTCAATTCTCTTGTTCCTTGGTGGAAGGATTAGCACTAGCCTATGGCCACCCCCTTCACCTGATACTCTCCTTGGCTAGGGTATAATTTACTATTCCCAAAACATATTCTAAATGATATGCTTAATCTCATATGGAATCTCAATTATAGACATGGGGTTTAGGCTTGATG
This sequence comes from Torreya grandis, assembly GCA_037957365.1. Lineage (NCBI taxonomy): Eukaryota > Viridiplantae > Streptophyta > Pinopsida > Cupressales > Taxaceae > Torreya > Torreya grandis. Next base: position 3,335,996 of record JARHVA010000374.1, on the reverse strand, counting down.
ATTTAGCATTGTGTGGTATGTAACTATTGATCCCAAAAATTCTCATTTCTTATGGTGTCTTCTTTATCAGGGCCTTCTTATGGGAGATTGGCTCAAGAATATGAATGTACCTAACCTAATCTGCCCAACATTTTGGCAACTAGAGACTATTAAGCACCTCTTTAGGTTTTTCTCTCACACATAATTTGCATGGTGCTGAATACATTCCCTTTTCCAACCCTTTCAACCTGAATTCTTCACATGGAAGATGGATCTCTTGGGGGAATTGGATATATTGCCTAAAAAATACAAATAAGTTTGGTAGATATTTTGAGCTGATATTTTATTTTAAATATGGAAAAATAGAAACTATGATTAATTTAATCAAGAAGAGTTAGAATGTATTTTTTCTATTACTAACAATATTACTATTCTATCTAATGTTACTCTTTAGATTCAAAGGCAAATAGACAAGGTCCATCTAGAAATCAAACACCTCCAATGGTTGCTTAATCACTATGGAAATGCTCTATGTGTGATCAAACATGAACCTCCTGAGCCCCCATAACATACTTTGCCTCCTCAGGGATGAGGACATGGGCCACATCAACAATGGTCTAGAACTAGATGTAAGAGCCAGTCAACTTAATGGTCATAACATCACTGGTCTTATCCTTATTGTGGTGGCCCAAGTGACTCATCTAAATCTAGAGGTGATGGTAAGGTCTAGGGATCTCCTCACCCATCTTAGGATGGTGACATCAAAGGCTAAGGTCTACCTCTTCAAGGCAAGTTTCCACACTTAGATCTAGAAATTTCACCTAAAATAAATGAAGATGAGATAGTAGAGGCTCAACAAAACACTGGTTGGGAGAACTTACCTATAGATGAATATCCTCTTATCTTTGGAGGATAAGGTGGTAATCCTCAAGACCCACCCTCTCCACTACCTCCCCTAACATCCATGTTTGTTATGACTACTTAATTGTTTTTTATTGTTATTTATACCTTTCTCTCTTTGCTTTGCTACCCAACTATTGATTTGATATTTTTTATATGAGTGTGGTTATTTTTTGACCACTTCTATGACTTTTCTCTAGGTGTCTTTTCCCTCAATGTGATTTTGATCATGGGGTGTGACTTTTCCAACCACTTTTTTATATGATTAATATTATACCATATCTTTTTTGATTAATATATAGGTTCTCTTCAATAAAAAAAGAAATGGTATGTATGTATTACATAAATAAAACCAAATAAACTCAACCTTAACATTTACATAATCCATATAATATGATCAAATGATAAAAATTTAACTCTACCAAATCAATAATTACTTTTTGTGTACAAATTTATGCATAAAATTGAGTACATAGATAAGTGGTGAATTTTTATATGACTATTTATCTACCATTTTTATCATTACTTGGTTCAAGGCCTTATATGAATATGGATTTACTTGAATTAACCCCAAATTACATATATAGTAAATTATGTATGCTACAAGATTTAAAGTAGAGACAAGTATATATTCCATACACCTAATTCATAAATCCTTATAAAAACAATTCAAATAGAATTAATTTAGAAACCACAACCTAAAAATTTATTTATACATATACCATAAGTTGGTTATAACCCAATATACATAAACTCCATTAAAAAATCCCCAACTATTAGGACACACACACACACACACACACACACACACACACACACACACACACACACACACACACACACACACACACACACACACACACACACACACACACACACACACACACATGTAAATGTACATACTCACACACACATGTACATACATATGTACATATACATGAGAGAGAGAGAGAGAGAGAGAGAGAGAGAGAGAGAGAGAGAGAGAGAGAGAGAGAGAGAGAGAGAGAGAGAGAGAGAGAGAGAGAGAGAGAGAGAGAGAGAGAGAGAGAGAGAGAGAGAGAGTGCGTGTGTGTGTGTGCGTGTGTGTGTGTGTGTGTGTGTGTCATCAGCAAAAAATATGAGTATATACATACATATAATAACCATACTATATATATGTAGGGTTTACAAATATGAAGAAGATATTAACATAGATTTTTTTGGGTGCTCAATATAACCTTGGTAGAACACAAATATATCTAACCAATCCATTTATAGTTACCTTAGGTTAGATGTAGGGTTCTATGGAGGATTGATCCATCCACAAGGCCTTACATACATTCCCTCCCCAATTTTATAATTCCAAAAAAAATGAAACCCAATAATCCTTTATCAATTCCATTCAAAAAATCCATCAAACATAATGTAATAAATTAATTTACATCACTAACCTGTAAAATGATAATTATAATTACAAGGAAACTAAATTTTTCCTTCACTTCTTAGCTTGAATACTCACTATTCTTCTTCTTCCTACTATTCCCATTTAATCCACATCCTCATAGGTCTCCTTCCCCTCACATTTAACCTTCTTAATGTCCTTCCTTACCACCAATTTCTCCCCTTTACTTGTTAGAAAAAATAATTAGAACAATGCATAGAAAAAATACCTCTTTATAACTCAACTAAGCTACAATATACCACCAATTTCATGTAAACTCCTTCTAATTACCATAATGGTTTGCTAAGAATAATTATTAACTCAAGTTAACAAGAGATTAGAAACCATAATTATCTCAAAACTTATCAATAAACATTTAATAATCCTTAAAAATATGTGTGCCTTTTAACTCTAGTAATATCTATGCATGTTGACTTTATACAAAGTCTTCCAACATAATAATTCTATATAATGTGGACTAAGTGATAGTATATATAACATGATTACTATATAACAAGGTAATATATCGTATGACTTTAAAAGACCATTGAAAATATTACCAAGTCATCCAAGAATCAAACACCATCCATTTGACTTCAAACTAGAAGTTAACTCCCTAGGTTAAAAACATAACCATAGACTTTATCAAATGATTGAACAACATAATGATGCCTATATAATTATTAAACAATGTACTTATATTTATTAATTTCATACTATTTTGTTTATTTCCTAAGTGTTACACTTAAGTCAAAACATTAACTTCATTTTACCATGCCAAAGTCATTCATTAATACCTAACAAAGAACTTATAACTCTTTAATGTCGTTTATAGGTTAAGTAGTTGTTATAATGATAATAGTAAATTTATAACATAATCAGTCACTTAATAAACCAATCAAAATAAGTAATAGAATGCATATTATTAATATAAAAAAATTATCCAAAAAAAGTATTATCTATACAAACACTCAACTATGTACAATACAACCATACATTTATTATTAAAACAATGGTTAGTCACATTAAAACATGAACATATTCATTTAGTCAACCCAGCAATAGCATTAATAGTTAATAATATAGTAATAAATATATTAGTGAAATTATGCAATTAGAAAACATGATCATGGAATAATAAAAGATCACAATAGACATACATAACAAAACAAAAAACATAATACAACTATCTAACTCACAACAATAATCGCAAAACATATTACTCTATTATGGTGTGTGTGCAGGTTTCTAGTTTTTATCTATATCATCCCCCAATGCCTCCATTTAAACCATCATCTTTGTTGATGCTCTGCCTCTATCATACTCTAAAGGATGGATATATCCTACATCCACCTCACAATAATAAAGGTAGTTAGCCCAAAACATAATTATATCCATAAAATATTGTTGTATAATTAAAAAACATGGTCATAATGTACATTTTATAAAAGTAAAACTATCTCATAGAAAATCAATCATGTAAATTAAGTAACATATAACTATCCCATAATCAACATATGACATAAATCTTAATTAAATAATATTTAATCAACTAACAACCATAATAATCTATGGATCAAATAGGTTATTTAGCTTAGAGAGAAATCATGATGTGACATCATGATTTTATGACTAATGGAATAGATTGCACATTATCTATGATCATCATTGTATTGTGTGAATAAATCCCCTAAAACATGATATATAGTATAAATTTATAACAATGAACTCTTATCTACTATTTGAGGAAATATAATACATGGATTAAGTAGATATTATTTGATTTCATAAAAAAAATATTGGCAATCTACATTCCATTCAAAATTTAATCACATAAAAGGTTATGCCTTTTCAAATTATTGTGACAAACATGTCCCTTTTCATAGAAGAAAAATGGACCTCTTTTGGTAAATTTAAAAAAACTTTAGCACTTCAGTTGGTTCCTAATTGGTAATTACTTAAACAGAGCCCTAGTATCTACATAACCTTGATCAGAAGGATATATCATAGCTTCTCCATTAAATAATTATTGCATCTAAGAACTCCTCATAGATATATGTATTTATATAATAGTTTATCATAGTACACCCTCAAAATATTTCCATAGCCATTTTTGTGATAGCTTCATTTTTCTATATAAATTTCCCTACTTAAGTTTTTCATAGAGCATTAGTCTTGAAGACTCAACTAGCACTCTCCTGGAAGCCTTTTGACTAACAAGTAAATGTTTCTTTGCTTATAGGGAACTTTTAATGACATATTATGTTTTTTTACTTGTCAGGTCCTAAAGCTAATTAGGAGGTGTCATGTGTCTTCTATCAGTCCCATGACACTATAACTATCAGAGACCTAGGAAGTCCCACATGTTTATCAAACTTGTCAGGTATTATAAATAATGAGGAGGCACCATGTGTCTTCTATCAGTCCCATGGTGCTATAGTTGTTAGAGACTCAAGAAGTATTACACATAAGAATTGTTAGACATTTTAGGTCTTGAAACTAATGAGGATGTACTACATGTCTTCTATCAATACCATGGTATTAGAGCTATGAGAGACCCAATAATTTCCACACGTAAAAAAATTTAGACTTTTTATGTCCTAAAACCAATGAGGAGGCACCATGTGTCTTCTTTCATTCTTATGGTGCTAGAGTTTTCAGAACCCTGAGAATTCCTACATGTCATAATTTTTAGACTTGTCAAGTCCTAGAACCAATGATGAGGTGGCACATGTATCATGTAAACTCAAATGTTATAAGGTCTTAAAATGCTTTGGGATGTTTAAATAAGAGTACATGTTAAGACACCAAATCTAATGAAGAGATGCCAAGTGTAAAATAGACTTCAAAGTGGGAAGTTAAGTGCATGAACTGTTAAGAATTAAGGCTCCTCACTACATCTAAGTGATTTAATACTTATATATCCCACAAAATATAGCTCAATATACATACAACCCCAAAGAATTTCATAATTACATGAGGGATATATGGGCATGTGATGCCCACACTCCTCAGATGTATTAAATTCAACCAAAGGGTTGATCACTATCTAATGGCTCAAGGATTCCTATCACCATTAACTAAATATAAATGGGGGATCATTTTCAAAATATTGAATTAATTCCAAATTGGGAAATGTCTAATGAGACTCATGTTATCAAATCAAATCTCAATTCACATGATGTGATCTCATCAAAACCATTATTATAAAATTATATTAGGATATCTACAAGGTTTTAATGGATTGTATTTAACATTACCAATTGTCTACACACTCAAAATATTTTGGTACCTTTACATCAAATTCATCCCATAGCATGTAAGGTTAACCTATGCTAAAATATTTCTATATGTAAAGGTCATTGCTACGACCCTAACCTATCACATGTATTAAGATAGGAATAGTCAACTTGTGGCTTAATTGTCCCTCTTTGATGTTATTTCATATTTATCTATGCATTATTTTGGTTAGTAGGTCATCCTATGGAGCAACCATGTCCTAGATAGACTATATATAGGAGGTAGTGGGTAACTATTTATCATCATATTGTCAATTCTGCTCTTATTGAATCTTGTGGAGGTTTCCCCCTCAAAGTGGCTTATCTATTATCATATATTTGGATATATTTCAGTCATATTTGGATCTACTTCTGATATTCTACTTTATTGTTGAAGTAATTTCATTACAAGTGGTATCAGAGCTACGATTTGGGCAATCTTGTGGGTGAAACCCTAATTTTTTAAAATTTAGATATTTCTATAAAATGGTTACGAATTTATCTAAATGTTTTTTATTGGAGGTGAGAAATAATTAATTTAATCTTTCATTAAAATTTTAGATCATTTGGATTTGTTTTACAAAAGTTATCTCCATTTTAGGGTTTTTCATAAAATTTATCTATAGTGCGCAATTAAAATCATTTTTTTGAGTTATTTACATTTTTGTAAATATTAAAAAAATTTGGCTAAGGTTTGTTCTTTGTATGTTTTTATTTGAGGCTGAAAAAATTACAAAATTTCTTGGTCAAAGTTGGGTCAAAAGTGCCAATCAGGGTCGACATTGTAAAGCCCTTTTATGGCAGGTCCACAAACTTGAGGCCAAGGAAAGGGTGTTAAAACTCTAGGTAAAACTCCTAACAAGGAAGAGATGGAGTCAAAAGGGGGATGTACTTGACCCTTTGTACCAGGGTTATCTAACATAGATCATAAAGTGAGCAAACTTGACTATAGTGTGCAAGGCATTTAGAGTGAGGTGCAAGGCATACAATCTAATATGAAATCCATACAAGATAGTTTGGTAGATATCATAATGGATTTGAAAAATAATCAATCAAATCATCTAGCTAATGCTATTACACAACCCCATTAGGGTGGTTCTCCTAACCAATATACTTTAAATCTAACTACAGTGCCACATAGGAATTTGTTACCAAAGGTGGATATGTAAAAATTTGATGGAAACGATACACTCAATTGGATCAACCAAATGGATAATTTTTTTGATCTACATTAGATCCCATGTGGATAGAAGGTTACCATGGCATTCTTGTATCTTGAACTTGATCAATTCATTTGGTATCGATGGTTTTGTGCTCAAAATAAAAAGATGACTCCCAATGTCACTTGGTCAGTTTTTATAGAGGAGATGCAATTACACTATGACAATAGTTCTATCAAGGATTATATTAATCATTTTCAGAACCTATCCTTACATGTGGAGACAATTTTTGAGGATAACTTGAATGACCTATTTTTGTGTGGACTCAAGGACCACATTCAACATGAGGTACGCATGTTTAATTCACTTAAGATTTTTGATTCTATTATCATGGCACGCAAAGTTGAGGAAAAATTCATAGCCAACAAGAAGCAGCCATTCACTCACTTCAAAGATCGTAGCATGTCAACACCAACATTTCCTCCACCTACCAGATTAAACTCACAACAAATTAAAGAGAAGTGTGAAAATGGATTATGTTTTAGTTGTGATAGCAAGTGGAGTAAAGGACATAGATGTGCTGAGAAAAAGTTATTCTACAATGAGGGATCTAATGAAGATGAAGAAGAAGATGATGCCTCCAATGATAATGAGGAAGAGATAGAGGAGGTACCTAAAAATTCCTAACCTATAATCTCTTGTCATGTACTTTTGGGTATTAGCATTCCACAAACTCTTAAGGTGGTGGGTTTACTCAAGAAATAGAAGGTGATAATGTTGACTGATTCAGGGAGCAAACATAACTTCATCAACCATAAGTTGGCCACTCGTGAAACTATTTCATCTACCCAGCACTAGAATTTCAAGTCATGATTGCAGATGGTGGCAAAATTAATTATTCAGGCAAATACCATAGTATTAAGCTTGATATGGGTGAGTACAATCTCAATTCTCTTATGTTTTCTATTCTCATGGGTAACACAAACATTGTTTTGGGAGTCCAATGGCTCATAACCTGGGGTATCATTGAGATGAACTTCCAAGAACTATTCATGCACTTTCATTCTGAAGGTAGGAAATTTAAACTACGTGGATTATAGGCAAAATCTCCATAATTGGTTAGTTCACACCAGATGACCAAGATACTAAAAAAGGGGCAGAGGTAATTATTGAATGATTATCTTCCATAGAAGTTCAACCCACACAAGAATCTACACATCCTAATCTATAGATGATTCTTGATGGCCACCCATCTATTTTTAGGGCCTTTCCAAAAGGACTACCACCAAAAAGAAAACATGATCATGCCATTCAACTACTTCTAGGGAGTCAACCACCAAATATCAGACCATATAGATATCCATATGCACAAAAGAGTGAAATCAAAAAAATGGTCCATGAGATGCTAGAGGTAGGGATCATCAGGCATAGCCAAAGTGCATATTCATCACCAGTGGTCATGGTGTGAAAGAAGGATGACACATGGAGGATGTGCCTAGATTATAGGGAAATCAACAAGTACACCATCAAAGATAAGTTTTCTATTCCCATAATTGATTATTTACTTGATGAGTTGCATGGTGCTAATTATTTCATAAAATTAGACCGTTGCTCAGGGTACCATCAAATTAGAATCAAGGATGAAGATGTTCATAAAATTGCTTTTAAAATGCATGAGGGCCATTATGAGTTTTTGGTAATGCCTTTCGGTCTTACAAATGCACCATCTACTTTTCAGAGCTTGATGAACACTATTTTAGGCATTTTTTAAGGAAGTTTGTGTTGGTTTTCTTTAATGACATATTGATTTATAGTCAGCCATGGGAAACACATCTATAACATGTGAAACAAGTGTAGGTAGTTTTGGAGAAGCATCAGCTTTATGCGAATCCATCCAAATGTGCTTTTAGAGTACAAGAGGTAGAGTACCTAGGTCACATTGTTTCCCATGAAGGTGTTAAATTTGATCCCCAAAAGATCAAAGTTATGATGGAATGGCCCATGCCAAAAACTCTCAAAAACCTCAGAGGGTTCCTAAGACTAACAGGTTACTACCAAAGATTTGTGAAAGGTTATGGCAGCATAACAGCTCTACTCACTACATTGCTAAATAAGGATGCCTTCCATTGGAATGATTCTACCACCAAAGCATTTGAGAAACTAAAAGTAGCTATGTGCACCACTCTAGTTTTGTCTACTCCAAACTTCTCAAAGACATTCATTATTAAATGCGATGCTTCTAGATCTGGGTTGGGAGTGGTAATAATGTAGGAAGGAAGACCCATTACATTTGAGAGTCATCAATTCAAAGGTAAGGATCTAAAAAAACCTATTTATGAGAAAGAAATGATGGCTATTCTTCATGTTGTTAAACAATGGAGGCCCTATCTGATGGGTAGACACTTTAAGGTGAAAATTGATCATGATAGTCTCAAATACTTTTTGGAGCAAATATTATCATCTGAGGAATAGCCAAAGTGGGTAACCAAAATGTTGGGTTATTATTTTGAAATCATCCATAAGAAGGGTAAAGATAATGTAGTAGCAGATGCACTATCCAAATGAGATACATCCACAGAAGCATTACTTTGTGCAATATCCATATTGCAAGTAGATTGGGTAGATGAAGCCAGATTAGAATGGGAGAAAGACAAGGATACATAGGTTCTGATTCAAAATCTCCATCAAGGTACTTTAGCCTCTAAAATATTTGAATGGAAAGGTAATGTCCTATGGTATAAGGGTAGGTTATACTTGTGTAAAAATTTAGAGCTTAAGCATAAGATTCTTTCAGAGTTACATGCATCTCCAATTGGGGGGCACTTAGGGTTCTTAAAAACATATCACATAATTAAGAAATAATTATTTTGGGAAGGACTAAAGGGAGATGTACAAAAGTTTTAGGTAGAATGCTTGATATGCCAATAGAATAAAGGTGAGATAGTTAAGACCCTAGGTCTGTTACAACCATTATCAATTCTTAGTCAAAGGTGGGAGGAGGTTTCCATGGATTTCATCACATGGTTGCCTTGTTCTGAAGGTAAGAATTTTATCTTGGTCATTGTGGATAGGCTTAAAAAATATGCCCATTTTTGTGCTCTCTCACACCCATTTTTAGCAAGTACAGTAGCAACTATTTTTCTGGACACAATTATGAAATTACATGGAACCCCAAAAATAATTGTAAGTGATCATGATCTTATTTTCACTAGTAATTTTTGGACTAAACTATTTTCCTATTTGGGTACTCAATTAGCTCATAGCTCATCTTACCACCCCCAATATGATAGACAAACAGAAGTGGTTAACAAATGTTTAGAGGGGTATCTCGATTATTTTGTATCAGATAAATAGGAACATTGGGTTAAATGGCTACCACTTGGAAAATGGTGGTATAACACATATTTTCATACCTCTTCTAAAATGTATCCATTTCTAGCACTATATGGTTACCATCCACCTTCCATCACTTCTTCATTAAAGGTGCAAACCAAGGTTTGAAATGTGGAGGAGTACATTCAACATCAACAAGAGGTTTTGACTAGTTTGAGAGAGAATTTAGCCTTAACACAAAATAGGGTGAAACAACAAGCAGATCAACACCGTAGTGAGAGAAATTTTAAGGTGGGTGACTAGGTATTTGTATGTTTGTAGCCTTATAAGCATATGTCCTTGAAGCAATAGAAAAAGGACAACAAACTTGCTCCTAAGTATTATGGCCCTTATCAGGTTCTATATAAAATTAGAAGTGTGGCTTATAAGCTTGAGATACCTCATTCATCTCACATACACCCAATATTTCATGTTTGAATAAGGTCATTAGACAAATAGTTTTAGCCCAGACAGAACTCCCAGAACTAGATGAAGAAGGATGAGTCATTTTAGAACCAGAGAAGATCTTCCAAACATGTACTAAGAGGTTGAGAACCAGAGAGATTAGGGAATATCTGATTAAGTGGAAGAACCTGATCAGTGAAGATACAACATGGGAAGGTGAAGACTTTCTGTAACAACATCCAGAGTTGTTCAACATTGTGGACAACATTGGTTTGAAGGGGAAGGGCATGTTATGGCCCTAACCTATCGCATGTATTAGGATAAGAATAGCCAACTTGTGGCTTACTTATCCCTCGTTGATGCTATTTCATATTTCTCTATGCATTCATTTGGTTAGTAGGTCATCCTATGGAGTAACCATGGCCTAGATAGACTATATATAGGAGGTAGTGGGTAACTATTTATCATCATATTATGAATTTTTCTCTTATTGAAGCTGGTGGAGGTTTCCCCCTCAAAGTGGCTTATCTATTATCATATATTTGGATATATTTTAGTCATATTTGGATCTACTTCTTCTATTCTACTTTATTATTAAAGTAATTTCATTACAGTCATGCAATTCAATATTGGTGGCCTCAACCTTGAACCCCAAGTTAGAGATAAAGTATAGAGATACTACCTTCCTATAGGGAATAACCTAATTCAAGCACTACAATGAGGTGTTCAAGGTAGTCAAATAAATTCATAAGCTAAGCTTAGATGATGAAGCTATTGATGATGAGATCAAGAATGCAGATGAGATAATTACCACTAGAGCATTTAGGATCCATGTGGATACAATAAAACTATAGGCCTTCCCTTGTGCCAACATGTTTTGTAACCTATTTCTCTATTCTAAGTATAACTAGGATGTTGTGAGGTCACATAATCATGGATTCAAAATTATAGATATTTCTAAACCTACAATAAAGTAATATTATAATCTCCCAGACAACACCTTACCTATGAAAAGGATCTCATGTAAACATAGGTAGTTACTAATAACATATATTATGTCCTTAAGTACTAGGTATATAAGCTTGATCAATAGGTTAATGAGGATAACCCTAACTCATATACAATCAAATCCTTTTGAGAAGGTGTGCACATGACATGCTCTTACTCAATCACTTTTATGAATAAATTGATATAATTCACATTAACACTTATCAAGTTCCCCTCTTTGGTGTTATAATAAAGGGGGATGAGGTCTCAAATTTGGGTAGCCTTATAGTGTTCAATTTAACTAAGAAAGTAAATGGGGTTCACACAGGTGGTAATTTATACATGATTTCATATATAGTTGATATTGTCTATGATACCTTAGATTTTCAATGCTCAGTGTTCCCTTAATGGGTGACTTTGGGATATGTGGTTCATGTGATATTATACAAAGATCTACATCCACCACTTTTGAAATAACATTTGAGACATATAAAAATACTTATACCTAGTTTTTTATCAAGTGATCAATGAGAGGCCCATGTAAAGGCTCTCAGATGATATCTAAGATTAACTATAGTCCATTGGCACTTATAGGTACTACTAAGACTACACCATAATTAGAGTAATATACATTCATGTTTCCCCTCTCTTATTACCTTACATTATCCTAGACCACCTTGTAAATTAGGAGATCACTTACCAACTATACCACATTATGGTTGGGCACTATTTGGTAAAAATAAAAATCCATATCTACCATTCCATATGGTCATAAGGATACATAAGTATAATAATATGCTAGTGTTAAAATCCATGGCCTATCATAGGGACTAATACAAGTTAAACCCAATGGAAAATATGTAAGGGGATCTTATGGGTGAATGTCAAGCTCATGTGGTAATAAACCAATCAAATCTCAATATCATGTATCACCACAAGGCACATATTAAATGTAAGCTCCATCTCAATCTGGATGATGACATAAAGGAGTTTGTTAATATTTAGGATTCTTGACACTTAAAGTTTTAAGCACCCACTCAAACAAATCTTAAGGAAATACTAGGCCTCCATAGTAAGAGCCCATATAGCTAACTATCGAATTCTAACTAAATATGAAGGGGATCTCTAGGATAATGGTTTATGAGATACCAAAAAATTCCACTCCACCATAAAAAACATCTATTGTGCATGTGCCACCACCCCATAGAAGCTATCCTATAATTTATTATGTACTAAATTTTGATAGTAGTCTTGAAGCTATCCCATTTAGATAGTAATCTCCCTAGATCTAGGACTAACCATCCTAATCTCTAGTGCCCCTATGTAACGCTTAGTTTCCCACTAGGTTTTCCTATCCCAATAAGTCCTTATATTTCCATACCTCCCTTGCCCTAATGATCCTACCAACCCAATGCTCTTTTATTCCTTCCATGGAAACCTCACTTGGCATCCCTAGTACCCAAGTTCCCTTAGTTTATCTTTCACCCCAATTATGGACATCATCCACCCCAATGACATGGTTTATACTCTCCATAACTCTCTATCTGACACTATAGGTTAGTTTAACCCCCAAAAAATCTTAGATTCCTAGTACTCCATTCCCAATAGACTCGATAATCATAATTTCCACTATAATAGTGGTCACTCCATATATCCCTACCTTCCTAGTAGCTCATGTGACTTCTAATGCTCTTATCTTCAAAACTCTTATTTTTCATATCATAGCATTATGATTTATAGTATCTATTCAACTCACACAAGCTTCATCCAAGGACACTTATGTTTCTTCTGCATTATCATCTCTATTGCTAACATACCTAAGCAAGAGATTGAAGAATTAGAAGGTGGTTTCTCCTAGGTATTTCATGCCTCCTCCAATATTATATTCATTTCCCTCTTGAATTACTCTAGCATCACACTGGTCCCTCAAGGAATTGGATTTAACCATCCAATTTACACATTCATCATGAATACATAACTCTTATGCACTATTGGCCCTCAAGTCTCATTGACTCATGAATAATGGTGATCACATTTATTCCCATAAGATTCCTTATTTTTGGTTCCTCCTTTTTTTACCATGTCCTCCTCTCCATCTCATGTCCCACTCACTATTCCCCCTCCACTCTTAACACCTTCAACCTTACCTCCAACTTCCACTTCAATTACATCCACCCTTCCTATTCCACATTCCATCACCCTAGGAACCATAATGTGGAAAGGATGGATTTGACCCATTGAGTCCTTAAGTGCACATAGACCAAAAATAGTTTATCATGGAGATCTAAACATCCAATTGTAATTTGATAGAGAATCTAATATAATAAAGAGGTTCCTAACTTATATCTTTACTCAAGAGGGTGATTGAGTCATATGGAGGATCGATCAAAACCTTTTCTCACTCACCAAGGTAAGAAATCCAAGTGGAGAGGAAAAGGTCACATAAGATTGATTATCAATGCTTGGAAGCTAATGATCTCACATAGAAGCTAATTGAAGTCATGAAAAGAACAATCATGAGTGTTAGATTCCTAGGCAAATATAACTTTCCTTACATGATTAATTTGATATCTTGAGGAAAATCTCACATAGTTGTTCAACATCCTTGGAGAATTGAATATATCCCTCTCCAAAATCAAAGAACTCCTCCAAAGGATGTAGACATACTAGGAGATAAATATTTGGGTGGATAATAAGTGTAAGAAGTTAGTTATTATCATTAATAAGGGGATGTTATTTGAAATTTAAATTTTTTTCCCTTCTATAATTAAACATATTCTAGACCTTAATAAGACCATGAGAACATCCATCAAGGACTAGTTAAGCATCACCCAGGCAACCATTGAACCCCTAGATAAAAGTGAGGGTCAAATCCTTACTTAAATGATGTTAATAACTCAATGCTATTCTATCTAGATAGAACTCTATTAGAAACAAATGAGTTTAAGATCCACATGACACACTTTAATGAGATCATGAATAAAAATGTTACCAAATCCAATAGGGTTGTATATAAATCTATCCTAGAGTTATCCACATAATCCATAGTAAGCATCAACTAGGTCTAAGAGGTGAAAGTCTCTTTGGAGGCCCCTCTCAAATATAATGAGAGACTACTGACTTAATAACATATCATCTTCTAGGAGCCACTTTTCAAGTTTTAGAAGTTATACTACAAGGCATAACACATTTACCAATTATTATAATCTCAGTAGGGCATACCAAAGTAGTTTGGAAGTGGCCTACCTCCAACCTCCTCTTGATTCTCTCCTAGTGGGCCTTGGGAAATCTATTCTACTTATTTTAGGATTGGTAATATTTTTAGTTCTATTGTAACCATTTTAGGCCATGATAGCCAAGAGTGGGAGATTATGCTACTAGGAGATGGGTCTCATTTATATTATATAGATACTATTGTGTAATGTTTTATTTGGGTCAACTCCATTGTAAACAAGCACTTTTAATTTAATGTAAATTTGGTTTTCTATTTATTGTGTCTAGTTTTCATGGATCTCTACCACTTTATTTATACTTTAAAATAGATCAACACTAATACTAGAGGATTGGATTTATGATTTGTAAATATTTTATGCATTAATTAGGATGAGCTTTTGTTATTCTAGTTAGTTTCTTCAATTATTTTTGCTTTGTTTGAAGTCTATGTGTAACTATGTAATTAAATACAATCATGATTGAATTTTATTAATTAAAGGAATCCTAAAATCAAACATTTACCCCTTTTTCCTTAGACTCTCCCCCTATATGATTGGAGCTTGAGCCATAGAGAAACTTAGCATACAATGGTATAACTATATCTAGGCATGTTTTGGTTCCTTGAAGCATTTGTGTTTCCATTCATTTAGAGAGATCCTTTTTATTCCTTACCCTTTCACCCTTTGAAATTTATTTATTCCCAATTTATTTTTCCCACTTTTTAAAAAAATTAAAGTGATTTAAAGTGGAACTCATCAACAAATATATTAAAACTGGATCAGTTAGAAGTTCTTAAGTTTTGATATTAGTGAGAAAACTTGAATTGAAACTCTAATTATAATATCATATATATTAGATATCTATTCCAAGTATGATATTTAATGGATCCCAACACTTGAAACTCGTTCCTTGGATAATCTCAATAACAATCCTAAAATGAGAGGATGTAAGTCCCCTAAGTATTCCCTAATCTTGATTAGTATATATAATCTAATAGATGAATTTGAGAGAATGTGATATTGGATTACACAACATCTAGCTCTAGAAGGAGAGCACCCCATTCTCACTAACTAAAAAATACTATATCTACTAGATAAATTGAGAGAAACCTAGATATCACTATGTGAATCAATTAAGATCAATTAGGCCCTAGATGATTGATAATATCCCCTTACAAATCCTTAGGAGAACTTGAACTACTAGAAGAATATTGAGACCTTTGGTCACCTCAAATAACATCCTCTTATTTTTTCCCTAACAAGAACCTTCCCAACGAAAACACCTATGGCATGGTTGGAAGGGTTTTCCATTAACATTATTTGAGATGTCCATGAACTACCCAAGAATAGTGAAAGGCACCTCCAAAGATTCAAACTAGGTGTAGGGCATATCTTTGAAGAGCATGTGACCTCATACAAGACTGCTATTAGACTACTAAATGTAGAATATGAGGATGTTACCTACAAAAATTTCCCATTCACTTTGATGGATGTTACCTATTATTGGTTTATAAATCTGACTAAAAACTCCATCATGAGTTGGGAACAGTTCAGTAACATGTTCTTGGCCCAGTTTGGACAAGTCATTGACCCAAGTGTATTCTAAAAACAATTCACTTGGATCAAAAGAGAGCTAAATAATCCCATAAAAATTTTAAATGCTAGGTTTCAAATTATATATAATCTAATCATTGTGTTGTATATATTATATTCCTAATTATCCACTGAATTATAAAATAATTTGCTAGACCCTTTTACTACTATTCTCCTATGTAGAGACTCTTTAGTGATAGATTTGCCACTAGATTATGCTAAGGACATCAAACTAGAAATTAAGTTCAACCCTCAAGTTATGTTGGCACCAACCATCCAAAATGTGTTTCCAAACCTACCTACTTCAAATTCCCTATTTTTTGATAGATATAATGTACACATGCCATAACCTATGATCATGATAAACTATCTTCCCTTAAGGCATGTTACACCTAATCAACACTTGGGATTCTTTATCCTTGTAAATAATGTATTATTTCCTAAATTTCATAGTTAATCATCGGTACCCTTTATGAATCATGTCCAAAGTGTGCCTAATGAATTCACCAAGAATGAATTAGATGTTATACAACACATGGTACAAAATCTCAACAATGACTTCTTGGGCCTTCAAAGAAAAGTTGGAAGTTTTAGTGGTGAGAATTCAAATAGTAACTTCGCTTAACAAAGGTACAATTCTCCACATAAATGATCTAATAACCAACTATATCCCTCACATAATAAGTTACATAAGATTAATATCTACAAGTTGGCTTTACCAAATTGGTGTCATGTACATAACATAGCCCAACATGGGGAGTTATACTACATAAACTTCTATATCACCTATGACATATTTTAAAAGGAAATAGAAGAATATGAAGTGATCTTGAAACACCCTAATGTAAACAATTAGGTTGAGGCCTCCAATAATTCAAGGTCACTAAGTACTTCTATGGTGTTGTAAACCTTGGGTTTCTCTAGCCAAGAGGATAATGAACCAAAAGACACCACCAATGAGTTATATTATTTCCAATAATTCAAATGGAGGTACACTTTTAGGAAAGACACATCAATAACCCCTTAGCACATCCACTCCCTCCAAATAATTTTACAAACCCTCCTAATCTAAGAGCCCAAAATGATCATATACCTCTAAAGGCTAATAAACCCAAGACCCTTGAATATATCCATCCTAATTTCATAAAACTAGGTATAACATAGTAGATGACATGAAAGAGATTAAGTAACACATAATTTTACATGAGCTTACCCAGATCACTAAACAAATATATCTCCTCCTAAATTCTTTGATATACAAACCAATTTATCCCAAGCCAATCTTGTGAACATTAACATGATCATATATAAGAATAAGGTTGAGGCATCCCATTTCATCCTTATTATTAGGTTATTTGGGAAGAAACTTCATAACTATCTAGTCAACTTGGGAGCTTATGAAAATGTCATGTATATTAAGATTTTTTAGAAATTAGGATTAACACTTATAAAGTTAGGCAAGATAGTGGTTCATTTGGATAATTCATATGTTAAAGAAATAATAAAACTTTTAAATGTGCATATACATCTATAATTTGAGACTAGGTTCATTAGTTTATGGGCATCCACATAGTATAAATATTATAGGCTTACAAGATGTTACTTAGTAGGGATTGGTCCAATAACTTGAATGGGTGTATGGCTACTAAATTTTAACATATGTGGTTTCCTTGGAGAGGTATGGATGTATAAAAATAATTTATAATGAAATACATGATCACTAAGTACAATGTATTTAATGAAAAATGTGAACTTACTATCCTCAATATAGGCATCTACACTCTGTCTATATAATGTACTGAGAACCAAATTGATAAGGACCCTAAATTTTTAGGTTTATGGTCGTTATTATTTGATGGGTCCCATTTCAAGAAAGGTTATAAAGTAGGAATCCTACTTATTAACCCATATGGGAAGCAAAATTTGGTTGCTTATAGGATATATTTCCCTTGCGCCATAACCTAGAAGAATATGAGGCATTTATCTTAGGTCTATAGTTTACTTTAAAACATATGGTCAATGAACTAAAGGCATTTTGAGACTTTAAGCTTATAATGAAAAAATTCATGAGCAAGTTCCAATGTAAATTTTCCTATTTAAGGAAGTATAAACATAGGGCATGGGATTTGATAGATATGTTCAATTATTTCAATGTCATCTTCATACCTAGGAAATAAAACTAGGTGGATGGTTCATTAAAAACTAATGATACAAACTTAACACCCCTGAATGACTTAGGGTTAAAAAACATTTTAGTAAAGCTCATCCCATGTACCTCAGTCCTAGATAATGTGAATAACTTCTAGGTCTTTGAGGATGACCACAAAATTTTATAATTCCCTAATAACATAAGATTATTTGAGACCACAATTAAAGATCAAGTAGAGAGAGACAATCCTAAATAGGCAGACTATGACAAATATGAACTTAAAATATAATTAAGTCCCAAAGGGAATGATCTCCATTGAAAGTATATTATACTTTGATAGGTACACACAAAAATGTGAGATACCTATACACTTGGATCAGAGGTCCAAGATTATTAATTTGGGGTCACCAAACTGAGCCCAATATGTTAATATTGGCTAGATTGTACCCCTTATAAGATTGATAAAATAAAATTTTTACTACTATGGTATAAATATGTTATCCCACTCAATAAAAACTAAAAACCTTTTAGATAAAGGAAACATCCAATGAACCTAATCCTAGAACCACTTATCCATAAGGAGGTTCATAATATTCTCTCAATTGGTATTATATTCCCAATATATCACTTGATGTTGGTAGCTAACTTGGTATCAGTTCAAAAAAAATGGGGAAATTAAACTATGTGGATTTCAAATATCTAAACCAATTTTATAAAAAGTATAAATATCCTTTCACCTCCTTTGATAAGGTAATTAATATGGTGAATATATATTAGATTATTTCATTCTTAAATAGATTGTGGGGTTATAAATTACGTTCTCATAATTCTATAAGACTGAGCCAAAACTACATTCACAACTAATTTGGGCATGTCCGCTTATAAGAAGATGTCATTTGGCCTCGTTAAGGTGAGAGATGCCTTTAAGAGTTCCACAGAATTCATTTTAAAATGTTTGATTATAAAATACATAATTATTTACATAGATGACTTGAATGTTTTTTTAAAACACATGTTTGATTATATCCAACATCTCTAGATATATTTGAAAGGTGCATAAGGTATGGTATCTACCTCAATACAAATATGAGTATGTTCAGTGTCATAGAAGGTAAGATGCTTAGTCATGTCATCCCTAAGGAAGGTATTTATATTTATCTTCAGTATGTTGATGTAATTTATATGATTCCCTTTCCTAAAATTATGAAGGAATTAAAATCATTCTTTGGTAAAATAAACTTTATATGCAAAATCACATTTAGTTTCACTAATATTGTTAAACCTCTAAATTCAATAGTGAAATATGAATCAAAGGTGGAATATAACCCTACATCTAGGAAATATTTACAATAAATTAAATATGCCATCATGCAAGAACTAATCCTGATCAATTATGACTACATGAAAGACTTGTACCTTTGTTCTTTTACTTCATAACATACCATAGTTATAGTACTCACCTATAAGTTAGATAAGGATGATAACCTAATATCATTCATGAACATGAATCTAAAATATGTTGAACTTAAGTACACCTTAAAAATGCATGCCTATGTTATAGTAAAATTTATGAATAAATTTAGGCACTACATTATCAGAAATAAGGTGCACATTATTGTCCCAAACCTAGATATAAAGCTAATGCTCAGGAAAAATGAATTAGGAGAGCAAAAAGGTTGATAAATGACCAGGTTTAAAAAGAATGAATTAGAAATAAATTTTTTTAAACTATTCCATGACCAATCTCTCACTCAATTGGTCACTAAAATCAACCCAAGGATCATTGTGGTGCAATTAGACCAATTAGAAATGGTCCATCAAACTAGTATGATCCAATTATACACTATCTCCTTTATGAAAATCTCCCTCTAAGAATAAATCAAACACATAAAAATAACTTAGTCTCAAGTCAAACTATTACATGTTGAATAAAAGATTACTTTAATGAAACAAAAATGAGTACATATATCTCATATGTATGTTAGAAGCAGAAGAAAAAGGAGTCATGGCTAGCTTCCATGAGGAAATAGGTAGTGACCACCCTTTTGGGGATGCAACTACTCAAAAATTTATATGAGATATGAATTATTTTCCCACTATATTCAAGGATTCTCATGCTCATTAGATGCAATTGAAACTAGATAGATCTATAGTTTATCCTACTAAAAAATATTTAAGCTTAGAGAAGATAATCAACTAACAAGTATACTTGGAAATACCTTTAAATCAGGGTCATGACCAAGAATGGATCCGCTAAACCTTCAATAAGGGATCACTTATCACACTATGGAAAAGTAGAGGTTTACAAGGCCTCTAGTCAAATACCATCTTATGATAACCCTAGCTAAGTCTTATGATTATAAATAATATTAAAGCAAAATAATCTACTAAACAACTATGAAAGCTAACATAATAATTGCTTATGCAATATATTCTAGTGTTCACCAAATATTGTGTCACAAATGGGGAATATAATAATATGAAAAGATAAATTTATCTATTACATAGAAATGATCTAAGTAAGGAGAGATACAATTAAATATATTAAGTCTAAAACATCTACTTATCAAAATATATAGAGGTAAGAATATAATTAACCTGTTGAAGTAAACCCATTATGCCTCAATATCTCCCGTAGCAAATGATGATTTTCAATAGGTTGTTGTGGTCTTGTAAGGATAAAAAGGATAAATCATCTCTAGGATATATGACCTCTCTTGTGAATTAAATATTTTCACAAGATAAGTGTTACTTCTCTAAGGCAAAAACTAAGCAATGAAACCTCTTATTGATTATATAAGTAGATTTATGATCACTAATGATGAAAAATTTAATGATACTTTATTTATAAATGAATTTAAGGGGGAATTTATAGCCAAGGATTGATCCTAAACCTTCTCAAGAATTTAGATGACAAGGTTAGTCAAGTCGACCTTGTTAAGAAAGAAATAGAGCCATTAGGCTTCTAACTATGTTGAACTACGTTGATGGAGTTATGTAACATGTTTTTAATTCACAAAGAGGTTGACCAAGTTGATTGCATCCATTTTAATAGACCTGGTTGATATAGTATGAATCACAGAGTTGGCCTAGTCAACATAGTAGGATGAGATGAATGACAAAGTTGAATAAGTTGATATTTAGACATAGACATATAATTTATTATACTTTAATTTATATTTTATATTTATAATTTTAGGATGTTTGAGATTAATTTTGAACCTCTAGGAGCTATAATGAAAGTTTTAGATTTTGGAGGGTCTTATTGGATTTTAGACTTAGTCATATTTTAGGGTTTTTAAGATCTTAGACTTAGCCATATTTAAGATTTGAAGATTTTAGGGAGACATCATAGGATATGCACTCTAAATAAGTTTTAATAATGGTAGGAATGATACAAATTCACAACAATCTTATGAATCATCAATGGTCTTCCAACCCCTTTTTTGGTGCACTCTTTAAGGCATGCACTCAAAGAGATTGAAACTTGATAAGCTCCTAAAAGAGATAAAGTGCTAGTAATTATTAAAGATCAACAATATTTTGGTTATAAACTCATGTTTTAACATGCCAAAAATGTTATATCTTCACCAATAGGGAGGTTCATACAATAATTTCCCTTTATCCCATGATAAAAGAACATCCTTTAGCTCAATGGGGACTCAACTTTTGTAGGAGTCATCAACCCAAAATTCATGAGTGGGACACAAGTTTATAATTAAAACTAATTAATATTTCAAAATATTGATATATTTAGTGGAAAACAATAATTTCATAGCTAAATAGGTCATAAAATTCCTTGAGGAAAACATAACCTTGCAGTTTGACACTCTAACTTCCTTAGTGTATGACAATGGTCTTGCATTATATTCAACAAAGATCATTAAATGGGATTATTAGAATGGAATTACCTTAAAATTATACTCAAATTATTACCTATAATGGAATGGTTTGGCTAATTAAACTAATAATAACTGGATTGATGTAATAAAGAAGTCTATAAAAAATAACCCATAAATTGGAATTCATTATTGAAGTATGCTCTTTGGGCTGACCATAACAGGTATAAAAAATATCTTAAGAGATAATATTTAATAATAATATATTATTTTTATCCCATATTCATTATAATACTTAGACTAATTCCATATGAGTTCATGCAATAATGCATGGAAGACACTGGGTAGACAAACTGAAGGCTCTGGACATTATCTAATTAGAGGATGCACAAAAAGAGGCTCTATAGAAATTCAGTAGACATCATAACATTGTTAATAGATGGCTAAATAACATTAATTATAGATATCATATTTAGTCCTATTATGGGAAAAAATACATGATAAGAAATGATAGAATTCTAAACTTGACCCAATTTGGATTGGTCTATACTAGATCTTTGAGTTGTTAGGGCATAATGTTTTTTGCTTGAAAGATCCTGAAGGGAATGAATTCCCACTACCTATGAATTGAAATTTATTGAATAAATAATTATAATATATCCCTTTCACCACAACCTTAGGATATACACATGGGTAAAAGGCTAGTAATGTAAATATTAGTTTAGAATTAGCTAGTTTGCTTTTGTTGTGTGTTTGCTTATGTTCTATTTTGATTTTACTTTATAATCCTAATTTATATTTATTTTGATTATGTTTTTTTTATTTGGGTTTTATCTTTGTTAACCTAATTTTTTCCCTCACTCATCTTGAAATAGTCTATCCCTAATCCAAAGATGAGGCCTTATTCCCATAATAATCTAAATTAGGTAGCTAGTTTTGAAACTATGAATCTAAAGCCAAGCATTGGTCCCCATACCATCAAATTTGATCACTTAAAAACTAACAATGCATTTAAAAATATAGTATAAAATTTGGAAATTAGAATTGAATCCCCCATTATTGAACAATGTGATAAACAAAGGAATCCCTCTTGAGACATTGAAAGGATTAGGAACCACTGATTCAAAATTGAGGAAGTGAATTAAGAAAAGATCTATTTTAAAAAAGCTCATCATAACATTTGAAAGGAACATATCAATCAAGGTAGAATCATTGAATGAGTAAAGGATCTTATTGATGAAAAGATTTCATTGAACCATTCCTCCATCTTGGATACATTAGTCCCTAAACCTTTTAGATTAAACTATACAAATTCTAAAATAAAAAGAAATACGAATCTAATGAAACTGCAAGTTTCTTCCTAAGAAAAAGTGATTTAGACAATATCCATCATAATATTTCTAGTATAGATAGCTATGGAACAAGCCCTAAAGTGGGACCAAAGGCATATTTATTAGGGATATAGACACTTGGATGGTGTTAAAGTATGTATTTCATGCATTTTCTCACATTTGATAGTGTGATAGATAGATATTTTGTCTTGTAGTGAGTTTGTACTATATGAGGATTTATCCCACATTTATTAGTTTAGTTAGATTAGTATTTTTCCTTGCCTATATAACCAAGTGATTAGCTTTGTAATAGTATCTCATTATCCAATATTCTAAATAATCATTTGATTTGCTTTGTGTTATATTTCATTTGTTTAAATATACATTTTTAATGTTATTATTGATAAATCTTCATATATTTGGCTTCATGGAATGTTTTTACCATTCCTAACATGGTACCAAAGCTTTGAGAGTTTTATCCATCCACTAAGCTTGTAAGTTTTTAGAATTCCCTTACCAGATCTAAAACTTAGAAAGGTACAAGGAGATCTTTTGTGCCCTTATTGGTTCCCCTTTCTTCAACACTTTTAAAATATTTTTAAACTCTTGATTTTAAGCCTTTCATCATGGAAGATCTACTTCAAATCTATAATAGGCATTTTGAGAAGGCACTTTTAGCTAAGACATTGAGATCTAATAAGGCATTGGAATGTTTGAGACCAACATTGTATTTTAGATCTTAGCATTTCCTATTGGTTGAGCATCCTTTTATTGTCAAAGCATTAGATTTTCAAGAGATATTATCTTTCAAACTTTGGCATTGAAAAGGAGTTTTTAAATATTTTGATAGAGTGTGGCACTTTGGTGGAGCATTGCATTTTTTTAGATATATTTTAGAATCCTTTTTTTTCTTTTGTGTTGATTTGTTTATAGACCAACACATTGGTGTTGGAAGATCTAAGCCCTGTATTTCTGGTCTAGGCATTGGAATTTTAATAGAGGAGCATTATAATTTTGAGTGTGAGTAAAGAATCTTTAATTCAGTGTTGAAAAATATCCCACAAATAACATGGTGTTTCTTTGGTAAGTTTTGTACAATGTTGAGTGTGGTACTTAGGAGAGATTTAAGTTCTATCTTGATGTTGGATTCTTCTCCAGGTGCTACATTGGAGGGTGGAGAAGGCACCAGAGTTTAGATTGAAATGCCATTAGATCTTAGACTACATTTTTTCTTACAAGCTAGCACCTAAGAAGGAGTGCATGGGATGGTATGTGCCTAGCTAGCTAAGATATCTACATTTTGAATTTGTAGAGAGGTCTGAGTTGGCATTATAAATCATTGAAGTTATAGATGGAAATATCTACATAGCCTAAAACAAACCATCTTAGGATCTAATCTGTTACTCTATCTAATTATCAGAATTAACCTACACTCCTTTCTTTGTTGTGGCACCAGAAAAAAACATTGGTAGCAATCTACCAAGTGGCATCCCATATCTCCACTCAAATCAGCTTCTTTGGTAGTAAAGAGGTGAAAGAAAATAGTAATCCATCAATATTTCCTTTAAAACACAACTCAAAATTAATTATTTTTCTTTATAAAGCTTTATTTTTCTTAAAAGAGGAAGTCAAACTCACTTGCATGCATACCGAGGTAATTGACAAGACTATTTTTCATTTTGGTTGGATTTTCTAAATCCATGGAATTTTTTTGATTCCAATGATTGGTTACATGCCTATGTTATTTTTCATTTTAGTCACTAAAACTAGTATGTAGTGTTTTTAATTGTTTTGACCCTTTTTTAATGGGAATTGTAACACTTATATCTTTTGAACTGTAACTCAGATGTGAGTTATATTTTTTTTCAAAAGTGCATGTTTTTAAATTTTCTATCCATTGGTGTCATTAAATTATAAAAACACACTAATTTTATAAAGTGCCAAATTGATGGGTCTTATAATAAAATATTTTGGGGGGTTATCTCAATGTTGATTTTTGTGCACCCTTTGCATTCTTTCTACTCTTGGTGATTATTTGAAATTGCATCTATATATATAATTAATCATTTTAATCCTTTGACTACACATAATTACCACACATGGAGACCTATAATAGAGATAATCATTAAGAGTAAATTATTATGGTCCCTAATGAATGAAACACAACCATAATTCACACATGAATTCAAAAAAATTTAGCACCAATGTAAGTTTAAAGAGTGTATGGGCTTGATTGGGAGTCATGTGAGTGATAGTCTCTTATTTAATTTTTATGGGTGTGATTCTCCATTTAAAATGTGGACTAATTTAAAAGGGTTGTTTGGGAAGGTAGATCACTTGAGAATGATGCATTTTGAAGTGGAGCTTACTTCACTAAATCTAGAAGACTTTTATTCTATTGTAGATTATCTCACAAAATTTAATCCTTTATTGACATAGTTTAAGGGGAGTGGTCAAGATAAAAATGATGAATAGTGTGTATACTTAATCTTATTTAAGTTGAGTGGCTCATTCCAAATTTTTTCTTCTACCTTTTTCTCTAGTATGGATGCATTAGATACCACATTAAAAATGCCAAATATTGAGTTATTTTGTGAGAGACTCACTATAAAGGAATCCAAATTACCTCACCTTGAGTCTTCCACATCTCATAAAGCATTAGTAGCCTCACATCCTAAGTCTAAGGTAAAATATAAGGGTAAAAATAAGAACACTCCACCTCCACCTCAAAATACACCTTAGCCCACCAACACTACTGCATCTAAAACTAAACCATCTTACAAATCCAATAATAAGTCTAACTTATCTTTCTCCTATTGTGAGGGGACTAGTCAAGAATATTCTAGGTGTTTAAAGAGAATACAAGCCTTAGTGGATGCCATTAGGAAACAAAAGATTTATATCTCCACTCCTTCTCCATTTCATAAGCATGGGAGAGCACTTAATGTTTTTGGGAGATCATAGTTACCTATTTTAAGAAATTGGGTTCTAGATTAGGGTGTTTCACACCATATGACTTCTACTAAGTAATCATTTATATCTCTTGATCTAAGTTCCACTTCCAAAATTGAGGTTGGATATTCTTCCTTTTCTATTAAGGAGAAGGGTGACATATATCTATATGGTGGTTGCATCAATGATAAATTATATGTTCCATACATCACCACCAATCTATTTTCAGTGTATCATATTTGCCATTTTAGTCAGGGTAAGATAGTGACTTTCACAACATAGGGTGCTAAAGTTTGAGCTTTTTCAGAGCCACACACACTCATTGCACATGTTATTGTTGATCATAGTTCTTGAATTTACTATTTTGAGGTTTTTGATGATACTCCTATAGGAATGTGTTTAGTTTCTCATACATATTCTAAGAGTTGACTATGGCATGAGATATTTAGACACCTCAAATAGAGATATTTGAAGGAGTTGAGCACTCATAGTATGGGAGAGTGTCTTCTTATAGTTTCATGTCTTGATGGAGTCTACTCTAGTTTTACATTGGGGAAATAACACTAGGATCCATTTCCTAAGGGTATGTCCATGAGAAATTCTTACTAATTGAGCTTGTGCATAGTGATTTGATGTTCTTTCCTAATCATTTAAATGGTGATAAGTATGCACTTATTTTCATTGATAATTTCTTGAGGCATACTTGGTTTTATTTTATCAAGTACAAGAGTGATGTATTTTATCACTTAAAAGTCTTTAAGGCTTTGGTCAAGAAATAATCATCAATTTGTATCAAGAAGTTTCATAAAAATAATGGGGGGAGTAATTCAGTCAAAATTTCACTAATTTTTTAGTAGCCCATGATATTTCTCACTAAAATTCTATTACACATACTCTATAGTAGAATGGCTTAATAGAGAGGAAGAATTGAAATTTGAAGGAGATGGCTAACTACATGATGCATTCATGGGATTTACCTCTTATCTATTGGGTAGAGGTAATTAAATATGCAAACTACATTCATAACTACACACCATATAGAGCACTTGAGAATATGACTCCAGAGGAGGCTTGGTCTGGATCCAAGCCTGATGTTTCATTTTTTTGAGTCTTTGGAAACCTTACTTGGGTATTTGTACAAAATGAGAAAAAGAAAGCATTAGAAAAGAAGAACAAACATTTAATTTTTTTAAGGTATTGCAAGGAAATGAGAGCTTATCATCTTTTAGATCTTGATACTCATGATGTTAATTTTTGAACTCATGTTTAATTTGATGAGTATTTCACATCTCATGACTCTTCATCTTCTTACATTCCTTCTTATTATTATTTACATGATTCACCTCCTCTTGAGGATTCATTATTTGAGAATCTAGTTTAGGAGATTCCTAAGGAGGTTATAGAGGATGAGGATCTTGATCACATTAATGTTGACACTATGCCTATATGGGATCATACTATATTTGATGAGGAATCTCCATTCATATATGATCTTCCACCTACTTGACACTATTTTAAACATTTTATGGGTACATGAATTTTATGTTAGGCATTCTCTAGGGATTCACAATCTTTTTCACAGGCTCATGGGATACATGCGTGGGATGATGTGATGATAGATGAGTATTATTCATTGATGAAGAATCACACTTGGGATTTGGTTACCCTTCCTAAGGGAAGAAAGTTTTTAGGTGTAAATGGATTTACTACACCAAGTATGTAACTAATGGGTCTATTGATAAATATAAGGCACATCTTGTTGAAAAAGTATTTTCACAAGTCGAAGGTATTGACTACTTTGAGACTTTTGTGCCTATTGCCAAGATGGATTCTATTCAACTTGTACTTTCTCTTACTACATCATAAGGTTGGCCAGTATATTAGATGGACATTAAGAGTTCTTTCTTGTATGAGGAAATCTATCTGGAGTAACCTATTAGGTTTTTTCATGATTATTCTCTTATTTGTTGACTTAGGAGTTCTCTTTATAGTCTCAAATAGGCCCCTTGAGCTTAGTATGATAATATGGATTAATTTCTTCTCTTCAATGGCTTTGTTTGTTTCCATTCTAATCCCATAGTTTATATTAAGTGTAATGGGGAGGAAAATTTTATTTTGTTTTTGTATGTTGACAATCTACATCTCACATCTAGCTCCTCATCTCAAATTAAAACTATTCAATAGGCACTTTTAGCATAGTTCAACATGAGAGATCTTGGCCTTCTACATTTATTCCTTGGTCTATAGATTTCATAGTCAGATACAAGGATTTATTTGAGATAGTATAAGTACACACTTGATCTAATTTAATGTTTTTTCATGGTTGATTACAAGCCAAGTACTTCTCCTTTTCAATCTAGAGTTAATCTCACTACCTCTTGTACTACTCCACTTTGTGATCCTACAATGCATAGGAAGATGGTAGAGAGTCTTATGTATTTAACCCATAATTTTCTTGAAATTTCATTTATAGTTTGGCTTATATCTAGGTTTGCACATGACCCTCATGATAGTCATTGGTAGGGGCCAATAAGATTTTGAGATATCTATGAGACACTACTGATTTTGGATTACATTACACTAGGGGTTCTACTCAATTGGCTAGATATAATGATTCAGATTGGGCAGGTTCTCTTGATGATAGGAATTCCACTTATGGTTACATCTTTTGTCTTGGTTATTTACCTATTACTTGTTTATGTAAGAAGTAATAGGCTATTATAATTTCATCTATAGAGGTTGAGTATAGGGAAATAGGTAAAACTAGTTATCAAGTTATTTGGATTCATCATTTGTTCATAGAGTTTGGCTTCATGCAGGATTTTCCCACTATACATTAGTGTGACAACCAGAGTGTAATTCATATATCTCACAACCCAATTGAGAATAAATAGACCAATCACATTAAGGTACATATGCACTTCATTTTACAGTATGTTTAGGATGGATTTCTTAACTTCGAGTACATTCTAACTTAACAATAGGTTGTTGACATCTTCATAAATCCTTTTACATCACCTCATTTCCTTGAGTTGCATGGCATGTTTGGGGTTTTAGGAGTTGTATTTGGGGGATGTTTATGAGGAAATATTCCTTTTTAATTTCATGGATAAATATTATACATGAGTACATTATTAGGCCTTGTTACCAGGACTCATTTTATGGATATTCCACTAATTATTTTTTGGATTTTGTTAGCCCCTAGATTTACTTTAGGGGGTATCAGAGTATGTATGTCATGCATTTTATCACATTTTCTATTGTCTTAGCTAGCTATTTTGTCTTGTAGTGGGTTTGTCCTATATGAGGATTTATCCCACATTTGTTAGTTTAGCTAGGTTAGTATTTCACCTTGCCTATATAAGTAAGTGATTAGCTTTGTACTAACATCTCATTATATAATATTTTGAATAATCATTTTATTTTCTTTGTGTTGCATTTCATTTATTTATAACTACATTGTTGATGTTCTTATTGACAACTCTTCAGATCTTGGCTTCATGGAATGTTATTACCATTCCTAATAGATGGTAGTAAAGTAATGCCTAAGTATTCCTTAGCCAATTTATATAAATAATTACCTTTAAAGGATCTAAAAGTACCTAAGATATGCCTTAGTTTTCCTAGCAGGTTCAAAATAAAAATAAATAATAATGAACCACTTTTTTCATAAAATTACCCTTTGAAGAAGTTAGATCATAGTATGTCATTTACTGAAGAAAGATTGAACATTTTTTTTTAAATTTTATCTAAAGAATTTTCAATTACTTATCACACAAGTTTAATAATAGAGACCTAAAGTCTATAGTATAAACACTAGAAATGTTTTCCCTATATAGTCACCATTTTTTGTGACCAACATGTCCCTTTTCATAGAATAAAAATGGGCCTCTATTTTGGTAAATTGAAAAAAACACTTCAAACAGTTCTTAATTGGTCATTTCTTGTACAGAGCCCTAATATTTGCATAACCCTAATCAAATGGATATCCCATAACTTCACCATTTGTTACATGCCATGTATAAAAAACCTCACAGCTCTACATATTTAAATAATAACTTAGCATAATGTGCCCTTAAAATATTTTCATTGTCCTTTTTTGGGCTAACTGTGTTTTTCTATGTAAATTTCCTTACATAGGATTTTCATGGAGCAATATTCTTAGAGTCTGAGGTGGTAGTCTCTTAGAAAAAGTTTTATTGAAAATTAAGAATTTATTTCCTTAGGGACACTATCAATGGCTTAGTTAGTTTTTATACTTGTCAAGTGTTGAAACTAATGAAGAGGCACCATGTGTCTTCTATCAATCCTATAGTGTTAGAGTTGTCAAAACCTTAAGAAGTTCCATGTTTCATAATTATCATGTCTTAGAACTAATGAGGAGGTGAATTATTTATTATGTTAGTACCATAATGCTAGAGCTATCAGACCCTTTAAAATTCCTAAACATCAAACTTGTTAGACTTGTCAGGTCTTAAAACTAGTGAGGAGGCACCATGTGTCTTCTATCAATTCCATAGTGCCAAATCTATCAGAGCTATATGAATTATTATACATCAAAAATTTTAGACTTGATATGTCTTAGAATAATTGAGGAGGTGCCACTTGTATTATATTAGTCATGTAGCAATAGAATTTTTAGAGATTCGAAAAGTCTTGCATGCCATAATGGTTAGACTTTTTAGGTCCCAAAAACAATGAGGATATGCCACATGTATTCTATACATTCACATGTAATAAGGTCTCATAATTCTCTAATAAGGTCAAATAAGAGTGCAAGTCAAGACTCTTGATCTAATAAAGAAATTCCATGTGTAAAAGAAACTTCTAAGTGACCAATTGAGTGCATGACCTATCAAGATGTAGGTCTCCTTGTTGAATCTAGGTGACATGGTAATTATTGATCTCACCAAATATATATCAACATGTGGATACCAAAAAAAAATTCATAAAGACATGAAGGATATATGGGTGCATTCTCCCCACACTCCTTGTATGTATTACATTTTTAACCAAAGGGTTGATTATGATATGATGGATCAAGGAATCCTATTGCCATATAATAAATCTAAATGAGGGATCATTTTTAAAATTTTGAATTAATTCCAAATTAAGAAACAACTAACTTGGACTCGTACCATCAACTTAGATCTTAATTCACATGAAGTGAGATCACCAAAGCCATTATTGTTGAATTTAATTTGGAGATCTATAAGGTCTCAATGGATTAGCTTTATTGTTACTAATTATTTACACACTCCAAATTTTTTTGATCCCTTTGCATCAAATTTACCCTAGAGCTTGGAATGTTACCCTATGCTAAAAGAGTACTATATGTCAAGATCAAAAAATTCAATAATGGTGGCCTCATCATTGAACCCCAAGTCTGATATGGAGTATAAAGACACTACCTTCCTAAGGAAGTAACCTAATTCAAGAACTACAATGAGGTTTTTAAGGTAGTCAAGGATATTCATAATCCAAGCTCATATGATGATGCCAATGATGATGAGATTGAGTATGAAGATAATATAATAACCATGAGATCATATGATATCTATACTATTATAGATAAAATAGAGGTACTCTCTTATGCTAACATGTTCCACACCTATTCTTCTCTTATAAGTACAAATAGGATGTTGTGAGGTTGCCTAATACTATCTTTAAAATTGTAGATATTTTTAGACCTATATTTAATAAATATTATAATCTCTTGGACTCTACCATGACCTATTTCAAATATTTTTTGGATACTTGTGGTAGAAACATACAACATCTATGATTTCCTTAAGGACTAGGTAGAGGATCTTGATCACTAGGTTGACAAGGAGATTCTTGACTCATATATAATCAAAACCTTTCAAGAAGGTGTGCATATGGGCATGATATTAATCCATAATTCATATAGATAAAATTATTTAATGCACTTAAAAAATTGTTTTTTAACCCTTATTAGTGTCATGTATGAGTGGGAGGAGGTCCCATATTCAATCAACCTTATCATCTTCAACCTCACTAGGCAAGTAAATGGTAATCACATAGGTAGAGCTTTATACATGATTTTGGATATAGTTGATTCCATATATACTAACTTGGATTTATGATGCTCAAAATTACCTTAATGAGTACCTATAGAGTCTATGGTGCATGTAATATTCTACAATATTTACATCCACCACTTTTGAAATAACATTTAGGACATCTATGAAAACTTCTATCCAATTGTCTATTAATTGATCAATGAGAGGCCCATGTTAAAGCTCTCAGATGAGATCCATGATATGCTACATCCTATTGGTGCTTATTGGTACTACTAAGACTACACCATAATCATGGTAATAGGAATTCATGGTGCCTTTCTTACTACCTTACATCATCTTAGAACACCTTGTAGAGAAGGAGATTCCCTGCCAATTATACCATGGTGTGGCTAGGCACTATCTAGGTAGAAATAAAAAGCCATATCAACCATTATTTATGGTCATAGGGTGACATGAGTATATAAATATGCCACTAATTCAATCAATGGTATAACACATAGACTCATACAAGTTAAACTTGATGGACAATAGATAGTGGGATACTACAGGTGATTGGTAAGCTCATGTGGTGAGAAATTAGTCAAAGCTCAATATCACGTATCATCATGAGGCACACCTCAATGATGATTTGAATATCAACCTAGATGATGATGTATAGGTGGTTATAAATATTGAGTTTGATTTACACTTTAAGTCTTAGGCATGCTCTCAACTAGATCTTGAGGAAAGATTAGCCCCTCCATAACAAGATCCCCCACAACCAATTGTCAAAGTCCAGGAAACTATGAAGGGAATATTTATGGGAATTATATAAGGGGTCCTAGTAGCTAACACTCCACTAGTAACAAAATTTTCTATACCTATTCCACCATCCCAAGTAATTCAGCCTCAAGTTACCCACACCTTGTATTTTGATAGCAATCTTGAGTCTATCCTACCTAAAGAATAATCTCCCCTACACTAGGACCAGCCATCCCAATCATTAGAACCCTTGCCAAAATCTTAACACCATATGGGTTCTATTATACCAATAATTCCTACTAAATAAATAAATCACCCTACCCTAATGATACCAAGGGACACCTATTCCATTATGCTCCTTTAGTAGAAACCTTGATTATCATCCCTAGTACCCAAGTGTTAGCAAGGGAATGCATGTACCAAACTACTCAAATAAATGTATGTGACATGTGTAAATGAGCTAAATTTTCCTTTATGTTGATCATCTATTCCAAAGTTGTTCCATGGATATTCTATTTTGTTTTTATCTTAAGCATATGGAATTTTGAAGAAACATAATACAGGTTGACATAATTATGTTCTAAATATGGATTTAGAGGTTAGAACGATAACAACCTTGAGGGTAATATTTCTTTGGGATGTAATATAATGGGTTAAAATGATGCATAGTAGTTGTATATTATATTTCATAGTTTCCTCAATCATGTAAAAGTCATGTACAAGAGCTTTATGCTCATGATATATAAATATATATGATCAGTGTTCCAATTATTATAAATAATTGTAATGGAGATTCATTAGTGTGTTTTAATATATTTTCCATATTTTTTATAGATTATTATGAACAATAATGTATTTCAATTGTATTTATTTTATTAAGAGTTATGTTTAGTATATAATTAGATGTGATTCTTATGCAAATACCCTATCCTATGTTAAGTATATGTGATCTTCATTGAAATTTTGTCAATTTGTATCTATCTATAAATTCTTGTAAGTTATTTCCTATATCACAGTGTTATCCTTGTAATTAGCATGTTTTGGTGAAACCCCAAGAACCTCTACTAACAATGGTGTGGTGAACATGGATCTCACTAGCCAAGGAGATACTTTGATTGTTACCTAGTCAAAGAGAGTTAGAAATCTAGTTAGAATACAAGATTCATAATTTTGTAGAGGGAGAAACACAAAAGATAAGATGTACCATAAAAGAGATTATACAATAACATATCTATGGTGAGATATATGAGATATTTTTCTATAAATTGCTTGGAGTATTAGCTACCTAGTTGGCCCAATTAGAATACCATTATTTATAATTCATATATACCAATGTTAGTACATGGACTGAAGAGAATGTAAAGTGGTTTTAGAATCTAGATACTAGTTGGATTTATGAGATCGATCATTAGATAACTAATACCATAAATAGATATATATAAAAGTTCACAGTATAAGGTTAAATAGCTTTTGAGGTAGTAAACTATCTATTTATTAGGGGGATAAGAGGTAAATTTTTGCATCAACTCCTATTGTTGATCAAAATGTTTGTGATAAAAAAGGCCATCTTTCCTATTCCATCCAATATGGAGTATTTACTCTATGTGTCATGGGGATGTTTATGACATAAGGGTGAATGTTAAGACAATAAGTAGATATAACTTGAATCTGAGTCTATAATGGAGAACCAAGAGGAGAGAGATATGAAGAATAATTTGGAGTTAGAAAAAGAGATATGACAAAAAATATAGTGGAATAAATAGGAGACCCCAGAACTTTTGAATATGAGTTATAGTAGCATATAAGACAAGGGTGGGAGATAAATAAGGGAATATGAGTGAGGATACGAGTGGGGTAATAATCCTAGGCCTAGTATGGAGAGAAAAAGAGAGGAGGAACAAGTAAAATATAAAGAGGAAGAAAATAGTGTAGAAGTAGATTAGGTAATTAAGAGTTCACAAACATATAGAAGGGTATTCCATGGAAGATAAATGGGATTATCATATAGTCATAGACATAACACATGTTCAAGTTCCATGAAATATATTATTGGCGGAATAGACCATTCATCATGGGAGAACACATCCCCCAAGCTTATTTTTTTCAAAATTTTAGAATAAATAATATAAATTTGAAATATGAGGAATAGTAAGGACCATTTATAAAGATATTCAATAAAAATCAATTGAGGCACATAAGGTAGCACACCATGAAACTACATGTAGTTTTACTAAACAACAAAAGAAGAATATATAAGCATTAATAAAAACATATACAAATGCTATAATTCTTGCACAAATGAAGGATTTAATAATTTAGATTGAAATATTAGAATAAGAGTAATAATATGAGATACATCTCAGTCATAGTCATCACCAAAATGAGTAAGTATAACAAGTGTTAAAATCTTAAGTATTTCCCTCCATCCAAATAGTAATACTGATATTTCCCTCTATCATAATAAATCCATAGATACATATTGTTAAAAAACTATGATACCTACGACAAATAATAGTATGGTAGTTTAGTTGGGAGCCTATATCCATCTAGCACCTTATGATGGGTCTACAGACCTAGAATAATACTTGTTCACCTATGACATGAAGTGACAGGCTAAAGGAATTATTGATGATGCATTAAGGAAGTGTGAACTAATTGGAGCTTTTTCTGGTCATGAATTGGAATTCATATACTATAGATATGTTAATAAAAAATACCTAGAATAGATAAAAAATATTCTTATCAAAAAATTTAAAATCATAAAGTGTTTTAGTTAGACCATACAGGATTTAAAATAAATATGATAGTGAGAAAAAGAAACTATCTATAAATATGATCATAGATTTTTTTATGTGATGAATAATGTATAATTTGTTCTAGAAGATAAGGATAAATCAATATGATTTATGGAAGGTTTGTGAATAATAATATAGTTAACCATTACATAGACCCAATTTATCAATAAGGTAGATGCAAGGGCACATCTGATTGGGGTCAAACAAAATAAATACTATGGTAATGCATCGAACTCAACCTCAAAGATAGAAAACACCCTATAGACATTACTAATAATGATGGATTAATATCAAGAGGGGGGAGATATGCCTAATTTAGGTCTATGGTGCATAGAGTGTGTGAAGGTAGGGCATCACAGAAATGAGTACCTAAGAATTAAAATAGAGTTCTATGAAATTTGTAGAGTGGTAGAACATGCAATGTCTCACTATCATTTAATATAATAATATGTCAAAATACATATAACCTATATTGTAATTTTTTAATGTCACATAATCATGATGATAAGAGTTGTAGATATCTCTAGGAATTAAAGGAAGACATAACAAAGAATGTTTTTATGATCGTTATGTAAAAAATAGCTACTATAACTCAAATAATTCCCAAACTAGAAGTTATCATGGTAGTTAAAACATAATAAGGTGAACCATGGTTTTCTTAGGCACCTCAACATAAAATTTTAAGAATGGTAGGATGGACACCACCATCACAGACATGGACATCTCCACCCCAAAATTGGAGACCTTTGATTCCACAGACAAAACAAGTACCTTTGGCATCATCTCTTCCTCAATATCAATATGGTGGGTATAATGGCCTAAAACAATAACAAATGTAGAATGCTCAACATGCCTCTCAGATCATTGAGCCATAACAGTTAAATTCCTAGGTATTCCAAGCATATAAGGGATGATATAGAGGGGATAAAGGAGGATATTGAGGTGGCTCACAAGGAGGTAGATGAAATAACTCCAAACTAAATCTAATTCATTGATACTTATGTAGATAATTTAATCATATACAAATAAATTAACCCATAAACACTCAATGACAGTCCTATTATGCTTACTATAGGGTCTTCAACCAAGAAAACATAGAGGATTGTCTAATTTTGGAGAAACAATGTATGAAGAAGGTATTAAGGAATGTGAATATGGTTAACACAAAACCCTAAGAGGATGTTTTTTTGAAATATATTACACACCAATATGTGGAATAAATACTATTACCTTTGAAGATGTCAATAGATCATGGGATAAAGAAATCTCAACTAGACAAGTATCCTAAACTAGCCACTAAGAAAATATTAATGCATGAAGCTATATAGATTTTGAAGATAATCCTATACAAGGAGACTATTGAAGATGGTGCTATGGCTATTGATGCACATATATATGGACAAATATTACACATTTTAATATAAGATCATGTTTTCACTACCCTAATAGACTTTGTGAATTTAATTAACATATTTTAGAATTAAGACATCTCATAGAACATAACCAACCTACTCCATAACTTACTGGAATGTATGTAGAAAGGCCAACAATAAACTGATAAAATGATCTAGTATGTTAAGACTAAAAAACCTTGGGATGTTGATTATAGGATGGATATTTAGTTAGCAAGGTATTATTGATGATAAACATTTCCCTATTCTCATAATGGGGATCCTCCTTTCTTCAATTTTAAAAAATTCCCAAGTTGCCAAGCATATTAAATCATTTGAATACATGGAGAATTGATTGAATTTATGAATACTTGTGTTTCTACATTTTTTGGTTAATCATTCATTTTGCAATAAGGATTGATACTTAGAAATTTTCAAATTATTGCAAGACTTCTTCAAGTTTTATTCAAGAATGAATTGTTGATCATGGATGGTTCAATGATATGTAAACATGACTTTGATAAGTGTGACCTAGATCTCTAATAGAAATAAATGCAACAAGATTTATTGGGTTTCATTAAATTAAAATTATGTTGTGTTTAAGGAATTTTATTACATATTTTTGCTTTAAACTTATTTAAATTTGCCTAAGATAGGCTATGACATCTTCAAGAATTTAACTTAGTTTCTCGATTGACCTCATAGGAGGTCAAATTAAAGCTATGGTTTATGATGCCTCATTGGATGTCAAAGTTTAGACTATGGCCTAAGAGGATATATGTCCACCTTGATAGGCCTCATAATGCCTTAAGGATTCATCACATCCTATGTGAGACACCTAAAGAAAATTTTACCAAGTCTATGAACTACATGGCATCTGTTGGTTCCTAGTTATACACCTCATATAGTTGGCCTTGCACACTTGAAGGAAAATGTAAAGCAATGATGGAAAACCCATTAGTATGTCATTGTAGCTAGGGGAAGGGTTTGGTATCAAGATCAAACAAAATGTAAAAAATGATTGAGAGGTACCTACAAAGGGTATGGTTAGGTCCCTACTACTTTTGGCTCTTCTTGAACCAAGGTGAGAGGACCTATGGGGTAGCTTGCTCACATGGAGGGATTTTACAATTTAATATCCATGGGGATTCTTCACACAAGGAAAAAATATGACCAGACCATAACTAATTTTTCAAAATTTACCCATGAAGGGTTGTCACATGAAATTCATAAATGCTCTAAGTCATACACAAGCTAATAAAGATAAATGAAATTGTGACTATAATCTTCATTCTAAAGAATCTTCAACAACATAAAGACTATGTAAAAGAATCCAATACTAGGATTTAAATCACAAATTTAAAACACATTTAAAATATGCAAGATATTATGCATTTTCAAGGTAAGTAACACTTATAGTATACAACAAGGTGTGTTATTCATAGGGTAGGATGGGGTAAAACAAGTTAGATAATTAAAAAGGAGTGTGGTGTGCTAGTGCTAGTGGTTTCCAAACAACAATGTATCTATCAATATTTCATGACACTATTCCTTAGTAAATAATTAGGAAAACTCCAAATTCAAGATGATGGTAAAAACCAAATGATCCCTAAGATACTAGAACATACATCGAAACTAGAATCTCAAATACTTTCTCCTGCTAAATTCATGAACCCAAGGATCCCTTAAAAGGTATTCAATAATGCATTCCCAAATATAAATATAGAAATGGATTTATAACCTAAGTACATGCTCATGATGACAACCATTAATGAATCAAAACCCAAATATCCAATCAACAAAAAATGTAAAACATATTATTGAATTTCATTAACAAGATACAATAAAGAATCATAAATTGTTTTTAGTGACTTGAAAATAAATATTAAAAACATAAATAATTTAAAATGATTCCATGGGGATAAGCATGGTGAGATTTCTCTTTTAACAAGGGAGATATAAACATGCTCTCAAAGCTTTCTAATGGTTGTAAAAATGCAACCACCTTAGTAAGGGAGACAACATCAACACATAGTAGTTGATGCCAAAAAAAATTATATAGAACCTAGACTTGGAGGAAATGGATGCCTAAAATAACCTA
Organism: Torreya grandis; assembly: GCA_037957365.1. Classification (NCBI taxonomy): domain Eukaryota; kingdom Viridiplantae; phylum Streptophyta; class Pinopsida; order Cupressales; family Taxaceae; genus Torreya; species Torreya grandis. Next base: position 3,296,347 of record JARHVA010000374.1, on the reverse strand, counting down.
TAACAACCAAAAACCAATAATAACCTAGAAAATACGATAAATCCCCTATTTATAGATTTGTTAATCTAGAACTGTGGGTCACAACTTGAAAAATTATAGAACAAGCCTTCAAATCTACCAAGATATTTCTAGTTAGAATATCCCGTTTGCCACACCTAAGATCTTCATCCACTTGCAAGAAAAGAATCATTATTGTAATTTCCTTTGCAAGGAATGATGAATATTTGTAACAAAACTTTAATATTTTGACTAAACATGCCAGTGAATTCATGAATTGGATGGTGAAATTCATAATGGAGGCCCAAACAACTATTTGTTATCATATGCAACTGCCTAGAGATGCTCTTGAACTCTCACTTGCATAGTTGAAAGGAAAAAATCATTTGAAAATCCAAATAGATTTTGTCTTCATGTGTAACTTATTTGGAAATGCTTTCCTATTACTTGATTGCAAATCATGGAAATTTCTAGACAAAAATATCTTCTTTATGCATGCCAAGGAAATCCCATTAGCTATAATGATGGCTTGGGAGTTGATTTCATTATGACATGAAACAAAAAATGATCTATAACCATGATTAGAAATATTCAATTTGGAATGGTAGCTAGACATTCTTCTATGATTTAAATAATTGTAACATCTATGAAAGAACCATCAATTTTAGTTTTTAAACCAAAGCTTACCACATATTAACACTTAGCATGCCACATCATATCCAACTTGGCATTTGTGAGGCCTAAGAGTGACTAAGTCAATTGATTGGTTCCAATTTGGCACTTGTCACTTCCTTATGCAATCTGATCCCTTTGAAAAGTCCACCTTGGCTTACACTATTAGATCTGGGTAGGAAGAGATAAAGTGCTCTATTAGATAATGATCTCAGGGGTGGAGCATTATTGGTTACTACCTACTGCTTAGCCCTAAAGCTATGCCACTTATCAGTCCCATGGGATTCTTGTGTACCTTGTAGATAGTCTCTACTACTTTGAGCACCCCTATGCCATGTGAAAGTATCTCACTTGATCTTAGGTCCTAACTCACTCAAAATTTAAATCATAACTCACATGCTCAACACTTATCATGCCTACATTTGTCTTGGGTTATTTTAACTATTCATCTTTGATTTTGCATCATCAGATCATCTTGTTTTATACAAATGTGTGCTATTAGATCTACCTCCATATATAAAACAAATGACTACTTCATGGGGTTTAAAATTGTTGATCATGTGCCTATCTTGGAGCATTTTAATCCCAACAGCTAGTCCCTATAACTCAAAGTTTATGTCTTCATGCCCATCAAAAGACATCTACAAGACCATCATACTATAATTCAGAAATATTTCTTGTCATGACAATTTTGTCTTAGTCTTTATCTTTGGCATTCCTATTTACTTTGACACTTCTGTCTTTATCTTCTCCTTAACCTCAACACTTATGCCTTGGGATTTTATTCATCATAATTATCCCAAAACAATTCTTTCAGGTATTCTAGTAGGAAAATTATTTCAAATAAAATGTTTGAGATAATTTCCCTAAAGGATTTGACTTCACACTTTTCACACAAGAATTGAGTCTTCATCCTTTTGTCTTCATTGGAAAATTGTTTCAAAATTTTTGTCCAAAATAATTTCCCCACAAAAATTGAGCTTTGAAATTTTCCTGAAGGAATTGGGCCTCTACACTTTTGCCAAAAGAATTGAGACTTAGCTCCTTATGTCTTCATCAAGACAATTATTTTAGACATTTTATCTAAAATAATTTCTCTACAAAAATTAAACCTGGTACTTTTCCTAAATAAATGCAATTGTTTTGAACTTTTTTCTTAGGCAAAATTCCCAAAAGAAATAGGACTTCTGTTCTGAATCAATTTTGTTGAAAGTACCCTTTGGCCAATTTAACATATGCTTCATAAGTTTTATCAAGGGAGTTTGCCTTATAGAATTACCCTTTGGCCTTTTGGAATGGCCCTTTATATATTTTTATAGTTCCCTTTAGACTTTTTTTCCATAGAGAAAAGTCTAAAACAAAGACTTTTCACCTTTTTTGAAATAAAGGATTTTCATCAAGCTTTTTGTGTGGGCAAAATGCCCGAAGGTCAAGTGCCCTTCAAACTTTTTTCTGTAGATTAAAATTCCAAAGCAAATTACCCTAAACAAAATGGAAATATCCCTTCAATATTTTGGTATGGATAAAATTCCTATAGGAAATAGCCTCTCAATCTTTTTATTCAAATAAAATTCGTGAAAGAATATGGCTTTTATACGATTTGCATGAACACCTTTTCTAAAAGAATCTAAGGACTTTGTATCAAGAACAAAAAAAATTAACATAAAAAAACACCCAATGAAAAGTTATTAATGAAAATTCACTAAGTAAATACCAAGTTAAATCACCTAGCCTCTTAAACATGAATTTGACCTTTTAAAAGAACACTTAGGGGCAAAAGCTAGGCTAAGGATAGTCATTTACATTTGAAAAGGGCCCAATTTATTTAGTGAAATTTTGGGCACTAATATTGGCAATTTATTGGGGATTCATACCCCCTATATGTGTGCAAAGAACCATAAAACATAAGACCAAGTGCCAATCCATTAGGCTATGAAGTCAATACTTAGCAATTTTCAGCAAACATCTATGAAAGCTCAACAAAACATAGAAGACTTAACAAAAATAGATTAGGAGGATCTGTAAATGAACACGTAACAAAATACAAATGAAAATTATACAATCAAGGCTTGAAATAGAGGGGAAATAAAAACAAAAAGATGAATTAATAAAACACTATACAATATGGTACACATGTGCATATGGACTCAATCAAGGAATTTTTTTAAATGTTTGCCATTGACTGGTAACTCTAGTATTTCACCATCCAAATATCTCAAGAATAAAGTATAATCCCAAATCTAGTAGTTTATGGAATAGGGACCCATCTACAAGGCATCAAACTTGCCATGCTTTCCTTTTTTCTCATGCCTGTTGTTCTAAAGTAGAACTAGATCACCTACTTGGAAGGTTCATGGAGTGACCTTTCTATCAAATATTTTCTTCAACTTCTCCTTGAACTTAAGGTGTCTTTCATGATATTGTCTTCAATTTTCATCAAGCTCAATAATTTGGTTCACCCTACTTTCATAGTGGTAGATCTACTCATCATTTCCTAGTTGTTGCATGAGATGATAGGTGGGTAGCTATAAATTTATAGGTAAAATGATTTGAGCTCCATTAACAAGCTCAAAAGGGATTCTGATTGTATCTCTCTTAGGTGTGATCCTATTATCCCATAAGGCAAACTTTAGCTATTTACCCAAATTCTTATTTGATTCCAAAGTTTATATGATGATCTTGAGCAAGTTTTTTTTACTTGATTCTACTTGCCCATTCCCTTGAGGATTATATTTGGAAGCATGGATCAATTCAATCACATAGTATTTTCATAGTACCACCAAAGGTTTGGCTTTTAATCTCATGGAATTATTAGTAATTATCTTTAAAGGCACACTAAATCTATAAATAATCTAATTTAACAAAAAATCCATAACTACCTGGTGTGTTACTTTCTTTGTAGGGATTTATTCAACCCATTTTGTGAAGTAATTAGTTAAAAATTGTATCCATTTATGTCTAATGCTTGAATAATAAACAATTTCTTTAGTGAAATCCATTTCCCATTGTCTAAATGGGCCTTCACTCATCACAAGCTATAAAGGGAGAGAACTTGAAGCTTTCATCCTCCCAACAAAGTGCTAACATATATCACATCTTCTAACTATTTGAGAAACATCCTTGAACAAAAATTTCCACCAATAACCAAATATTATAATTTTATGAGCTATAAATTTAGGTGTAAAATGGCCACCATAAATTCCACTATGGAAGTCTTTAATTAGGACAATAGTCTATTCTTCCATCACACATCTTAAGAGAACCCCATATAAATTCTTCTATTCTAGTCCATCCTCAGTCAAGAGGTAATTTTGAGAGACAAGCTTGAGAGTTATTATTTGATTCTTATCCAAGTCAAGGAGACAATTCAGATTTTGCAAGTAGTAAACAATGTCTCTATATCATGGAGATGTGTTAAATTGACTCAAGGAATCATCAAAATTAAAAACAATAATGCTAACCTCAATAACTTGTGAATCAATCTGAACCTTAAGATTGGTTAGACCCATCCCCCTTACCAACTTGGTAGTCTATATATCCATGTCATACTCTTGTATCTTGTTGACCCACCTGCACCTCTTACTAGATACTTTGGTCTAAGTTAAAATGTCCTTCACCATGATGTGCGAGATGTAGGTAATAATATTTGAACTCAAAATATATGACCTAAAAATTTTAATAGCTTTCAAAATAGTTAAATCTTGTTTTTCCATAATGATGTAGTTTATTTTTTGTCCTTGCATAGATTTTCTATAGAAATCTATGGGCTGCTCATGACCATCCTCATTATTTTACAATAAAACAACAATAATAGTATTGTACGATGTAAAAGATAATATTTGGAATGGTTTTGTGTAATCAAGACTAGACAAAATAGGGGTAGAATTTGAATCTCCCTTGATGTCACTGAATTATTTCATGGCCCTCTCTTCCCATTTGATGGTATGGTCCTTCTTTAGCATAGAAGTAATAGGTAGATTAATCTCTACAAAATTAGACATAAAACTCCTCATAAAGTTAATATATCCAAAAAAAATATTCAATTGCTTTCATGGACTATAAGATAGGCACTTTATAAATGGCTTCAAACCTTTTAGGGTCAATCATGACACCATCCTTGGACATTATATATCCCAGTAACTTGGCCTTTTATACTCAAAAATGACACTTCTTGGGATTAAGTGAAATTATTAATTACTTGCATTTGATCAAAACTTTTTCCAAATTATCTTCTCTTATTTTGGAGTACACAGTGATTTCATCCTAATACACAATAATTAATTAGTTAATTATCCTTGCAAAATTGACATCCATAGCTCATTGGAAAATTGTGCTAGTATTCATGAACCCAAAAGGCATCCTCATATACACATAAGTGGCCCAAGGCATTGTGAACATGGTCTTGGAACTCTTAGATTCCTTCACCACCACTTATTTGTAACCTGAGAAGCCATCTAATGTGGAAAACATTTATGATATAGTAATGCTTTGTAGCAAATTCTCCATATTAAACAGGGCGATAATTGTCTTTTAAGTAATATTTTTTTAGATTTTTGGAATCCAAACACAAGTGGATATCACCATTTTTATTTCTTATAAGGAATAAATCCATAACCCATAATGAATACCTAATGGGCTAAATGATACCACCATCCCTTCACTTCTTTAATTCATCCCCCATCTTGGTGTCTAAGATGGGGTTAATGGGTCTCTATTTATGCTTGAAAGGTTGATATCAGGATGCAATGGGATGATGTATTGTAACAATTATTCACTATATGATTTTAGCTCAGAATAAGACCATGTTAATCAATCTTAAAACTTTCTTAACAACTTCATGTAAGCTTTTTTCTCTACTACACTCAAGTGATTACCCAACCAAACCTTTTTTGGATTCTCATGAGAACCTAAATTTCACTTAGTTATATCTTTTGAGATAAATGAGTCTCTCAACTTGATTCTATCCACTCCATCAAAATATGCTTATAAGCTAACCAATCCTCTTAGGATAGTGTTTATCTTTAGCCGAATAATGTCCTTCCTAAATAAAGTTTCTTTCCCATCACTGACTTGAACCATAGACTCCAAGTCTATGAACTAATCATGGAATTTAGCCTCATAGTTCAAAAACATTTTAATCTATTCATCATCATCATCAAAGACTTGCCAATGATGACCATTATTTGGGATTGAAGGCCTGACAAGCACATCCACTTGGTATTGAAAATGAGGGCTCATATTTACAATATCAAACTAATTACCTAACCCTATAATTTTATCAGCTTCTTGGTTGAAACTCCTATCATTATAACAAATGTAGAATGCATCAAAAAATTCAAGAAAATCCCAAACAACATTAGATACTATTTCAACTTTTTATTTTTTGTGGCAAAATCACTATGGAATTTCTTTACCACTAACATATAATCACCCTTGAAAATCAAACATTTGATTCCATACTCACAAGCAATCCTTAAAACAATCAAGAGTGTCTCATACTTAATAGTATTATTCATGAACTCAAATAAAATATAAAAATAAAACATAAAACATTTACCATTAGGGTGTAAAAGACAACCCTAACTCCATTTCCAAGACTGGAGTAAGTGCCATTAGAGCACATATTCCAAACTGCACCTTCTTTGTTAGGTTCAACATCAAGAATAATAGGTTATTCACTAGTATCAACATTCCCAAAAAAGTTGCCTAATTTAACATCTATGTACAAAACTTCATTTAGATCATGCTTAGGATCTTCAATCACATGTATCATCTTTGGATCTCTATAAAGTTTGACCATCATACCCTCCAAAGTAATGGTGTCATAAAAAAGTTCCATCTACACATTTCCACCCATGCTAGTAGCCCATTTATGTGACAACAACATCCCCCATTTAGGCAGGTAGTCTATAACTACCATGTCCATGTTCAATTACTTTCCTAGATACATGACCAACTATACCACCAACCCCCTAACTTTTCCAACAATTAGAGCCTCTCATGAATCTATGGCATAACATTTGATAAAGGTTGATGTGATATTCACTCCAAGTTCATTGAGGATACCTAAGGGCATCACATTGTAAGAAGCTCTAAAATCAAACATGTAGTTGTGAACAATTAGACCATTGATTAGTAGGGTCATATAAAATGGATCCACAATCACCTAACTCTCTACCATTGTAGTCCCCAAATAAACCTCTAGAGCAAGTTAAACAACCTCTTCTAATTCTTCATCTTCTTCTAGGGGTGCTTGGGGTAATTCAACTTCATTTGTAGCTAACCTTTCACCCAATTCTAAATATTTAAAGGCCCTCTTCCTATGTTTAGGTATTATTAGTAACTCAACAAGTGGCATGGTGATTTTTATTTGACTCAACACTTGAGCCATATTACACACACTATACCAAGGAAGAGGCATATTTAGTGGAAGGGTAACAACACCTTAAGTTGGAATATAATCACTTAATTTATGAAGTGGAGTAGGCTAGGATGGGATAAAAAATTTAACAACCTTCAAAGGTGGATTTTGTTTAAGCTCATTTACACCCTTAGGGATGCTAGACAATATGCGAATTTTATTTCTCTTAGTAGGAGTACCTATAGGATTAACATCTTAGGTTACAGGTGATATCTTAGAATATTTTAGGAATATTGTAGATTTATTTTCTTCCTTGCTTGCATTCCATACCTTTGAATTTATAAGGGCAATGTTTTGAGGAGAAGTACCTAGTTGCCTACTTCTCAAGTTGTATTCCTTATTTCAGGTAACTATTACATTAATTAATAACTTTCTATCCTTAATTGATGGAATTCACCTAGGATACTTCTTAATCATCATAGAGTATAAGCAATCAAAATCATGGATGGGTAATTCATAGTGTCACATTAACATCACAAGCAAAGTCAAAAGTTGGGACACTTTCCAATTCAACATCACTCCTAAGATGATCAACCATAGTATCATCTAGTAATTCTATGGAGGTAGTCTATTCATTCTAAGGTATTTAATAATCAAACATAAAAATCCCATAGTTGGATGATGCATATTTAGGTTCATCCATATCTTCATCAACTTGTTTGGCAGTATCGCATAGAGGGTGTGAAAGGAATATCTTGTTATACCAATCAATGTCTAAATCATAATTCACAACATTTACCTTGGTGTTTAAAATATTAGGCACCTCCTTTCTAGACCCTCTATTCTAGTTTCTCTCCATACTATCTTCATGTGTAGGTCTCTTTCCTCTATCATTATCTTTATTGTGGAAAGCTAGCCCCCTTTATGCTTGATTTGGATTTTGATCCTACTCATATCTAATAGATACCTAAGGGACCCACTTTTTAGCTCTATCTAACTTGTATGACATTTATTTGACATTAAAGGCCAAAGTTTTGATAGTTTCCTCCAAGTTAGCTATCTTCATGAGCTATGTCTCTTTCAAATTGACTAGTTTCACATCAGCCTACTTGTTCATGGGCCTTCCCATAGCCTTGATGTTGTTCTCAATCTCGATGGCCATATTGAATTCCAATCATAGGTTAGTAGGATACTTTTTTCTTAAGAAATTTGCAACCTTATTATCAAAGGCATCACTATATTCTATCAAAAAAGTTGTGTCACTAGGCTTAATGTTTTTAGGTAGCTGCATCATGGTCTTATTGAACTATGTGTTAAAGTCTTGCACACACTCATTAGGATTATTTTTGATGTTTTCAAATTTATCCAAAAGAAACCTTAGATCAATCCTAGCACCATAATAAATTTTAAAAACATTATACATCTCTTCCCATGAATCAATGCATCCAGTGGGAAGGGAATTGAACCATTCATGAGAATCTTCCTCTAGTATGCACAAAAATAACTTGATGCCCACATCCTCATACTCAACCTCATAATCCTCAATACTATTTTGAAAGGGCCTCAGATGCTTATCAATACTTACTAAAGTATTCCTTTGGATTTTTGGGAGGCAATTCCTAACTTCATTTGGGGCCTTATTAGGATAGCTTACCATTTCATCAAAATTAATAAACCTAAATCTAGGAACATGGAATGTAAGACATTCATTCTCATATTGGTCCATATGCCTCATCATTAATTCAATACAATGTTCATTAATAAATGGAAAAGGGATATGAGGGGGTTAATGAGGTGGATTTGGTGGATTAAATTTGGGAGGGGAATTAGTTGGTTGAGGAGGAGTTAGAAAATAAATAAGATTGTGTATTTCAAAATCAGTAGAAGAGCTATGATAGTCCTCAATAATGGGGGTAATCAACAAAGATTTCAAGATTGTTAAAAATTAGAAAACCTTTGGTAGTTGAGTTCTAACCTTAAAAAAGCTTCCAGATTTATCCCCTTCTATGAGGAATACCTAAGGGTAGAACAAGCCTCTTTTATGGGTCACCTTTGAAAGATGATCTCATTCCTTCTAGCTTTGCAAAAAGGAAGATACTCAAAGCTAAAATCTATCACAATAGTAAGAATAGACACAAATATTTCTTAAAACTAGAAAATACAGTTAGAGTCACCACTAAAATCAAATTTTTAGAATAGAATAGTTTACAACTATTATGATACATGCTAAAATTAGACTTGCTAAAGCTTAATGAGATAGAGGACAAAGTCATTGAAATTTTCAAAATAGTGTTCAAAAGGGACAAGACAACTTTCAACATGTAAGGTTAACATTTATTTTCAATAGACTCAACAAAAGTCAAATTATCAAACCTTAAAAACTTCTTGGCACATCCTTAGTGGAGTGTTGCAATGTTGATAACCAAAATAGTCAAATTAGTGTAGTAATGTAGAGAACTTCATAAGATGAAATACTAACGAATATTTGAAAGAATTCTTAGCAACACAAGTGACCATAAGTTTAGTTTAGTCCCCAAAAATGATGTTAGAAGAGTGTTAGTTCCCAATTGTACACCTCATACACTTGATCTTACACACTTAAAAGAAAATGGAAAGAAATGATGGAAAACCCACTAGTATGTCATTGTATCTAGGGGAAGGTTTTGGCATCAAGATCAGACTGAATGTAGAAAATGACTAAGAGGCATCTATAGAGGGTATGGTTAGCTCCCTGTTAATTTTGGCTCTACTCAAACCAAGGTGAGAGGACCTATGGAGTAGCTTACTCACATGGAGGGATTTTGTAATTCAATCTCTATGGGAATTCTTGTCACAAGGAAAAAATATGACCAAAGCATAACCAAGTTTGCACACTTCACCCATGAATGGTTGTTACACAATATACACAAATACTCTAATTCATACACAAACTACTAAAGATAGATGAAATTGTGACTACAATCTTCATTCTAAAGAATCTTCAACAATAAAAGGACTATATAAAAGACTGCAATACTAAGATTTAAAGCACAAACTACAAACACATTTCAAATATGTAATATATTATGTATTTGTAAGGCAAGTAAAACTTATAGTATTAAACATGGTGTGTTATTTATAGGGTAGGATAGGGTAAAACAAGTTAGATGATTAAAAATAAGGATGGTGGTATGCTAGTGATGGCAGTTTCTAAATATCAAGGTATCTAGCAGTATTTCATGATAATATTCCTTAGTAAAGATGCATAAAAAATCCAAATGTAAGATGATGGTAAACACCAAATTATCCCTAAGGGACTAGAACATACATTGAAACTAGAATCTCAAATATTTTATCTTGCTAAATTCATGAACCCAAGGAGCCCTTAAAATGTATTCAATAATGCATTTCCAAATATAACTACAAAAAGGGATTTATAACATAAGTACATGCTCAGAATGACAACTAGTAATGAACACAAACTCAAATATCCAATCAATAGAAATTGTAAAACATATTATTGCTTTTCATTAATAGGATACAATAAAGAACCACAAATGTTTTCTAGTGACTTGAAAATAAATATTACAAACATCAATACTATAAAATCTTGCCATGGGGACAAGCATGGTGAGATTGTTAGTTTGACAAGGGAGACATAAACATGTTATCAAAGCTTGATAATGGCTATATAGATGTAACCACCTTATTAAGGGAGACAAAATCTACACACTACAATTAATCCCATAAAAAAAATCATAACCTAGACTTAGAGAAAATGGATGCCTAAAATGACCTACAATAACCAACAACCAACAACAACCTAGAACAGAGGACAAAACCCCTATTTATACATTTTTAATCTAGAACTATGGGTCACAACTTGTAAAATTATATAACAAGCCTTCAAATCTACCAAGATATTTCCATCTAAAATATCCCCTTTTCCATGCCTGAGATCCTCATCCACTTGCAAGAAAAGAATCATTGTTACAACTACCTTTGCAAGGAATGATAAAGATTTAAAATAAACCTTTGATATTTTGACCAAAGATGCCAGTGAATTCATGATATAGATGGTTAAATTCATAGTGGAGTCCCAAACTACTATTTTTCATCATATGCAACTGCCTGAAGATGCTCTTGATCGCTCACTTACATAATTACAGGGAGAAAACTTATTTGAAAAGACAAAAAAAAATGTCCTCATGTTCAACTTATTTGGAAATGCATTCTTATTTCTTGATTACAAATCATGGAAACATCTAGATAGGAAATATCTTCTTTGTGCATGCTAAGGAAATCCCATTACCTATAATGATGGCTCAGGAGATGATCTGATTGTGACATAAAACAAAAAATTATCTTTGACCTTGATTAGAAATATTCACTTTAGAATGGAAACTATACATTCTTTTACACTTCAAAGAATTTCCACATCTATAAAAGAACCATCAATTTTAGATTTTAAACCAAAAATTATCACATATTAACACTTATCATGCCATATTGGATCTAACTGGGCATTTGTGGGGCCTAAGAGTGACTAAGTTGATTGACCGGTTCTAATTTGGACACTTGTCACTTCTTCAAATAATTTGAGCCCTTTGAAAATTCCACCTTAGCTCACACAATTAGATCTAGCTGAGATAATCAAATGTGCTCCATAAAATCATGATCCAGGGGGTGGAATGTTATCGTCTATTGGATGCTACTTAGCCTCAAGGATATGCCATTTGGAAACCTTATAAGCTTCTTGTGTACCTTACAAATAGTCTTTACTACTTTGGATACCCTCACACCATGTAAAACTACTTAGGTCCTATTAAACTATAAACAATTATCTCACACCATCATATCTCTAAAACCTACTCAAACTTTAAATCATGCCCCATGAGATTGACACTTGTCACACCTATGCTTGTCCTAGGTTCCTTTGACTATTCAAGTTTGATCACACACCATCAAACCATCTTGCTCTATGCAAATACGTGCTATTATATTTGCTTCCATTTCAAAAAATAATGGATACTTCATAGGGTCTAAAATTATTTCTCACAAGACTATCTTGGAGTATTTGAATCCCAATGACTAGTCCCTATAGATTAAAGTTGACATCCACATGCCTATTAAAAGACATCCACAAGATTGTCATACCTATAATTCAGAAATATTTATTCAAGGACTTTGTTCTACTATAATTTTTTTTGAGTCTTTATCTTTAGCATTCCTATGTGCTTTGGTACTTCTATCTTCAACTTCTCTTTATCCTCAACATTTCTACATTGGGATTTTCTTTGGCACAATTATCATGCAACAATTCTTTCAGGTATTCTACTGGGAAAATTGTTTCAAACAAAATGTCTAAGATAATTTACTCAAAAGATTTGACTTCACACTTTTCCTATAAGAATTGAGTCTTTGACCTTTTGTCTTCATCAGGAAAATTGTTTCAGATATTTTGTCTAAAACAATTTTCTCATATAAATTGCATTTTGCAATTTTACCAAAGGAATTAGTCCTCTGCACTTTTGTTGAAAGAATTAAGACTTATCTCCTTGTGTTTTCATTAGGATAATTGTTTCAGACATTTTGTCCAAAAAAATTTCCCATAGAAATTAAACTTGGTACTTTTATTGAATAAATGTAATTCTTTCAAAAAAAATTCTCAAGAAAAATGCCCAAAAGAAATAGGACTTTTGCTCTACAATAATTTTTTTGAAAGTACCCTTTAGCCATTTGAACATACCCTTTCGAAGTTTTGTCAAGGGCACTTTTCCATACATAATTTCCCTTAAGCATTTTGTAATGGCCCTTTAGATCTATTGAAAGTTCCCTTCAAACTTTTTACCATGGACAAAAGTCCAAAAAAATCAGACTTTGCACCTTTTCTGAAATAAAAGATTTTTGTCAGGATTTTTATGCGAGCAAAATTCCTAAAAGGCTAGTGCCCTTTGTAATTTTTTCCATGAACAAAAAGTTTGAAAAAAATGACCCAAAATAAAATGTAAATAGCCCTTCAATATTTTTGTGTGGACAAAATACCTAAAGGAAATAGCCCCTCAGGATTTTTGTTTGAAAAAAATCCTGAAAGAATATGACCTTTAGACAATTTACATGAATACCTTTTCCAAAAGACTCTAAGGAATTTATACCAAGAACAAACCAAATTAACACAAGAAAACCCCTGATGTAAAGTGCTTGATAGAAATACTCTAAGTAAAGATCAAGTTAAATAACCTAGCCTCTTAAACATGAACTCTACCTTTTCAAGGAACACTTGGGGATGGAAGTTGGGATAAATACATAATCATTTACATTTGATCAGGGCCTAATTGATTTAGTGTAATTTTAGGGACTAACAACATCATCTAGAGGGATAACAAGAAGATATCCATTAGAATTAAAATCCTATGGATACATGTTAGGATCATAGCCCCTATGAGTGAGCCTATCCAATCTAAGCCACCATGTATCCCCCAAACATAACAACTATAGTGTAAAATCCCATGAGATGCTATTGTGTGTCTCAACATCAACCATCTAGATCCAATTAGCCTTTTGAAATGATGCATTACCCCTTGGGTTCATCTAAGGTCACCACATGTCTATGCCATATTGCATCCATCAAATTTTGTGAAATATCATAAGTTAGACATGTACTTTCACCTGACCCATCTGATCAAGGTCTAATGATATACAACCATCTGAAGTGACTTCTGAGAATGACACTTGGTAGAAGAATAAATAATTGCCTATAAGAATGACATGTGTCCCCTTTAGAATTGTGAGATGATTCCATTCTATCTAAAATCCATGAGATCACCTTTGAGAAGGATGTGTGTCTCCACCCGATCCATCTAATTAGTGCCAAGTCATCGATAGTTATCCAAAATCCTTTTGATGGAGATACTTGATGAGTAAATCTATGATTTCTTGTGAGAGTGATGTGTAGAATTCTTGTGGCCAATAAAAATTGAAAAGAACCACCCAAGAGCTCACTATGAATTTAAATATGCCATGTGGTGAGATATAGATGAGTCATCATGCTAAGCTACATCTTGAGATTCTACAAGGTAATCAAAAGGTGCCATGTCTCTGGATTTTGAGCCAACTAGGTAGCTTAATCATATTTAAGACTCATGAGTATATAGCTAGATCTGAGGTGGCAACCAGATGTTGAAAGGTGGAAATATTGAGCTTTAAATGTAAAATTGATGGAAAATCAATGACAAATTAAAGTTAAATTTAATTATGGTGTAATTAACTACTAAAAGCAATAGTTTAAAGTTATTTCAAATATATACAAGATTGACAAGCTTTCCATTAATATAGCATGAAGCAAGATCACCATCAACATTGCATTAATCAAAGCAGTCATTCAAAAGGCTATAAAATTAAGGCTCTTTTTATCTTCATTTCAAAACTATATGTGTTTGCTTTCTCTACTGTCTACGCTCTCACAATTCAACAAAGCTAAAGCCATTAGAAAATTACATTCTCAACCATCATTATTAGAGCTTAAAAATTATAGAAGGATACCAAAGGACATTGGTTTCCACCTAAAGTATTAAAAAATATGGAAAAATTAGGTCTTTATACTCCAGGTAAAAGTAGTTTCTCCAAAAATGATGACATTTTGTTTTAGAATAGTTCTTCAATTGTCTCCAAATATATTGAATTTATTCTTGAGGCCATAATATCTAGTGAATTACATTACAGTAGCTAATATTTTAATGTGGAAATATTTAGGGATGTTGATGATGAAACCCTACCTCATGTAATATAACTAGCTTTTGATATCTTTACCATTAACATGGTCAGTCTCCACAAGGCCACAACTAAACCAGAGGTCATGTCATGCACTAACCTAGTTTATAGTATTTTTGAGAGGTCAATGTGTGAAGATAGGCTAACTAAATCAATGTCCCAAGGGATCTATTGGGACCAACATACCCTATTTTTTTTAAATTGGGACCCTTAGGAAGCCCTCAAAATAAAAAGATGGAAATTTCAGCATGTCAGGGTCTTTTAAAGAATTTGAAGATCATCCACTTTGTTAAGAGATAGGCTCATGTAGTTTTGATTTGATTTAATCTAGACTAACATTGCTAATGAGATTCATTTGGATTTTAGTTGTAGGTTTCATAGTGTATATCCCCATAAATTCTATATTCCAAAACCTTGGCAAACTCTTACTTCAAATTTGAATAAAGGTAGGAACCAAATTGGCGTGAACCATTTTAAAATTCATTTATAGACTTAAGAATAAAGCACATATTCTAGGTTTAGTCATGTTTTTTAACATAACTTGACTAAGAAAATTGATCCCCTTCATTATTTCCCCCTTTTATAAAATTTCCTTATGGCCTAACTAAGTGTCATCATGTAGGGTCCTTTTCTATTCCCCCTACTTAGCCTAAAACTTTAATACTAAGGCCTTGACATATTCATTAATACAATTATGGCCTTAGTCTTAGCACCTTAAGCCCAAGTTTTTATTATCTCCACAGTCCTAACATTAACTTCCTTGTGCCTTTTAGGATCTTAAAATTTTCACTTTATTTTAAAATTTGATCTGATGATGTGAGGATAACTTGAACTTTAGCTTAAATAACATGCATCTTCGATAATCTAATGATCCACTCTTAGTCACTAAGACCCGATCAAACAGAGTGAAGCATAATTGAAAAGTCAAATGGATATAAGAAGCCCAAAATATGGACACATAGCACCATCATATTTGAATATTAAAAGGAAAGGGGCCCACCTAACATGACTACCAATCAATAGCAAGTCCTTGAATCAAGATCTTATGGCTATCACTTTATAATAAGATTTGATCCAACATGGTGAATTAACATCAAGACCCTGGGAGTCCCTACAGAAATTATAAGTGGCATCCTCACATTTGACACTAAAGATTTTAATGAAATTCAAATTAACATTCACATGACCATCATCCAAACTTTTAAAAAGATGAACTTGATACCCACGTGATCATCAACATTAAGCCCAACAAAATTAAAAATTTATTTGTTTAAACTTGATGTCCACCTGATCATCAAGTTGATCCCATCAAGGGTGTATTTGACATTTTCAAGACCATTAATTTTAACCCAATTAAATATTTTACCAGTATTCTAATGACATTCCAAAATCCTATTTTTTGGTCCTATAATCTAAATACTTAGGATAAATTTATATAGAAGGATCCTCATGGCATTTTGTTTAAAAGAATCATGAACCTTAATATATGAGATTATGATAAGTCTTATATTAAAAAGGGGAAGCCCTTGCCATATGAAGTATAATCTAACCGAAGGTTTCTCATATGTAGCGACCCAAATCATTTGGACCCTCACTCGTTCATTATAAATTGAGAAATGTAGGCATAAGATCCTTAACCTAAGGTTTGTTTTATGCTTGATAAACATGAAACAAATCTTAGCATAAGGAACTTAAGCCTAGATCATGACTTTAAATAATAGACTAACTTAACATTTAGGCATTATTTTTAAATAAATGGTTCATGCCTCATCATAGGATTTGATCCAATAGTGTGATGGCACCAATGACTTTTCAAAATCTTGTAAGCTCATTACATGGTTGATACTCATTTGATGAATGGCTTACAAAACTGTTTGGAGCATGAAAAAGGCATGTAAAATGCCAAGTGTCATGATCATAGAGTTTGTAATAGAAAGACCCAATCACTACCAAGGGACAAAATTATAATGAATGGTTCATTCTAATCTAAGATTTTGATCTTATAGTGAAAAATAAAGGATGTATTTTCAAATACCAATGACTAGTGTTCAAATGACATTTATGAAAAATACTGCAAAAGGTCAAGACTAGTGCCACATAAGCACCATGTAAGAAAAAAAATACAAAATTTGAGATCTTATGGGCTAAAAAACACAAAGGTATAAAGGCAAAGGTCCAAATAAAGTCTATAACATGTATAAGATGAAGCCTAGATATCTTTTGCCATTAAATCTCTAAAACCGTAAACCTTGTATAAAAGTGACTCAAATGGAATCAATTTATTACAATTTAATCAAAGGATGATTATGTTTTTGAGCACAAGAGAGATTTCATAAAGGTCATCTACAATCCAACATGACCAATTATCAAGAAATAGAGACCATGGTAACTAGCAAATAGTAATCAAAGGAAGATATTGATCTCTATTTGATAATAGATGATGAAGCTAGATATTAAAGGATACAAAATTAAACCTCATAGCATTGAACATCCATTGTATTAGGAATTGGTCCAATCTCTTCTTCATGATAAAATAGTTACAACCCATTTTGAAAGAAGAATAGAGGAATCCACCATGAGTAGATGATACTATGACCTAGCTGTTGTCCAAATGGTAGGTCTTCATCATGCAATGATAAAACTAGAGGTATTGCATTGTATTGACATCTTTATACCCATATTTGTTAATTTTAGAATAGACAATGAATGGATCATTAGGTAATGAAACTCAAAAGGGGTAGCTTACATTTCCCCTATTTATTTTGAGAAGTACTACAAGTTCCATCTTCCACATGTGGAGCTTTCTAAGGTAAAAGAGTGGACTAGTAACCATGACCTAGACTCTATCCTTAGAACCTAGCTACACCAAGGACCTCACATATTTAGAAACCTTGATGGAAATATCCATACAATTCAATTTAGAGAAGGAATTAGGGTAATAATA
The DNA here is from genome assembly GCA_037957365.1 of Torreya grandis. Classification (NCBI taxonomy): domain Eukaryota; kingdom Viridiplantae; phylum Streptophyta; class Pinopsida; order Cupressales; family Taxaceae; genus Torreya; species Torreya grandis. The sequence continues at coordinate 3,278,624 of JARHVA010000374.1, read as the reverse complement.
ACCCTATTTAATTGAGCCTTCAATTCCCCTTAAAATACTTATGTGAATAAGATTTGGGTCCCATATGTACACTTCATGGTAGAGGAAAACCTTACCCCTCTAATTGGAGACTTAATCAATATTTTCCTAACCAAATAATTTAATGCCATCAAAAGAAAGACCTCCAATCAATTTTTTATGATTTCATATATACTTGATGCCCTTTTGGCCTCAACCACCTTCTCTAGGATTAGGAATTGGTCCATAGAAGGTAAGACAACCGTCTCACACTACTATTCTAAGATGCACATCTTTAAGTAAAGGAATCACATGCAATTTATTTGTGACTACATTTACCCTGCTATAATAGAGGCCATCACAGGTGCTCCTATGCCTAGGATCCACTCCCTCATTAATAGATATGTTAAAATGATAGGGGATATATGGTATTATCCTAATTGTATAGTTATTAGGATAGAGGGAATCATGAATCAACCTTATAAACTAATAGTATATGCTCTAAATAAGCTTACAGAGTAGGAAATTGTTCCTTAGCTCATCCATGGCATTGATAAGACATGTAAAGAGAAAATGAAGGGATTAATCCACCCCTTCCCCTTGAATATTGGGAAAACCATAATAAAGGACTGGAAATAGGTAGAGGTTATGTCCACACATAGGGATTCATTTGGATTATAACTGGATGAAATCCAAATGTGAGATCCAAAGAATGTAGTTGGAGACCATCTAAGGGACATAATATGCACATCAAATTAGTGTCCATGACACCATATATATTAGGGATAAGAAATATGAAGAGGTATTGGCTAAGATCCAAATCCATAACATTAAGCTTGAGCATAGATTGGTCAAGGACAAAATGCTATCTAGGGAAATATGGAAAATAAACCATTTACAATATAATTTACTACTTGGGCCATCTAGTACAACCCATGAGCCACCTAATATAGAGTAGCCACAACCCCAACATTAGGATGAGAAAGTTCAGGGTGAATAGGGTAGAGGGAAGGAGAAAGTTGGAGAGGTCAAGCTAGAAGAGAGACTTGGAGAGAGGCCTCCATCTTCAACACTAATCTAAAGGCCACCTTTCCCGATTCAACATGTAGACATGATATCCTTAGAATTGGAAGAGACACTCAAAGGTGATCTCAAGGAAATTATAGAGGCCTATGAATATGATAGGGAAGAGGAGCCCAAGGAATACATAGGGAAAGAGCTGGTCCCAATAGAATCACATGAGAATAGAAAAATAGAACTAGCATTAGTCCCTATGGGACCAAAAAAGAGATCGAGATTCACTTTCACTCATCCCACTAGTGAATTAAATCTATTCAGTGATGAGTTCCAAATCCATGGACTACTCATTCTTGATTGGTTCATCTATGAGAAATTAAAAAATATCCCCTCTTTCTCATTCTTGGGCCATGACAAGGGTCACTGATGTTGGAATACAAGATGATATGAATCCTTATATAAGAACTATAATTAAGGAGTAAGAAGAAAGAAGAATTATGTTCATTGAAGGGCCATAAGGCAAGAAGATGGATGTTTTAGGAGCATCTACTAACTCAAGTATGGAGGTCCTAGAACCTCCCCAATGCAAGGAACCATTCACTATTGTTCATTTCAAACCTCAGATAACTAGGTTGGAAAGAATAAAAACCAAGACAACTAGGGTTGGGATAGAATAATTCACCTTTCAAAAGGTGGAACCATTTGTAGGACTAACCCTAGTGGGTGGCTAGAAATTTGAAGAGGCTACAATTCATGAGGAAGATATGGAAAGTCTAATTGAATCCCATTTAGCACAATCTAAAGTTAGAGTCCAATGTATGAAGTAGAAGATCTAGAACTTGGAAAGAAAGAAATAAAACTTGGAAAAATAGGTAATTCTATTAGTGTCAGATACAATAATAAAGCTACTTGACAAGTCATTTTATGACATGTTTGAGGCACTTAAGTCAATTAAATTAAGGAAAAGTGAATTATAAGGGTAATGTGAGTTATCTAAGAGTTTAGTCATCCAATGACAGGCCTCTAAGGATAAAATACCTTAAATCCTCAATATTTAGGCAAAGAGGAAGATCCCAATCTTCAAGACGATCAGTTTGGGGCATTTGAGCATAATTATAGGAATTATGATTGAAAAGGTTTAGAGTTTGAGTGCATGGCATATTAATATGGAAAGGGTCCTAAAATAAGACAAGGAAATAATTACAAGAATTGAACAACATATTGGGACCATGCTTATAGATCCTGCACAACCCAATGCCCTTGGGATCATTAGTGATGAGGACTTCAAGCATAGGGATACTTTGGTAATCCAAGAAATCAAAGGAAAAGTCCAAGGTAAATTTGAGGGCAAAACCAACAAAATCTTGGGCATGATACTCAGTATAGGGGAAAGAATAAATAAAGCTAGTAGTATCAAAGAGGCCATGGATAGAAATGACAAAAAATTTGATGACCTAACAGATCAAGAGGAAGAAAAGATCATTAAGCCTCTTTTGGACCTAGACTTCATTGATGAATAACATGGGAGAGCCATGGGAATCCTCTAGTAAGGACAACTAGGGGCCTCACCATCAAATTTAGCATATTCTATTTTGTAAAATGTTTTGTAACATTTGGAAGTAGAATATCCCATTGTAAAGGCATATGCTAGTTTGTTAGCATATTTTCCTCTAGGTCAACAAAATTTGGAAAAGCACTTGTATTTTAGAACTTCTAGGGATAATTGTCCCTATCTTTGTACACCTATATTTTGTAACTAACCAATATACTGCCTGGTCTTCCTATAAAGGAATGTATGACCATTGTAAAAAGGGAGAGTTTTTTGAGTAAATTTTATATACTTGAATGAATTAATAAGATCAAGGAATTCTACAAGGATTGTCCATTTTTTATGTGTTAATTTCTAATATATATTTTCTCTTGATTGTTAGTAGAGGTCTTGAATTTGAATAGTGTCTTTGAATTCTGAATAACATTCTTTAATTAGAGGGTTTCTTATTTTTTCCTATGCTAGATTAGTTGAAAGATATTAGGTTGTGCATCATTTCATTTTTATCTATATTCAGATGTGTAATTGCTATTTGATTATAGTGGTAAATCCTTAAAGGAAACCTGGTTCTTGTGATTCTTAAACATTTTCCCTTGAAGTTTACTTGATATATAGAAATATTTGAGTTTAGTCTATGTTGCATTATATATTTTATAAATGTTTATTTAGTTTCCATTGATACTTTTTCATAATGTTGAGGACTAAAATTGGTAATGACTCATTTCTTTTCTTCCCTACCCTTATCTTTGCTCCCTTTTTTACACCAAGACCACTTTAGTTTTAGCCACATTATAAATATCCACTTAGAATAGTTTGTAGCTTAAAATAGGAACATAACTCACTAAGTATTAACAAATATTCATAAATAATGAACCAAGGTGGCTCCCAACCACCAAATTATATAAATATTGTGGATCAATCATCTTATTCTACTACTATTTCACCATAGGCAACCATATTTCCAAAACATGCATCTCATACTTTGAATTTCTTAAATTCTAAAATGAGACGTGTTCTTTAAACACTAAGGGCACCTATGGTACATTTAGAATCATCAATAAGATATCTCCCATTGGTGCTAGAAGGAGGGTTGAATTAGTTTTAGTCTTTTTTCACCTAGAGATTAGTATATCTTCACATTTTTGAGTGAATTATTTGCTTAAAAGTATAAAGATCATTGATATTTTTTGTTTCTAGTGCCCCTTTGTATTTCCTTTTAAGTTATTTGAGGAATGGTGCTTATTTCTAATAAATTTTAACTTTGAAAACCCATAGTATCTGAGGTAAGAATGGTTTGTTTTGATCAAAGGTGGGCATATATTTCATAGATCTAAGTTCTTTTAGTCTTAGACTTGTAAATATAGACCATATTTACATAGTTGGGTGTACCTTTGAGCTAATTCAATCAAATATCAATATCCTTTGCAAATTTTCATACCACCTTTACAAAATAAGCTCAATGTGTAGGACTAAATCTTGTTCTTCATAAAAGTTAACTTGACACATCGTATTTTAGGTAGGATCTTCAAATTTTAAGCTAGAATTTCCTAAGATCAAAACAAGATCATACTCATTAACCAAAGAGACTTTACTTGAGCTTGAGGTACATAGGAGATCCAGACATGATAAAGGTAGATGCAAGAGATCCAAGTCTCTTCTAACTTCACCTATTTACAGTATGTATTCCTTCAACCTTCATCTAGGTATGGCATGGTAGGGGGATTATTCAATTACTGTACTAGGGGTAGTCCATGATCTCCCAAGAAATCCTAAGAAATATCTACCTACATTTAATCCAACTAGAATAATAACCATTGAGGAACACATAAAGTCTTTTAAAGATGCCTTAAGACTACTTAATGTCATACACAAGGATGTAACATGTAGGATATTTCCTTTCACTTTTAAAGATGCAACTTATGAGTGGTTTTTAAACTTACCTAATAATTATATTACAAGTTTTAATGATTTTAATAATATGTTAATTGATCAATTTGGTAAGATTATCAGTCCTTATGTTATTTACCATCAATTCACCACTATTAAAAGGGGCACTAGTGAGATTATTATGTCATTTAATGCTAGACTTCAAAAGATGTATAGTGATGAGGCCACTAATTACTATATTTTATAGCCTCATCCATACCTAGTATATATCTTTCATTAAGTAAATCCCCATAACCATCCATGACTCATACAAATGAACGAATTTATTATTTTATGTGTGCATTGATGTGTGTGTGTGTGTGTGTGTGTGTGTGTGTGTGTGTCTATATATATATATATATATATATATATATATATATATATATATATATATATATATATATATAGACACACACACACACACACACACACACACACACACACACACACACACACACACACACACACACATAACATGTTATAAATTAATGATGTTTTTTATTTGATTATATTATACTTGTGTAACTTTATTTAGAAAATATTTGAAGGGTAACATAAGGCTATAGGAATCTTGTTTGGGCACAACACTTATAAAGAATCCCATAAAAACTATTAGCTTCCACCTATAGTTTGCCCATAGCCACTACTGGTTTCCACTTATAGGTTGCCTGTAGCAACTGCTACCTTCTACCTACATGTTGCCTGTATAAACTATTAGCTTCCATCTATAGGTTGAACATATCCACTAATGATTCCCATCGATAGGTTTCCCATAGCAACTATAGGTTGCCTACAACAACTATAGGCTTTCACCTACAGGTAGCCCATAACCACTACATAGAATAGAACTATTGTTGTGATCAAATATTAAGGGTACATCTATATGTCTTAGGAACTGAGTGGATGATTGAAGAGTATCCTCCATATATATTATACAAACTCCCCACATGCAAAGAATCTTGGATGTGTTGCCAAAGATGAGTAAGACAAGGAAAATGGAAAGGAGACAAAAAAGAAGTAAAATAACAAAATAATAGACATTGTTTTTAACATAGTCAAGCCTAAAATAAGTAAATTTAGTTACCAACCACCTAAAGGTTGACTGGGGTAGTTCCTAAACTATTTTTACTTTAGTATTTTTGGTTAAATCTAATAAACTACCTTCTATATTTAATGACAAAACCTAGATTAGATTAGGGGTTGAATAAATATAATAGAGTAGTAGAATTATAGAAGTCTTTGCATTCTAAATATTTTAATCCTTTGTATCAATCTTTAATTGCTAAATATCTAATTAATGATAAGGTTAATTATATAATTATCTTTTTCAAGTCTCTCGAAGAAGGATTGGAACTCAGTTTTGAATGAGGAAGGGCCCCCTCAAAAGGAGTTGCATTGAAGATCTTGACCCTCTTTAGTTTAAGTGTGTTGTGTAAGTTTATTTCATTATTATTTTGATTATATAAAGTGTGATGTATGTGTGATTAATAAGTGTGAAGTATTTCTATATTTTTATTATAAAAATTTCATAGTATAACTATCTAGTGAATTTAGTATAAGTTCATTATACTATAATTAGTGAAGCAAGTTAATTTATGAATAAAAAATGCATATATAGTAATGACATCATTGAAAATCATACACACTTTGGGTAGACAATTAATGTTAATCAAACTCAAGAATATGACAATTAACTGGGTAATAAGTTTTCACAACATTTTAGTAGCATTATCAAGGAGGGTGTCAATTATTATTTTCTAGATCAATTATTTATTTTCAAATTAATGCACTATCTTACATAGCCAAGAAAATGAGTGAGGAAACTATGATGTCTTATGTTAGATATCTAATTTATTGGATGTTGATGGTGCACAACATTTTTGATGCACTATCCTACCCAATCGAGCAAGTTAAGTGAGGACAATATGATGTCTTATGCTAGATGTCTAGGTTCTTAGATGTTTATGGTGCACAAATTTAAATGTGTCTTTGAAAAATTATGATTTACTTAGTTAATGGTTCTCTTTAGAATTTAATTTCCTGAAAGTGTGATTTACTTTTTGCAAAGTGTGCCTTTCATTTTCTACTTTCACTTCCTACTTTCTAGGATAATTTTCTTACTTTCTAGAGTAATTTTCCCACTTTTAGTCGATAAGTTTACTAATCTCTAGAAATTTAAATTTAAATCATTTTGATTTTTGTACTCCTTTATTTCTCTACATTTTATTTTTTGATTATTTTGAACAACCCCTAAAACACACAAAAAACACTCTAACCCTACGTAGGAAGGGACATGACAACTGAAGGAGTGACACACCATTTATGCAAAGAGAAAGATATTCTTGAGGGAGATTCTTGAAAAACAACCCACAAGTTATTATTGAGAAATAACCACAAATACCTACATCAATTAAGAATCCTATTGAAAAATATACCATAATCCAAAGGGATCTTGAAGAAAGAAACACTTAAAACCAAAGGAGGTAGATTATAGAAGAAGTACTATTGGATTTGAAAAAGGAAATAAAAGAAAAGGAATAATTAGTTGAGTTTGTAAGAATAAACAAAGGAGAACTACATGAACTAGATACTCCAAAAAGTAATATCAGAACAACATTCCAATAAGGCTTTCTTGATCAAATCAAAGAAAGCTTAGGAGAATCTTCAGATTTCTCATTTGGTAAAAAGACTGTAGATCAATAGATAAATGTTTAATATCATAATAAAGAGTGGATTTATATAAAATTTAAAGATATGATCTTGATACCTTTGGTATCCATATCACAAGAAAAGCCATTATGAATAGAAAAGAAGATTTTTGGATGACAACAAGACTCAAGACACAGTTAATTTTGAATTTCCTATCCCAGATGTAACAAGCATAACACAAATAAAAAATATCCCACCCTCTGCCTTGCCCAATTTTATAGGTATATTATTAAAATAATTGAACACATTTTTTTTCAAATTTGATATACTTTGTAGAAGCTATGACTACAGACAGAATGCACAAAAATTAAAACTTTTTCCAGCCACCCTCAAAGACTCAACACTTTGTTGGTCATGGGACTAGGTAATAATTTAGTCCACACTTTGGAGGACATGAAAAAGAATTTTTTGGATAAGTATCATGGATATGGATGAGTAATAAATTATATAAGAAATGACATCTTTAATATGACTCAAGAAGGGGATGAATCTTTGGAAGACTATGTTGAATGGTTCATGTTTAGTGTACAAAAATTCAAGCAAAGTGTACTAAGAGAAGAGCCTCTAAAACTCATCTTCCTAAAAGGAGTCAGTGAATATTTTATGGAATCCTTAGACCTAATAATTGGGAAGATATCTCCCACTTGTCATTCATAGACATCAAGGAGTTAAGCAAGAATTATTCTAGGTCTGCAATAAATAAAGTTAGGGGAAATAAGCTTTTATTGATAGTTTTAAGTGTCCTATCAAAATATGAAGTTAGTAACCTATTACAAGACATGAAATAGGATATCATTATTCACTTTTCCATCCAATTAGATAGCCTACACTCAAGGCAAAAAAAATTAGCCTTGGATCAAGCTTTGACCATCTGTTATTTGGATTATAAGAAGAAGACAGATTGTAAGTGTCATGAGATTTGAGATAATGTAGCTAACATCACAACTAAAGAACCAAAAATAGTAGAGCTACATGTTGTAAGAGGATATGGAGACTAGGTTTTATATGTTTCACAAAGAAAGCCATAGGTTTAATGACCATCTTATATAGGTATGGGATAAAATCCAACTTTTACAAATTCTACCTCCTTTAATTCACAATTTGCAAATACTACTCCCAGTTGGACTAGTACATGGATGAACACCCCACCTCCTAATTCTAATTAGTAGCCACCTCAAACAAGCTACCCTACCATATCTTGATAGCCTCCATAAAATCTATCCCCACCCTAGATACAAGAATAGTAACCACTGCAAGGCCTACCCTTCATAAACCAATGGTAGTAGCCTTGGAAACCCAATAAACCATGGGGAAACCATCAAGGAGGATTATCTCCACAATAAAAATAACAACAACAACAGACATTCAACACAAATAACACACTACATTTGTTAAGAAACTAAGGAAAAAAAATCCCGATGGCTGCAGCTCCGGGTTTTGCACGCGCGAACCCAAATTTGAAATCGGGTGCAGTGTGTCGAGCGGCCGGTGAGGCTGTGGGAGAGATTCTTACTGCAAGTAAAGGGAAAGGGATTCCTGTTTTGGGGATTAAAGAAACCACAGCTGTGTGTCTGGCCTTTGATCCTGGTTCAGGGCATGGACCAGGGGGACGATCCTATGCGGATGTGGCAGCCTTTGAAGCAGAAATTCATGAAGCTCGGCCTCATACAACACCTGTACCTACCCGTGTTTCACCTGTAAGTGCCTTAAAACCCATTAGGGTAACTCTAGACCCTGAATTAGTAGAATATATCTTCTAAGAAGAAAAATGGTTTTCCTCTTGTGCTGCCATTTTCCATTTCTATGGTTTCTAGCCTTCGTTTGTAGATCTACATAATTGGATTGCTAAGAGTTGGTTGCATATTAAAGACGGTCAAATCCAGACCTGCACCAGGGGTTTTTTTATAGTAATATTTCAAAGTCCTGAAGATAGGCAGTCTATACTGTGCCACAATAATTTTTCTTGGTAGGGCAGGTTTCCTCTTTTGGCCAAACCTTGGCACAAGGATTTTAATCCTCTCTCAGAATCTTTTAACAAGATCCCTATATGGGTGCGGCTCCCTTATCTTCCAAATCAATTTTGGCAAGAGGCAGTTTATAAAACCATTGGAAATGCTTTAGGGGAGTTTCTGTATGAAGATGACTGCACGAAGAGCCCCCATTCGACTTGTGCATGATTTTTGGCTGTTCTGGATGTTTCAAAGGGCCTTCTTGAGGTGATATGCATTGACTCCCCAAGGGGTACCTGGACACAAATCTTGGATTATGAGTGGATTCCTTTCAGGTGTAGGAAGTGTTACCAAATGGGACATTTAGCTGCCCATTATGGTGCTGGGAAAAACAATCCCAGATGTTCACCTTCTTGGTGGCCAAAGGATTTCTCTGAACATAGCACAGACAAACTACCTTTGGAGACTTCTACAGATTCCGAGACTGAGAATGAGGAAAGGGTGCAACCTGAGTCAGAAGATGAAGAGGATTCACTGGAGAATCAATCTAATGAAGCCTCTGAGGAGGCTATAGTTAGTAATACAGCTGAGCCTGTGGAGGAGATGGTGATCTCATCCCCTGTTCTGGAGGATCTTTCAAAGAGCCAGACTGTGTTAGACTGTCACAAGGAGTTTATGCCTATTGGTGGCCAAAGATCTTTGTCTTCTGAGGCATGGGTTGCTGAGGCAGCTAAGGTTGAAGATGGCTGGACTGCAGTCAGAAGAAAGAAGTCTAAGCCTTTGGTCCCTTCACTTGAAATGAATCTTCGATCATGCAAAAAGAAAAATCTGAATTTTAAAGATTCATCCAAAGTTCCTTTCTGCTGATTGGTTTTTGGGGGCAGTAAACTGGTCATTTTTTGGTTTGCTGGTTATGGTTCTAGAACCTTTTTTTTCTTTCAGATCAGTGATTTGACAGCTATTTTTTTGTTCTTATCTATTGGTTACAGGTCCATGTAAAACCTGGTTTTGGCTCTTTTTTGTTATCAAGTTCTTGTGTTAACCTGGTTGTGCTTTAATGTTTATCTTTCTCCTTGTTCAGGGTTTCGGGGTCCCTTCAAAACCTGTTTTTACCTTAATCTAAAATAATAACAACAACAAACTCCTACTCTTATGCCTAATATGCTAATTGCACCCAAGCCTAACTAACTCCCTACCCAACCCATGTATAATCCTAAAAATAAGTTAGTGCAATCGACATCCACTATTGACCTATTTAGTACCCAACATACATGGTGAACATCCATGAAGTTAACCTATCTTCAAGAAAAGTTCTGCCATCCCTAGCCCCACCTATAATAATGGAGTTAGATCAGGAAAATATAGATGATCATGCTAACCCACCATCACCACCATAAGAACTCTCTAAACTAGCAAATAATGTTGTTGATAAAATAACCCCACCACTTCTAGAACATCTTAACCTTTAGTTCCATGCAATTGAGCCTAAATTTGATTTCATATGACAACTCAAGAATCTCTATGTTAAAATTTCTCTCTTCCAAGCCATCAAGGATGTGCCCATATATTCCAAAGCTATTATAGATTTATGTTTACATAAACCTAGAAGGAAGAAGAAGGATCTCAATATAGTGCATGTGATTGGCCAATTGGTAGACATTATGTTGGGAAACACCCTACTATATAAATATTCAAATCTAGGATGCCTATTATTAATAGTCTGTATCCATGACCAATAATTGTCTAATACATTGATAGACTTGGGGGTTACAGTAAATGTAATGACAACTAAAACCATGAACAAACTTTAGTTGAATAATATTCATCCCACATCTATAATGTTGTAAATGGCTGACAGGTCTACAGTCTGACCAAAAGGAGTTATTGAAGATCTTGTCATTACTATAGATTCTTGGGAGTATATTACAGATTTCATTATGCTACAGTTAAAGTCTAATTTGGGTAGATACCCTCTTATCTTAGGATGACATTGGCTTGCCATAGCTGATGCCTTCATCTATTGTAGATCAGGTGACATGTTGATTTTTAATGGTAACCACATTAAGAAGTTGGTCCTCTATCCCTCAACATAGCTAGCTTTGGAACTAGAGCATACATTATGGGCTGAAGAAGATGAGGTAGACCAGCCTCCCTAGATTATTATATTCACTATAGACTATGCATGCACCTTAGTTGATCAAGAGGAAGATACAATTCTCTTAAATGTTCTCTAGAATAATTACCAAACTCATTTTGTAAATCTCAACCATCTGCAATGTGTTGTCTATTTTACAACCTCTAAGAAGAAGATAATTATAATGCATCTATATAGGAAATATTTCACTAGCTACTGCCTCATAGCTATAACCAAACTAGATCCATTAGTAATATATAAATGATGAAATCACTCTCATGGAAAATTGAAATCTCATTAGGAAAAACATTGCTTATTAATAGCAAGTTGGAGTAAAATGAGGAAAAACACCTAGTCAACATGTTGTATGCAAACCAATGCACTTTTTTATGGGATTATGAGGATATACAAGGAATCAACCTAGAAACATGCACACATCATATCTATATCAAATAAAAGTGCCAACCAATTAGACAACCATAATTTAAGATGAATCTAGCTCTTAGAGAAATAGTTAAAGTGAAATTGTAAAAACTTTTGACCATTGGATTTATATATCCTATCTCAAATAGTGAATGGGTCTCACCATTGGTGATTATTCCAAATAAAAATGGATAATGGTGTGTATGCATAGATTACAGGGAACTTAATACAATAACTAGAAAGGATCACTTTCTTCTACCCTTCATTGATCATTTGTTGGACACACTAGTAGGAAAGAAACTTTTTATATGGCTTTAGTGGTTACAACTAGATTATAATTACTCTTGAAGACCAAAAAAAGACCACCTTCACTTATACCTAAGGTAATTATGCCTATGTTTTATTAACTTTTAGGTTGTGTAATTCTCTTGCAACATTCTAAATGGTTGTCATGAGTATCTTTGTAGATATGGCCAATGAATATGTAGAAATATATATGGATGAATTCACTATTTGTGGATAAACATTTGATGAGTGCTTGAAGAACTTGGAAAATGTGATGCAACACTATTAGGAGCATCATTTGTCTTTAAGTCACAAGAAATGCTCCATGCTTATGATAAAAGACATTGTATTAGGACACCATGTATATATTTAAGGAATTAATGTTGACCCTGAAAAAATAAACATCATAAAAAACCTACCTCTTATTTAGATATAGAAAGATGTTAGGAGTTTTTAGGACATGTTAGTTATTACAAGAGATTTATCAACAATTTTATCAAAGTAGCAGCACCATTTTTCACTCTCATAACTAAATATACTAAATTCATATGGACTCATGCTTGTGATACAACCTTCAAAAAATTAAAAGAATTATTGACTACCACCCCTATTCTACATGGTTTTGATTGGAAGCTTCCCTTCCATATTCACATAGATGCTTTAGATACTACCTTAGGAGCTATGCTAAGCCAAAAACAAGGACTTAATTATTTCATATATTTTGTAAATAAGAACTTATAGGTAGAAAAATTAAATTACACGATCACTAAAAAAGAGTTATTAGTAGTAGTTTATGCTATCAACAAGTTTCATCACTACATAATAGGGTATCAAGTCTTTGTTCATATAAACCATGCAACCATTAGGAACCTTATGAACAAACCAACTGTCCTAGGTAGAGTGATAAGATGGCTGCTCTTATTAAAAAAATTGATTTGACTATTATAGATATTCCTGGTAAAGACAATGTCATGGCTGAATTCTTATCACAACTATAATCCCCTCAAGAGGATACCATATTGGATGACTCATTTCTAGATGAGCACATGTTCTCCCTCACAATTACCACACCTTGGTATGTTGATATTGCTAACCACCTTGTAACAGGGTTACTTTCACAACACTTTATCCCTAAACAAAAAAGAACTTTGATTCAGAAAAGTGGTAGGTATTCATGGCTATCTAGATTCCTTTTCCATACTTGGCCTGACTCCATCAAAATATGTCTCAGATAAGATGAAGTTACAAATATCCTCAAATCTTATCATGATGAACCCTGTGGAGGGTACTTTTTAGCCAAGCATATAGTGGTATAAATATTGAATATAAGATATTATTATCCCTCACTTCATAAAGATGCAATAAGGTATACTATTCATTATGATATATGTCAGTGTATGGGGAGACCCACACATTCAGATGAGATGCATTTTCAACCTCAAATGGTGCTTGAACTATTTGAAAAATGGGTCCTAGACTTTGTAGGACTTTTTAAATCCAAAATTCAAAAATAAAGAGTACATACTTGTATATACTATGTCACTAAATAGGTGGAAGTAAAGGCTCTTACACATGCTAGGGATGAGAAGGTAGAAACCTTCCTCTATGAAGAAATATTCATAAGATATGGTGTGCCATGATAAATATTCACTAATCAAGGACCCCAATTCACTATTAGTTTAATTATTGCCTTGGTCTAACAATATGAGATTAGGCATAAGAAATTAACTCAATATCATCCATAGTCCAATGGATAGATGGAAGTCACCAATAAGGAGTTAGAAAACATTTTGACCAAGACTATTAATATGTCCCATAAGGATTAGGAGGTTATACTTACTGAAGCAATTTGGGCTTACAAAATCATGTGGAAGACCACTATAGTATTCACACCATATGAATTGATTTATGGGAAGAAACCTATCTTTCCAATTGAATTTGAGCACAAGACCTTATGGACAACACTAGAACTTGGGATGGATATATCTAAAGCATAGAAAGAAATGCTTATGCAACTAAATTCCTTGGATGAATACATATAATTGGCATTGTATAATATATAACTTATATATTAGTAGAAAATTGGATGGCATGATAGATATATTAAGACTAGGCAATTCAATTCAGAAGATTGGTCCCTTCTTTTTGATTCAAAATACAAGGATCATAAAGGCAAACTCTAGACCAGATGGCTTAGTCCATTTGAGATTGAGCATGCTTATTACAATGGATTAGTGCAATTCCAAACCATTGATTTGATAATATTTTGTCTACTGGTCAATGGCCATAGACTAAGGTTGTACAAAAATCCACTCACTCAAGAGGAGTTTACCAAGCACATATGCAAAGAAATTACAAAATAGATATAATGATGTACTATATCAACATGATGTATCACCAAACAAAGGTAGAACCAACTAACACATAGATGAAGAATAAGAGAAGGACATCCTAGCCCTCCTTTGGCATGAAGGATGAGACTTTCAAATGGTCCTTGACCAATAACCCTCATAACTGACTTGATAAGGACCTAGAATAAACATTCTACTGTAGGCAACAATTAGACTTAAAAAAAAAACCAATAATGAAAACCCTTTTTGGGCATTTTTGGAATTTTTTGGGTAGAAACTAGCATGTTAGCTACTCAGAACTATAAAATGGGACTAAATAGAAAACCAACTTTCTATCTATTTAGGGGTAAAAACCAAAATAGAAAATAAACAATCAGTTGAAGTAAAAATATTCATCTTCCTCTAGTTACCATGGACTATTCTATACTTACTATATGCACCTCCCTCACCATTGCTATAGGTACCTTTATTAATGAAGTTATTCCTTTAGTTACTATAGGCTATTCTCTAGCTACTATGGGCACCTTCCCCATAGTTGGACATAACTTTTTAATAACTATGGGTACCACCTATGGTTATTAGAGGTACATCCTAACACCTCTCTAAGTTCATGCAACTTAGTTCCTCACAAACTTTAAGCTATGGCCTTGGCTATGGGCTTTTAAGAAATTCATAAAAGACACTAGAAAAGCTAGAGGAGTGAAGGAGAATTAGAGAAGAAAAGTAAAAACATTGCTCAGGCATACCCTTGAATAACAATGTAAGAGCCACAACCAAGGTCTACATTTCCAATCTCTATTTGAAGTGTTGTGGACCAAAATTTATGGCTATAAGGACACACATGAACTACTTTTAGCTTTTGGTCATTTCATAGAGAAGATTTCACTATGTCAAATAGTGAGATCTAAGAATTTTTTTTTGGAGCATAGAATCTAAATTTGAAAACCCTATTGTTTGCTAAAGGAAAAATTTACTAGGAATATAATCCACAAGGAGTAACACAACATAGACACAAATCATCAGTAGACTCATGCAGAGGAAGATCACATAGCAATAACACCCTTATCCACCCTCTTCCATGTTTATGCACCACCTAACTTGAGTAACACAAAGATCTGTAGTGATTACCTTATGGTAGGAAGACAATAATCTCTCATGCAACTACAAGACCCCTACTCCATTTCTATGTAGGATATCATGATTACATGTAGGTTGTTGAGGGCATCATGGAAGGCTAACATCTTGTGATCTCATGATTACTCAAAGGGTCCACTTTAATCGAGTTATAACTACTAGTAAATCATTGCATTCTAGCAACTACTCATATGTAAACACTCACATGCAAATCCTCTACATATGCCTAGGCAAACCATTAAAAAGTCACACCATATATTTTGGTCATTGAAAAGCATTTTTTTAATTTTTTAATATAGCATGTATTATATTGACAATCATATTTAATCATTAACAAGTCAGTCATTAAGTCTTGTCTCCTATCACACTCATACCATCATCATGACCCCATCCTCTTTCTTTCCATCCTACTCATTCCACATCACTTGAGGACAAGTGACACCTCACATGAGGGGGGGAATGTTGTGGGCAATCAATTATATGTACTCTAGGATAGTCCATACATGAAGATTAAATTCCCATGATGACACCATACAATCAAAATGGAAAACAATCACTTTTATTATTTTCACTTGTGAGTACAACCCATTCAAGCAAAGTTAAATCACATCATTACCTACAACCTACAACCACAAACTACCATTATTATAAAAACCTTGTTTTGTTATAGTTAGAAGTCTAGAAGCCAAATTGAGTGTGTAGACAATTATTAATTAAAAGGGTCATCAGAAATATAAACCTAACTAGAATGGGAAGGTTAATTGTGAGACAAGAACCCACAGATCCTAGGCAACTTCAAGGAGACCCAGGTAGTTGATCTATATTCAATAGAGTTGGATAGATCACTTATTTTGAAACATTTTATCATTTCTTAGAAATCCTTACTAAAAAATTTTTAGGGTCTTTTACAAGAGATAAAACTACTATACATGGCATTACATTTCTAGTCACTAAAGAATTGGTAATCTAGGTAACTAGGCTACCAAGTATAGGAGAAAACTAGCAAGACAAACTCAATGGTCAAGAAGTCAGATAGTAGTTCTATTAGGGAGATGAACGATTAGTACTAAATAAAAGTGGTGTGGAGAGACTCAACCTACCTACAACTTGGAGGGAAGTAGCCTCATACATTATCAGATATATGACCTGTGAAGGAAGTTATTTTCTAATTTATACTCTCTAATTTAAATTTTTGAATCACTTAAGGAATGATAGGACCATTAATGTTCCAAACCACCTATGAAACATTATAAAAAAGATCTCCAAAGAATACTAGAAGGGGTTTGAGAAATCCCTATGTCATCATTGCTTGATATGGTTCATATCTAAACATGGAATAAACACTATTAGACATGACCTCAACTGGGAATAATTTATAACCCTAGGGAATGGTGAAACTCAAAAATAAGAGGGAAATAATGAAAAGGAATCTCTTGAAGAGAAGGCCCAATAGACTACACAAGAAGGCACTATGGGCACTAGTGTTTTTGGACAACCTGTAACCACTGAAGGTTCATCTAAAACTACTACAAATAGAAGGAGAAGGAAATTAGTCCTACCTATTGATGACATAGAGGAGAAAAATCCACCCACACAAATTGAGTAGAATATTCCTTATCCCATTGTTCCAACCGTCTCCTCACTAAATATTGACTCTTCCACCATGGCTCCTTTAGGGGAAGAGGAAGTTCTTTCATCAACTGATGCACAAGAAGAACAGGTTCCAACAACCACACCTCCTAAAAAGAAGAAGAAAACTAAAGAAAATAAACCCTTTATATCAAAAAGGAGACCTTCTCCTAGGAGATCTCAAAGAATTAAGAAACATAAGACAATACTAACCTCCTCACCCATAGACATTAGTGAGGATGAAAATGAAAAGAAAAAGCCCAAGATCTGAAAGACCTCTGATGGGTTTTAGATTGTATAATATTCTACAAAATAAGAATCTTCCAAGGAACAAGAAGTATAGTCACCTAAGCCATCTAGATTCACTGAGGAAGACATCGATCTCCTCAAATAAATTGGGTACATAAAAGATGAGCTAAGAATGATAGATCAACCTATATAAGAAGAAGAATTTATTAAAGAAAAGAGTATGGAAGAATAAGTAGAATAAGAGATAGTTCCTCATGACCAAGAGTTCCAAACCTTGGAACAAGATATGAAAGAATTATATAGGCTAAGGAATGAGATAATATGTTTGAAAGGTAAGAGAGGCCTGAACACACTCCTGGGTGAAACAAAATTTATAGAACCATCTATGGAAAGAGAAAGGTTATTGGAGGAACCTACAATAACTTCTTTGGATGAAACTATAAAAAATTCATCTGCCTTGCCCATAGAAAACATTAGTGAACCCTCAGAGGCACCTATAAAAGATAATGCTCTAGCTTTGGTACCTTTCTATAGTAGATTTTCTCCTTTATTTCCCACTGCAAAAATACCTACAATAGAGGAAGTAATTTATGTGGATCTTTTAGCTAATATGGTATTAGAAACTAATGACCTCCTAAATTTTCTTAAAGAAAAAGTTGATGATGATGAAACTCACCACAAGGATTTGGTACAAAGATTTAAGGTATATGTTGAAATAAGAGATCAGTAAGATGACTTAAAAAAAATTGGAAATCACTAAAACTTGGATCAATTATTTGAAATAAAATATTACTAAAATGCATGAACCCACTAAATTGTTAATAGATTATAGATCACTTTCTAAGGTGTATGTTATCTACTTATAATAAATATGGTTTAAATTTAGATATGATAGGATCTATAATGATTAGTCCTGCATGGTTTTATGACCTTAAATATTTCTTTGAAGTCTATAGACATGTTAACCCCAATCTCCAAGCATAGTTAAGTGAGCTTTACATACACCAGTATGTTTTACCCCATGATAAAACTTGGAATCTAGATATATACTTAGGGGATGTCTAAATAAATGCATTTACTTCATATGTCCTTAATGAAATAGGAAGAATGAAATAGCTAGAGGAGTATCAGTAAAAATAAAAAGTAACTACCTTAATGATTAGGGGTAAATTAGGTAATCCAAAATTTGTAATAGAAGAATGGATCTCCTTCATGAACTTAGGTACTATACAAGCATGGGTTATAAGGAAACAATTAGAGGTTTAGAATCACTATTTGAGTCTTATGGAAGGAGATGGAAACATATTTTTATTTCTTATTCTCATAGCTGGGCAAAAATATTTTATGCTTTGAGAAGAAAGGAACCTTATTCCCCTTAAAACCTTAGTGAGATCATACACAAGGTATACATGTATATTGATCTTGTCAAGAGGATAAGGATAAAATGGTTGGGATTGATGTTTCAACCACCTATGTTTTGGTTCCCAATTCCTAACTGGGAGGGAGAGGTCCCAGCATACAGAGAGGTAAAGAAGAAAAGATGGAGGGACATTGATGATGCTAAAGGAATTTATGTTTTTGAAGGGATGGGATTCATTGAGCCCCTAGATTTTATAAAATTCTATGGTTTCAAAATTTAGACAAGGCTTACTCAAGGTTGAGTAAGAGGTTAAGTAGGGGGGTGTGATGAGGCCACCAATTTCTCTATTTTAGAGCCTCATCCATACCTAGTATATATCTTTTTCTATGTAAATCCCCATAACCATCAATGACTCATACAAATGAATAAATTTATGATTTTATGTGTGTATATATATATATATATATATATATATATATATATGTTATGAATTAATTATTATTTTTCTTTGATTATATTATACTTGTGTAACTTTATTTAATAAATATTTTAAGGGTAACATAAGGCTATAGGAATATTGTTTGGGCATAATAGTTATAGATAAGATCACAAAAACTATTGGCTTTCACCTATAAGTTACCCATAGCCACTGTTAGTTTCCACCTATAGGTTTCTTGTAGTAACTATTGGCTTTCACTTACAAGTTATCGGTAGTCACTACTGGATTTACCTGTAGGTTGCCGATAGCAACTACTAGCTTCCACCTATAGGTTTCCCATAACAACTATTAGATTCCACTTATGGGTTACCCATAGCCACTACTAGTTTCCACTAATAGGTTTACCATAGAAGCTATAGGTTTCCTACAATAACTATAGACTTTCATCTATAGGTAGCCCATAGCCACTATGCAGAACATAACTATTGTTGTGATTAGATTTTAAGGTTACATCTAGCTATCTTAGGAACTAAGTGGATAAATTGAAGAGGATCCTCTGTAGCTATTGTATGGACTCCCTACATGAAAATAATATTGGATGTGCTGCCAAAGATGAGTAAGACAAGGATAATGGAAAGGAGACAAAAAGAAGTAAAACAACAAAATAGTATATATTATCCTTAACTTAGTCATGCCTAAAACAAGTAAATTCAATTAATAATCACCTAAAAGTTGACTGGGGTAGTTCCTAAATTATTTTTACTTTCCCTAGTTTATTATTTTTGGTTAAATTTAATAAAATACCTTTTGTATTTAACGGTAGAACCTAGATTATATTAGGGGTTGAATACATATAACAAAGTATTAGAATTGTAGAAGTCCTTAAATTTTTAATATTGTAATCCTTTTTAGCAATATTTAATTACTACATATCTAAGTAATGTGAAGGTTAATTCTATAGGAATCTTTTACAAATCTCTTAAAGAAGGATTGGAACTTAGTTTTGAATGAGGAAGGGGCCCATTGGAAGGAGATGCAATGAATATCCTGACCCTCTTTAGTGTAAGTGTGTTGTGTAAGTTATTTTCATTATTATTTTTATTATATAAAGTGTGATGCATGTGTGATTCATAAGTGTGAAGTATTTCTATATTTATGTTATAAGAGTTTCATAGTATAACTATCTGGTGAATTGAGCATAAGTTCATTATACTACAACTAGTGAAGCAAATTAATATATGAATCAATAATGCATATATAGTGTTGACATCCTTGAAAAGCATACACACCTTGGGTTGACAATTAATATTAATCAGACTCAATAATTTGGTAATTAACTAGGTAATAAGTATACAAAACATATAATAGAACCATAGAGCCTTAGAATCCTGATGATTTTATAACTTTAGAGATCTACAAAGATGTAGTAGATCCTATGACCTTTATATTCTTGAAAAGACCCATCCCAACTATATCTTCATTATTCCAAGCCTACTCTGAATCAATGGCCATTAATGATCAAATGCAACCCAAGGGAAAATGGCTTAGTTAGTCCCAAATGTGAACCCATATATGCCTATGATGAACTTGTTCACCAATAATAACTAAAATATCCTAGCCTTAACCAACTTCCAAACTTAAATTAATTGGCCTTAGTCATAGGCCCCTAAGCAACACCTAGGATTCTTGAGTCATCCTACTAACAGCCTTAATTCAAGTGATCAATGAGATTTAGTACCATTTTTAGGTGTAATAAAAATTAGGTGTATAATTCTAAAACTCCAAAAAATGAGAATGAATCTATCTTGAAAATGGTTCAAAAATTAAGCATTGATTTCCTTTAGTTGTAAAAATAAGTAGGCAATACTGGAGAGTACTCTAGTAGTAATCTCTCATTTTAAAGGTTTAATAGGCCAAGAAAAAAATTTCAAAATGATAGTTATCACAATAAAATGCTAATGAAGCATATTATAGTAATAAGAATATGGACATTAATCTTATTGATATTGCATTACCTGACTATTATAGGGTACATTGCATAGCCAAGCATGGGGAAATTGATTATATAGAATTTGGTAAATCCTTTGAGGCTTTTCGAGAGGAGTTGGATACATTTTAAGTGGTACCTAAAAAATAAAGTGGTGTAGGATCCTCTAGATCTAAGCCATCTGAGCAAGCCTTTATGGTGGATACCTTTGACTTCCCCTTTCAAGAGGAAAATGAGCCTGATGAGATCCCTAAAAAAGTTTAGGCCTTTTAGTAGTTCTTGAAGAAGATCTAACCCTTGAGGAATAGAGATAAGAGGTATCCTTTGACTACCTCAATGCCTTTAAATATTTTTGGAACTCCTTTTAATACCTCTTCAAGCAACAATTCAGAACCACCAAAAGAGAGTACTTCTAAAACCAATGTTGAAATTCCTAGTTCTTTTAACAAAATTAGGTATAACATAGTTGATGACATGAAGAAGATAAAGGATAATATCACAATGCATGAACTCATAAAAATTATAGATCATATGGACATCTTGTTGGAATCTTTGTTAAATAAGCACAATAATCCACCCAAGACTAATCATGCCAATGTGACTATGAATAAAGCCAAAAGTTGAGTCCCCTCCTTTCTTGCTCACTATCAGGATGTTTGGTAAGAACTTGCATACTTTATTATTAGATTCAATAGTGTCTATCAATATCATGACTATAGGTAGATGCAAGAAACTTGGTCTAACACTTATAAATTCTAATAGGGTTGTCACCCAATTGGACAAATCTAGAACTAAGGTTGTAGGAGAATTATTAAATGTTTATATGTAACTAGCTTCTGAGCCTAGGGTACAACAATTCATTGATATTAAATTGGTTGAAATACTTGGTGTTTATGTAATTTTACTAAATAGGGAATGGGACAATTCTTTGAATGGTTAAAGTCTATAAACTACTCACATCTGTGGCTACCTTGGAATGGGGTCCCTAATCAAATCAGGGTTGAGAGAGAACCAAGAATGAAGCATATGATAATTCAGTACAATGTTATAAATAAGAGGGTTAACATAATTGACGCATACTTAGGGGTATTCACCATAGAGACTATTAATATATGTGATCCTAAGAATGCTCAAGTTGTTCTTGGATTGTGAAAATTGCATTTTGATGGTACTAAGTGTAGTGATGGATTAGGGGTTGGTGTTGTCTTGACCAATCCCACTAATAAAAGGTATCATGCTTCCTATAAGATGAAATTACCTTTTACTAATAATATTTCGAAGTATGAAGCACTTGTCTTTGGTTTATAGTTTTCCATAAAAAATAAGGTCAAGAAACTACTAGTTTATCGGGATTCAAAATTAGTGGTCAACTAGGTAAGAAGCAAATACCAATGTAAAATCTCATACTTAAAAAAATATAAGTTCAGGGTATGGGAATTGATAGAATCCTTTAATGCCTTCAACATCATTTCCATCCAAAGGGAAGAAAACCAAGCTACTGATGGGTTGGCATTTGATGCCACCAACCTCATGCCTAGCCAAGATTCTCCAAATTTCAGCATTGAGCTAATCCCTTATCCTTCAGTGCCTGAAAATATTAATCACTTTCAAGTCTTTAGTGATGATCAACAAATATTGGATTTCATAACTAATTTTGGAGTAATTGATGTTCACAACATTGATGAAGCTAATGAAAATACATCTAGGGAAGATAAATTTGATGGTAATGTCATTTAATTTAATGATAACAAAATTCCCAAGGAGATGATTTATTTAGAAAGGCTTTTTGATCAAGATAAACTTTTTGATACTTCTAAAGTTCCCACGGTAAATGGGAAGGACTATAATGCTATTGATTAAGACCTTCATGATCAGCCCTAGATAGTAAATGTTGGGAAGGCCTTTATAAACATTAAAATTAAGAAATCTAAGGAACTCATTATCCAATAGATAAATGTCATAGCATGGTCCTATGACGACTTAAATATCTTTGATCGAAGGGTCATCACATATACTATACCCCTTAAAGAGAGATGAAAACCATTCAATTAGAAATAAAGGCTTGTAAACCCTATATTAGAACCAATGATATTTAAAGAGGTTAAGAGACTTATAGATGCTAGGATAGTCTTCCCCATCAGGCACTCTACTTGAGTGGCTAATTTGGTGCTATTAGGGAAGAAGTATGGTGAGATTAGACTTTATATAGACTAAAAAAATTTGAACAAACCATTAGAAAAGGACAACTAACCCCTTCATTCCCTAAACCAAGTAATTCAATTTGTTTTAAGATTAGCTATGATATATGAATGTCATAGCATGGTCCTATGATGACTTAAATATCTTTGATAAAAGGGTCATCACACATACTATACCCCTTAAAGAGAGATGAAAACCATTCAAGTAGAAACAAAGGCTTGTAAACCCTATATTAGAACCAATGATCTTTAAAGAGGTTAAGAGACTTATAGATGCTAGGATAGTCTTCCCCATCAGGTACTCTACCTAAGTGGCTAATTTGGTGCTAGTTAGGAAGAAGTATGGTGAGATTAGAATTTATATAGACTAAAAAAATTTGAACAAAGCATTAGAAAAGGACAACTAAACCCTTCATTCCCTAATCCAAGTAATTAAATTTGTTTCAAGATTAGCTCTGATATCTTTTCTTGATGGATTTTTAGGTTAAAACCAAGTATTGGTTGATATGGAGGACATGATGAAGATAAATTTCACCACAAAGTGGGGGACCTTCACTTAAAATAAAATGCCCTTTGGACTCATCAATGTAGGAGCCACATTCTAAAGTGTTGTGGATCATGCCTTCCAATGCTTGATGGGTAAATTCATCATTATTGATATGGATGATCTAAAAAAAATTCCAAAAATAGGGAGGGTCACTTCATGCATTTATAACAAGTTTTTGAAAGATGTAAAAGGTATGGCATTTCCTTGAACCCTAAGAAAAGTATCTTTTGTGTGACTGAAGGAAAGTTATTGGGTCATTTTATAACCAAATATGGGATCTATATAAACACTAAAAGGGTGGAGGCCATATCTATAATAAATCCTTCAAATAGTAAAAAAGAGTTAAATTCAATCTTTGGTAAAATTAATTTTGTAAGAAAGTTTATTTTTGGTTTTACAAAAATTGTCAAACCACTAAATGACATGCTAAAGAAAGATGCCAAAGTTGCATGGAATGAGGATTTTAGAAAGGAATTTAATGATATTAAGAAGGCCATTAGTCAAGATCCAATCTTTATAATTCCTAATTTTTCAAAGAACTTCTACCTCTATTTCTTTGCATTTGATCACACTATGGCTATAGTGCTAACTCAAAAAATTGAAGGGTGTGATCACCCAATATCTTTCATGAACACTAATTTCAAGAATGATAAGTTAAATTACTCATTTATTGACAAAATATCATATGCATTAGTTAAATTAGTTGAGAAATTCAAGCATTACATCCTTAGAAATAAGGTGCATGCCATCTTACCTGACCCTGCTACCAAAATTATGTTAAGTTAGAATGAATTAGGGGACATAGAGGTAAGTGGATGTCAATTTTATAGGAGTATTACCTAGAAATAAAAATAGAAAAATTGGTAAGGTACCAAGGTTTGATTCAAATTATTGCTAATACTAACCCAAGGTTAAGCATTATGTAGGTGGATCAACAAAACTTTTAGGCTAGTGAGTGGTCTGATCCAATCATACATTTACTAATCAATTATACTTGTCCTAAAAGTCTATCTAGGGAGTAAAAGAGGGCCCTAAGGATAAAGGTATCATAATAATTGATCAAGAATGGGGTTTTATATAGGAGGAATTTTGAATTTGTCTACCTAAGGTATGTCTCTCAAGAAGAAGCCACCCAAATCATGAGTACCTTTCATTAAAAACTAAGCAATGGACATCCATCTAGGAACACCACAATCCAAATGATTCTTAGAGCTAGATATTAATGGAAAAATATTTTTAAAGATTCCCAAAAACATGTGAGAAAATTCCACTTATGCCAGATATTTATCACTAAAGAGCCAATGGCAGAAATTCCTCTATAACCAGTCATGATTGGCAAACCTTATACTCAATGGGGGTTAGACTTTGTTGGCATAATCAACCCCAACTCATTTGAAGGTCACAAGTATGTCCTTACTACCATATATTATTGTACAAGGTGGACTGAAGCTGTAACTACCAAATAATGTAAAATTGAGAAAGTGATCAAATTCTTATAAAAAAAACATTTGTACTACGTTTGAAACTCTAGTATATCTAGTATGTGACAATGGGTCCACCTTCACATACATAGAGATGACTAATACACTTATGACAATGTCATCACTCTCAATTTTACATTGAACCATTATCCCTAAGGAAATGGATTCTATAAGTCAACAAATAAGAACTTAATGGAGGCAATTAAGAAGTCTGTTGAATATAAGCCAAGACTTTGTAAAAACTCCTTAAATTTATACTTTGGGCTGATAGGACAAGAATAAAGAAATCCTCAAGAGCCTCACCATTTTTTTGGGTGTATGGATAAGAACCCATCTTTCCTATCACTCTCAAGTTTCCCATATATATATTTATGCAAGAATAAATGGAGGAAAGCCAAGAGCTAGCCAATTCTAGATTGTTGGATATAATTCAGATGGAAAATTCAAGGGAGAAATCCTTTTTTGATTTTAAAAAGCATCAAATCATAGTCAAGATATGGTTTGATAAAAGGTCTAAAATCAAGGTGTTTAGACAAGAAGACCTGGTTCTCCTTTGGGATAAGTTATCTGATCCTAAGGGAAAACATGGTAAATTCACACCCTTGTGGATTAGCCCACACCAAATTATAGAAACATTGGGAAACAAGACCTTTAAGCTCAAAAACTTATAAGAAACATAGTTTACATTGCCTAACAATGGGAAATACCTCAAACACTATTTATCTATTGCTCCCCCCTAGGGTTTTCATGGAGTAAAACTATAAGATGATTAGATTAGTGTAGGTAGGCTAGTTAGTTTATTTTCATGTTTTTTCCTTCTCATCCCTTATTTTTTCATAGGCATATACATATTTTCTTATTTTCCTTAGTTGTCTTTATTTATTTTGTGTGTTTCTTTCATGTTTCTTGGTCCCTTGATCCTAATAATTCCCTAGGGACAATCTTGATATCAAAAGTTATGAAGTTTACTTAAAAACATGCCCCCTAATTCAAAAATGAAAGTATAAACCCAATACATAGAGTAATCATGATTCTAAAATACAAAGCATGATGTTATATCTTAGATAAATTGACAAATACCAATGGAAAGGCCAACCATTTCATTAGACCCTAACCATTTTCCTAACCTCAAACTAGTTTTAAAAAGGCTTTCACTTATGGATGAAAATTCAAATTATCAATATAAACCCAAAACTAGCACTTAATTAACATCCTTACATGGGATAAGAGTTGCAACCATAGGTGATTTTCCAAAGATAAAGTACTTGACCAAATCCTAAAACTTGTCTATCCTAGCTCCCAACCTTAATAAAAGCCTAAAGATCTAATAAAATATAGAAATAAGGATACAATGCAAAAAACATAAGCTTTTAAATATAGGTGATTTTGGAAATCTCCACTGGGGCTATGAATGCTTGGATGGTAGTGGAGTAAGGCCATGAGTGGAGCCAAAGGCATCTCTATTAGGGTTGTGGACACCCAGCTAGCAGTAGAGCAATGCCCAAGCCTTCCCTAATTTAAAAGTGTGGTTCATGATAAACATTTTAGTATACTATAAGTTAGTATAAGTGATTGAGAACATGATACCTAGAATTTGTTTCTTGAACCCCATGGAAAATAGTAAGTGGAATTAAAACACACACACGCACACACAATCTGGATATGCCTTATCATTTGACCTTAAAATAATAATTATAAGGTTTTTTTCAATTGTGGCCTTGTCTAGATGATGATATTGATCAAATAAAGTGGATGACGTAATTATTTATCTGATTAGAGTCTTTAGGTTCTAACTTATTGCTATGTTTCCCCCATGAGTAACCATTTATTGGGACCAACATACCCCATATTTTTTGAATTAGGATCCTTGAGAAACCCTCAAAATAAAACATAGAAATTTCAGCATGTCAGGGTCTTTTATAGAATTTGAAGATCATCCACTTTGTTAAGAGATAGGCTCATGTAGTTTTGATCTACTTTAATCTAGACTAACATTGATAATGAGGTTCATTTGGTTTTTTTTTAGGTTCCATGGCATATATCCCCATGAATTATATATTACAAAACCCTTGCAAACCCTTGATACAATTTGAATAAAGGTAGGAACCAAATTGGTGGGAACCATTTTAAAATTCATTTATAAACTTAAGCATAAATCACATATTCTAGGTTTAGTCATGTTTTTTAACACAACTTAACTAAGAAACTTGATCCCCTTCATTATTTCCCCCTTTTCTAAAAGGTCTCTATGGCCTATTTAAGTGTCATCATGCAGGGTCCTTTTATATTCCCCCAACTTAGCCTAATACTTTAATACTAAGGCCATATTCATTAATACAATCATGACCTTAGTTTTATTTCCTTAAGCCTAAGTTTTTATTGTCTCCATAGTCCTAACATTAACTTCCTTGTGCCTTTCAAGATCTTACAGTTGTCACTTTATCATGGGATTTGATCTGATGATGTGAGGATAACTTGAACTTTGACTTAAATAACATGCATCTTTAGTAATATGACAATCTGATCTTACTCTCTAGAACCTGATCAAATAGAAAAAAGCATGATTAAAAAGTTAAAAAGATGTAATAATCCTAAAATATGGACACATGACACCATCATATTTGAATATTAAAATGAAAAGAGTCCACTTAACATGACCGCCAATCAATAATAAGTCCCTGGATCAAGATCCTATGGTTGCCATTTTATCATAGGATTTGATCCAACATGGTAAATTAACATTGAGACCTTAGGAAGCCCCATATAAATTCCAAGAGGCATTCTCACATTTATTACTAAATATTTTAATGAAATTAAAATGAATGTTTGTACGATCATCATCCAAATATCCAAAAAGATGAACTTGATGCCCACACGATCATCAACTTTAAGCCCAATAAAATTAAAACTTCATTAGTTTAAATTTGATGTTTACACAACCAAAAAGTTGAGCCCAATAAGGGTTTATTTGATGTTTGAAAGATTGTCAATTTTAACCTAATGAATATCTTACTTAGTGTTCAAATGACATTCCAAAATCTTATACTGAGCTCATTTTACAAAGGTCATTTGCAATCTAGTGTGACAAATTAGTAAGCAATAGAGACCATAGTAGCTAGTAAACAATAATTAAATGAAGATACTGAGCTCTATTTTATGATAGATGGTGAAAGCTAGATATGCAAGGATATAAAATTAGACCTCACAACATTGAACATCTAGGGTATTAGGAATTGGTTTGATCTTTTCTTCATGATAGAAGAGTTTCAACTCATTTCATAAGAAGAATAGAGGAATTCCACCATGAGTAGGTGATACTATGACCTAGTTGTTATCCAAATGGTAGGTCTTCATCATGTTATGGGAAAACCAAAGGTATTACATTATATTGATGTCCTTGTACCCATATTTGTTGATTGTAGAATAGACAATGAATGGATCATTAGGGAAGGGAACTCAAAGGGGATAGCTTACATTTCCACTATTGCTTTTGAGAATTACTAAAATCTCTCTCTCTTCCACATGTGGATCTTTGCAAGGTCAAGGAGTGGACTAGTAACCGTGATCAGGACTTTGTTCTCAAACCCTAACTACACCAAGGACCTCACATCTTTAAAATCCTTAATGGAAAAATCCCCATCATGCAATTTAGAGAAGGCATTAAGATAATAATGAACCTAATGAGTAGAGCCTTTGGTTCCCCTTCAACTACTTATGTGAATAAGATCTGGGTCACATATGTACACTTCATGGTAGAGAAAAAACTTACCCCTCTAATTGGAGACTTAATCAATATTTTATTAACCAAAAAATACAATGCCATCAAAAGAAAGACCTCAAATTAATTATTTATGATTTCATATCTATTTGATGCCCTTCTAGCCTCAACCACCTTCCCTAGGATTAGGAATTGGTCCATAGAAGGTAAGAAAATCATCTCACACTATTATTCTAAGCTGCACATCTTCAAGTATAGGAATTACATGTAGTTTATTTGTGATTGTGTTTACCCTACTATAGTGGTGGCCATCAAAGGTGTTCCCATGCCTAGGCTACACCCCCTCATCAGTAGATATGTGAAATGATAGGGGACATATGGTATTATCTTAATTACATAGTCATCAAGATATAAGGAATCATGATTCAACCTTACAAACTACCAGTATATATTCTAAATAAGCTTGCAGAGCACAAACTTGCTTCTTAACTCATCTATGGCATTGATAAGACTTATAAAGAAAAAAATAAGGGCCCACTCAACCCCTTCCCTTTGAATAATGGGAAAACCATAATAAAAGACTAGAAATAGGAAGAGGTTATGTCCACACATAAGGATTCATTTGGCTTCCAACTAGATGAACTCTAAATGTTGAATCCAAATAATGTAGTTGGAAACCATCTATGGGACAAGAATATCTTAAAGCCAAAATATGCACATTAAATCAATGTCCATGACACCATATATATTAGGGATAAAAACTATGAAGAGGTGTTGGCCCCTTCATTAAGCTTGAGCAAAGATTGGTCAAGGACAACTAGCCATCTAGGGAAACATGGAAAATGTACCATTTATAATACCATTTACTACTTGGGCCATCTAGGAGAGCCCATGATCCACCTTAGAGAGAGCATCCATAACCCCAAAAATAGGATGAACAATTTCAAGGTGAATAGGGTAGAGGGAAGAAGAAAGCTGGAGAGGTTAAGATAGAATAGAGACCTGGGGAGGGGCCTCCATCTTTAACACTACTCTAAAGGCCACCTTTCCTAATTCAACATATAGACATGATAGCCTTAAAATTAGAAGAGACACTTGAAGGTGCTCTGAAGAAAATTGTAGAGGCCTATGACTTTAATAGTGAAGAGGAGCCCAAGGAAGACATAGGGAAAGAGTTAGTCCCAATAGCATCCCATGAAAAGAGAAAATAAAAACTAGCACTGGTCCCTATGGGACCAAATAAGTTACCAAGATTCACTTTCACTCATCCCACTAGTGGATTAAATCTATTCAGTGATGAGTTCCCAATCCATGAACTAGTCATTCCTGACTAGTTTATCTATGGGAAATTACAAAAGGTTCCCTATCTTTCTCATTATTAGGCCATGATAAGGGTCACTTATGTGGGAATATAAGATGATATGAAGTTATGTATAAGGGCTATAATGAAGGAGAAATAATAAAGAAGAATTGTGGTCATTGAAGGGTCATAAGTCAAGAAGATGGATGTTCTAGGAGCATCTACTAACTCAAGTATGGAGGTCCCATAACCTCCCTAATTAAAATAACTAGTCACTACTATCCATTTCAACCCTAAGATATTTGGGTTGGAAAGAATAACAACTAGGACAACTATGGTTGTGATAGAATAATTCACCTTTCAAAAGGTGGAACCATTTCTAGTACTAACTCCAGTGGGTGGATAGAAGCTTGGAGAGGCTGTAATTCATGAGGAAGATGTGGAAAGTCTAATTGAATCCCAGTCAACACAAGCTAAATCTAGAGTCCAAGGTATGAATCAAAGGATCTAAAACTTGGAAAGAGAAAGAAAACTTGGAAAAATAGGCAATTCTATCAGTGTCATATATAATAATCAAGCTACTTGATAAGTCATTTTATGACATGTTTGAGGAACTTAAGTTGATGAAATTAAGGCAAATTTCATTAGAAGGGCAATGTGAACTAGCCCATAGTTTAGGGACCCAGTGGTAGGCCTCTGAGGATAAAATATCTCAACTCCTTAATATTCAAGTAAAAAGGTAGATCCCAAAATTCAAGACCATCATTTTGGGGCATTTGAGCATAATTCTAGGAATTATGATTGAAAAAGTTTGGAGTTTGAATGCATGGCATAATAATATGGAAAGGGTCCTGAAAGAAGACAAGGAACTAATTGCAAGAATTAAACAACTTCTTGGGACCATGCTTATAGATCCTACACAACCCAATGCCCTTGGGATCATTAGTGATGAGAAATTAAAGCATAGGGCTACTTTGGTAACCAAATAAATTAGAGGAAAAGGCCAAGGCAAATCCAAGGTCAAAAACAACAAAATCCTAGGCATGATACTCAATGTAGGGGAAAGAATAAATGAATTTAGGAGTATCAAAGAGGCCATGGATAGAAATGACAAAGAATTTGATGACCTAGTGGATCAAGAGGAATAATAGATCATGAATCCTACTATGGACCTGGACTTAATTAATGAACAACATAGGAGAACCATGAGATTTCTCCAACAATGATAGCTAGGGGCCCCACATTAAATTGAACATATTCTATTTTGTTAAAGGTTTTGTAATATTTTAAATTATAATATCCCATTGTAAATACATATGCTAGTTTGTTAGCATATTTACCTCTAAGTCAATATAATTAAGAAAAACACTTGTATTTTAGAATTTTTAGGGACAGTTGTCCCTATCTTTGTACACCTATATTTTATAAATGATTGATATATTGCCTAGTCTTCCTATAAAGGCATGTATGACCATTGTAAAAAGCGAGAGAGTTTTTTTTTAGAAAATTTTATATACTTAAAACAATTAATAAGATCAAGGCATTCTACAAATATTATCCATTTTTGATGCGTTAATTGCTAATATAACTTTTCTCTCAATTATTAGTAGAGGTCTTGAAATTGAATAGTGTTTTTGAATTATGAATAGAATTATTTAATCACAGGGTTTTTGATTTGTGCCTATGTTATATTAGTTAAAATATCTTAGGATATGCTTCATTTCATTTTGATTTGTATTTATATGTGCAATTACTATTTGATTATAGTGGTAAATCCTTAAAGGAGACCTAGTTCTTACTTGTGATTCTTAAACATTTTCCCTTAAAGTTTTCTTAATATATAATGAGTTTTGAGCTTAGGATATGTTACATTATATATTTGATAAATCTGTATTCAGTTGTCATTGATACTTTATCATAATGTTCAAGACTAAAATTTGTAATCACTCATTTATTTTCTGCTCTACCCTTCTCTTTTTCCCCTTTTTACACCAAGACCACTTTAGTTTTAGCTACATTATATAAATCCAAATAGATTAGTTTGTAGCTTAAAATATGAACATAACTTAGTAAGTATTAAAAAATATTAAAAAATAATGGACCAATGTGGCTCCCAACCATCAAATTATATAAATATTGTGGATCAGTCATCTTACTCTGCTGCTATTTCACCATAGGCAACTAGATTTCCAAAACCTACAACTCATTCTTTGAATTTCCTAAATTCTAAAATTATAAGTGTTATTTAAACACTAATAGAACTTGTGGTAAATTTATAATAATCAACATGATCCCTATTAATTCCATAGTAGGATCAAGCTTTGAAAAGTACTATGCCCTTCCCTCACCATAGATAGAATATAACTAGGTCATTATCAACAACTGGTATAAAGTGTACTGCCTGAAGAGGGTCTTGGATTTGTGGGTGAATTACCTAATTAAAATTATTCTCATGGATGATCAAGGAAATTTTCCCATCTAATAATTTAGATAAGGAGTCAAAATTTTGCTAGCCATCTTGATAGAATATTTTGCAGTCCACACATTATTTATGTGTATATAAGGACTAATCCATTATTATAGATAATCCTTGAAGACCAGCATATTCCCCCACTTAGGGAAATTATTAAAAATAACTTGGTATATGCTATACATGACACTTTCAAGAATCATTTCCCCTTATTTATGATGATCTACTTACTAGATGCAATGTATGAAACTATACCACTGGGTCAAAATTCATGGTCTCCAAAGTGTCCAGAGGTTGTGCCTCAACTCTTTTCTACAATGCATATTCATATATTTAGATGCAATATAAGAGTGATTGTGGAAGAGTTTTACCTATTTATTTATTGATCAATCAATGAATATGAGATACATAGGGTTCCCCATGAAATCAAGCAAACCTTCAGAGATATGGGTAGTTACTGGTTATACCTAGACTGCATGATTAATATAATAGAAGGAATGATGGTGGCCCCTATTATAATAACAAGGTTTGTGATAATAAATATAGATAAATAAAAAATTGCTTATCAACTTCTACATGGAGTTAATGGAATCATTAAATACAAGAAGAAAATGGTCCCCTATAAGGTTTCTTACAAATTAGGGAGGACCAAGATTACCAAGTGGCATGATATTGTTGTAGCTACTAAGCATAGAGATTCATACATATTTCTTAAAGATTTTTTCAAACCATATATCCTAATAAAGTAATTTCTAAACATATATTAAAATTCAATAAAGATATAGCAATGGAATACATGCATCAATAATAAATCCATGAGTGGATATATAGAGATGATCTGAATGATGAGGTGATACTCTAGAATGTAGCAATGAAGAACATTGAACTTGAGATGATATTAGATAGGGAAAATAAAAATTAGGATATTGATAAGTCTCAACCACCACTAATACATGGGAACATGTTTGATGTTGACTATGAGGAAGGGAAAGATGAAGAATATTAAGACAATGTTCCTCTTGTTAGGAACATGATGAATAAACCTCCATAACTTACTACTTCAAACATTCAGGACTTACCTCTAAGCTTTGAGCAAGGAGGATATAGTAGTCAACCTAATCCCTCATAAGGGCCCACAACAATCTCTACATTTTCTATGGGAATCATTAAGGAAATCCTAGATCAACTTGAACTTGATGCTATTGACCTTGAGTAATTGGAACAAGGCATTGAGCTCTCCATGGAAGAAGTGTAGGCACTTTCCAATATAAACATTAAGAAGGTCTACAAGAGGAAAAGTGAGCCTAAGAGCACTATGAGAGGATCAATAACCCCTCCACCAACTCCACAAACAATTTATCATTCTCTAATAATTCATTCATCTTCTGATATTATTTCCACTAGCACACCATAGGCTACCCTTTGAGGACAAGTTCCCAATGTAAGTACCTTACCATGACATTATTTTCTAATTTAAATTTCATCTCAATTTGCTTCTACTATATTATTTTCTCCTCCTACTATTTTTTAATCTTCATTTGATACTAACCTAGGCCAAGCTAGTGGTTCTTTTGGATTTGCCATCCCCCATTTCATTTTTCATGCCATTGTAAATATTGTATTTTCATCAAGTACTAGTGCTAGTTAGGCTATTAGTTACACTTATTCCTAGCCAAAAATAAATAGTGCATCACTTGATATTATTTTCCCTACATTTAAAAGGAAATTAAGGCCCATTTCAAAAAATTCACCATTCCAAAGCCACCTTTGCATACATCCCCATTCAATGTATTTATGACTAGAAAGGTGAGTGTGCCCCCAAAATTGCCTTCATTTATTCTAAATATGGGATCTACAAAAACTCCATTTGGCACACTTAGGTAGATAGACCCAAAAAAATTACCACACATTCCTACTATATCTCTAGCTTCTACCTTAGTTCAACCACCTCTATCTAATATAATGATTGCTATTGACCCAAATTGGTTCATAGATACTATACTATAAGAAAGACAAGAGAGAACTTAGGTAGTCCTCTCTGTACCATAAATTGGCATGAAATTTTATGTTACTATAGGTACCATGTAAAGAGTGGTGAGGAAGTAGGTTGAATAACCCCAATCTAGCTTAGTTTTGGCTCATGAAAGTGAACAATCCCTCTTCACTTTAACAAAGAAGATGAAGGTTAGCCCAGGTGAGATAGATGAGTATATAGAAGACCCTATGTCTTTGGTCAAATCCAATGTAGAATCCATAATGGCCTTAATGAAAGGTATGCAGTATGAGGTGAAGAGATTGAGAGAATAAGCATTGATTATAGTGCTAGAAAATACTATAGTCTAAGTAATAAATGCAATCATCAATGTCTTCAATTTATACAAGTTCATGAAGAGAAGGCAAGAGTATGGGACTCGACAGTTTAATGTGGTCATTAAATATGACCAAATACTTGCACTCTATGATGCCAAGTTGGCAAACTTAGCTAGTGTTGCAAGGAATAACAAGTTCCCAAACCTTAAGACATTTCCACTTGAAGACATCATCCTATCACAAACTATATGATGAATAGAATGAGAATATTAAAAAGGTGATTGTAATAGGTTAAGGATGTAATTGCATCTTTATAAAAAAATAGATTTCAAGATTTCCCTATTGTTAAAGGACACTGTGGTCACTAGGGTAACCAAACCTAATGGAAAATTTATGGATGACTACGAGTTTAGGGATTAAATGAAATTATTTTTTCTGAAATTCCAACAAGACATAGATAATGCTAATATTTCCATTGAAGTGATGAACATTGTGGCTTTGGCTAACTAGAGGCTAGAGAGAGATGAGGCCATTGAAGAAGCATTGAGACCTATACTTGAAGAGCATGGTAGGATTATTCAATAAATTCTTGACCTATTTTCAGCCTATGATCCTAGATTTCAGTCAAATTGACTAGGACTACTTAGAAATCTTTGAATTTTGGATAAGGGAATAGGCAAAAAAAATAAAGGTTGCAACAGGAAGCATCTTATCAACCTCCTCTAGGGCCTTGAAGAATATTATATTTTACTTTATGAATTAAAATTTGAAATATAACCTTGTAATATGTGGCACTTTAGTTGTTATAATTCAAAAACTAAAATCCACTTGGGTATATTTGGGCATATTTTAATGTGCCTACTTGGG
Organism: Torreya grandis; assembly: GCA_037957365.1. NCBI lineage: Eukaryota > Viridiplantae > Streptophyta > Pinopsida > Cupressales > Taxaceae > Torreya > Torreya grandis. The sequence goes on along the minus strand of JARHVA010000374.1, from coordinate 3,242,595 downwards.
TATATTTAGGCATATTTTAATGGGCCCAAGTGAACTTGCATAGGAATTTTTAGGATTATAGGGGTATTCCCCATAATTTTAATAATGGGAACAATTGTTAGATAATTAATGCAAAATATCCAATAATTTGTGAGATTGCCTAAATGCTCTATTGTGTGTTTTATAATTTTAGCTTCTCATGCTTTTAGAGAATTAATGGTTTATTTTTTGCTAACTAATATGATAATAATATTAATATATTCATTTATTATTTTGAGTTTTGGATAAGGGAAGAGGTAGAGAAATAAAGGTTTCAATAACAAGCACCTCAGCAACCTCCTCCAGGGCCTTGAAGAATATTTTGTTTTGCTTTGTAAATTCAAATTTGAAATATCCCCTTGTAATATGTAGCATTTTAGTTATAATAATTCAAAATCTCAAATCCACTCGAGTATATTTAGGTATACATTAATGGGCCCAATTGAACTTACATATGAATTTTGATGCCTATATATAGTGGTATTCCCCCTAATTTTAATAATACAAACATTTTTTTAGAGAATTAATGCAAAAGAGCTAAGAATTCATGAGATTGTCTGAATGCTCTATTGTGTGTTATGTAGTTTTGGCTTCTCATTATTTTAGGGAATTAATGGTTTATTGTCTACTAACTAATTTTAAAATAATATCAATATATTCATCTATTGGTTTGAGTTTAACACTAGGCTAACAAATCTATTCGTTTATGTGCTCTGTTTCATCTTATTTACGTCTGAATGTGCATATGAAATTTGATGTGAATAATTAAATTCTGTGCAACATATGATTTCATATATATGCATATCCTTTCCTTTGAATTCTCAACTATGTTTATTTGGATTTGAGTATTACACTAGGGTTGTTGAATGTTATTTTTACATTTTTTCCCATAGAAGCTAGAATAATTGACACCTCTAACCATCTGAAGCAAAATTTATTTTTTATCCTACCCTGATTACTTTTGGATCTACCCTATGACTCACTTTAGTTTATCTAATTATGTAAATATTCATGGTTTATTTTTTCTCAAGTAATAATTAGTAAATTTTAGAGAAATTTCACAAAGATTAACAAGAAATGAATTGTCACTATTGTATAATCTTTTATCCCTATAGCAGGGTCTACTTGCAGACTTATAAGTGGTGGCTATAACTTTATTGTTTTGATATTTTCAATAGAATTTGTGTAAAAAACTCAATCCCTAATTATTCTAGGACTTAAAATTGATTTTTTAACTTTCCCCCCATTTCTTAGTGACACATGAAGCACATTAAGTGCATCAATAGGAAGGGAAAAAGCTGGTGCTAGAAGGAGGACCCCTATGCAATTACCTTCATGTATCTTGGTGAAATTTTAGTGTAATTCATTAAATATAATCATAATTGTTTAAAAGTACACAAATATTATTAAATAACACTAAATATCTACATTCTGTGTATGAATCTTTACATTATTTGAAAGATTACATCAAAATTAGTGTTCATTAGTATAAATTTGGAAATTATGCTATCTAAATTTATGGAGAACGTTAAATATAGGTGAAATACCCCATTATTTAGGCATATTGAAGGGTTTTTTAGTTATCTTTATAAATTTTGACATAAATTTAGTAAATATTTGTGAGAATTTATGCAAAGGTCAATTGTTGAGACCTCACTTGTACTGAATCTAGATGTTTATGATCATAATTACTATAATTTTCTTGGGATTGAGTAGATATTTATGTATATTTGTGATTAAATATATTTTTAAACTCTCAAATGTTCTCAAATTATTAAAATAGACATATAAATGCTTTAGAATGCTTGGCTAACATTGATCTTTGTAGCCTAATGTGTGGAACTAAAAATGTTTGTGCAGGAATTGAAAACTTTGAGGTTTCAAATATTAGATCCTTAAAGATAAATTTAAATCTATTTGATCTAGTTTTTAAATTATTTTCTATAATAAGTTGACTAATCTTTTTAATATTTGACACTTATGGAGTTGAATTTGAATTTCTTTTGCTCTCTAGTTATTAATACATGTTTTGCATCCTAGAGTTGCCTAGGGTTAGAAACAAATCTTGATTTTAACCCAAGGTCCCTTTAACATCCATATAAATTCATAAGAAGATGAGAAAGGATAAAGTTAAATGTATAAATTCTAAGACCTAGACAAATTCCCAATCTAACCAAAGTTTCCCCCCTCTTGCCAATCATGGCATGTTTAGTTGGATCATCCATCAATGTCCCTAGAGCTATGCATGATCTACTAAGGAACCCAAAAAAATATCTACCTCTCTTCACCCCCACCAATAGAGTAATCACTAAAGATCATATAAAGTCATTTAAATCATCTTTGAGGCTACTTAATGTAATTCATGAGGACATGGATTGCTACCTTTTTCCCTTTACATTTTGAAATATGGCTTATGATTGGTTCATCAACTTGCCCAAACATTACATCATGGGATGGGATTAATTTAAAGATACTTCTATTTCCCAATTTGGTAAGGTATTAAGCCTGAGAGTTGTGTATTAATAGTTCACCACCCTTAGAAGGGAAATAAAGGAACTAATTAGAACATTCAATCCAAAGTTCCAAAAAATGTATAGCCTAACATCCATGCCAATAAGATGGTAGATAATTTGGCTTTATAAATATACAAAAATTCCTTAGACTTGATGATAGTTGTCTTCCTAAGAAGAGCTTTGAAGATTGACACATTACCTTTGACATATGTTGAAGCCATCCATATTGATGAGAAAATGCACCCACATGACATCCCACCTTTGTTATACCAAATAATGACCTAATGCTACCTACTCTAAATGTTCTACCCAATATGAATCAAAATCTACCTACATTAAACCAACTACTAGTAATTAACCAATTTCCATTAAGACATGTTGCACCCAACCAACAACTAAGATTCTTAAAACAAGAAAATGATGGAGTATATCACTAAAAAAATATCAGTCAAGCACTAGTGCCTATAAATAACACCAATGTTTAAACTAAAACCCCAAAAAATAACTTAGATCCTCCAAAGGGAGAATTAGATTAAATATAGAGAATCATTTAGAAACTCACTAATGATTTCTTGGATCTCAAGAAATAAATGGGAAATATTGATGAGGGTTACAATAGAAATTACAACTTTCAAAGATATAACAAACCATTCCATATGTATATCAATAATAGTAATCTCCCTTGAGCAAGTTTTTTGAGATCAACATTTGCGTGTTAGCCTTTCCCAACTATTCCCAAGTGCACAATACTGCTAGACATGGAGAACTAGACTACATTGAATTCTACCATGCATTCGAAGCCATTCAAAGACAAATGGAGGGGTTTAAGATGAATCCCACTAATCAAATTAATGATAAAGGATCCAAAAATACCAATAATGCTTTTAGAGATCTAGAAATAGTCCTCATGGTTGAGACTTATGATTTTCCCAGTCAAGATGAAAATGAGACTAAAGATAATGTCGAGGAAGTACATGCTTTCTAAAAATACTAGAGGAGAAAATATGACTTGAGAATTAAATATCAAAACCCACCTCTGATAACTTCTACCCCACCTAATAAAATAGATACACCTCCTAATGATAGGATAAATAATAATCCTCTACCCACTAAAGGTAATTAAAGTTAGCTAATAATAGAAGCTCCTTGAACAACATCAAAAGGTGGATATAACATAGTGGAAGATATGAAAAAGATCAAGGAAAACATAACATTGCATAAACTCACTCAAATTACTAAATGTCATTAATTTCTATTTAAATCATTGAATGAAAATCTTATCTCCAACAAAGCTAAACCGGCTCATGAAAATGTGGTAATGTATAAGAGTAAGCATAAAGTTCCACCATTTATATTGATTGTAAGGATTTTTGGTAAGAATCTTCATAATTTATTTATAGATTTAGGTGATTTAGCTAAAATTATTCCTTTAGGAATTTTTAAAAATTTGGGATTAAACCCAACCAAATTAGAGAAAGTAGTGGTGCAATTGGACAAATCAAGAGTGAAAGTGGTGGGTGAATTGTTAAATATTCATATGTAACTCACTCATGAGCCCCAAATTTAATATTTCATCAAAATTCAAGTTTTTGACATACTTGAAGATTATAGATTATTATTGAGTCATGGTTAGAGTAAATCCATAAATGGATATATGTCCACTGATTATTATCCAAGACCCTAGAATAAAATACATGATCATTTAGTATAACACCAAGAATGAAAAGGTAAATTACCAATACTCTAACTTAAGTATTTACACTTTGTAAACTACTAATTTTTTTGTATATGATAAGGTGAAAGAAGAAATCAAATTTCTCTAGACATTGCACTTTGATGGTGCACAATCTAATCAAAGTTTTGGCATTGGAATTATTTTGACAAACCCTAAAGTAAAATAGTATCTAGCTTCTTATAGATTACAATTCACTTGTACTAATAATTTACTAGAATATGAAGCTTTTATTTTAGGACTTAAATTTGAAATCAAACATAAGGTAAAATAAATATTAGTCTATGATGATTTAGAATTAGTTGTTAATTAGGTCAGGAGTAAATATCAGTGTAAGCTTTCCTATTTAATAAAGTATAAATTTATAGCTTGGGATTTGATTGAGTATTTTGAATCATTTAATATTATTTCCCTACCTAGGGAACAAAACCAATTAGTGGATGCTCTAGCTTCAATTACAACAACCCTAGTGCCTCTAGAGCCATTGAACTTGTAGGAGTTTACCATGGAAATGATTTTATGCCCCTTTGTGCTAGACAATATCAATCACTTCCAAAAATTTTATTATGATAAGTAGATAATTGACTTCATATGTAATTTTGCCATATTTGAATCCCATATTATTGATGAATAAGATGAAATTTCTATGAAAAATTCAAAGGACAATGAATATGGAGTAATCCAACTCAAGGAGAACCAAATCCCCAAGGGCATGATCTCCTTAAAAAGGATGTTTGATCTAGATATATAAAGAACTGAATCTAAATAACCCAAGGTGTGCATAAAATATTTTAAGAAAGTCAACTTGTGAAATCTTATAAATGAGAAAAGTATCAAAATTGGTTTAGTTTGCATTAATGAAGAGCTAAAAGAAGCTACTACCATTTTAACCAGGTTCAAGGATGTCATTTCTTGGTCATATGATGATCTTAAGATATTTGATGCTAGTATGATTACTCACACTATCCCTTTGAAAGAGGCCTAGATACCCTTCAGGTAAAGCTAGAGGCCAATGAATCTAATGTTGAAATAATTGATTTATAAGGAAGTGAAAAAATTTATAGATGTAAGGATAGTCTTTCCCATATGGCACACCACATGGGTTAAAAATCTTTTTCTAGTTCAAAAGAAGAATAGATAAAAATCAGGCTTTGTGTCGATTTCAAAAATTTGAACAAATCCTCAAAGAAGGAAACTTATCCCTTACCATCCTTTGATGAGGTAATTTAGTTGGTGAATGGTTCTAGAATGATGTCATTCCTTGATGATTATTCATGTTACAACCAAGTCCTAGTGAATAAGAATGATAGAATGAAAACTGCCTTCACCACTAAGTGGGGAACGTACAATAAATGCCATTTGGATTGATCAACATAGGAGAAACTTTAAAATGAGAAATGAAACATGCATTCTAAGGATTTATAGGTAAGTGCATCATTATTTACATGGATTATATAATAGTTTTTATAAAAATATATCCAATCACATAATGCATTTGGAACAAGTGTTGGAGAAGTGTAAGAGGTATGGCATTTATTTAAACCCCAAGAAAAATATCTTATATGTAAATGAAGGCAAACTTAGAGGAAATGTAATCACCCAAGAAGGTATGACTATTGAAATTGATAGGATAAATTCAATTTAAAAAGTATAAATCCCTAACAAAAAAAACATTGAAATATTTCTTTGGAAAGATTAATTTTGTAAGAAAATTTATCTCTAGTTTTATGGAGATTATAAGACCACTCAATGTAATGCTGAAAAAATATGTGAAGACAAAATGTAATACTAAATAAAAGAAGGAATTTCAAGACATTAAGGATTATATTATTCAACATCCTATCTTGATAAGTCTTGACTTTAGCAAAGACTTTTATCTATACTCTTTTGCTTCTAATCACACTATTGCCACTCTCTTGAAGAAAGAGGATGACAAAGATAACTGCATAGCATTCATGAGTACCAACTTGAATAACATATAACTTAACTATAATATTCTATATAATCAAGCCTATTCTTTGGTTAATGCCATCAAGAAGTTCAGACACTACATTGTGAAGAACAATATGTATGCCATAGTGTCTGATCCAATTGTCAAGTTGATGCTAGAAAAAAATGAACTTGGAGAATGAAGAGGGAAGTGGATGACCAAACTCCAAGAATATTATATAAAAATAAAATCTTCTAAGTTAGTTAGAGGCCAAGGTTTAATACATCTTATTTCAAATACTGATCCATGCATTTATGTTTTACAGGTTAAAGTAGGTCAAGTGTTCAGTGGCGATTAATACAAGGATATTTTTCATTATTTTATACATAGATTATGTCTCGCACACCTTAAAAGGGAGAAAAAGGGACCTCAAGCTGGGATCATCTCATTTTATGGTTAAAAGGGGAGTCCTCTATAGGAAAAATTATGAGGGGATCTATCTAAGATGTGTTTTTAGAGTTGAAGCCATAGAAATCATGAATAATTTCCATGACAATCTAAGAAGTGGTTACCCTTTAGGGCAGACTACAACACATAAGATATTAAGATTATTCTAATATTGACTAATGATATTCAAATATTCCCACACTCATGTTAAATTATCATCAATGTTAAGTGTTTGATAAATGAGAGACAAAGGAAACCATGCCTTTGCAACTAGTGATTAAATCAAAGCCATTTACATAATGGGGCCTTGAATTCATAAGATTGATCAAATATAATGCCTCAATAGGGCATAAATTTATACTCACTACCACATATTATTTCAATAGATAGACTGAAGTAATGGACACCAAACATAGTAGTGTTATTTACATCATCAAATTTATACAAGAAAATATCATCACTCAATTTAGGATGCGCCTATTTTTGGTATGCAATAATGGCCCAGCCTTTATGTCAATCAAATTCACTAAGTGGGCATATGGCAATCAAATAGTCATCAATTCTAATTCAAAATATTAACCTCAGTATAATGGAGTTACAGGATCTACCAACAAAAACTTGATGAGTGCCATCAGTAAATCTATAGAGAAGAAACCTAGAGAATGGTAGTCCTAGCTAAAGTATGCTTTATGGGCAGATATAATGAGATATAAATAGGCACTCAAGGTAAACCCATTCCTAATGGTCTATGGGTAGTAACCTATTTTTTATATCACATTTAAGCTGCCCACCTATGATTTTATGGTTGAATATATGGAAGATGACAAAAGATACAATCTTGAATACTGAACATCATCTAAATAGAGGATGCTAGAGATGAAGCATTGAATAATTCTAACAAGCATCAGGATGTTCTAAATATATGGTTTGATAAATGATCCAAAGTTAAAGTGTTTTACATATTAAACTTGTTCCTACTATGGGACAAGGTCCATAAGAAGAAGGGACAACATGATAAGTTAACTCCTCTCTAGATTGGATGGTATCAAGTGGCATAAATACTGGAAAAAAATACATTCAAGATCAAAGACCTATAAGTGAATGACTTAACCTTTCTAGTCAATATGAAATACATGAAACATTATATCTCTACTATTTTATCACAAACTCTATAAGTATAGTAAGCTTATTTAGAGTTAGAGTAGGTAGGAGTAGAGTAATTTCTTTTCTTGATTTGCTTTCCTATTGTGTTTTTGTTAAATTTCTACTTACTATTCATTTCCTATTGTGTGTTGTATCTTAGTAATAAGTCCTTTTTATAAGAATTCATTGGCTCAATCTATGTTAGTCTAACCTTAAAAATGGGAAGAAAGGATTGTTGTTTTTAAACATTGGTCATCCAAAGTTTTGAAACATCTAGTAGTGTTTCAATTTAGAAAATCTAGGTGGGGTTAATTAGAAGTTAGTTTTCTCATGAAAATCCTAAGTCATTTTAAGACTATAATATAGTTCAAATGAGTGAAAATTTTCTTGAATTAAAGTTTTAATCTATGTGGACCATCATAAAATCACTTAAATTCAATAAGTAAATTTCTAGAGTACAACTTGGTATCTAAAAGTGAATTTAATCCAAATTATGTCTTGACAAAACCTTACACCTAGCTAATTCTAGTTCCCAATCATTCTAGTTTATGAATGTAAGTATTAAAAAAAAATGATACACCATGAAGTGAAATCATAAACTACTTTTATATTCCACTAATGGTGATTTAGGCAATCTCTATCAAGGATATGGATGCTTAGTTAGAAATAGAATAATGACTAAGCCATCCTCAACTAAGCAAAGTATAATTATATAAAATCTAAAGAATGCTCAAGTCATTTCATGTCTGATATCTTGAAGCTTGAAAGTTATCATTTATGAATCCATTGGAAATGGTTAAAGAACCTCAAGGCACACCCATAGTATGATTTTTTACAAGGTTTAAACATTATTTCAAGCCTGTTGGCTTTCATTAGTTATGAAAAATGGTTTTGATACTGACTAAAGATCATAATGAGATAACTAATTTTTTATTTATCTTTGAGTAGAATATATAGATTTTACAATTTTTTAATGTTTCCCCATAGAGGTCACCATTTATTGATGATCAACATTCCCCTATTATCATAATGGGGACCCTTCTTTCTTCAATTTTTAAAAATGCCCAAGATGCTAAGCATATTAAATCATTTGACTGCATGGAGAATTGATTGAATTTACCAATACTTATGTTTCTATAAATTTTGGTTAATCATTCATTTTTCAATAAGGATTGATACTTATAAATATTCAAATTATTACAAGTCTTCTTCAAGTTTTATTCAACAATGAATTATTAACCATGGATGGTTCAATGATATGAAGACAAGCTTTTGCTATGAAAGTACAACTTGGCTCTCAAATAGACATAAATCTAACAAGTTTCATTGGGTTTTATTAAATTAGTATTATGTTGTGTTTAAGGAATTTACTTTTATACTTTTTGCTTTAAACTTGTTTAAATTTTCCTAAGATGGGCTATGACATCTTTAAGAAGCTAACTTAGTTTCTCGCTTGACCTCATAAGATGTCAAATTAAAGATATGGATTATGATGCCTTGCGGGATGTTAAATTTCAAACTATGGTCTAAGAGGACAAATTTTATACTCACTAAGCCTCAAAATGCCTTAAATTTTCATTGCATCCTGCACAAGACACTTGGAGTAAATATACTAAGTCCATGAACTACGTGGCATTATCGAAAGGGCTTGTGAGAAGCTAGACATTAGAATTTAAATCCTAGGGCTACATGTCAAGATCTTAAACCATGTGAATAAGACCATCTAATCTAAGATTCCATACATCTCCCATGTTTCTTGTCATAGTGCATAATCTTGTGATATGCCACTACATGTGTCAATGGCAACTAACTAGATCCAATTAGCCTTTCAAAATGATGCATGCCCCTTTAGGTTCATTCAAGGTCATCACATGTCCACACTACATTTCATCCATCTAAAGATTTTGATATCTCATAAAGTAGACAAGTATTTTTTCCCAAGACATATGATCAAGGTTTGATGATATAAAACCATTTGAGGTGCCTTCCAAGAATGACACTTGGCATAAGAATAAAAAATTACCTACAAGAATGATACATGTCCCCTTTGGGTTCATGTGATGATGCCACAAGTCATTCTTGCACTATTTCTATTTAATATCCATGAGATTTCCTCCAAGAAGGATGCATGTCTCCATTAGAGCCAACCAATTAGTGCCAAGTCATCGATAGTTGTCTAAAAGCCTTCTAAGGGAAACACCTGATAAGCAAATTTGCAATTGCCTACAAGAGTGATACATGGAATTCCTACAACTAATCAAAATTGAAAAGTACCACCTAAGAGCTTGCTATGAATTTAAATATTCCACATGGTGAGATGAAAATGAGTCATCATGCTAAGCTACATCTTAAGAGTCTTTGAGGAAATAAAAAGGTGCCATGTGTTTGGATTTTGAGCCAACTAGGTATCTTAGTCATATTTAGGCCATACAAGTACTTAGCTAGATCTGAGGTGGTAGTCACATGTCAAAAGGTATAAATAATTATCTTTAATGATAAAATTTATGGAAAATCAAAGAAACATTAAAGCTAAATTGAATTATGATGCAATTAACTACTAAAATCAATAGTTTGAAGTTTTTTCAAATATATGCAAGGTTGACAAGCTCACCACCGATATGGCATAAACCATGATCACCATCAACATTTCATTAATTAGAGTAGTCATTCAAAAGGATACATAATCAAGGTTATTTTTATTTGCATTTCAAAGCTATATGAATTTACTTTCTCTATTGTCTACACTCTCACAATTTGATAAAGCTAAAGCCATTAGCAAATTGCACTCCCAACCACCATCATCAGAGCTTGAAAATTGTATAAGGATACATAGAGACATTGATTTCTACCTAAAGTATTGAAAAATATGGCACAAGTACGTCCTTTGACTTCAATTAAGAGTAGTTCTCTGAGAATAATGACTTTCTATTTCATAACGATTCTTCAGTTATCTTCAAAGATATTGAATTTATTCCCAAGGCCATAACATCTAGTGACTTGCATTACAATAGTATATATTTTAATATGGAAGTATCTAGGGATGTTGATGAGGATGAAACCCTACATCATGTAATCCAACTAGATTTTTATATCCTTACCATTAACATGGTTAGTCTCCATAAGGCTATAACTAAACTAGAGGTCATACCATGTGTTGACCTAGTTTACAATATTTTTAGGAGGTCAAAGTGTGAAGATGTGTTGATTAAATCAATGTCAAAAGGGATCCATATTAGTTTCATATTAGGACAAAGCTTTTAAAATTACCATGAACTTACCTCATAGATCAAATATAACTAGGTCATCATCAATAAATGGTGTGAAGTGCACTCCATGGATAAGGTCTTGGCATCATGGGTGATTTAACCAACTAGAACTATTTTCATGGATGATCAAGGAAACTTGGCCATCCAAAAACTCAAAAAAAAAGAGTTAGAATTGGCGTAACCCTCTTTAATATAATGTTTGGTAGTCCACACATTGTTATATAGACATAAATACTATTTTAGTGTTGTAAGTAATCTTTAAATACTAGAAAATTAACCTACTTGTGGAAATTATCAACAATAACTTGGTATATGCTATATAGGACACTTTTAATAATGGTTCTCCATTATTTATGATGAGCTACTTACTAGATGGAATCTATGAAACTACTCAACTAGGTCAAAATTCAAGTTCTCTTGAGCATTCAAAGGTTATGCCTCAACTATTTTTTGTAATGCATATTCATAGATTTAGATGCAATACAAGAGTGATTATAGAAGATTTATACCCAATGGTTTATCAGTTGATAAATGAATGTAAGATGTATAGGGTTCCCCCTAAAATCAATAAAACCTTGAGAGACATGGGTAGCTACTAGTTATACATGGACTATATGGTTATCAAAATGGAAGGATTATTGGTGAATCTTCTTCTATTACCAAAGTTTATGCTAATGAAGCTAGCTAAAGAAGAAATGGCTTATAAATTTATTCATTGAGTTTATGGAATCATCAAAAACAAGAATAAAATGGTCCCCCATAATGTTCCTTACAAATTGGGGAGGACCAAGATTACCAAGTGACATGATATTATTGTAGCTTCTAGGCATAGGGATTCATACCTATTGCTTAAAGATGAATTTAGACCATGGGATCCAAATAAGGTCATTTCCAAACATATATTCAAATTCAAGTAAGATGTAGAAATGGAACATAAGCATCAATAATAAATCCATGAGTGGATATATAGAGATGCTTTGAATGATGAAGTGGTACTCTAGAATGCATCAATGAAGAACATTTAACTAAAGATGAGACTAGATAGGGAAAATAAAAAGTAGGATATTGCTAAGTCTCAACCACCACTAGCATATGGTAACATGTTTTATGATGAATATGAGGAAGGGAAAGATGAATAAGATGAAGACAACATTCTTTTTTTAGGAACATGCCGAATAGACCTATAAAACTTGCCACTTCAAGAATTGAGGATTTACCTTCAAATTTTGAGAAAGGGGGATCTAGTAGTCATCATGACCCCTCCTAATGGCCCATAATAATCTATGCATATAATATGGGAGCCATTATGGAAAGCCCATATCAACCTGATCCTACTGCTATTGAACTTGAGGAATTAGAACAAGGCATTGAGATCTTTATGAAATAACTACAAGCATAGGCCAATAGAAACATTTAGAATGTATACAAGAGGAAAAAGGAGCCTAATACCACTATGAGAGGAGTAATAACCCATCCACCATCTCTATAATCAACTGATCCCTCTCCAAGAATTGATTCATCTACAACCACCATAGGTTACCCTTGGAACACAAGCTCCTAATGTAAATACCTCACTATGACATTCTTTTTCAATTGTTTGTACATATCAAACTACTTCTACTACTATATTTTCTCCTCTTACCACTTTTCAATACTTATTTGATATTAACTTGGGATAAGATAGTGGTTCTTTGGGATTTTCCATCCCTCATTTCATTTCTCATGCCACTACAATATTGCATTTTCATCAAAGTACTAGTATTAGTCAAGCTATTAGTTCCACTTATTCTCAGGAAATAACAACTATTGAATCACTTGCTATTTGTTCCCCTACATTTACAAGGCCATTAAGGCCCATTTCAAAACTTTTCAGCTTTCCAAATCCACCTTTGCCTGTATCCCCATTCAATGTATCTATAAATTCAAAGGTGAGTGTGCCCCCAAAATTAATTTCATTTATTCTAAATATGGGCATTGTAATAACTCCATTTGGAACACATGGGTAGATAAACCCAACAAACTTACCACACATTCCTAATATATATCTAGCCTTTACCTCACTTAACCACCTCCATCTAATCCAATTCCTGATGTTATTCCAAATTGGGTCAAAGTTATTTATAATGGTAGAAAGATAAGAGAGACCTCAATTAGTCCTATCTACACCACAAATAGGCATTGAATTTTATGTTTATATAGGTACCATGAAAAGAGTGGTGAGGAGGCAAGTTGGATAACCCAGTCTAGCTCAATCATGGCTCATGAAAGTGAAGAGTCCCTCTTTAATTTAACAAAGAAGATGACGGACAGACAAGGTGAGATAGATGAATATGCACAAGACCCAATGTCTATGGTCCAATATAATACATAATACAAAATGGCCTTAATTAAATGTATGCAACAAGAGGTGAAGAGATTGAGAGAGAAAGCATTGCCTACAGTGTTTAATAACACTATAGTCTAGGTAATAAATGTAATCATAAATGTCTTCAATTTATACAAGGTCATGAAGAGAAGGTAAGAACATGAGACACTATAGTTTAATGTGGTCATTAAATATGACCAAAGACTTGCACTCTATGATGCTAAGTTGGCAAACTTGGCTAGTGTTGCAAGGAACAAGTTCCCAAACCTTAAGACATTGCTACTTGTAGGAATCATCCTGACATAGACTCTAATGATGAATATAAGAAGAATATTGAAAAGGTGGATAGATCAAGTTAAGGATGTAATTGCATCCTTAGACAAAATAGAGTTCAAGATTTCCCTATTATTGAAGGATGCTATGGTCACTAGGGTCACCAAACCTAATGGTAACTTTATGGATGACCACAAGTTTAGGTATCAAATGAAAGTATTTATTAAAAAATTCCAATAAGATAGCCAATTCTAAGACTTCAACTGAAGTGATGAACATTTTGGCTTTTTCTAACCATAGGATAAGAGAGATGAGTCCATTGAAGAAGCATTGAGACCTATACTTGTAGAGCATGGTAGGCTTATTCAAGAAATGTGTGACCTATTTTAGCCTATGATCCTAGATTTCAATCAAATTGACCAGGACTACTTAGAAATCTTTAAAGTTTGTAAAAAGGAAGAGGTAGAGAAATATAGGTTATAATAGCAAACACCTCAGCAACCTCCTTTGGGTCCTTGAAGAATATTCTATTTTGCTTTGTAAATTTAAATTTAAAATATCCCCTTGTAATATGTGGCATTTTAGTTATTATAATTCAAAAGATAAAATCCACTTGGGTATATTTAGGCATATTTTAATGGGTCTAATTGAACTTGCATTGGCATTTTGAGACCTATATATAGGGGTATTCCCCCTCATTATAAGAACATGAATAGTTGTTACAAAATTAATGCAAAAGAGCTAAGAATTCATGATATTATTTGAATGCTCTGTTGTGTGTTCTAGAATTTTTGCTTCTCATGATTTTATAGAATTAATGGTTTCTTTTCTATGGACTAATCTAGAAATAATATCAATATATGCATATATTAGTTTGAGTTTAACACTAGGCTAAAAAATCTATTGGTTTATATTTTCTATTTCATCTTGTTTATAGTTGAATGTGCTTATGCAATTTGATGTGAATAAGTAACTTTTATGCAACATAGGCTTTCATATTTATGCATCTCCTTTCCTTTGAAGTCTTAACTATGTTCATGTGGCTTTGAGTATTACACTAGGGTTGGTTAATTCTAGTTTTACATGTTTTGGTCATAGAAGTTAGAATAATTGACACCTCTAACCATCTGAAGCAAACTTTATTTTCTTCCCTACCTTGCTTACCTTTGGATATACCCCATGAGTCACTTTAGTTTAACTTATTATATAAATATTAATGGTTTATTTGTTCTTTGGAAATAATTGGCAAAGTTTAGAGCAATTTCACAAAGATTAGTAAGAAATAAAGTGTCACTATTATATAATCTATTGTCCCTAAAGTAGGGTCTAATTGCATACTCACAAGTGGTGCCCATATCTATATTATTTTTCCATTTTCAATAGTATTTATTTAAAAAACTCAAGACTCGAGTCTTCCAAGACTTAAAATTGAGTGTACTACTTTCCCCTATTTCCTAGTGACATGGGAAGCACACTAAGTGCATCAACATGTATGAAATATCAAATGTAGTATTTGATTTTGGGAGCACCATCAACATGATCCCAAGATCAATGTTAGTTACTATTAGGTGACCTATTTTGAGTTATATTCATGTCATTATTATCCTTATGGATTATGGATGTTTTGAACCTATTAGTCACCTATAAGATCTGGAAATCAAGGTCACAGAGTTGAGTCTATGCAGTTACTTTGAAGTCATAGATATAAATATGGATGAGATTCACTACCACACATTGATTAGTAAAAAATGGGTGTACGATGGTCAAATGACCATCAACATTGTCATGAATCAATTATAAGCTCATTAAGGATATAAACTCATAGTAATTCTATTGAAAAAATGTTAAAAAAGACCATATTTCATTACCAAATATCCCTATTCATCATATGTTTGTGGAGAAACCAGGTAGATGAAAGTGAAAATAAAAGACAAACAATAATATTTATGAGGTGTTGAACATATATTTATTAATTATAATTCTATCCCACTCAACACTCTCCATATAAGGAAAATTTACTTTAAAAATATGTATTAAATCACACATGGGTTTTGTATCTATAAATGGAGGATGTGAAATCAATGTTTGTAAGGTTACAAGCTTGATTTGAAATAGATTTTATCTACCATAATGGTCATATAGACAAATACTACATATATTTGACTCCAAAATGCATCCTACCATGGGATATATCTTCTTCAATGAGTGGTTATTTTGATATGCACATTATTAACTATGTCAAGGGAGATCATGATATATGTCATTTGTAAATAGTCTTTATGGTGAAGCACCAACCTCACTATTTTTCCACTTACATTGTTAGCTAATTTATTCTATGATTTTAACATGCACTATATATTGATCAAAGGACGAGTGATCTCAACTATGCACTACAGGGGATTGCTATGAAATGGTGGTTAGTCTACCATGATGAGTAGCTAAATTAGGATGAAACATATAAAATAATTTTATCTAGATTCTAGTTTTTAGAAGTCATCAAAAAAGATTTGCCAATGTTCAAATAAGGAGACTATCCATAAACTCATATCTATTAGTACATTTAAACTTGGATTTTAGAATATGTGGCTTTAAAGTAATAGGTATATGTTCTAAAATATGCAGTAGATGTTATTCTAATTGCCTAGGATATACATCAAAAGTGGAGGTATGAGATGAAGTATTAGGCATATGTACAAGGTGACTTCATCTATAAACTCATCTTTAAGGATGATAACCCCTTGATGCACCAAGAATTTTAAAAATTAAAAACCTTTCTATTTCATGGGTGGGTGGAATACTTAGATATTAGAACTAAGTCATCTTCATAGGAAAGTGAAGCTTATGATTTGAATGATGCCTTATGGATCTAAAAAGTGGAAAAGGGGAAGGAACAAGTCTTAGTTCAACCATGTCATAGGATACAAGATCAAGATGAAAGGACATATAATGTGAAGAAAGATGAGGATATGGATTTAGATAAGTTATTTAAAACAAAATGGGAAGTTAAACCACTTTCATAACCAGTCCGAGAGTAGTTATATGAATAAAATCTAGGACACCTAAATTTCCTAGAAAGAGAATCTCAATGGATACTACATGACTCAATTCTTGAGGAAGAATGTGTTAAGAATGGGATATACTAAGGGGGGGTGAATTAGTATATCATATATCTTTTAAATATTTTACTTAATAAAATTCATTTTCTTTAACCACTTAATCATGCATTTAATATATTTAATAAAACTGAAATAATAACATACACCACACAAGAGAGAGAGAGAGAGAGACACTATATTTTTACATGGAAACCCAATGTGGGAAAAACCATGGAGAAAAATCTCTAGTATATTAATGATCACCAACTAAAATTATAAAGTTTACAAGTACCAACTTGTAGGAGTACCAACCTCTTTACTGAGCACCAACACAATAATTATTTGTGAGCACCGACCCACAAGAGAATGAACCCCTTTTCTAAGCACCAACATGAAAATGATTCATGAGCACCAACCCCTCTTGTGTATAAAAACACAACTATATCACAATGTTGCTTTCTTAAAAAATGATAGAATACTACTACATCTCTTTCTTTTTCATTCTATTTTCTCTTCTCTCCTCTTACTCTTCTTATCTAGATAAAACCATGCACTTGCTTGCATATTAAAAATGGATTTCCAAGCCTTTATTTATAACTTTCCAAATGACCTTTGGAATTCATCCTTTGTGACCCTTCAATCCTCATGGAAAATGGTGCCAAACATGCATGACCCTTCGAATCCTTGCATTTGAAAAGTCACATGGTGACCCTTCATGAGAAAATGCATCCTTTTCCCTTTTGTCTTTATCTTGGTGATCTTTCAAATTCCTTAAGGTGACTCTTCATGGTAAAATGCACCATACCCTCTTTTTTCTTCACTTGGTGACTCTTTGAATTCCTCAAGGTGACCCTTCATAGGAAAATTCATCCTTTCCTTCTTTTGTCTTTATCTCATAACTCTTTGAATTCTTAATGGGCCTTCTTTTGAATTTATGCAACCAAAAATATATTCATTAATATTAAATAAATATTAACACACATTATCCAAGATATGAACATTAAAAACACCATTAAATTCTATGGGGCCTTTGTCACCAACAATACTAGACCTTTGACATCAATGACAATATTTCCAATAGTATCCCCCTTTGTCATTAATGGAAATTTCAAAATAAAACTACCAAATCCTAAAACCTATACTACACATGTTAACCTACACATACTTCCATTTGAAAAACATATAGTAACTCCCCCTTACTATAGTATCATGTACCTATACCTATTCTTGTATCTATTTCTATCCTTCTCCCCCTTTGACATCAATGACAAAGGGTCTATCTTGAATCTAACACTTAGCTCCCCCTCAACTGATGATGATCCTCAATGGAATTAAGTAAAATAAATTACTCCCAACTTCTCCCATAGATACTTGAATGTGTCTTTTGGTAGTGCCTTTGTGAAAATATATACAATATATTTAATAGCACTGATATATTTCACTTTAACCTATTGATCTACCACTTACTATCTCAAAAAGTGATATCTGATAGGAATATGTTTTGTTCTTAAATGCATCACTAGATTTTTAGAAATATTAATAGCACTTGTATTGTCATAAAAAATAGAAATAGCATCATATTTTACCTTGATGTCTTCTAAAGTTTTCTTCATCCAAAGAACCTAAGTACAACACAACACCACTACAATATATTTTGCTTCAACTATAAAAAGTGATATTGAGTTCTAATTTTTGCTTAGCCATGATACTAAGTTATCAATAAGGAAGAAAGATCCTCCACTTGTACTCTTTTTGTCATCCAAATAACCTACCCAATCTAAATATGTATAAGCAACCAAAGTGAAATCCCTACCTGTGGGATACCACAATCCATAATCTAATGTCCCCTTGACATATATGAATATTCTTTTCACTAACTAAACATGACTCTCCTTCAGAGTTAACTAATATCTCACAACCATGCCTACTGTATGCATGATGTCTAGCCTTAATGTTGTCAAATATAAAAGACTACCAATCATATATCAATACAAATATTGATCTATAATAGGTGAATCTTCATCATTACGTACTTTGTTCCATGTACCCATTGGTGTGCCAACTGGTGGACAATCCTCAAAATTAGTTTTTTTCAACATTTCCTTGGCATATTTATTTTGAAATATGAAAATTCCTTTTTCTGACTAAAATATTTAGAAATATAGGAAAAATGATAATTCTCCAAGCATAAACATCTCAAATTATTTTTCATATTATCAAAAAAATATTTTTTCAGTCTTTCAATGTTGCCTCCAAATATTATGTCATCAACATATACCATAATAATCAACTGATGCTCACCTTCTATTTTGATGTAGAGATTACTATCAGCAAAACCTCTCTTGAAACCTTGATCTTATAGGTACTTATCAATTCTTGCATACCAAGCTCTGGGAGCTTGTTTCAATCCATATAGTGCTTTTTTCAATCTACATACATGGTTACTATCATTTGAGAGAATAAATCCCTTATGTTACTCAATGTAGACCTCATCTTCTAGAATCCCATTCAATAAGGCAGACTTGACATCCATCTAAAACACTTTGAAATTATTAAACACTTTATATTCAAGAAACATTCTAATAGCCTCTAGCCTTACCACTAGTGTAAAAGTTTATTCAAAATCTACACCCTCAATCTGAGCATATCCTTTACATACTAGCCTTGCTTTATTCTTGGTAACTTCACCATCTTCATTCAACTTATTTATGTATACCCATTTTATTCCTATCACATTTTGATCTTTTGGTCTAGACACTAATTCCTAAGTATCACTTTTTACTATTTGATTTAATTCTTCATCCATTGCCTTAACCTAATGTTCATCATGTCTAGCTTCTAAAAAAGTTTTAGGCTAAATTTTAGATAAAAAATAAAAATTAACTTGCTCAAATTTACTTACCATCATCCTTTTGGTGTGAAATCCTTCATTTATGTTCTCAATGATGTCACTCTTATTATGATTTCTATGAACATATTTGGATGGGGTCTTGGTGTCCTTTTTCTCCTTCTCATCATCATCTAATTCTTCAAAATCTTCTTCTTCAATGATTTCAAGAGTGTCTATTGGATCACTAGCTCTTTGTGCTACGTCTTCATCTATTATGACACTTTCACTTTCAATAATATCCTTGGTTCTATTTTTATAACATTTATAAGCTTTCATTTTGCTACAATATCCAAGAAATATACCTTCAACTATTCTAGATTCAAACTTACCCAAATTTTCATCAATTCTCTTTATGAAGCATTTGCTACTAAAAAAATCTGAATTAATCAACTATAGCTAGTTTATCTTTCCATATCTCATAGGGAGTCTTATCACTATTGACTCTCAACAATGCTCTATTCTAAATATTCACTACTATACCTACTACCTCTCTCCAATATTTATCTAGTATCTTGGATTCATTTAGCATTATCCTCACCATCTCATAAACTATTCTTTTTTTATCAACTAATCCATTTTGATAAGGATTTATATCTATTGAATAATGTCTCTTTATCCCATGGTATTCATATTACTCAATAAACTCATTTGACATGAATAGTCCTCCTCGATTTGATCTCAGGAACTTAATCTTCAAATTAGTTTCATTCTCAACAAAAGCCTTAAATGTTTTGAAGTGGATTAAATCTTCTAATTTTTTATTCAAAAACATCACCCAAGTCATACATGTAAAATAATAAATAATCAATATGAAATATTTCTCACCTTGATTACTTTGATTACTCATAGGTCCACACAAATTAGTATGAACAAGATATAACATATGAGTGGTTGAGTATTCTTTTTTTTTTAACTATCTTCTGATCTACTTCCCATGTTGACATGGTTCATAAAGCATGTTAGAGGTATTTGTAATATTTGGAAGATCTCTAACTACTTGATTCTTTTTGATGTTGACAAGATTGTCAAAATTTATGTGTCCCATTCTCTTGTGTTATAGCCAACTTTCCTCAACCTGACTCATATAACATTTTTAACCTTTGATATCTGATAACATATATAAATTATTGGCTATCCTCTAAGCATATGTAATCAACACATCTAAATCTTTTTTCTTAATTTCAAAACCTTTTACATAAAAATTTAGTGTGTGTCTTTGATCACACATTTGACTTACACTAAATATACTATGCTTAAGACCTTCTACATACAAAACATTTTTAGTCTTAGTTCTACCATTATCTAAACTTAAAGCACCCTTTTTATCTATTTTTGTAGTGGTATTTTCTCTAAATTTCACTATGCCACCATTGATATTCTTTAGAGTTATGAACTTGATCTTGTCTCTTGTCATGTGTCTTAAACATCTTCTGTCAATGAACCATGGCTTTTCTTCATTTCTTGCATGCAATGTTGTCTGGACTAACATAGAATTTTTAGGTTGTTTCTTCTACCACAAACCTATCTAAACTTTCTTCTTGATGAATGGACCCTTAAAACTTTGGTCCTTCTTAACTGAATCAAACATGCTTCTCTAATATTAGGCTATATTTCTAAAATTATTGCACTTGTAACATATGATGGACTCTTCATCAAAGCCCAATAGAGGAGAAAAAGAGTTGTGGCTTCTACTTGACTCTACATAAATTTCCTTCTCCTTATTTCTAAAATTGTTATCTCTTTTCCAAAATTCATTTTTTTATGACCATAACCATTACAATAAAAATAATAACCATTAAAATAAAACTTGTTCTGATTTGTGTATCTTTGACCTGACTGTCTTTTGTAGCTCTGTCCCTTTTTGTTTCTTCTTTTGTAAGAGCTTCAACATAGCTTTTTTTTTTTCAAATATGATGCCTATCTTATCTAATATTGATTTTTGACTTTCTAATAACTTATTCAACATATTAGTGTTATTCTCAAATTTTGAATCATTGTTTGCTTTATCATTGATTGCTTTGATTTTTTTCTCAAGATCTTTTAAATAGGTAATTTCAACAACATACCTTTCACATTATTCACTTAATTTTTGAAACTAAGCTATTAGATCTTCTTCAATCTTTTTGGCTTCTTTAATATATTCTTGTAGATCATAAATAATTTCCTTTGACTCCTTTTCATTTTTCTTGATCTAGCGCTTTAATCTATGATCCTTCTTATCAAGATCTTCTAATTCTTCTAAGGAAAAAATGATTTCTTCTTCTAAATTCACCTTAGATTCATCATGTTCTTCTTCTTGATTATCTGTACTTTTTATTGTAAAGTCATATTCATGTATGGTCATGAATAGAACTTCTTCTTCATCTGAGTCACTAACTCCACTGTCTTTGTACGAGCTAGGATCTTTAGAATATAATCTCTTTTTATTGAATCCTTTCTTGTATTTACCTTTGAAGTTCTTATTGTATGCATAATTTCCTTCTTCATTGTCACCATTATTCTTATTTGGGAACTTATCTATAAAATTTCCAATCTTACCACATTTAAAACATTTAAATGATATATTTCCTTGATATTTACCTATTCCCATTTTAGGCTTGTGGATGAATAGATCTCTATTATCATATCACTAGAGATGTCACTTGATTCTTGAATCTTATCCTTATATTTCTTTGATGTCTTGAAAGAAAATTCTCTCTTTGATGGTTTCTCTTGTTTAGTCCTCATCTCATATGCCATATGAATACCATGTAGTTCATCCATCTTTAGCTTGGATAGATCCTTCATCTCTTCAATTTTTGAAACCTTTGCATCATATCTCATTGGTAGAGATATCAAAACCTTTTATACCACCATTGAATCTTCTAATTTTTCTCCAAGACCTTGAATTTTATTAACTATTTGATCAACCTGCAAAAGATAACTTGCTATATTTTCTTCCTCTTCCGTCTTCAAAGTTTTAAACTATCTTATAAAAGTCTGGAGCTTATCTTGCTGAACCTTTCCATCACATTTTTAAATATTCTCAATATTTTTCCAAGTCTCATGAGTAGATTTGCATTGCATAAATTTAACAAATTTTGATTCACATAAACCACATAAAATAACATTTAAATATTTAGCATTATTTTCACTTGCCTTTTTTTCTGTCAGAATAGTTACAAGTGTTTGTGGCTCTTCATATTCCTCCACCACTTCTTGCCAAATGTTGAGTCCAAGGGATATCAAGTAATTTTTCATCCTTATGTTCCAATTGGCATAATTTTTTACATCAAACAAAGGTTCCTTATTTGTATATAAACCTTCATGTGATCTAGCCATCGTGCTTTCCCCGATCTACCTTCAAGCTATAAAACTCTTTTTGAAATAATTTGCTCTAATACCAATTATTAAGCATTGGATATACTGAGGGGGGGTGAATCAATATATCATATATTTTTTTAATATTCTACTTAATTAAATTCATTTTATTTAACCACTTAATCCTACATTCAAGATATGCAATAAAATTGAAGCAATAACATGCACCACACAAGAGGGAGAGAGAGACACTAGATTTTTACATATAAACCCAATGTGGTAAAAACCATAGAGAATAATCTCAATTATATGAATGAGTATGAACTCAAATTATAAATTTTTCAAGCACCAACTTGCAAGAGCACCAACCCCTTTATTGAGCACTAACACAATAATGATTCATGAACACTGACCCACAGGAGCACCAACCCCTTTATTGAGCACCAACACAACAATGATTCATGAGCACCAACCCCTATTATATATTAAAACACAACTATCTCCAAAATATTTCTCAACAAATTATAGAATACTACTACATCTCTTTATTTTTTATTTTCTTTTCTCTTCTCTCCTCTTTCTCTTCTTAGCTAGATAAAACCATGCACTTACTCATTCACTTTCATATTATTAATGGCTTCCCAAACCTTTATTTATAGATTTTTAAGTAACATTTGGCATTCAACCTTTGTGACCCTTCACTCCTCATGTAAAATAACACCAAAATTGCATGGCCCTTCAAATCCTTGCATTTGAAAAGTCACATGGTGACCCTTCATGAGTAAATGCATCCTTTCCCATTTTATCATTATCTTGGTGACCTTTCAAATTCCTTAAGGTGACTCTTCATGGAAAAATGTGCCATACTCTCTTTTGTCTTCACTTGGTGACTCTTTGAATTCCTCAAGGTGACCCTTCATAGGAAAATGCATCCCTTTCTTCTTTTATCTTTATCTCATGACTCTTTGACTTCTTCATGGGCCTTATTTTGACTTTATGAAACCAAAAATATATTAATTAATATTAAATAAATATGAACACACATTAGCCAAGATATTAACATTAAAACCACCATTAAATTATATGGGACCTTTATCACTAATAATGCTAGACCTTTGACATCAATGACAATATTTCTAATAAAATGCAAGTTATACCATAAAACCATAAAGGAATATGTGGGGAACATTATAATATAGGCCATCCTTATGTTGTTACATATTACAGATTATTAGTCCCAAGAGAACATATCATAAGTGATCCCACTCTTAAGGGATCATCATGATGTATAACCTATAAAAATCATAGAGGTTAAGGGTGTGGATCCATCTTTAGGTTAAATACAAATTGAAATAAATGAGTGCACATGTGAAATTAATAAAAAAACCCTATCTCTTGAACCCAACTATGAAAATTAAAATGAAAGCAAAGTTAGATCACATAGAAGAGTATTGTATCATATTTCTTGTAGAGAAAGCTGACTTGGCTAGCCCCATGGTCATACAAACAAAGAGGACTAGTGAGATCTGAATCTAAAATGACTATCACATATTGAATGAGGCATGTGTGAATGATTTGTTTCCTATCCCATTCATTGATGAATGTTTATAATAAGTCATAAGTCATGAAGTGTATTCATTCATAGATAGGTTTAGTGGATATCATTAAATCTCAATCATAGAGGAAGATAGATCCAATACTACCTTCGTAACTGAATGGGGTTCCTTTGCATATAAAGTAATGTCATTTGGGCTGAATAATGTACCTAGGGTTTTCTCTAGAGTTCTAGTCACTACATTTAAAATTTTATCCATGACTTTTTGGAGGTTTATTTGGATTATTGGGGTAATATTTTCTTTGTTTAGAAAACATTTATCTAAACTTAGATTGATGCTAGAGAGATGTAGAGCGCTACAAATAGTGCTAAAATTTAAGAAACATACTATTTTTACACCCTTTAGGTTTTTTTAGGTCATGTATTTTGTAGTAAGGGTATATTGGTATATCAAATCAATATCATAGTAATTATGGGAATGCCACTACCTATAATTTTGATAGAGGTGCAATATTTTCTAGGACATACAAGATATAATAGGAAGTTCATTAAGAGGTATGCATCTATATCTTCCCCTTTAAATAATGTGTTATGGAAAGTAACATAGTTCATATGGAAGGAAGAATTCTAAGTGGAATTTATTGATTTAAATAGAGACTAATGACCACTAATTTTGATCTTTCTAGATTAGAGTAAGTTTTTTCATCAGCATGTGGATGCATCTAGACTCACAGTCAGAGTTGTGTTAGTGTAGTTAAGATAAGGCAAATTAGATCATCCAATCCATTTCACAAGAAGAAAATTATTTTTTGTGGAAAAAAATTATACTATAACTAAGGGAGAATCTTTAAAAATTGTGTTTGCACTTCAAAAGTTCTACCATTATCTATTGTCCACACCTTTCAAGCTATTTATAGATCACCAAACATTATGATACTTGGTTAACAAAACTTTACTAGGACGATGCATATCATAGTGGCTAATGCTATTAAAACAATTTTAGTTTAGAATATTCATCAAACTAGGTAAAGAGAATGTAGTTCCAAACCATTTGAGTCCACTCCAAAATGGTGAATAACTATAAAAAGTCCAAGATAAATCTTTAGATGTACATTTATATCATGTGCATGCAATTCCTAAATAATTGGAGAAAATTTTATTTTTCATATAACATGGGACATTCCCAAAACACTATAAAAAAAAGTATAAGAATAAATTCATTACCAAGGTCTTTCCATATAGTATTATTGATGGATTCCTTTAATATTTAGGCAAGGATGAGGTTCTATATAGAGTTGTACTAGAGCACAAGTGTCTTCAAATACTAGAAGAAACACACCAGGGGATAGATGGAGGTCACTTTGTAGAATGTGATAATGAAATAAATGTTTAAAGAGTGTTTTTTAGTGGCCTTACTTATTTTAGTAATCTCACTGAGTTGCATAATGATGCAAAGTTTGTTAGCAAATGAGTAAGTTGAATGAGAGAGACAAAATGCCTCTACAACTTATGCTCACATAATAGTCTTTAAAATAGTGGGGGATCAATTTAGTTGGGCCTATCAATCCACATAGTAAACATATCCATGTGAGGCACATAATCACTATGATAGTCTATTTTACCAAATGGGTAGAAACTACTATGACAACAAGCTGCAGTGTAAAGGACATAATGAAGTTCCTATTGAGAATATCATTATCATATTTGGTCACCCCATAAAATTGGTAAGTGATATAGGTACACAACTTATGAATAAAATTAAAAATACTCTCATAGATAAATTCTTATTATCTTACCAAAAAATTACATGTTATCATCCCTAGCAAATGGTCAAGCTAAAACTACAAATAAGGTAATTAGCAAGATTCTCACTAAGTTTTATGATGTTCATCTAGATTATTGGGAAGATAAACTTCTTATAGTGTTATGGGCATATCTCACACACTAAAAATGTGTGAAAGGGTTCACCCCATTTCATTTGGTCTACATTTTAGAGGCACTCATGCCCATGTAGTATTCAAAACCTAATTTGTGAATCACAATCATTATATGCATGGGTGATCAAGAATACTAAATTTACTAAATTTAAATCACATGGACAAAGATAGATGTATGTCATATTGGACACAAGAGGTGCATGAATTTAACAAAACTTATTGGCATGATAATAACCTACACATGAAAGAGTTTCATGTGGATCAACCAATTTTGCTTTATGATAGTCAGTTTAGAGCCTTCACAGGTAAGCTCCACATTATATGGAAAGACCATACATCATGCATGAGTTAATATAACTATTAATAAAGGTATTAAGGAATTTACATGGTACCATTTCACCTGGAAATGTGAATAAAAATAGGCTTATACCTTGATTCAAGTAATTTGTGTGTGCAGACATAGATAGGTGCTAAATCATACCATTTTAGATTAGGATTATATTTTATTTATGTTGTGTGGGTTTGGATTATTTATTTGTATATGTTTTCATAGATAAGAAGTGTTATGGTATTTTTGTAAATTGGAATAAGATATGATATAATGGAGAGTGTAATTATTAGAGGAGTGTATTAACTAGGAGAACCATTATGTAAAAGTGGATTGCATGTGTCAAAATTTAAGTTTAGGAAAGACACAAGTGGAATGATCCTAATAAAATAATGGATAATATTTATTTAGGGTCAATTCATGATAAATTAAATGGGAGGGTTCAACATCAAGGAAATAATAATCAAGTGTGAGAGGTGAATGGTAAGGTGGCCAGTGACATCACTTATTAAACTTATCATAAAAAGGATGCTAGCTTAGAAAAAATCACACCAATTCAAAAAAATGTGATCTTGATAATTAAACAATATTAAGAGCATGATCATGAGACAACAAGGCACATTCCAATCATTAGGATATGAAAGTGTGTATGAAGATCCATAAATATATTGCCTGGCTAATTATATTACCATTTTACACTTTATTGATCATTAAAAATTGAGCCTTTGAATATTTGAGCCTTCAAAGCATTGAGAATTTTATCTTGAGATTATGAGCATTTATCCTTTAATCTTGACCATTTGATCATTGAGATTTAAAATAACAATGGCCTTTAAAGTCTTCATAGACATTAAAAATAATGGCATAGGTATAGAAGATGGTTGGATACAAACATTCTCAGTTAATAAAATGACTCACCATAGCACAATAGGAACACATAGGGATTGGAAAAAACCTATGTCAAATAAGGTTTATGGACCCAAATGCATATGATTCTATCAAGCTCTCAAAATAGTCATGTTTTTCCAAGTAAGAGTTCAAGGCACATAATCTTTAGTGGTAGCACAAGTACATAAACTCCACAACATATATGTTGAATTTTTGATCTAATTACCCACATTGGTTAATTGGGTGACATAATGGA
This sequence comes from Torreya grandis, assembly GCA_037957365.1. Classification (NCBI taxonomy): domain Eukaryota; kingdom Viridiplantae; phylum Streptophyta; class Pinopsida; order Cupressales; family Taxaceae; genus Torreya; species Torreya grandis. Next base: position 3,214,659 of record JARHVA010000374.1, on the reverse strand, counting down.
GCTGCTAATAGGAAGATTTAATGAAGGAAAGATTTATCTTTATTTTGACATCACCATATATGTAAACGAAGCTACCATGGTGAGAGTGATAAGAATAGAAATAAGATGAATAACTTTGGGCTCATATATATCCAAAACCCCACCTATTATACCAAAAATCCAAGATACCTATACCATAGGCCATCGAGGGAGCCCACTGGATGATATCCAAGATGAACCAGTTTGCATTATCATATAATGCATTACCACAAGGTTATAGTAGATATCTAAGGCTAGAAAGGAGAAAACAAAATGCTTCATTAATATCACCCATCACATGATCAATAAAACTAAACAATTCAATTGGTTGGAGTTACTAGTGTCAAAACTCATTAATAACATTGAAAAAGTAATGGCATATATGAAGTAGGACTTTCAATACAAATTATTGGTTCTATTTCTATTATTTACATAGTGGGATTATCCAAAGGGAATAATGTATCTTGATGTTGACTATTAGCCTGATGTAGAATTTAAAAACTCATATGGAAGTGGGAGGAGAGTGGATACACATAATATTTTCAAACTTTTATTGATTATTGACACTTTTTATCTTGTAGTAACTTGTTGAGTCTCAGTCTCTCTGAGTGCATGCCTTAAAGGGAACATTGAGAAAGGGGTGGGTAGACCATTGGTGCCTCATAAGATTGTTGTCCCTTTTTCCACTTTACATGTACACATGTGTCTCCTAAAACCATTTACCCTAAGCTTATTATTCTTAGTCATACCTCCTCTAATATTTTTCCTCTTTCCATCCTCCTTTTTTTTGCCTTAACATCCTTTTGGACTATCATATATAATGGGTCAACTAAGTCAACATAGTATAGTTTAGGGTTATTTATCACTTTCTTGGTTTGTTAGCTTTTCAGCCAACCTAACACAGGCCTAGTAAATTGTCCCTAAAAACACACTAGGTTGATTGGGTCAACCCTATATAGCTGACATTCCTAAAAGGATTTAGGGAAATATATGCATATATATACAATTTCATTTCACACCATTTCATAAGAGAAGAATTATTAGCAAATAAGTATTAATGAACATCTACTTATTGACCATTCTACTTGAGGAATAAAGTTTAGGGTTCTATACTTTCTTTTGAGATATAGATCTTGTCTTATGGAGAAGTATTTTGGATGCTTAGATAGGTTGTGTAGCATAGAGATAATTTATCTTGGTTATCTTTATGTACCACAATAATCTCTTGAGAATCACCTTGGCCAAGGGAGAGATTGAGGTTTGGTGGGTTTATCTTCAAAGGTAATTATTCTTAACTTTATTTCTCCTTTGTAAGAGTAGATATAAAATGCATTTTTATTCTCTTCCATGTATTAAGATTTTGTAGACATTGATGTGAGTATATGTCTTCTAATACATGTTTACTTTAGTTATTTTTTTATTGCTTCTAACCCCCACTTTGTGCCACTAGTTTTTGTGTACACTAGATTAGATTTTTCTTTCTTGTTATTAAAATAGAGTGAATGTTTTAAACCTTAGGACTCCATTAGGGTTGTTGTGAAATTATGTTAAATTGTAGGTCCTTCCTAGAATGATGTGTTATGATAAGTGATACAAGTGATCCCCTAATTATGTCTAGTGTATCCCCATATTAGTCATGATCCTACTTTACAAGTGTATCCCAATAGGAAGTGTAGGTATGATCTATCTTATCTGATCTAAGATTAATTCATAAACATGATGCATGTCTAATTACATACATTATAATGAACTTGACATGAACTAAACCTTATGGGATTTTTTCACTTTTAGTTCATTTATTTCATTCTTTTTATCATCATTTTATCATATATTTTGACATACTGGATTGATTCTATCAACCCAATTATTTTTCTTTGTGTAGGTTTCCAATAATAGGCAACTGGATCAACCCAATCAACCTAGTATAGGTTTTTACCTTTTTAGACACATATTTTATCCTCCTAAGTCAACCCAATTCACCCCTTAGAGTTTCAACACTTTTTCAGTAGGTTTTTGTACAACTTGATCAATTCTATCGACCCAATTTGTATGTTTTTAAGCATACTTTAAATTTCTTCATCAACAATCTTCCTTCATTACATATATGATCCACCAAGGTTATTTTTTACTTCTCTATTTAATTTATTTTCTATATTTCCTTTCATAGCTTTTAGTCTTCAAAAATTCCCTTTTACAGTCAATTGGATTGACACACCAACCTAGTTTTGTGTTCTATGTGTTGTCTGAAATAACTGAATCAACATTGCCAACCCAATTCATTTTTAGACTTTGTTTCCATAGTAAAATTTTGACCCTATCAAACTTTTTATGTATTTTGTGCATATAGTGTCAACACTATGCCTTGTTTCAAGTTTGAATTAACCTCATATATTTTAGTAATAAGATCACACTTTTATTTTCCTCTTGCTTACATAGTTAAAATAGTTCATATAGTTTAATTAGGGGATTTTTAATTTACCACTTATTTTCACTATTTATATTTTATTCACACATGGCCAAATCACATAATCTAAATAATCACTTTAAATATTCTATCTACCCTAGGCTATCCTACTTAGATTTCATCACCAAGGGAGAAGCTGACTTGATGCTCTAGTCAAGTATAAAGCATGGTTAATGGCATATTTTGGCTAAAAACCTAATACCCTTATCATTTTGGTGTGTGAAGTGAGGGGGTATGCCCCAATACCAAGCATGTATCATTTAAAATACAATTCCTTTCATCAAAAACTACTTGAAACCATCTTTAGGTTGTTATTCTAGTTCCCTTTCTTATAGCCAACTTCCAATCATATTTAAATTCATATATTAATAATCTAATTTATAATCAGGTTGAACAATTGATTAGATATAATTTTCAATCTATTTTATTTCTCTTTGTTTAATTGTGTGTGCAAAATATTGCATTAGCCAGTGTTAGTGAAATATTTTACTTTGTGTGTTTCAATTGGATTAGCTAGCATTAATCCAATTAGATGTTTATTTATTTTTGGTACTTACTACTTTTCATTAGTTGTAAAGTTAGCTTGTTTCATTTTGCAATATATTTTTAAGATTTTTGAATTCCCTATCTTTTGTATTAGATCAACCCAATTGACCCAATGCATTTTCTACCTTCTATACACTATACTAGATCAACCCAGTTGACCCTGTATAGTTTTACAATCCCTATTTCTATACTAGATCAACCAAGTCAACCCTGTATAGTTTTAATCACCTTTTTTGGTCTTTAATTTCTCATCTCTCTTATTTTCCCTTCATCATGGAATTTTTGTTAGATAATCACTCTGACTTATAGTCAACAGACATGATGAACTTTACCAATGCTAATAGGGTCTCCTATAGATAGAGTTAGGATCCTTTTTGGATGCTAATAATGTTCATATCTCCACTTTCACAATGAAATATGGGAGCCCTCATACCTATTCACAACATAATACTCTTTTCTCATTGGAAGACCAACTTGAGTTAGAGTATGCTCCCAAAATGCTTATCTTTATCTTTGATTTTCCTCAACATAGAGGAAAGGATCCTTCTACCATTTACAACCTCATGATTAGTGGTCAATGAAGATCTAGATTCACCTACTCCTACATTAAATATGAGATTTATAGGTATAAATTTATTTTGTTCTTAACCTCTTCCTTTAATTTTGACCCCTTCTTATGCCATGACATCTTCTTCTCTAACCTCTTCTACCTCTATGCCTAGTATCTCAATAAACATGGTAGGTTTTACATATAGTGGGCCTATCATAAGGTCCACCATCCTTAATCCTTCAACTAGTTCATTTATTACTACCCAATATAATCATGCTTGTGTTTCTTCTTCCTATCAACCATTCACTAGTCTATCTTTTGCTTCACAAGCAAATTTTTCCACTAGTGCCTCAAATTCTCATAATTTTTGTCAAGCTCATACCAACACCAATAGTGGTACCTAAGACACTAATACCAACACAAATAACATTTATAATGTTAATTAAACACACAAAATTTTGTTACAAACTCTCAACCAAAAGAATACCTTTCAAGATCATAACACAAAGCAAATGATGAGAATGCAAAACTACCTCCTTAATCTTTAATCTCATCCATAACCAATGGCTTGGGGCACATATAACCAAAATTTTCCCCCTCCTCCTCTTCAATATTCCCAATGAAATCTCATTCCTCAACCTCCTTTAGTCAATATAGCCATTAAGCATCTACAAAATAAATCTCTCACTACTCAAATTGCCAACATTGATATAGGAGGTATAACACCTACAATTTATTATAATGGGTCAACTGATCCTACCCTTCACCTCAAAAAATTTATAAATCTCTCATGGGTGATGCCTTGGATAGGTAAAATCAACTTAGAGATCATTCCATTTCTAGTTTGGAGGACTTAATAAATGCTTTAGTTGAAGAATTCTAAACTAATGATCTTTCTAAAAACACTTTGGCCCATTTAATTAATTGTAAACAATATGAGAATGAAACTACCCAAGCCTTTATTAAGAGATGGAGGACTTTGTCAAAAAAATGTGAACATAACATGGTAGATGATAATCTTTTTCATCTCTTTAAAAATGTTATCTTTCTTGAACTTTAATATCGAGTCCACACTCTCTGTCCATGTACCTTGGAGGAGGCTATTAACCAAGATAAAGACAAATATTTCATAATGAATCAATTTGAGCCACCCCAACCTTATATGGGTCCTCATCTATTAATTAAGAATAAAAATTGTAATATCACCAATGATGGTGTTACCAACTCTTTTGACACCATTCACAATGTTCAATTTATTATTCGTAACCCTTCTTTGGAACCAACTCTTTCTTCTAAAAAATACACTAATCCTCATTTTTATTTACCTAATAACATCAATATTCAAAAACCCTGTCTTCATTTGAATTGTTTAAGCATCTACCTAGGCATATTCCATGAGAAATTGACCCTACCCATCCTATGAAAACCTAGTATGATCCTAACAAGTTTTGTTAGTTTCAGCTAGTTGGGATCATTCTCATGAGACCTATAGACAAATTCATAATTTAGATATGTATTTTATTCTTGGCCCTAATTTTGATCATGATTCCATTATCCATAAGTGTCAACACTCCTATGAGATTATTTTTGACCAAATTTTTTCCTTTCAGGCCAAAATAAGACACCTCTATTGAAAAAATTGTCTAATTCTATATTTTTGGTCAAGTCTAGTATGCAGGAAGTGTTCTATATAAGCCACAAAAAATTTACAATTTTAATTCTTTTGGAAGGTTTGTTTTGGTATTTTTATAAGTTTTTATTCTTTTGGAGGTTTTATCTTTAGGTTTTTTTCCCTCAGCTTTTTTGTTTAAGTGCCAAATTCTTTTAGACAATTTGTTCGAGATAGATTTTCTGAAGGGCAACAAACAACTTTTTTGAAGGAATTGTTTCAGATATTTTGTCTAAATTTTTTTTTTCTGAAGATCCATTTCAACTTTTCCAAAAATTTATTTTCCTTCAAAAAAGTTGATTTCAAAAATCCTAAAGGACTATTTCAAAAATCATGAAGGACATTTCAAGTTTTTTGAATCCCTTTACAATTTTTCCAAATGGCTCTTTCCTTTTGGGAAAGTTCATTTTAAGAAATTTGAAGGGCTCTTTTCCTTTATAAAATTTCATTTCAAAAGTGCCGAAAGGTCCAAGATATATTTTCTAAAGGGGTCATTTACAAAAGTTCCAAAATTCCTTTTTTAAAAATATGAAGGAATTGTTTCAGACATTTTGTCTGAAACAACTTTTCCAAAGGTCCATAACAACTTTCCCAAAGGGAAATTCATAAGAAAAGGGAATATTAAATATTCCAAAAGGGTCATTCCAAATATTTGAAGGGACATTTTTCAAGTACCGAAAGGAATTGATAGAGGGCAAAAGGTTCACCAGAAGAAGGCCCAAAACAAATGATTTCATTAAGAAAAATTTCCCAAAGGAAGGAGTTCGTAAAAAGCCCAAAATAGAGAAAGGACCAAGAAAAATAAGCTGTAGACAAAAATTTTGAATGAATTTTTCATAGGATAAAATTCCAAAGGATATCCTTTAGAGAAAAATTTGAAAGGGTTAAGTCTATAAAAATAGACAAGAGACAAAAAACCAAAGGATGATGATGGCCCACAACATGTCAATTTCAAATTGTGGAAAATATCCATTAGAATTTAAAAGCCCAATAGGAACCTAAAGGTGAGGATAAAGGTAACAAGTGGCAATTATAAATGAGGCATTTGATTTCAATTGTAACTTATTCAACTATAGTTGATTCAAATGTAACTAAGGCTTTGGTTTAGTTTTAACAAATGCAACTAATGATTTTGGTTCAGTTGTAACTCATTGTAACTAATCCAATCAGTGACATGGTATAACTTTCCCACTTCTCTCCTATGAAAATGTAACTGATTCTTTCAAGATGACACATGTCCAAGTGACCCTTAGACTTCCTTTGATTATTATACCTCTCAAGGTTATATATATATATATATATGTATATATGTATATATATATATGTATGTATATATATATATATATATATGTATATATATATATATATGTATATATATATATATATGTATATATATAATATATACATATATATATATATGTATATATATATACATATATATATATATATACACATATATATATACACACACACATACACACACACACACACACACACACACACACACACACACACACACACACACACACACACACACACACACACACACACACATATATATATATGTATGTATGTATGTATATGCATTCTCTTGGCTCATTTTGGATCCTCCATTGGTTATTAGGGAAACTCTAGCCATATTTGTACTCAAATAACTCTTTAAGAAATATATAAGTGATTTCACCATTCACACATTGTACTATTGAGTATAGGTTTGAAGCATTTTGCTAATGACTATTGAAAGAGCTACTTTTCTAGAATATCAATCTATGGTCACTTACCAATGTGCAAAAGGGATGTTGTTTCAGGTCTCTATTAGTATTATTTACTAAGTGTACAAGAGTCTTAGAAGTGGTATATATTTATTCTCTTCATGGAATCATTCATCACCCTCCTAAGAGTCAAGTACCTTCTTGAATATAACTTATGAAATACTGATGCAACAATGTATTTTTATTGTGTGTTTATGTGAAACATCCTCATTTACCTTTAAGTAGTGGATTTTTAATCAAATAGGAGGATAATACATATTGGTACATCACCATTTTTATTTCTTAGTTGTTTTCCTTAACCCTTTTTGTACACAATTGATAGATTAGAGAGAGCTTTAAAAGTGCATCAAGGGGAACTAGCCCCTAATCTAGAGATTCATCTCAATGAAATTATCACCCATAGCAAGAGAGATGATTCTATTTTTCCACTTAGATGAAGAGATCTAAGCATCTACTCAAGGGTGAAAATCCAGGTGTCAATAGTTTTTGACATGCTTGGTGGGATAATTTGTCTAAGGAGTTAAATAATTTTTGGTGTGTTCTTCAATTAATTAGCCTTTTGGAGGCATTTCAATCAACACTAATGTTGACTTTGAGTTGAATTATCTAGTCAATCAGCCCTAGTGCATCAATAAATTATATTTGATATGTATAATCCCATTATTGAGCAATATGGATCTTGTGTTCCTTCATATAGTTTTGATCAAGCTCATTTTTTTCATGGAATCACCTCAAGCAACCTTCCTAATTATCATTCTCCTAGCAAATCCAAGAGTGTTAAGGAGATAATTTTGGAATTTGTGAAGCAAATTTTAGAAATAGATAGGTTGAATGAGTGAAATAGATATTATCAAGAGCTTATGTATAAGGAGGAATGTTTATTTAAGCAAGCTCAAGTCATGCAATCCATAGAGGAGAAACTAGTAAGGTGGAGAAGTAAATCCACTCAAGGTAGTCAGCCTTTTACTCTTTATTCCATCCCAAAACAACCTCCTCCTATACAAAAGAAATCTTCCCCCTGTACACCAAATAATTTTTATCAAATAACACTTGCTCACCAAAATAAAATGAACTAACCTTTTAACCCATCTAATGCATTAACTACTCTTGTTATTAATCATTTACACCTACTAATCCAATACCAAAGGATAATAAAATGGCCTTCTGTGTAAACTAATTATTTTAATTCCTTTGATTTTGAGCCCTCTTTTGAACAAAATCATCCTAATTTTTTTATAAAACAACAAATCCATCCTCAATTAACTCTTCCTATGCATGTGAAAACTCTTCCTAGTCCCCCTCAATCTTCTCAAGCCCCTCAACATGATGTCAAATTCCATGTTGGAGAAATGTCTATCATGAACTAGCTCAAGACCTTGAGAAAGATGAAGTTGCTACCTATCCTCAAGAAGAGAAGAGTAATGTTCAAGAGTATGAAGTAGAAAATTAAGATACTCCTCCTCATCATGATGATGCACATTATCTCCAAGAAAAACACTTCCAAGAGAATCTAGATAAATAGATTAAAGAAATAGAGTCAAGAATAAAGTTATTTAGTCAAGGTTTAATGGATGGTTTAGACCCAATAGAAGATCCCATGTCTAAACACACTCCATCTACACCCCTTCAAGAGAGTTATCAAGTTACATATGATGTGGATGAAGTGTTGATTAAGTGGAAGGAAGAGAATCAATTGATTTTAGCCCAAGATTTACCTCCTCTTCCTCATGATCTTCTCAAAGAAAACCCCACTTCTCATTACCAATCTAATTTTGAGCTCACTAGTACTTACCTCTTTTCTAAGTACATTCCTAAGTCCTCTCCTTCATCCCATACCCCATTTTCACTCCCTTCACCTTTCATTACCTTCCATACTCTAACTCCTACATTTAAGACTCATGAACCTATCCATTTACCCTTCATTTCATTCCCTTCTAGAAAGGAACCTATTTTTGAGGGATGCAAGTGAGAAAGAGAAAATGCATTTTTTGGCTGATCAAGAGGCTATTATGAGTGATAATGAAGATTAAATAGTTATAGGTACTCCTCATGAGCATCATTATGGTGATCATCATCATAAAAATGAGGTGAAAGGAACTATCAAAGATGAACAATGCATTCAAATCATATTTCAAGAGGTGGCTATTCTAGGAGGTTTTCATGAAAATAAGGTTGAAGAAGTGACTCTTGAAGGTGGGATGATTCAATAAGAATATATAGGTCACACATACATTTAAATGTTTTAGAAATATGAATATGAGATTGAAAAACTTCACTTGTCAACATTAGATGGAGAATGTAAACATGGTGAGCTCTCTTTCCCTTTGTTTGATGAACCTTCTTGTTTCTTTGATGAAGATAATGACCAAGCCATGGGACATGAGTTGAATGAGGTTCAAGATAAATTTTTTTTTGAGAAGCTAGAGACTTTTGTTTTTGAGTAAGAAGGATAGAGTCTGATTGTTTTGATAGAGGATTTGAAGGAGTTATTGAGTGAGAAAATGATGATTTTTGGAATGAGAGAAAACATTTTTCAGCTCAAACATCACACCAACCACCCTTCTTCAAGAGAACCATGATGAAGAAAGAAATCATTTCAAAAATCTTCTTAAAGAGATAGAAAATAATGAGTTGGTCCTTGATGTATACTAAGAGGGATAGGAGCCAAATGAACCCTATGATAATGAGATATCATCTATTGTTCCATTGATGGACTACACTAGCATGAAGGACCAACATGAGACATGCTTTAAAGAGAAATATGAATACATGGATGCCAAATACATGTTTGAACCTAATTCATTGGAATACATGCTAATAAAGATGGAAAATAAGAAGGGTGAGTCACCAAGTTATTACTCCAACCAACCACTTGTCTGGAATCATGAGGTTTCTTGCCATGGAAGAGACCTATGAAGTTTTCCCTTTGATCCAAGAGGGGGAAGAAAATATCTAGTTAATTGTACATAATTAGTTTTATGTTTATTGTGGATTGTCTTTTCCTATGTACTAAGTAGCACATGTGTGTTTGCTTTGGTCTTTGTTATGGCTCTTTCCTTTGTGTGTTGGAGGTAGTCAATGGTTGTCTTATTGATCAAATTATGAATCATGGTCAAGGTTTCTAGTTTATTTTAGTCCTTAATTGACTCCATTACTAATGGACTATTTAGGCTACTAGTTTGGTCAGTATAGTAGGCATGATACCCCTATAAGTCACCAATTTATTAATAAAATTTTGGCCTTTTAGGCCAAAATAGGGCACCCCTATTTGAAAAAATCATTCAAGTCTATATTTTTGGTCAAGTCTAGTATCCAGGAAGTGTTCTATACAAGCCATAACAAATTTACAAGTTTAATTCTTTTAGAAGGTTTGTTTTGGTCTTTTGCTAAGTATTTATTCTTTTAGAGGTTTTGGCTTCTAGTTTTTTATCCTCAAGTTTTTTATTTATGTGCTAATTTTTTTAGATAATTTGTCTGACACAAATTTTTTGAAGGGAAACAAACAACTTTTTTGAAGGAATTATTTCAAACATTTTGTTTGAAACAGATTTTTCAAAGATTCATTTCAATTTTTTTGAAAGGTTCCTTTCCTTCAAAAAAGTATATTTCAAAATCTCAAAGGACCATTTCAAAAATCCCAAAGGACATTTCAATATTTTTGAAGCCCTTTACAATTTTTTTGAAGGGCTCCTTCCTTTTGAGAAAGTTAATTTTAAGAAATCTTAAGGGATCTTTTACTTCAAAAAAGAACATTTAAAAAGTGCTGAAAGGTCTGAGATAGATTTTCCAAATGAGTCATTTGTAGAAGTTCCAAAAGTCCTTTACAAAAAATATGAAGGAATTATTTCAAATATTTTTTCCAAAATAACTTTTTTGAAGGTCCATAACAGCTTTCTTGAAGGGTAATTCATAAGAAAAAGGCATCTTCAATCTTTTGAAAGGGTCATTCCAAAAAGTTGAAGGGAAAATTTTCAAGTATCAAAATTAATTAATAGAGGGTAAAAGGTCCATGGGAAGAAGACCTGAAATAAATGATTTCATTTAGATAAATTTCCTAAAGGAAGGAGTTCATAGAAAGATCAAAACAAAGAAAGGACCAAGAAAAATAAGCTGCAGATAAAAATTCTAAATGAAGTTTTTGTCGGAGAAAATGTTGAATTATTTCTTTCAAAGAAAAATATGAAAGGGTTAAGTCTAAAAAAATAGATAGGAGAAAAAAATCAAAGGATGATGGCCTACAAAATGTCAATTTCAAATTGTGTGAAATATCCATTAGAATTTAAAAGCCCGGTGGGAACCTGAAGGCAAGAATAAAGGTAACAAGTAGCAATTATAACTTATTCAATTGTAGCTGGTTCAAATGTAACTGAGGCTTTGGTTTAGTTTTAACAAATGTAACTAATGTTTTTGGCTCAGTTGTAACTCATTGTAACTGATCCATTTGATGGCATGACATAGCTTGCCCACTTCTCTCCCATGCAAATGTAATTGATTATTTCAATATGACACATGTCCAAGTGACCCTTGGACTTCCTTTGATTTCTTTACCTCTTAAGGCTATATATGCATTATCTTGGCTCATTTTAGATCCTTTGTTGGTCATTGGGGAAACTCTGGCTATATTTGTCCTCAAAGAAATATTGAATAAATATACAAGTTATTTCACCATTCACACATTGTACTATTAAGTATAGGCTTGAATCTTATTCATAATGACTAGTGAAAGAGCTACTTTTCTAGCATGTCAATCCATGGTCAGTTACCAATGTGAAAAATGGATGTTATTGTAGGTCTTTGTTAGTATTCTTTACTAAGGGTACAAGATTATTAGAAGTGGTATATGTTTATTATCTTTTTGGAATCATTCGTCACACTCATAAGTGTCAAATAACTTCCTAAATCTAACTTACAAAATATTGATGTAACAATGTATTTTTGTTATGAGTTTATGTGAAACATCCTTATTTACCTTTAAGTAGTGGATTTTCAATCAAATAGGAGGATAATACATATTGGTGCACACCTTTTTGTTTTCTTAGTTGTTTTCCTTAACCCTTTTCATACACAATTGATAGATCATAAAGAGATTTAAAGGTGCATCAAGGGGAGCTAGCCCCTAATCTAGAGATTCATCTCAATGAAATTGTCACCCACAGTAAGAGAGATGATTCCATTTTGCCACTTGGATTAGGAGAGCTAAGCATCTCCTCAAGGGTACAAATCCAAGCATCAATAGTTTTTTGCATCCCCGATGGGACAATTTATCCAAGGAGTTGAAGAATTCTTGGTGTGTTCTTTAATGAATCAGCCTTTTAGAGGCATTTCAATCAATGCCAATAGTGACTCCAAGTTGAATTAGTTGGTTAAGAAACCCTAGTGCATCAAGAAATCATATTTGGTTTGTATAATCCCATTGTTGATAAGTATGGATCTTGTGTTCCTTCATATAATTTTGATCAAGCTCATGTTCATGGAATCACCTTAAGCAGCCCTCCTAATTGTCCTTCTCCTAGTGAATCCAAGAGTGCTAGGGAGATAATTTTGGAGTTTGAGAAGCAAATGTTGGAAATAGATATGTTGAATGAGAGAAGTAGATATCATCAAGAGCTTATGTACAAGGAGGAATGCTTATTTAAGCAATCTCAAGTCATGCAATCCATAGAGGAGAAACTAATAATGTGGAGAAGTCAATCCACTCAAGACAGTCAACCTTGTACTCCTTCCATCCCAAAACAACCTCCTCTTATATAAAATAAACCCTCCCCCTATACACCAAATCCTTTTTATCAAATAGCACTTGATCACCAAAATAAAATGAGTCAACCTTCTAACCCATCTAATGCATTAACTACTCTTGTTGTTAATTTTTTACAACTAGCAATCCAACACCAGAGGACATTAGAATGAACTTTTATGGAAACTAATTATTTCAATTCCTTAGATTGTGAGCCATCCTTTGAAGAAAACCATCCTAATTCTTTTAGAAAACAACACATCCATCCTCAGTCAACACTTCCTATGCATGTGTAAACTCTTCCCAGTCCCCCTCAATTTTCTCAAGCCACTCAAAATGATGTCAAGATTCCAAGTTGGAGAAATGTCTATAATGAACCAGCTTAAGACCTTGAGAAAGATGAATTTGCTGCCTATCCTCAAGAAGAGAAGAGTAATGTTCAAGAGTATGAAGTAGAAAATTAAGCTACTCCTCCTCATCATGATGATGTACATGATCTCCAAGAAATACTCTTCCAAGAGAATCTCGCTAAATATATTGAAGAATTAGAGTCAATAATAAGGTTCTTTAGTCAAGGTGTAATAAATGGTTTAGACCTAATAGAAGATCCCATATCTAAACACACCCCATCTACACCCCTTCAAGAGAGTTCTCAAGCTACATCTGATGTGGATGAAGTGATAATCAAGTGTAAGGAAGAGAATCAATTGATTTTAGCCTAAGGTTTACTTCTTCTTCCTCATGAACTTCTCAAAAAAAACACCACTTCTCATTCCCAATCTGATTTTGAGCTCACTAGTTCTTGCCTCTTTTCAAAGTCCATTTCTAAGTCTTCTCCTTCATCCCATACTCCATTTTAACTCCCTTCACCTTCAATTACCTTTCATACTCTAACTCCTACATTTTAGACTCATGAACCTATCCATTCAACCTTCATTTCATTCCCTTCTAGAGAGGAACCTATTTTGAGGGAGGCAAGTGAGCAAGAGAAAATGAATTTTTTGGTTGATCAAGAGGCTATTATGATTGAAACTGAAGATTAAATAATTATAGGTACTTCTCGTGAGAATCATCATGGTGATCATCATCACGAATATGAGGTGAAAGGCACTATCAAAGATGAACAATGTAGTCAAATTGTATTTTAAGAGGTGATTGTTCTAAGAGGTTTTCATGAAAACAAGGTTGAAGAAGTGACTCTTGAAGGTGGTGATGATCTTAGAATATGGCTCATTATTGACATGTTATTTCCCTCAATTCATCTCTTGAAGGATATTATCTTATGCAAATTTTAGATTTTTAGATAGCTATTACATGGAAAATAGATATTTGTCTTGTTTATATTGAACCAAATATTAAACTTTTACTTTGTCATTAATGTCTACTACATAGCATGTTTTAGTGATTTTTATTGTGAAGAATGCTCAGGAAGAAGACACAGGTGATGTATAGTGAGAATTCAATTTTGATCTCCATTTAGTATAACTATGGATTTCATAGGCTTGCTACTACAGACTCTACAGGCTTGCTTCTACGGACTCTGTAGGCTTGTTTCTATGGACTCTACAGGCTTGTTTCTACAAAATCTATAGGCTTGTTTCTACAGACTCTGTAGGCTTGTTTCTATGGAATCCATAGGCTTATTTCTATGGATTTCATAGGCTTGTTCCTCCTGACTCTACAAGGTCAATTCCATGGATTCTATAAGGATGAAGCTACAAATGGGGAAGTTGGTAGCCAGATAGGATAAGAGAGAATTATTCCAACTGGAATCAAATAAGGAAAATAACTACCTACTATTTTTTAGGATTTTTTTTTGATAAAGTTGTATATATATTTAGATATTAGGACTATTATAAGATAGGATATCCATTTCATCAGAATAATTGGATCTCTTGGAAATCCAATCTCCTATCTTTGGATGAATGGATTGACCAAACAATCCTATTTTTTTGCATCCTATTTTGAGTTGATTATATTAGTATAAAATGTAAGATTTTCATATATATAATATACATTAGATATCAGATGATAGAGAGTAGATAATAGAGGAAAATATTTGTACAAGCATATTATAGGTTTTAGCCAGATTGTAATCAATTCAATTTTATGAATTATCACTTCAGTTTTCAGTATTGATTAATATTTATTCCTGAGTTTGAGAGGAGCAAGGGCCCACTCTCCTTAGAACCAAAAACTATGTATGGCATTTATGTTATGTTTTATTAATTCATTTTTATAAATAATTAGAATCTTGTTAATGTTTACATTTATTCATAAAAACATCAAAACAAATTCATAGTTTTAAAGGCATTTTCTTATTCCAAAATCATTTCCTTTCTAAGAAAAAGTGTGTTTTCTTTTACAGCAGACATGTGAAGCAAATTTAGTTTTGTTAAATAGGAGTGTGAATTTACTTTCCATGCAAGCATAAATAGGAGTGTGATTTTTACATTCAAGTAAAAGAGTGGATTGATTTGATTTATTTCTTTTCAAAAAAAGAGTGAATCACGTAGTTTAGGAAACATTTATTTCTTTAGTCAAAGTTAGAATAAGACAATCAAACACCCCCATAAGTAGCCTTCTAGATCTACTATCCTATACCTTACTGTAGATAGCTTTGGACACTAGCCCTAGTTGATAAGACATCAATTGAATATTTATTAAATGAGGAGTTAAATGACACTCGTCATTTTTGGTGCCATTACTAGGGACATAAGGTGTTAGTAAGGTAATAATTATTGGTCTATAATGAAAAATAGAAAACATTGTAAAAACCCATAAAAATTCAATAAATTGATGTACCATCCTAGAGATTCTAAAAGATGATTCATCCCAAAGTTTCCACCAAGAACAAAAGTTGACACTCCAACATCTCTAAGTAGTGAACCAAAAGTTAAAAGTGAAACCTATCTACAAGAATCTTCTAAAACTTGGTCAGAAACTAGGCCATTGCCACAAGCAAGCCCCATAGGATAAATTCCTCAAGATCAATCTCTTGTAGGAAGACACTATTTAGAAATTGCCAAGGATTTAGAAGAAGCATTTCAAAAATCCATAACTAAAGAAAATTTTGAGAATTTTGAATAACCCATAACTAATACCACAAATATTCATTGGGAAGATTATTCTAACTTTGAAACATCATCAAAAGAAGAAATGGCTCTCCAACAAAATCAACAACTTGCACAATCAAGAAGGACTTTTTTCTTTCCTATTGTTTTAGATCCTAATGATCAAACCCCCATGAAAAATATTTCACCAGCTAATATACCAAATTTCTAGGGAAGATCTATAGAAGATATTGATTAATACTTGTTTGAGTTTAAGGAGCTATGTCAAACCTATGACTACACAACAGATAGCTAGAAATTAAAACTATTTCCCTTTGCACTTAAAGATGCAGCTATGAGATGGTTCATGGGTTTACTTGGTGATTCTATTAGAACATTGGATGATATAGAAATATAATTCTTGTATAAATACCAATATTACTACCGAATGTGAGAAAAAAAAGAAGATTTATTTAAAATCAAACAAAATGAGGATGAATCTTTAGAGGATTATTTGGATAGATTCATGTTAACTCATAAAAGAAGCAACTATCCACTCACTGAAGAAGTTTAGAAATTGGTTTTCTTGAAAGGGTTGGATGAAGATACTAGAGATGCCTTAAATATGATGGGAGGTGGAGATATATATAAGTTGGATTTCAATCAGATTTTTGAGCTTTGTACCAACTAATCTTGAATGAAACCTAGAATTAGGAAAGGAAGGTTTGGAAAATCTAATAAAGTGGGTAAGTTAATGGAAGAATTTGCTAATCTAAAGATAGATATTCTAGTTACAATAAATAGTATTTTAGATGGCCTTCAAGCTAAGGAAAATGCAACAAAACCCTTATCAATATACTATCCTAAGTGTAGATAGAAATATGCCCTTAGAGACTACCCCCTAGATAGAACCAATGTTTCATCATGTGGGATTTGTGATGCAACAGATCATGATACCAACATTGCACCCTTCTACCTATTTTAAAGAATAAAATGAAAACACAAGTCTAGTCCACTAAAGAAGTAAATTATATCTAGAGACAAAACTTTTCCCCACAAAACTAGACTCAAGGATAGTTTAATGCAAGAAACCTAGTTAATCCATGGATGACACCATGGAATGTTTCAGTTTCTTCACCTTTTTGGAATCAATCCAAAATTCCATCAATTTAAATTCCATGGGTAGGATAAGATTAGATTCCAACACCCCCATGGATGATACCACATCCACAACAACAATGGGTACCATAGCAGTAATGGATACCGTAACCATATCAACAATAGAATCAACCATAGAACCCATAGCCACAATTCACCCAACCAAGAAGACCACATCAATAGCAAACTATTATGCTATCCCTAGTTATTTAATAACAAGGACAAATCAATCAACCCTCAATGCTTACACAACCAATAGCAAATCCAAAAAATAAACAACCAAAACCTATTTATGTTAATGAATAGGAAGAGACAATCAATGTTGGAGCTATTGAGTGTTTAGACATACACTTAAGATCAGGAAAAATAATAAAAAAACCTCTAGTTCTCATTTCTGAGATGCCTAATGAAAAAGAAAAAAATAAACTCATCTCAATTAAACATTAGAGATGCCAAAATCAAAATGACCTTGAAGCAAACAAAGAAAAAACTACTACCCCAGTAGTTCCTTTTCCTGAAAGATTAAAAGAAATTGGTATTAAACCAAAATCAAACTTGGTCCATGAGTTGAAAAAGATCAATATTGAGGTACCCATTATACAAGCTATTAGGGATATACCTGAATTAAACAAGATCATCAAAAAACTTTATATCAAGACACCTGGGAGGAAAGAAAAATATCTAAGAACCATTCATGTTGATGGAAAAGTTGCTGATTTATTAGCAGGGAAACTGTCAGTTCCAAAATATGTAGATCTAAGAAGCCTAGTGATCATAGTCACAATTGGAGGAAAATAAATTCCTAACTTCTTGGTAGATTTGGGAGTAGAAATTAATGTTATGACAACTAATACTCTCCATATATTTTCTCTTATGAGAATGAAACCTAAAACTACCATTCTTCAAATGGTGGACCAATCTATAACTAGACTAGAAGGGATTATAGAAAATGTTGAAGTAATAATAGAGTCTTGGGAGTATCCAATAGATTTCAAGGTCTTGTAACCCAAAATAAAGAATCTAGGATATCTTATAATTCTAGGTAGACCGTGGTTGGCTACTATAGTAGCATTAATTGATTACAGGTCAGGAGACATGACCATTTCTAATGGGTTAAAATCTAAATGCATCTCTTTATATCCACTTGCAAAACCATCAACAAATTTCATACAAGAACTTTGGGTGGATGAATCAGATAACACATTAAACAACATTTTCTCATTAGCTATGATCATAGTTAAAAAACACTTAGAATAATTGAATGGAGACATATACCCAAAATATATAGACTCTACCAGTCCAAAATCTATGAACTCTGCCAGTCTAAAAGCTACAGACTCTTCTAGTCCAAAAGCAATAGACTCGGCCAGTCCAAAAAATACGGACTACTTTAGTTTAGGATTCTTGGGTCAGATAGAATATTCTGAAACCTCCACTTGTACTTATATTGTTTCTTCATCATATGATCATGGATTGATTCAGGAAAGTGTGTGGAAATTGGAAGAATAACATCAAACTCATTTCTTAGATGCATTCCATTATTCTTTAACAAGACTAATTCCTCTTAGAAAAGATTTTGGTGATTATGTAACCATGTTTCATAAGTTACTTCCTCATCCATGTCCTTTGAACTCATTGATTAGTGAATTCAAGCAAATAGAATCCAACTACCTAGGTACAAAACCAATAATGGTATAACCTAGAAAGATTTTGAACATCAATAATTGGTTAATAAATGAAGAGGAAGATCAACTCTTTGAAGTACTAGAAAGACATACCAAGGCTTTTGATTGGGATTATAACAACATGAAGGGAATTCACCCTAGCATATACACTCATCAAATTTACATAGAATCTGTCAAATTGGTTAGATAACAACAAAGAAGAATAAACCAAACATTAAAGGAGATAGTCAAAATAGAGATCCAAAAGTTGCTAGAAGTTGGGTTTATTTACCCCATCTTAGATAGCTAGTGGATTTCACCTCTAGTAATTATGCCCAAGAAAAATAGAAAATTAAGGGTATGTGTAGATTATAGAGAATTAAACAAAGCAACACTAAGAGATTACTTTCCTTTACCTTTCATTGATCAAGTTATTGACAACTTGGTAGGAAAAATATATTTTTATTTTCTATATGGGTTTAGTGGGTATAACCAGATAATGGTAGCAACTAAAGATCAAGATAAAACCACATTTACCTACATTTGGGGAACTTTTACTCATTGAGTACTTCCATTTTAGACTCTGTAATGCTTCAACAATGTGATGTCCCTTACTAATAGGGAATATCGAAAGACACAAAACTCTGATACCAAAGACCAAAGCTCTGATACCACTGTGATGTCCCTTCCTTAGGGGCTCTCTTATCTGCACAAAAGCTCTGAACAATTGTAATATCACCTTTCAAATAGGGAATATATAAACTCATAAAGCTCTGATCACAGATACAAACTACAGAATAGATTCAAGTATGCATAAACAAATCACGGATCTTACCATTCATTCAGATGATTACAAAAGATGTCCTTCTAAACTATTACAATTGCAGTCCTTCCTTATGCATATAAAAATGAAATACAGTCTTAAAAACTCTAGCTTAGAAAAATTGGAAGTGAAAAGTGGATTCTGGAAGGTCTCGGCCTTTCTGTGTCGACACACAGACGCCGTCGTCGGTCGATATATCACCGACGTCGGTCACTGTCGGTCGGCTTTTTGCCGACGTCGGTCTTCAGTCGATCGATGTCGGTCACTAGAAGCCATCTGCCTACCGAGGTCAGTGCCTGAGTGGATCTGTACGGGCCTGTACGGACTTAGTACGGCCGCCTACCTGTCTGTTCTTAACCCCTGATTGCTGAACAACCTGATCTGAAGATATACTATTCTAATACAGAATATCTCTATCTGTATAATTTATTGGATCAAAACTAAATAAAGATAAATACCTAAAATATCTGTAATAACTTCTGTGTGAAGTTATCTCTCAACCCTGAAATTCTGTGATAACTTCTAGATGAAGCTATCTCTCAAATCTGTACCTCTGTGATAACTTTTGGATGAAGCTATCTCTCAATTTGGCAATAGATCGACTGATCATTCACAACCTCTGAATCACACACAATGAAGAGTTGACGTTCTCCACTGCAAATGGAATCCTAGAACCCTTGCTCAGTCTTCACAGAAGAATTTCTCCAATTTCAATAATCAATTCATACATAATCAATAATGGCCTCCATGTGAAACCCTTATACCCTCAAAAGATATGCTTGCCCTAATTAGGGTTTCTTAAATTAGCATTAGGGTTTCTAATTTAAAATTAGACTAAATAATTAATAATTAATAATTAATTATTAATGAGACCAAATAATTAATATTTGATTAAATCAATCAAATATTAATATCTCCCTCAATATACGTCGGATCCTCAAACCGATCGAAGCAGGTGAATCAGGGAGTGATTCCGCACATGACCATACCAAAATAAAGGTGTTCCACTGCATGTCAAATATCCCTAAAAAGTAGGAGCTCAGGCCTAATGCATCTGAAATAACCTGAATGAAAACCAAATGTAGAAATTCTGTGAATCAAAGTCAAGCCAAGCTCCATTATGACCCTCTATCCATCCTATTAGCCTACGAAGGTCATATAATAGGCTAATCATCAAGTCTGTCAATGTCCATGAAAAAGGGGACATGACAAACAACCTTCCAAAGAGCAGTTTTGGCAATATTATTTGACCTTATAAATGATTGTGTTGAAGTATATATAGATGATTTCACCATTTATGGTGGAACTTATGAAGAGGCTCTTACCAACTTGGAAAGAGTATTGATCAGATATGAGGAACATCAATTATCTTTGAGCCATGAGAAATGTTTTTTTATGATAGATGAAGGAATAGTGCTAGGACACCATATTTCTACAAAAAACATTCAAGTAGATCCAAAGAAAGTTGAAATAATCTCCAACTTACCCATCCCAAAAACACAAATTGAAATTAAGAGTTTTTTTGGGATATGTTGGTTACTACAGATACTTCATAGATAATTTTATCCAAATAGCTACCCCTATGTTTACTTTACTTACAAAAGATAGTACATTCAAATGGAGTGATAGTTGCCAGAAGGCCTTTGAGACCATCAAAGCTAAACTTGTTACTGCTCTATTATTAAGAGGAATAAATTAGACTAAGCCATTCCATATATACACAGATGCTTCTAATACAACACTAGGAGTAGTCTTTAAATAAAAGGATGAAGAGGGTAACATGTATGCTATATATTATATTAGTAAAAACATGGCACCTGCTGAAATAAATTACACCACAATTGAGAGGTAATTCCTAGCTATAGTCTATGCAATTAACAAATTCAGACACTACATAATAGGCTACAAGGTATTTGTCTATATAGACTATTTAGCTATTAGATATCTTACCAACAAACCAATTATGGGAGGTAGGATTATTAGATGGTTATTTCTCTTACAAGAATTTGATGTTACTATATAGATAAACCAGGGAAGTCTAATATAGTTGTTGATTTCTTGTCAAGAATGAAAACTACAGGTGAAGAAGAACTAGTGGAAGATGACTTTCTAGATGAACAATTATTTTTTATTTCATCAAAATATCCATGGTTTGCTGATATAGCTAATTACCTCACCATAGGGAAGTTTTCTCTGTAATTTTTATAAAAAGACAAGAAATGTTTAATCAAAGAAAGTTATTTTAAATGGATTAATGGAATGTTTTTAAACTTGGACTCGACCATGTGTTTCATAGGTGTGTGATAAATGGTGAAGCTTATGATATCATCAGAACTTGTCATAATAAACTAGGAGGAGGTCATTACTCAGCTCAAAAAACCATACATAAAATCCTAGGAGTAGGATACTATTGGCCTCACCTTCATCAATAAGTAAAAAGATATGCCAAACATTGTGATGCTTGTCAAAGAATTGGATAGCCTACTCTTTTAATAGAGATTCCTTTGTAACCTCATTCTTAATTGGTTTTAGAACCATTTGAGAAATGGGGAATTAATTTTATAGTTCCTATAGATCCTCCTTCTATAGGAAAAGAATATCTCCTAGTATGTACAGACTATGTGACCAAGTGGGCGGAAATGGAAGCATTAACTCATGCAAGAGAAGAGATGGTAGCTAATTTCTTATATTTCAAAATCATGCAAAGATTTGATACTCCAAGAGAGATAGTCTTAGATCAAGGACCAAAGTTCATGTCAAACATGATAAATCACTTCATGCAATCATATCAAACTCAACACGAAAAAACATCTCCATACCACCCACAGGCTAATGGGCAAGTTGAAGTCACCAATAGAGAACTAGAAACCATTTTAACCAAAGTTATTAATTCCAGTAGAAAGGATTGGGTAGATAACATACCAAAAGATGTTTGGGCCTATAATACTACTTTGAACACAACAACTAGATTTTCACCTTATGAATTGGTTTATGGTAAGAAGATTTTATTATCTGTTGAATTTGAATTACAAACTTTGAAAATAGTAGTAGAAGTAGGAACTGAATTAGAATAAGTACAAAAAGAAAGACTCTTACAGCTTAATCAACTTGATGAAATGAGGATGGAAGCACTACAAAGAACTTAAATGGTACAACATCAAAGAAAATTTTGGCATGATTCACAAATCAAGTAACATAAGTTTTAGAAAGAACATTGTGCACTATTGTTTGATTCCAAATTTTAATAGTTTAAAGGAAAACTACAAACAAGGTGGTTGGGACCTTATCAGTTTGAGGAGGTCTATGAAAATGGTTCTATTAAGCTAATACCTATTGATGAAAATATAAGAGCTCTATTAGTTAATGGACATAGATTGAAGCTTTATCAGAAACCCTCAATAAAGAAGAATTTATTCAAAAGGTAAAAGATCAAGTAGTTGTTCTGGAGAGCTCTGTTTCTTCTTGAGAACATGATCCTTGATAATTCTATAGCCAAAAAAATAAAAATAAATAGATAAATAAATATCAATAGTGAAAATCCTTCCAGGGATACTATTGACAATGCATGCCCAAAAAACCATCTTGTTGGCTAGCTATGCATTACAAAAAGGGCTTTGGCTAGAAAACTAGTAATGGCTGGCCAAAGGGAAAAAAAAAACAAAATTTATAATAAAAATAGAGAATCTCAACATGTCACTATGATTGGTCATGTTGACTAATCCATGCAAACTTATTTATGTAGGATAAATGGTGAGCAAAGGATAAATCTAAGGCCAAAGTAAGTAAGACATATATTTTATTTATCTATGTTTAGTTAACTAATTATCTTCAATTTAATTAAGACTTATTCTATGGAGATGACCCAAATTGGAATCTTCTAAAATGGAATGACATGACATATGCCATAATGAAAAATCATGTAAACAAGCCACTAAAGGTGTATGGATAAGAGTGCAGATTTGATACAATCAATTGAGTCATCAATCATAATAATGATGGGATGTCATAAAAAGGGTTTTGAATGAAGTAATGAATCATTATCATTGTCAAAGTAACACATCATCATTTCACCCAATAATATACAAAATAACTGGCACACTCTATAGAAATGTGTGGTGCTTAACTATATCAAGTCATCATATCAAACTATGGACTCATGCAATTGTAGCATTTTATATGAACCATTTCATTTATATTGACTTCAATAGAAGCTGGTCTACAAATATTTAGTGACTATTGCCTACCGATTTCAAAAAAATACTAGTGTAAACCCCAATTAGAGTTAAAGGAATAGATTTATCTATAAATCCACATAGAAATGGGATAGAAGATGAGATTAGAGCTGAAGAATGCATCAAAGTTTCATAAAGATAAAGCTTCTATGGTAGTGTTTAGAGCCAATGGTTGGCTACCTTTCATTGAAAAGTTCTAGGGTTTCGATCAAATAATGGTAAGTGAATTAATCACTAATATCACCCCTAAATAATCAATTGTGAAAGGAATTGTTATTCCTATTACAACTCAAATTATAAGCTGAATTATACAAGTTCTAGAAGAGGGAATGAGAGCTACAAGAAGAATTTCATTTAGTGATTTAATTAGTCACTTTAATGGCAATGAGTAGATAGGGATTTCATGTCTAGTAGATTCCAAGGGAAAATTAAAAGGGATTAGTTTAAATTCACTTCTTGAACCCTAGAAATTTTTAGCTAAGTGGGTACTCAAGTATATCATTTGTGAGGGACAACATAGTCTTTTAGGGGGAGATGCCATGAGAATGTTAATACACCTTAAGTATGGGAGACAAAACCCTCAGTAAAAAATTAACCTCCCATCCTTCTTATATGGTGCTCTACAAATTATGTCTATAACCCCTAATGCTGCTCTTAGGCATCATGGCCTTATTCATCTCATTATCCAACATCACTTCCTTCAGCAAGGATAAGAGGTCTAGGAGGAATTTTAGAGTAGTATATCATGATAAATTCCAAATCTACCTACACAAGAAATATAAAATTCATAATAGGAACATTCATCTCCACCTGCTACATCAGCTAAAAAAATAACACCAAGGAATAAATCATAGACTGTAGCCCCAAAAAAAATCCCTTCTTTAAGAAGAATCACAAGGTCTCAAAACCCTAAAGTTTCAAGGTCCCCACAAGAACCTCATGAATCTATAGTGCAACCAATTCCCTTGTTAGGAAGAAGAAATTTAAGATGAAAGGTTGCTATATAACTTGAGAAGATTGAGACTTTGATGATTGTGAAGGAAATCCAACCAAGTGTAGCTCAAAGAGTGACTAAAATAAGGAGAAGGCTCATTTTAATAGATGAAGATGAACAAGAAGCTATAGATATTTTAGATAGTCTTAAAATAGAATCTCATTCCCCCATAAATCAAAATATCCCTATACCTGTAGATCTTGAAGAAATTCCTTTCAAAATGAACTCTCCAATCATAATGGAAGAACCAATTCTAGAGGAAGAGCCACACATGATAAAGGAATCAAGTATGGCAGAACAACCACCTATTCCAGTTGAAACTGTAATGGATAAAGGGAAAACTATTTATATCAATGAGAAAGGAGAATCATCTAATCTAAATGATCTTATTATGCAGTTAATTTTGTTGTAGCTTTTTCAAGCTAAAGCTCTTGAACAACAACAAATAGATGGCATTACTGACTTGATTAGTCAATTATAGAACAAGGATCATCTCAACTCATTATTGGTGTAGAAATTAGACACATCGTCTGCTAATATGTAGTAGAAGTTCATAGATTAGAAGAAACAATAAAGAAACATGAAAGTGAATAAATAGATCTTTGGATATATGTAGAAAATCTAAAGGAAAATAGGATATTTTAGAGTTTGGTAAACTCTTCCAAAGCACCTGATGTTGCACCTTCTCCTCCTAAGGTATTTGTTGACCAAAGTTGTCAAATAAGTGATCCAAGTATTCCTCCCTTGCAAATATTACATCAAATTGATGAAGAATATTCCATACTTAAATAGAAAAATAAAGATGCAACTTCTTAAAAAAAATCTTGAAAAATTAAAAGAAAGAATTAGAAGCTAAAGTCCAAGATTTAGAAGAAAATTTGCAGGATGCATGCAAATTAGGGGAATCTCTTTTGGCATGTAGGAATCCTTCTCCTACATACAATTTGTTTTTATTTGAACAATTTTATAGATGGTAGCTTTTGAGGATCTCTTGTCATCTTCCTTACAAAATTTTACAGCCAACAACATTTATGGAAATTTTCTATAGTGTTGAACCTGATTAGTAGGATTTACTTTGTGAGTTTTATTTGCATGATTTAATTCTAGGAGACCATGAGCATAATAAATTTTTGATAAAACTTCATGTAGGAGAAGTTTAACTGAGGTAATTAAATTCTACATTCAAAAATCAAATATCATGGAAAATCAGATTTGAGGACTATACAAATCATGCTAAGACTACATGATTATGTGTTAGACCAGCCTTTCCTAATCCCAGATTGATCAAATAGAATTTTAACTATGATTTATTAAGTGATGAGGTTAAAACACATTATTTATAGGTTGTATATGATTTTTCTATTTCTTTTGACTTATTTTCAAGATAGATTTTTGATTCAGTGGTGACTGCAAGTGTAAATAGATGGGACCAACATTCAATACCTCTTAAAAGATGAGAGGTCATGTCCCCAAATAACTTAAGATGGAGTATGAAGAGGGTGTCCTCAATTTCAAAAATCTTAATAGAATTAATAAACTCTGGGGGAGAACAGAAATGGATTGGCATGAGATATATACCCCCTTTGTTGATCATACCTATTCCAGGATGGTAGAGTTGGGATCCACAATCAGATGAGAAATTCAATATATGGAAAAAAATGATTGAATTACGTCAAGGATGTATAAGTAATTTAGACAAACATATAATATATGAATTTGATGAATATGATTTGAGTTAGAGTGTGGAAAGCAGATGCCAAAGCTATGAATGCTAATAAATGTTTGTCATGGGACTTACAAAAGGTAAAGCTTGGGGGAGATGATGAGCTCACAATATGGCTCATTATCGACATGTTATTTCCCTCAATTCATCTCTTAAAGGATATTATCTTATGCAAATCTTAGATTGTTAGATAGCTATTACATGGAAAATAAATATTTGTCTTATTTATATTGAACCAAAGATTAAACCTTTACTTTGTCATTAATGTCTAATACATAGCATGTTTTAGTGATTTTTGTTGTAAATAATGCTCAAGAGGAAGACACAAGTGATGTATAGTGAATGTTCAATTTTGATCTCCATCCAATAGAACTATAGACTCTACAGGCTTGCTACTACGGACTCTATAGGCTTGCTTATACGGACTTTACAAGCTTGTTTTTATAGACTCTATAGGCTTGTTTGTACAGACTTTGTAGGCTTGTTTCTATGGACTCCATAGGCTTGTTTCTAAAGACTCCATAGGCTTATTTATATGGACTCTATAGGATCATTCCTTATAAATTTTTAGGGTCAATTATATGGATTTTATAAGGACAAAGCTACAAATGGGGAAGCTAGCAGCTAGATAGGATAAGAGAGAATCATTCTAGCTAGAATCAAATAAGGAAAATAGCTACCTGTTATTTTGTAGGATTTGTTTTTGATAAATTTGTATATATATTTAGACCTTAGGACTATTATATGATAAGATATCTATTTCATCAGAATAATTAGATCTCTTGGAAATCCAATCTCCTATCTTTGGATGAATGGATCGACCAAAGAATCCTATTTTTTTGCATCCTATTTTGAGTTGATTATATTAGTATAAAATGTAATATTTTCATATATAATATATATTAGATATTAGATGATAGAGAGCAGATAATAGAGGAAAAGATTTGTACAAGCATATTACAAGTTTAAGCCAGATTGTAATCATTTCAGTTTTATGAATTATCATTTCAGTTTCTAGTATTGATTAATCTTTATTCCTGAGTCTAAGAGGAGAAAGGGCCCACTCTCCTTAGAAAAAAGAACTATGTATAGTATTTATGTTATAATTTATTAATTTTTTGTTATAACTAATTAGAATCTTGTTAATGTTTACATTTATTCATAAAAAAATCAAAACAAATTCACAATTTTAAAGGTATTTTCTTATCCCAAAATCATTTCCTTTCTAAGCAAAAGTGTGTTTTCTTTTACAATAGATGTGTGAATCAAATTTCCTTTTGTTATATAGGAGTGTGAATTAACTTTCCACATAAGTGTAAATAAGAGTGTGATTTTGAATTTCAAGCAAAAGAGTGGATTGATTTTATTTCTTTCTTTTTAGAAAAAGAGTGAATCACGTAGTTTAGGACATATTTCTTTCTTTAGTCAAAGTTAGAATAGGACAATCAAACACCCCCATAAGAAACCTTCTAGATCTACCATCCTATACCTTACTGTAGACAGCTTTGGATACCAGATTGGGTTAATAAGACATCAATTGAATATTGATTAAATGAGGAGTTAAACGAAACTCATCAAGTGGCATGATTTAAGAAGAAGATATAGGTCACATATATATGCAAATGTTTTATAAATATGATGATGAGATTGATAAACTTCACTTGTCAATATTGGATGAAAAATGTAAACATGGTGAGCTCTCTTTCCCTTTATTTGATGAACCTTCTTGTTACTTTGATGAAGATAATGACTGAGCCATGGGACCTAAGTTAAATGAGGTTCAAGATCATCTTGTTTTTAATTAGCTAGATACATTTTTTGAGCAAGAAGGAGAGAGGTCTGATTATTTTGATAGAGGATTTGAAGAAGGAGTTCTTTAGCGAGAAAATGATGATTTTTGGAATGAGCTAGAAATTTTTTGTCTTAGCTCAAACATCACACCAGCCACCCTTATTCAAAAGAGCCATGATGAAGTAAGACATTAGTCTAACAAGCTTCTCAAAGATATATAAAATAATTAGTTGGTCGATGATGCATACCAAGAGGGCTAAGAGCTAAATGAACCCTATGATGATGAGATAGCAGCCATTGATCCATTAATGGACTACACTAGCATGAAAGACTAACAAGAGACATGATTTAAAGAGTAATATGAATACATGGATGTGGAAGACATGTTTGAACCTAATGCATTGGAATACATGATAATCAATATGAAAAACAAGAAGGGTGAGTCACCAAGTTATTAATCCAACAAACCATTTGTTTGACATCATGAGGTTTCTTGCCATGGAAAAGACCTAAGAAGTTTTCCCTTTGATCCAAGAGGGGAAAGAGCATATCTAGTTAGCTATAAATAATTAGTTCTATTTCTATTGTGTCTTATATTTTCCTAAGTGCTAAGTAGCACATGTGTATTTGATTTGGTCTTTCTTTTGTGTGTTGGAAGTAGTCAATGGTTGTCTTGTTGATCAAGTTCTGAATCATGGTCAAGGTTTCTAGTTTATTTTAGTCCTTAATTGACTCTATGCCCAATGAAATATTTAGGCTACTGGTCTGGTCATTATATTAGGCATACTACCCCTATGAGTCATCAATTTGTTGACTAAATTTTGGCATTTCAAGCCAAAATATAGCACCCCTATTTGAAAAAATCATCTAAGTCTATATTTTTGGTTAAGTCTAGTATCAAGAAGTGTTCTATATAAGCCATAACAAATTTATAAGTCTAATTATTTTGGAAGGTTTGTTTTGGTATTTTTTTAAGTGTTTATTCTTTTGGAGGTTTTGCCTTCAGGTTTTTTGTCCTCAAGTTTTTTATCCTCAAGTTTTTTGTTTAAGTGCCAATTTTTTTCAAAGAATTTATCTAAGACAGATTTTATGAAGGGCAACAAAAAACTTTTTCAAAGGAATTATTTTGAATATTTTATTTGAAACAACTTTTTCGAAGATCCATTTCATCTTTTTTGAAAGGTTCTTTTCCTTCAGAAAAGTTGATTTCAAAATCTTGAAGGACCATTTCAAAAATATTGAAGGACATTTCAAGTTTTTTGAAGCCCTTTACATTTTTTCTGAAGGGCTCTTTCCTTTTGGGAAAGTTCATTTCAGGAAATATAGAGGTCATTTTTCCTTAGAAAAAGTACATTTCAAAAGTGACAAAAGGTCCAAGATAGATTTTCCAAAGGGGTCATTTTTAAAAGTTCAAAAAGTCCTTTTAAAAAAATTCAAAGGAATTCTTTCAGACATTTTGTCCAAAATAAATTTTATGAAGGTCCATAACAACTTTCTCGAAGGGCAATTCATAAAAAAAGGGCATCATCAATTTTCTAAAAGGGTCATTCCAAAAATATGAAGGGAGATTTTCCAAGTACTGAAAGGAATTGATAGAGGGAAAAATGTCCATGGGAAGAAGGCCTAAAAGAAATGATTTCATTCAAACAAATTCCCTAAAGGAAGGATTCTGTAGAAAGCCTGAAATAGAGAAATGACCAAGCAAAATAAGTCAAAGACAAAAAGTCTAAATGAAGTTTATATAGGATAAAATGTTGAAGGATATCCTTCAAATAAAAATTTGAAAGGGTTAAGTCTATGAAACTAGACAGGAGACAAAAAACCAAAGGATGATGGCCCATAACACATCAATTTCAAATTGCAAGAAATAGCCATTGGAATTTAAAATCCCAATGGGAAACTGAAGCCAAGGATAAAGGTAACAAGTGGAAATTATAATTGAGGAATTTTGTTTTAGTTATAACTTATTTAACTATAGCTAATTCAAATGTAATTGAGGCTTTGCTTTAGTTATAACAAATGTAACTAATTCTTTTGGTTTAGTTGTAACTCATTTTAATTGATCCACTCAGTGACATGACATAGCTCACCCACTTCTATTCCTTGAAAATGTAACTAATTATTTCAATATGACACATGTCCAAGTGACCCTTGGACTTCCTTTTATTTCTCTACCTCTCAAGGCTATACATATGCATTCTCTTGGCTCATTTTGGATCCTCCACTGGTTATTGGGGAAACTCTAGCTAGATTTGTACTCAAAGAACTCTTGAATAAATATGTAAGTGATTTTTCCATTCACACATTATACTATTGAGTATAGGTTTTAATCTTGTTGATAATGACTAGTGAAAGAGTTACTTTTCTAGCATGTCAATCTATGATCACTTACCAATGTACAAAAGGTATGTTGTTACAAGTATCTGTTAGTACTCTTTACTAAGTGTACAAGAATATTAGAAGTGGTATATATTTATTATCTTCATGGAATCATTCATCACCCTCCTAAGCGTGAAGTATCTTCTTGAATCTAGCTTATGAAATATTGATGCAACAATGTATTTTTGTTATGAGTTTGTGTAAAACATCCTTGTTTACCTTCAATTAGTGGATTTTCAGTCAAACAGGAGGATAATACATATTAGTGCATCACCTTTTTGTTTTCTTAGTTTTTTTCCTTAACCCTTTTCATACATAATTGATTAATCAGATAGAGCTTTAAAGGTGCATCAAGGGGAGCTAGCCCCTAATCTAGAGATTCATCTCAATGAAATTTTCACCCATAGTAAGAGAGATGATTCTATTTTATTGCTTAGACGAGGAGAGCTAAGTATCTCCTCAAGGGTGAAAATCTAAGCATCAATAATTAATTTCAAGGTCTATAAATCAAATGATAAAACTCAAGCCTTGAATCAAGAAAACACTCATTTGGGTATCTATAAGGATCCTTTACCTAATCATCAACCTATCCAAGCCAATAAATACAAGCCCACCCCTTCCACCAATAATGTATAAAGTCTTATTGAACCAACTTCTGAAGAGAATGTGGTTAGCATGACTAACATGCAAGGGGTGGTGGCTTTCATTGATTCCCAACCTATCTACACTCCTCCTTCTCATAAGATATATCATGTTATCTAGGATTCTTCTCTAACTCATTTAAATGAGTTGGGGCAAGAAGACCTTATCACTTTTGATAATCTAATTTTTTATTCTCCATTGGATAACACATCCCATTCTATTTTTACCACTCTTCCATCATCTTCTAATGCTAATAATAATCAAGCTTCTACTAATACTTCTTCCAATTCTCAAAATCAACTTAAACCAACTATTTCATCCTCTCAACATGATTTAAAACCTTGTTGCAAACCTTCTTCTTCTTATCAACAAAAAATCCAATGTATTTTGGCTTCTCCTTTTGAGGACCTCCTTAACCATTACACATAAATAGTTAATAACCTTCTTATGGGATATGATGAGTGGGATCCCATTGTGGAACTCACTAATCTCCCATCCCAAATTCCATTTCTTGAGCTTATGAGGATTTCCCCATGTCATAGAAACCATCTCATGAAACTCCTATTCAATATGAATGTCCCTCATCCTCCCCTAACAAGATAGGAGGTAGCTTTATCTAGTTTTGAATATAGTATTTTATAGCAATGTGAAGAGATGTCTATCAACATTGATAAAACTATAGACACTTCTCTTTCTCTATGATTTATTATCACATCTATGATTATTGATGAGATTCTACTTCATGCAGATGATCATCCTTTATTCATTAGCATCCAAATCAATGATATCCAAGTCAAATGTGCATTGATTGATGAGGTTTTTAGTACCTATGTCTCTTCTCTTAATTTCATTAAGACCCTTGGATATTTTTAATACAATCTCAAGTCTAAATGTAACACATGTCAAGGATATGATAGAAGGCAAATGCCTCTTTTAGGCTATGTGTGGATTCCCATTACCATCCCACCTATCACAATTCATGTGAATCTAATGATCTTTAACTTCCCCTTTTCTTATAACATCTTTCTTGATAGGCTATGGACTCACTGCATGAGAGCTATCACTTCTTTTTGCCTATCAATGCATTGAATTCCCTCACAATAGATCAATTTACAAGATTCAAAGTGACACTAACCATTGAAATTACAAACAATTCCAAGATCATGGTGTCTTCAAGATTCCCACTCTTGAAAAATTTCCAGCTATTCCATTATGTGAGTCTTAGTGTCTCAACTTTCTTATAAATTCAACCTATGGTTACAGTGGGCATCCTAAGCTCATTGGTAACATTATTCCTAATCTTTTAGATTTTGATGATGATGAGCCTAATGACATTAACTTAAAGATCAAAACTTTTGATCTCTCACCTCACAACTTCCTATTTCTTTGTATCCTTATTCTCATAATTCTCCTTATGATGACATTCTCGTAGTCTTGACCAAAATTAGGAATTCTATTCAACATGATTCATTAGATGACAAGGTTATCCTTACTTGTGTCATTGATCATCATATCTTTGATTATGATGATGGTTATTTCTTAGATGATCCATTTTTAGGTGGTCTTATTCAAGCCTGTGATGCAAATTTTATCCATTAACATTCTTCTTTACTTGAGTCTTTTAATGTATCTCATCATTTTCATTCACTTATAGTTCTTTATTTTTGCATTTTTTCCCCTTTATCATAGGGTAGAGATGGCACTAAAACCTCTAATTTAGGAAAAATGTAGGACTATGATCATGGATCATGTTATGACTAGGCCTTACCATTTTATGAGGTACTCTAACCCTCATAGTTGGTTTACCCTTGAGGTTAGTGTACTCTCCTTAGACCCTACTCCTCCCTTAGTAGAGCTGAATATAATTGACCCTCTTCTTGATTCCGCTATAGTTGATCCTATTTTTGCTCCTATTATTGTTGATCCTACTCCTACTTATGATGCTATTACTCTTTCTATTGAGCCTAGTTACATGCCTTCCTCATCATCACCATCCCTTGGTGATGGTTTGCTTACCTTTTCTAAGATGGCTCCTTTACCCACCAAATGGGATAATTAGTATTCTTCAGCTTCTTCCACTCCTATTTTACCTCATTCCATGAGTACTTATACTAAAACCACTCACAAGCATATCTATTTATTTCATGGGATAGATAACCATTCTTCCACCCATTGCTACAATTTTATAGCAATATCTTGATACCTTGTGTCCTTCCCCATTATTAGATAAATCCATACCTCCCCTGAAGGTACTTCCTAAATATTTTCCCAAGTATGGTAAGCTATATTGTTTATGGCATCCAAATGGTACCCATCACACTGATCATTATCACATCCTATAATATCATCTCAAAGATCACCTTATAACCATTCTTAGACCTTTTACCACTCCTCCCATAGGTCATTCTCATAAGAAGGCTCTTCCTTATTCTCTTATGGCTCTACCTCCAATGTTTCCATCACCTCCTATGGTCCCTTCACCATGTTTTGTGCCTCCACCTATGATCCCTTCATCTATGGACCTTCCCTCACCTATATATCCTTCTCCACCTATGAGTCATTCACTTTTGGATCCTTCTCGATCAATGATTCCTTCTCCTCCCATAGATCCTACTTCCATGCATTCTCCTAACTAGCCTTTGCCTAATTTTCCTCCTTAGAATGATCCTTTGAGAATTCCTATTTTTCTAGTTGAGGAGATTATAAAATAAGTATTTTCCCAATATTTATTGAAGATTGATGAGACCTTAGCATCATTTTGACTACAGCTTCATAGAGACCTATCTGATGTATTGGATAATGCGTGTAGACATATTTACTAGTATTTATGAGCACATGCATCATGATTTAAAATTTATATTTGGATTGGACATGTGATCCAATCTTATTTCTATCTATTTTATTATTTAACACTATGTCAAATTTTTGCTTATCTTCTCTCATGATCTTCCTTGTTGTACTATATCTTGCTTATCATTTATTTTCACATATGATTGTATTTTATTTTATCATTGCTTTACTTTCCCTTTTTCCTAGATTTTTTCTCAAAACTCTCTTATTTTATCTTTATGATTATTTTGATTTCTTATCCTTAATCTTCAACTATAATTTTTCATGGTGATTTGGTTATAGTTATCCTATTCCCCTTGGTTATTATCCCCCTTTACCATGTGATTAGTTAGAAAACAATCTATCTCATTACTATCTCCTTTTACCAGTCCACTTTGGATCTCTTTTTTCCCTCTTCCCTTTTCTATAAACTAAGCATATACATGGTTGAGACTTGAGATCACATGCTAGTTCATTATCAAGCCTAAGTGTCATAGTCAGTCTTTGTCTTTGGTTATGTAGCTTCTTTTAGCCTCATCCTACAACTCATTCATGTGTATCACTATCTCTCTCATGATTGGTCATTCTAAATTCATATGGAGGAGGAATATTAAAAAGACTTAAAAAGAAAGTTAAAATCCAAATCATTTAAACAAAAGGCAATGATATCAAAAGGCAAAAAAATTATTAAAAAGTCTAATCACACTAAAATATGTGATTCAATGCATATCTCTTTACTCTAGTCAAAGCTCAAACTCCATATTTGGCCTCACAATAGAGTTGAGGTCCTTTGGGGTGTGGTAGGCCAATAGATTAGAAGAGAAGAATAAAAAAATCTTTTAGTGTTACCTACTTTCTCATGTAAGTACCCAATCTTCGTATTAGATTGATAACTCCATAAGGGGTTTTGAAGAGTGGGGAACACGTCGTAGGAAGGTAGGTCCATTTTATTTTCTTATACCAATATACCTTAATGAGTTGATCTTATTAGCATGCTTATTCGACTATAAATCTTTGTGTCTATAGAAAATAGGATTCCTTTGTACATAGACAACCACTAGTCACTTAGTGTCTTCTCATGTCCTTAGTATGCCTCTTGCCTCCTAAGGTATTCTCATAAGATGCCTATGTATTTATTTTTACACTCCCTTTTTCATTCCTTATTTCCCTTATATTTCCTCTTGAGAAATATTGTCTTTTCTACTGATCACTCCCCTTGAGACTTCATTTGTGAGTTGCTTTGCAAGACAGTGGATAGGACCTAACCATCCTCACAAATTACCATCTTTTCCTTCCTATTACCCATATCCTTTATTACCCATTTTTCATATTTATTCCACCTCAATGGTGTTCTATTTATTGAGTTGTAGTGTAAGACTATGGATAGGACCTGACCCTCATCATAAAATTTTCCAATACCCAAGTCACCATCCATATTACATATGTCAAATTTGAGATAAGATTCAATTGATTATGAAGTTACACATAATTTTACATGATTTCCATCTTGATTTAGTATGTTTAGGTTTACTTCATTTCTCTTTTGCATTTTTATCTTTTTATTTTCTGAGTTTGTGTAATATTTCAACCATTTATTGAATTTTTCATACTTTACAGCTTGAATTAGTATGACCAATTTAAGACCAATCTTTTACAATTTTTTTTTTTTAATTTCATACTTCCCATCATGATTTTGTATGATTGATTGGATTAATTAATTTGTTTTTATTACTATTTATACCATTTTTCATACCTTCCATTTTATTACTTTATTTTTCATACTTCCCAATGTGATATTATTATGATTTTACTTGTTTTAATTTGGTGAAAAAATCTTTCACATTAGTTTAAAAACAAATTCTTTTTTATCATCTTATTTTGTTATTTTCTTGGTTATTTATACTTAATCATTTTTTGTTATTACACATTTCCCATCTTGAAATAGTGTGTAGTACATTTTATTGATTGATTATATTTTTCTAAGTCCTTTTGCCTATTTCTTTTTAACCATGTATGTGTTTTTCATAATGCTAAAAAAGAAACCACATCTCATATATTTCTTATAGCATATACAAGAAAGCTAAATACATGTGCTAGATAGAAATATATCCTAAGCATCCATATCCTCAACCATAATAAACAACTAGAATCAACCATGATGACAATATACATATCTAACAACAAATATGCAAAAAAAATCCATATATATATATATATATATATATATATATATATATATCATGAGTTTGATACAACATATACAACCATATATAATGCCCTAGTTCTATGTATGGGTCCCATCCTATCTATATTATGAACTAGCTATGTATACTACTAAGGCCTTAGTCTAACTCATATAAGTGATACATTGCAAGGAGACTATCTGAGATCTCAATCCCTCTACCTATCCCTATAGTTGTGCTACCTGCATCTATGACTCCACTAGTTGGGTCCCAATCTCTATCATCTATACTATTATATATAGATACATAGCTCTCTCATCTTCTATGGCCTCTCATTCTTGTATCTATATTGTACTAATCACTACTGGTGGTTGCATCCTCTCTCTCTACACCCATATCTACCTTGCTTCCTCTTTAACTAATCTAAACTAGCTCACCTAAGCTTAGGTAGATGGTACACTTAGATCCTCTAGTGTTGTAAGGTTGTACAGCTATAGAGTCTCATCTAGGACATCATGGAGTGCTCCCCTTACTAGGGACCCCCATATCTCCTCCTCATCCTCACCTACACCTACAAAATCACATAAGATAGATATTATATCACTGTCATATCTCATAATATCTATCTATCTAAAAATATATAAATAATAATTTAACCATCTCTTTTTACATATCTATGTCTTAGTTACTATGGTCTCTCCATCTGCATGATCACATAACATAGTCTCCTCATCTATTACATGACCTCCTAGTACCTCCTCTATAGGTCACCTCTTCAACTTAAACCCAACTATCATGGCTCATGTTAGTCTCATCGTGCATCTAATTGGTCTCTCTATCATATCCTCTAGCTCACTTATGGGGTCATTTAGGATGGTAATAGTTTCCACTCTCTCCTATACCTCCTATCTCTATTGATGATATGTCCTCAATGGCCACTACTCATCTCAATGTGGAGCTAGTAGTGATACATCTAGTATCTTTGCCATTGCATCCCTATCTTCCTTCTCATCTCTTCTTCATGCTTGATCAGTCCATGTTCACTCTCAATTGGCATCAGTGTTAGCCTCACTACTAATGGCCCTAGTCCTCTCCTCTCCCATGGCTCCCTCACATGCTGAGCATAATGCTTAGGCATTAGTATTGGTGCTATTAGATGAGGTAGGCCCATCTTCCCTAGAACTCATACCACTAGATATGGCTTTCTCCACTAAAAGTAGTGTCCAATCACCTTTGTCCTCTCTATCATTGGTATAACTATGTCCCATCTCACCCATGTAATTTTTATATTCTCATATGGCTACCACATGATGTCTACATGTCTCACTAACTATAACATTGGCATGTGGAGCATGGAATACACTACCTTGTCCTCCCTTTATCTCTACACCTGAGGTAACTTGTTATTGACTGCATGGGGTAACCCATCCAACTAATACATAGGAAACCTCTCATATATCCAAGTTTTTAGTAAGATGATCAGTCTCATGGTCCTCTAACCTTTGACTAGCATCTCATACATATCATGTACTAGCTAGACCTAGATAATAAAGCCTATGTCATATAGAACTCACTCCTCCAAGATCATCCTGCTCAAGCATACCATGAATATTGGTACCTTGTCATTTGACTTATGACATAGTACCTATTGTGTCACAAGGCCTATCACATCCTTTGTATATCCAAAATCTATGATATATAGACATAAAATATACTCACTTTCCTACTTGGTAATATCATATATGATCCTATATCCCACATGCTTAAGGCTCTCCTCTCCTCTAGACTATCTGATATCCTTATGGTCACCTATACTCCTACTATAGGCATCCCTAGGATGGCATGGACATCCTTTAACATGATATCCACCTATACTATATCCCTATCCACCTCCCATCTAAAGGTGTTAGTCAATCATTCCCAACAACTAAGGAACATGACTAACAAGTCAATACTAAGGGGGATCTAACACATCTATGCTATCCTACCTAGACCTATGAATCCTAGTATATCCCTCTCTTTATTTGATAACATATCTAACAAATATGGTAACCATGTAGTGTTGAGAAATATGGAAGCACACAATTGATTACCAAATACAAGTAACTTACATGTGGAATTAAACCAGAATCACAAGTAACTAGAATTCAAAAATAACACAGAATATGAGAGATAATACACAATTGTATTATAACTCTTCTAGAAGGAAATACAACAAAGAAGATTGCCACAGTTCTTCTTCCTTACACACCTCTAGGGCTCCCACACCTCTAGGGCATAAACAGTAAATCTTCCCTAACATCTCTCTCTCTTACGGTCCCAACACACAACTCAAACACAGAGTTGGTGTTCACCTCCAACTAGTCAGTATCCACTACTACCAGTACTCCAGTGCTCCATGCACTCCACAAGTGCTCCACGCACTCCAAGTACTCAATGTACTTCAAGTAGATCTCCCCTAAACTACAACAACCTGTAACCCAAATGATCTCACTTATGGAAGGATCTTCATTTCCTTCCTCTTTTCTCTCTTTCTGAGTACACACTATACTCCAAGTAGATCCTACCTAATTTTGCTTCTTGTTGTGTTGCTATCCTCCCTAATCTTGCACACCTGCAAATCAATCTGGTTCTACACACCTACAAACCTGGATCATGCACACACATACACCTACAGATCAATGATCTTACTTACCATGTAGATCTCTAAAAGTATCCATGCACACCTGCTAACCAAGATCCTACACACTTGAAGAACCCTTCTGATTCTCCAAAACCAACACCCACACTTGGTACTACTGTGGAATTAGGAGGAACACGCTTGCTCACCTCACACACAAAAGGAGCTAACTTTTCTCAACTCAAACTAGAATGATTTACAATATAGCCTATGAGTCTCTTAAATAGATCTCATGAAAACAATAATTAGACACCTAATTACAATAATTATATCCATAGCTTCTAGTCTAAATTTGGCTCTTGACATGCAAACACTTGGTTCGTTAACTAACTGCCCATAAAACTTGCAGTTCTAAACTACATAGGTGACCAATGTCAATCCCTGTCTGCTTAGAGGTGACCAATGTCGGCCGATCCCTGACTGACATCAATTGCATCTCTTCACTAATCTGATCAACATCGACTGATCAGATTGATGCCAGTTGCTTTGCAACTCAACAACCTTCAGCAACCTCCTCCCCTATTTGCATCAGTGAAAATTTTAGCTCCAAAACCTAACAATCTCCCACTTGGAGATAAATAGCTACACTGTACCTATACTTGTACCCCGTCTAATCTATTTCCTAGCTTGTATCCCTCTTCAAAATCAATCTTGAAGACCACCCACCACAAAACCTGTGGTGCACCACCTGTCATCCAAGTAACCTACTGCATCTGCATCTACAAACACATGTAGAAAAGAACTTGACCCTGCATAGCATGTCAACTTGCTGTTGGTCCCTCTCAAATACCTGAGAATCCACTGAACTGCCCTCCAGTGTTTCTTTCTCAGATCAGCTCCAAACTTTTTGACGGCACCCACTGCTTGGGCAAACTCAGGTCTAAACCAGACCTCATGTGATTTTAGACACTGTACTGTCCAACCCTTGGTGTGATCTGGTTCTGCATCCTAAACCTTGCCAACACCTGATTCACATTAGCTCCCACTAGAGACAAAATCAACCTATGATCTTCCATGTCTCCCATGCCAAAGAATTTTGCTGCTCCAAATCCTTCATGGCAAACCACTAAACTAATCTTACCCATAGCTCAGGAAAACCTTGTATGTACAAACCTGATAGCAAACATACCATCTACATATAATAACAGGATAATGTCATGACCATCATCCACCTGGTAAGACAAACACAATTGTTACACTGACACTGACTAAAGCCCTGCTTTGTCATCCACTTGTCAAACCCTGTACCACTGTCCTGAAGCTTCCTCAAGACCATATGACCTAGTCTTCCATCTCACGTGTCCATTCTCTCTATTCTTTAACTAAGGTATCCATTCATCTTTATGATTTTCATATCGGCTGGCAACCCTACCAAATCTCTCATTTGGTCATGCATCCTGTTCATGCCAAGCTTTCACTGTTTCCTGGATCCTTCCTGCTCTATAGTTAGTAACTAGTATAAAGAAGAGGAACAACAAATTTGAGGCTTAATTACACTTTCAGTCCTCCCCATGGTCATTTGAGACTCCTTAACAACTTTTTGTCTGCCCAAAATCTATTACAGTGACCAACCTCAGTCACTACACAGTTTGCATCCAATCGACATCAGTTCCATGTGCCTATCCTGACTACCAACTCTGCTAACATCGGTGTCCCTATTTTTGACATCGGTCCTCTTGACTGATGTTGGTCTTACCTATTGCCGACGTCGGTCCTCATGATCGATGTCAGTCTTACCCTGCCTGAAATCATCAGCTTCGGTCTGCACATGATCGACATTGGCACCTGTCTGTTTGACGTTGGTTCCTCCTGACTGACATTGGTACCTGTGTTCACCTGTGAGTGATGACCTTTTATCTGTGAGCTTACTTTGAATCAATCCCATGTCTAAACTACCCTGCTCAGAAGTATCCAGCCCCATCCACTGGTCTCTATTTGTCATCTCCTCCATAAACACCAAGGCTTTCCAATTCTTAAGCCTGTCAAACACATCTAACTTCCTCTTAAGAACATGCATCTCCTTCTTGCTCATGTGACCAAGCCTACAAAGCCATGTCTCCACAATAGAAGAAGAATCAGTAATATAAGCAAGTAGATAAAGAGTACCTGCTTTCTTACCACCAGTTAATTCAAGTGCATCCACTATGAGAGTTCTTATGCATCTCTCATCACCTAAATTTTTTGAAGAAATTAGCCATATCTTCAACACTGGGACCTGCATAACCTCCTTCAACACCCATGTGTTGGCTGCCTACAATTTTAGCTTCACTTCCCCTTTGCCAATTCTTTGGCAAGGCACACCAGCCCCTAAATAAATCTTTCCAAAGTCTCCAAAGACCTTACCATGAAAAGATACTCTATTTTGGACTGCATGGAAAGAGGTAACAAAATCTATAAAACAAGATTCTACTTTATCCAAGAAACATACCAGAGCATCCTATGCCACATCACCTGCAACATCTACTTCTTCAGTTCCTTCATGTTGATCTTCCACAAACCAACAATTTTTATTTACCTACTCTTTCTTTCCATAGGACCGTAAGTGACCATTCATGCTTTTCAATTCCTCCATTCTTAGCTTACTTTCTTCTACCATTGCTCTACTCCCACTCAATCAGAAACCCCTAAGAGTGACCTGTAATCAAACACAAAACTTGCTCCCTGCAACCTTAGCTTTGATACCACTTGTTGGGAAATACGGAAGCACACAATTGATTACCAAATACAAGCAACTTACATGCAAAATTAAACCAAAATCACAAGTAACTAGAATTCATAAATAACACAGAATATGAGAGACAATACACAATTGTATTATAACTCTTCCAGAAGGAAATATAATAAAGAAGATTGCCATAGTTCTTCTTCCTTACACACCTCTAGGGCTCTCATACCTCTAGGGCATAAACAGTATATCTTCCCTCAAAGCTCTCTCTCTTACGGTCCCAACACACAACTCAAACACAGAGTTGGTGTTCACCTCCAACCAGTCAGTATCCAGTACTCCAGTGCTCCACGCACTCCATAAGTGCTCCACGCACTCCAAGTACTCAATGTACTTCAAGTAGATCTCTCCTAAACTGCAACAACCTACAACCCAAATGATCTCACTTATGGAAGGATCTTCCTTGCCTTCCTCTTTGCTCTCTTTCTGAGTACACACTGTACTCCAAGTAGATCCTGCCTGATTCTACTCCCTGTTGTGTTGCTGTCCTCCCTGATCTTGCACACCTACAAATCAATCTGGTACTGCACACCTATAAACCTAGATCATGCACACACATACACATGTAGATCAATGATCTTACTTACCATGTAGATCTCTAAAATTAGCCATGCACACTTGCTGACCAAGATCCTACACACTTGAAGAACCCTTCTGATTCTCCAAAACCAGCACCCACACTTGGTAGTACTGTGGAATTAGGAGGAACACCCTTGCTCACCTCACACACAAAAGGAGCTAACTTTGCTCAACTCAAACTAGAACACTTTATAATATATCTTATGAGTCTCTTAAATAGATCTCATGCAAACAATAATTAGACACCTAATTATAATAATTAGATCCACAGCTTCTAGTCTAAATTTAGCTCTTGACATGAAAACACTTGGTTTGTTAACTAACTTCCTATAAAAATTGTAGTTCTAAACCACACAGGTGACCGACGTCGGTCCTTGTCTGCCTAGAGGTGATCAACATCGGCCGATCCCTAATTGACATCAATTGCATCTCTTCACTAATCTGACCGATGTCGGCTGATCAGACCGATATCGGTTGCTCTGCAACTCAGCAACCTTCAACAACCTCCTCCCCTGTTTGCATCAGTGAAACTTTTAGCTCCACAACCTAACATGCAGCATCCATAAGTCTCCAAAATCTCCATCATCCCTACACCCAAGAAATAACAAAGGATGTATTAGTTTTTCCATCTCATGTATAGTCATAATACATTGTTTTTACATGTTAAATAAATAACAATCCTAAAATTACTTTATTTTATTCTCTTTATCTTAATTTTATCCTTCTTGATCTTTCTTGATCTTACTTGGTCATTTCAAGCCATTTTATGCCCTCTTTCAACTTTTTGCACATTTTCCTATATCATTCTAAGCCTTTGGTCAAACTAGTTTAACCAAAATTTTCCTATCTTTTTGCCTGGTTAACTAAAAAATCTATGTTAACCCCCTTATTTCCCCCTCTTTAGTGCTAAGTTTTCATTTTGGACCTTTCAAACCACCTAACATCTCCAAACTAGGCCTTTAGCCTACATAATGTATAGGGTTAAAACATACCTATTGGGTCAACAATGTGGATTTTACTTATTTTCTAGCCTACTAGGTCGACTGGGTTGACCCAATGCTTTTTTCCTACCAACCCCTTGTATTTTATAAAAAAAGTGCAAATTTATTGCTTTTTGCCTAAATCCTCCAAACCCATTTCTCATCTTCCTATTTTATACTCCTAGAATCTGATTTTTCCTCACTTTGACATCTAAAAATTCTTAAAATTAAAAATTACTATAAATTCACTTTATTTAATATAAATTTAAAAAATTGGTTTGAGATTCTTAGTTGCATACATGTAATGCACCTGCTGCTACCTCTGAAGCCTCTCCCTATCTAGCATGTCATCCCCTCACTATCTTAGCTTGTTTTATCTCTAGAGATCTCTTTTCTCTCCTTCACAAGTCAAAATGACAAATGAATTATCTTTTCCCCTATTTTACAACACTTTTAAAAATTCAAATCTTTCAATTATTATCCTAT
The DNA here is from genome assembly GCA_037957365.1 of Torreya grandis. Classification (NCBI taxonomy): domain Eukaryota; kingdom Viridiplantae; phylum Streptophyta; class Pinopsida; order Cupressales; family Taxaceae; genus Torreya; species Torreya grandis. Next base: position 3,170,985 of record JARHVA010000374.1, on the reverse strand, counting down.
AGATTTCTTATTTTGCTTCTATCTTTGTTTATACTAATCCATTTTACAAACCATAAAATGTGTTAGATTCATGATGACATAAAGATTATTTTCCACTATCATATGCCTATATTCCAAAAAAATGATTTTTGGCTATTTTTTGCACTAGCTTCTACAAGTTCATCTAGTGTTCTCTACATTGGACACTTTCACATCTCTTACAATCTACTTCTTTCTCTGTGGAACTAAGGTAAGTTAAAGGTATGTGTTTTTCAATCTAGTCCTTTTATTTATCTTATTTTCCACTTATTTCACTTTACTTAGCATCAATTTTATGTGTTATCATGTTTTATCTCAAACCACCATCCCGTGTTGCACTCACATGACATGTGATGAGCTATGAGAGGGGTATATGTATACACATAATATTTTCAAATTTCTATTAATTACTGACACTTTGTATCTTTTAGGAACCTATCAAGTCTCAATCTCTTTGAGTGCATACCTTAAGGGGTGTACTAGGAAAGGGGTGGGTAGACCATCAATGCTTCATAAGATTTTTGTCCCTTTTACCACTTTTTATCTACACACGTCTTCTATAACTATTTACCCTAAGATTATTCTTCTCACTCCTACCTCCTCTGGTCTTTTTCTTCTTTCCATCTTATTTTTTGCCTTAACATCCTTTTGGACTATTAGATATACTAGGTTTCTTGGGTCAACCTAGTATAGTTTAGGGGTATTTTTCACTTTCTTGGTTTGTTAGCCTTTCGGTCGACCTACCATATACCTAGTGAATTGTCCTAAAAAACACACTAGGTTGACTAGGTCAACCCTATACAACTAACATTCCCAAAATGATTTAGGGTGAGATCTACCTATATATACAATTTCATTTCCCACCATTTCATAAGAGAATAGTTATTATTGAATAAGTGCGAATGAACATATACTTATTGACTATTCTACTTGAGGAATAAAGCTTAGGGTTCCATACTTTATTTGGAGATATAGATCTTATCTTGTGGATAAGTATTTTGGATTCTTAGATATGTTGTGTATCCTAGAGATGATTTATCTTATTTATCCTTACATACCATAATAATCTCTTATGAATCACCTTGGCCAAGGGAGAGATTGAGGCTCAGTAGGTTTGTCTTCAAAGGTAAGTATTCTTAACTTTATTTCTCCTTTACAAGAGTAGATAGATAATGCATTTTTATTATTCTCTTATGTATTAGGATTTCATATACATTGACATGAGTATATGTCTTATAATACACATTTAGTTTATTTATTTGTTTTATTGCTTCTAACCCCCACTTTGTGCCACAAGCTTTGGTGTGCACTAAATTAGATTTTGTTTTCTTGTTATTAGAATAAAGTGAACTTTATAAACCTTAAGACTCCATTAGGGTAGTTATAAAATTTTGTTAGAAATTTGGATTTGGAAAATTTCCTAGTATAATGTGTTGTGATAAGTGATACAAGTGATACACTAATTGGGTCTAGTAGATCCCCATATTGGTCATGTTCTTGCTTAATTATTGTATCCCAATCAAAAGTGTAGGTATGATATATCTTATCGTATCTAGGATTAATTCATAGACATGATGCATTTCTAATTGCATATAGAGAATACATAATTCACACATTAATGATTATTTAATTCTTGGTGGGATGAATTAGTGTAACTTATCATTAATAACCCTTACATCCCTCCTAGTGTGATGTAGTAATTAGACCATCATATGGTGGTGATCAAACTATCTCAAGGTAAGATCATCAAAATTCATGAACTCCCAAGGCACCTAGTGTCCCTTTACCTTTCCCTATTGATATGGACATCACATATAAATAGGTTGAAAATAAAAGTAAACTAGACACATGAATAATAGCTCCATTGTAGATAGTACCATCAAATTTTCTAGTCCTAACTTCCATAGCGATAAAAAATTTAGTTTCACAAGACCCCAAGAAGTGCAAGGTTTTAGTATATTATAAATATACTTTTTCACTTAGTTGTAAGACAAGGAGACAAAGGACCTGGTTGGATGATCCTAATGTCCCTAGGATCATATATCAATACCACTTTCTTGACATACAAATAGATGAGCAAGAGGTGTACTGAATAATGATTATTGACATGGTTGATGACTTATCTGAGAAAGAAGAATAGAAGGAATGATTTTTTTGGAAAGTAATGAATATTGTACATATATAGAATAAGGTACCATAACATCTTTGGGTAGACTTACCTACTTATACCTCTTTGATTATTTTGAACATTATTGGTGAAGAGTCCAAACTTCAAAAAATTCAAGCAGATATTTTAGTAAAAGGAGGATTTGGAAGTTCTTCACAACTATATCCCTTTGATCCTCTACTATATAATCATCCAAAATAACTTACATGAAATAAATGGATGTTACAATGCTATAAGCAAACTATAGAGGAAGAAGAGAAAGTAATACAAGAATAAGAAGTAGATATGCCTACTTTATTGGCTACTCTAACCACACATTTCAAACACCAACCTTAATAAACATCATAATGGGCAAGACAAGTACTATTTACCTTTAATCAAAATAAAAACCATGTTAATAAGACCACCATTTAGGTGACTATGATTTATTATTCACCATCATATTCTAATGAACACATCACTAACATTAAAGAGGTGGGTTTAGATGCATAGATGTAGGAGGAAAAACAAGATACACAGAAAGAGGTGATGAGGACAACTTAAAAATGGGCTCGATAGGAATAAAAACATTGGGCCAAGCCATAAGATAAGATAAAAGTAGAATATACATAAAAGATAGAACACATAGAGATTGATGTACAAAAGGAAAAAGTAGAAGAAACCCAAGAATTCCAATGATTACATCAAGCACAAGTGGCAAAAGAAGAATCAAAGAAAAAATCACACGTAAAGGAGAAATAAGTAAAATAAGAAGCTACAGCTAAATATTAGTAGAATGAGGAGGCTAAATAGGAGGAGATATTAGTAAAATAAGAAGTGGAAGAGAAAAAAAATAAGGAGAATCTTAATAAATAACAATAAGACCATGAGGTAGCCTTAAATAAGAATAAGGCTTAGGAAGTAGAATCAAAAGTTGTGCAAAAGGCTAAGGCTATATATGACAAAGGGTAATCTAATGTCAATAAAATAGAGTAGGTAGAAAAAGAAAGGACACCAATAAAAAGGCATAAGATATGCATACTAACACAAATAAAGTGGAGGTGAAATAAGGCAAAGCCATCATAGAAAAATCATAAGACATGAAAGCTATGAAGTATAAATAAGACCAAGGGGAGACTATAAGCACCCTAGTACAAGTTGTGTTGACAAAACTTTAGAGTATTACAATTTTGGATGTCTTAACAATGACCAATCAATGAACCATATTCTCTTTTTACCTTGTTACACTATAATTCATCCTAGTGAGCACCTTGATGACCACATTGGTTATGGATCCACCTATAACCAAAGCATCTTTGGATGTGTCATAACTCATTTTAGCTAAATAGATTAAAGGTAAATATACATTCTAAGAAGATATTACATAGAAAACTACCTCTTTGGAGAATAGGGTCACACAATTAGGGAAATAAATGTCAAACTCTAACATTAGATGAGCAATGTTAATAATATTATTAAGGATGTATTCCCATCACTCTATAATCAAGTTGTCACCACCAATATCCTCTCTTCTCTTTAGATACTCTAATGCTAGTTTCATATTTCACTAAGGACTAGAAGATCATCCAACACCTACCTAATCTCATGCTACAAGATCAAGCCATCAATGTGAAAATTGGATTCCTCTAAAAACTCCTTAAAGTACGCCATCTAGATATTGTAGTTATATTAGTATATGCCACATAACTAGTTAGAAAAATGCTATATTGGAAGTAACAAATAAAAATAATTTGGAGTGGTGCACAACCTGAGGTTAATATTTTTACCACTTCTAGGGGAATGTTTCTTGACCAATATTTAAATTCTATAGGTTTGGACATAACATTTCAAGCCTCTATTCAATCTCAGGATATTGTCATGCAAAAAATCCAAACCTAGTAGAACCAAATGATGTGGAATACTTTTGTAGGGGTTCAAGCACAATGTCATGGTAAAAAATTCTAGACATCCCTGTTGATATCACAACTAATATGGATTATACTCAAGCTATTGTTGACCAAATTTAACTCTACATGTCAAATTAGGACCCCTATAGGAAAAAACTTAATCTTTAGAGGTTTATAGGGGGTTTGTCATGAGGTATGCCATAAATCATTTAGTGTGATTTAATGTTCTATTAGCCTTTGTCTTGGTCATTTTCAATATTTACGTCCTTTTGAGTCATTTTGGGGGCGAAAATGGAGTATTAAATGATTTTTACAACCTCCTTGGGATATGTGAAGGTTTTAAGGATGATGTCATGCCCCATGTGTCCTAATATGTCTTAATAAACTATTTGTACCTAAAAATTAGTAGGTTCTTTAGAAGAATGAGTAGTTTTCTTAGAAAAAATGAGCATTTAACGAGGTGTATGGAATTATATAGGATTAAATAGTTGAGGAAATTTTAGGATTTTCCATTTGTATTCTATACACTTAATCTAGTGATCAGTTTGATTAAAATATTTAATAAATGAAGAAACTACTTCTCTCTTCTTCCACTATGCTTGGCAAGAAAAGATGGTCCTCAAGTTTGTAATTGGTATAGTTAATAAGAAAATTTTTAGGAAAAATGATCCAAGGGGTGTATTCTAAACTCAGTCATCTTATAATTTATTTTTGGTTGTAGAGGAATGGTATTTTATGTACCAACCCTAAGAAGTTAGACTATCTATTTTTCTTGCTAATTTGTGCACCCTATAGGTTTTTCCTTTATTCAAAAAAATCCATATGATCCAATTTTTGAGTTTAATCCATAGGTATTTAAATACCATCTCACATTTTTCTCATCCTTGGTTTCAATTTTGGAGTTGATTTGATGAGCCAATCATCTCATGTTTGTAGATTGGTCTTATTTGAGATGGTAGACAAGTTTCCACCATTTCCAATGTCTTCCTACTTTAATATAGGTTTTAGAGTGTGGAGATAGGTTAATTATTATGTCTAATTTTACTTATTAGTCATCTCAACTTTTAATCTCATTCTCCAAGTAAATTTTCATGGGATTTTAGTCATAAACATCATATAGTTAACTTAATCTCTAACTATCATGCATAGGTGCTCTCATGGAGAATGTCACATTGAAAAGGAAGTGTGAGAGCTTGTATTGAGTTTTGAAACATCATTGTGTTTCATTTCAACATCATGAGAGGAGATAAAATGACTATAATATCATATTCTTTGGTACATTACTCTAATTCATGCTTACTACTTGTATACCAATCAAGATATACATACAGGTATCCCATGATGACATCATGATATGAATGAGAGATTTAGTGGTGGTTTAAATTACTTTTAAGTGTGAGGATATAATTTTAATTCATTGAGATAAGATTATAACCCATTAATATCAAATGTGATGCATACTACCTAAACTCATGTTTACTACCTGTATATTAGGATGTCTACCTATAGGTTACACTAGCAAATCTATGAAATACTTATTTGGAAGTGTTTAAACAAGTTTTGGAATCCTATTTTAATTATTAATGTGTTTTATAGAGTATGTCAAACCTATTTGTAATGCTATATAGGTAGATAAGATATGGATTACCTTCAATTAGTGATGACAATAGTTTTAGAGATCAAATCCCTAAAATGAGAAAATAGAGGCTTAAAGAATTATGATGAAAGTCATATGACATAGTTACAAGGAATTTTTAGGAATATATGGTTATTTATTTTTGTCTATACATGAGATAATAACTTTAGAAGGTTTAGAGGTAGATGGTCAGTAGAAAGTGGATATTGAGAGACCTAAAGTTGCCCATTTATGCATTAATCTAGATCAATGACATCTACAAAAGTTTTATTCTTTGAGAAACATTTCATTAAAATTTGGTATTCATAAACATGATTTCATTATCAAACATTTATAGGTCATGAAAAATATAAATTATGATTTTAAAGGTCACTTAAGGAGGCTGATGTACTATATTTAAGTTCCATACACACCTGTAAGTGTGTCTAATCACAAATTATTCACCTATAGCCAAGATCCATCCTCCACATAATTAATAATGAAGAGTTTGAAAATGGAGGTAAAAATTTTGGTTGATGGAAGTGACCCAAAAATATCTTATAAGACTCCCAAGGAGCATGTGGCTTAACTTTCAAGAGATAATGTCTATCTACATGTTGTTTGCCTTAAACAGTCAATACAATTTACTGTGTTTAACTATGTCATTCAATGATATTTAAATTTTTTTTTGGAAGGTAAAAATATGTATTGGTTTATATAGTAATAACTTAGTGTGGTTAGAAACATATTACACTATACCTAGGATTCAAACATGCAATTCTAGCTACAGGTGTACCTCCAAAATAGATACACAATCAGGAAGGTTGCACACAATTTTAATTAAACAAGTTATGGGAAGAATTTTGTATGTATTTGAAATTTTATAGAGACATATTTACCATTATGGTCTCCATAAAATCTTGTCATGAAAAAGAAGCAAAGAAAGAGCCCTAAACAAGTAACACAATCCATTGGAGGAAACCCTACATACAGTCCATTTCACACAAGTCTATCTTGGAATTTGAAGCTTTTGAAGGGTAAAATGACATAAAAATGGACTAAATTTTTCTGTATAGGGTCTTTATGGATTTATTAATCCTATCTAATACTCTATTGGATTGAAGGAATAGGGGAAGTACCCTCTATTTTATCTCAAATAGAGGGTACTTCCCTAAAGTCAAAACTGGTAGGTTTTGGAAAATGAAGACAAAAGAGTGGAATAGAAGATAAAATAAAATTTTATGAGGGTTTTTAAATTTTAAATTAACCTATTAAAAATATATAAACATATAATAGAGGTATAAATCCAAAAAGGATGGCCTAGACCCTCAAACTTGTAGGCAAGACTAGTAAGCAAAGTTTAGGCCTAGGAGCCAAATGAAGAGTCATTTCTAATTATAGCATGAGATGAGTTTTATGATACATTTTTAATGTTTATATGGTAATAAAATAGGTATATAATATATTTTTATGTATGGGAATACATCAAAAATTCATTTTGGGCTTTAAGACAACTTAGTCCTGCAGGAACCTAAAGAAGAGCTTGCTATAACAACTTTAGTTGCTCACATCTCCTTACACACTATACATGGAGATATAAAAATATTTTATGCATTATAAATGGTCTTAAACATTATTATTGTTATATTTTTTTCATTTAAAATGTTCCATGTTCATTAACACACCTTAAGAGCATAAATGACCCAAAACCCTTGATAAACCCTTAGAAAGACCCAATTGGGAAAACAAGGATGGAGATGCATCCAAATGGTATATAATTTAAATTAAATTAACTATATGTTGTATATGAATATTAAATGTTTCCCCCATAAAATTTTGTGCTAACCTATCTATACAAATAGGGTACAAAATGGGTTCTTTTGACTATTTTGTGCATTTTACAGATTCTAAAAGGTTCCAAAAGATGAAACAACTTTATAAGAAGTATTAATACTTGGGATAACTCCTAATTTAAATTTAATAATTTATAATAACTCATAAATGTTCAAATAATAGCTCTCATCTCAGCCATTCAAAACTAGCATAGTGAGCAAGATGGTAAGAAGGGTGAGAACTTCAAGTGGATGAATTTTAATGTCTACCTAATTAGTATAAATACATTGAGGGTATTTCCAAGTGTCATCCACTCCCTTTTATGTATTTTTACTTGAAAATGAAGCCAAATTTGAGGCCAAATGTGTAAGGTGTGGGAAAGAGGAGTTTCTTTGACTATAGATGGTGATGTCTCAATTTTAAAAGATTCCAGATGATTAAGACTACAACTAATGCATATAAAGGCATATATGAAATAATTCCCTCTCATTACAATAATCATACCTATCCATAGTCATTTTTGGGATGTTCATATAAGGATGAATGATGAAGGCAATTTCCTTATGCAAGATGAGAATTCCTATGCCATATTTCAAGAGTTTCATGACTTGGTGTGACACTTTTGCTTTGTATATTTACATGATCAATTTAAAATTCCATTTTCATGCACAAGTAACTCATTTTATTATCTTGACAAGTGTCCTTTTGAACTTTTGACTTAGTTCTTCTCCTCTCTCTCTCAAGTTCTATAAGAACTAGCCATTTTGGCCTTTGTAAACAATACTCCACCTAAGTATGGTGAAGCCTTGCTCATTTTCATACCATGGATTAATAAAGACTAATTAATTTTACCTCTTCCATGACTATTCATAGTTTGTTCACTTGAATTATTGATCTTATTTATGTGATGACTATTATTTCTTTAGAATTATTATGTCATTATTCCAACTATTTAAAGTTTGAAAGATTCTTTTAGGTCATGTGAAGTGTTTTATGATGTGTCAAGGTTTATTGAGTTAATATATTCAAATATTTCCATTATGGCTCTTGTCTATTCCTCCTAGCCTAAAAATTCATCATAACCTCATAATGAAATATTGATGTGAGAAGATGTAGATTGGAGAAGTGTATGTTTGGTTAGTCCCTTGTTCTCATGTGTAACATGCATTTAGTTGGTATTCATCAACTATTTTGGTGTATCACCTCCTTTAGGATAGTTTAATTTCAATTTTCTCTCCCATTTGCCTTATAAGCATAGGCGTAGTAGTGATCTACAAGTGGCACATCAAGGGATCTAGCCCTATCTAGAGTTTCAACTCATCCTTAGGCTACCCACAACCTAAGGGTGTTTTAATTGTGCCACTTGGATGAGGAGAGTTTAGACATATCCTCAAGGGTGAAAATTAAAGTGATAATAGTTTTTGGCATGCCCAATGGGACTCTTAGTCCAATAAGTTGAAATATTTTTGGTGTTGTCTTTCAACACATCAACCTTTGGAGGTATCTATCTAAACATCAATAGTGACTCTAAGATTACATTAGTTGGTCAAGAATCCTAGGTATTCCTTTTTAATATTGTTGATAATCATTCCTTATGTTAGTACTTCCTAATGAAGTTCCATAGTTGACTTTGGTGTTGAGTATTATTTTAAACAAGTTGGTGAGGTTTATCATTCCCTAGCAGCCTTGTCATGATCCTTACCAGCTCTAATATGATGTTTACTAGCTCTAATATGATCTTTAATATCCTTATCATGAGTTGTATCAACCTTGTAACCAGCCTTCTCAATACATTTCTTCTTCTAGTCAACCTAATCACTTCTTTAATCAATCCATGTCCACTTTCAAGCAAACTCTTTTGGATTTTGATACACTAAGGGGACATGATCAAGATGTTCCTATTAATCTCATTAATAATGTGAGAGATGCATTAGATCTATTTAAAAGAGAGTGGGCACCTATTTAGAGAGTAAATTGTCAAAGGATCATAGTGAGATGTTAGATGTAGGTGGCTTGATTGAATCCTTGGAAGATAAGATAAGATTTTATAAGGAGCAGTCTCACCAAGTATATAAACCCTCATATCCACCTCCCCAAGAGTGATATAAGTCTTACTTAACCCCTAATTATGAGCCTAATCAAGCTTATTAAAGTCATCTTTTTCCTAATCAGCTATAATAGAGAGTTGAGAAGACAAATATTATTTTTAAAGTAAATATTGATAGGCATATTGAGTTGGATAATAAGTAGATGAAATAGTCCATATCATCAACAAAGGAAGTGGAATTTAATCCCTCATTACCTTATCCTATTACATCCACAACTCAAGAAGAGACTCCTAGATATGAGATTCTAAGTTAGAGACGAGGTGGAAAATCCAAGCCTAAGGAGATCCCAAGTTTCTTGAACACTTTATCAACTCCTCAAACTACATCACTACCTCAAGAAGAGACTCCTAATCCCAATATCCTAAGATATAATAAGATAGTGGAATCATGGGGAAAGCAAGAGGATAAAATCCTTGATAAAGAGTGTGAAGTTGAGAAAGAGATTAATCTTATGCAAGACCCTCCCACAATTCCTCAAGAGACTCCTTATCTTCCATGTCATCCCTATTATACTCCTTATCCTCATTATTATTCCTATAAAATTCAATAAATACTTTTCCAAGATAACCTAGCCAAGAAAATTGAAGAGTTAGAGTCAAGAATAAAATTATTGAGTCAAGGTATGATGGAAGGTTTAGAGCCAAAAGAAGATCCTATTCTTGAACACACCCAATATAACCTTCCTAAAGAGAGTCTTAAAGATAAATTATATTTTAATTAATTGATTTTCAAGTGGAAGGAATATAACCAAGATATTTTATCCCAAGGTCTAACTCCCCTTCCTTAAGAAATCCCAAAAGGATCCCTTATGATTCATTCTCAATCTGATTTTGAGTCCTATGTTCCACCTCCACCAACTAGTTCATATTGTCCTCACCATTTTCCTTGATGTACCTATGGTATGGGAACATAAAGAGGATAATTTGGTTAAGGAAAATTATGAAGTTTTTCTTGAATAAAATACAACTCCTTGGCAGCCTCATTAGGCTAAGTCACCTGATTTCAAGATGCCTAGTCTTGGCATCACCAAAAAGGAGAAGGAGATGGATATATTACATCCTTTGAGAAGAAAATATATGTTATGATATCTTATATTAAATTTTAGATCCCTCAAGAGGTCCTAAATGTCAAGGAAGAGGTGAGTCCTTGTGTTGAGTCTTCTTGTTGTGTTGATAATGAGAAATGTTTTCCTTGTGTCAAAGAAGAAAATTTGGATGAAGTCATTTTGTATTATAAATAAGAGGATGAAAGATATTCTCTTGTTTTACCTCTTCATAATGTTTATCAAAGAGAATATGAAGACTTGTGATAGTAGTTTGAAAGTAGTAGCAATGAGTTTGAGTCTCTCAAGGGGTCTATAAATTAATTAGAGATGATTACAAGTGATGGTAAGAAAGATGAAATTTTTCAAAATGTAATATAATATAAAAATTAAAGTTAACCCCAGCATTTTAAATTCAAATAAATATTATATTGGCATCAATTTTCCAAGGAACAAGAAACTACTCCTCTTGAAGCCATGCCTACCAAAAAGATGCAAGTTGATCATGAGATGAAGAGTGGGAAGCAATATGAGGTATGTGTATAAGGCCAAGAGGAATAAATTTAAATTGAATACCTATTTTAATATGGTATACTTGAGATCATATAAATTTAAGTACCAAGATATAGGTCTGATCTATCAAGCATTCAATCCAAAGGGCAACATGCTTAACACTATGTTCCATCTGATGAAGAAAGAGATGCAAGGAAATTTTATTTTTATTTTATAAATGGAGGTATGATTAATTATTATTTGTAAATAGTGGTTTATTTTATAATTTTACTAAGTGCTTTGATCACATGTGTGTTTGTGTCTTGTTAGTTTGTTTTCTTTGTTTTGTGTGTGTCCTTTATTTTGTGTGGTGGAGGTAATCAATTGGTATTTTATTGATCAAAGCTTGGGTTAAATGGTCAAAGGTATCCTTGTTTTTTTTCAAACTTTATATGACTCCCTAAGCCTAATGGATTGATAAGTCTACTTATCCTTAGCATAGCAGGCATGCTACCCTTATGAGTCACCAATTTGTTGACTAAATTTGACCTTGTAGGTCAAATTGAGACCCCTATAAGAAAAAAATTGATCCTTAGAGGTTTATAAGGGGTATAATATTTTATCATGAGGTATTTAATATCTCATTTAGTGTTATTTCATGTCATATTATCCTTGGTCTTGGTCATTTCAATATTTATGTCCTTTTGAATCATTTTAGGGGTCAAAATGGAGCATTAAATGATTTGTACATAATTATTTGGAGATGAGAAGGTTTAAAAGGATTATTTAATTCCCCATGTGTCCTAATATGTCCTAATCAACTATTTGTAACTAAATAGTGGAAAGATTTTTAGAAGAATGGGCAATTTTCTTGGAAACAATGAGTACTAAATGAGGTGTACAAAATTTTATCGATTCCTACAATTGAGAAAAATTCAATAGTGTCCCTTGGTATTCCATAAACTTAATAAAATTATAATTTTAATCATAATCTTCAATAAATGATGAAAACCACTTCTCTCTTCTTCCACTAGGCTTGGCAAGCAAAGATGATCCTCAGGGTTGTACTTGGTATGGTCAGCAAGAGAGGTTTCAATAAAAATTATACTCAAGGTGTCTTCTAAACTTAGTTTTATTCCATTTTATGTTTTTTATATAGGAATTATGGTCTGTACTTTATGAACCATTACTTAGAAGTTAGACTATCTATTTTGCTTACTAATCTATACACCCTATAGGCTTTTCCTTGGTCTAAATAAATCTATACAAAAAAACTACTAAGATTGAATACATAGATATTTTTCTCCAATATCACATGTTTATCATCCTTAGTTTCAATTTTGGAGTTGATTTGATGAGCCAATCATCTCAGGTTTGTAAATTAGTCTTATTTGAGATGGCAAATAGGTTTCCACCATTTCCAATGTCTTCATGCTTTGATAATGGTTATAAGGGGTGGATATGGGTTAATTATTGTGTTTAATTATACTTATTAGTCTTATAAACTTGAAATATAATTCTCTAAGTAATGTTTCATGGTATTACAATCATAAACATTATATAGTCAACTTACTCTCTAATTGTCATGCACAAGTTCTTTCATGGAGAAAGTCACATTGAAAAGGAAGTGTGAGAGATTGTATTGAGTTTTGAAACATCCTTATGTTTCATATCAACATTGTGAGAGGAGTTAAAGTGACTATAAAATCATATTCTCTGGTACATTACTCCAATTCATGCTTACTACCTGCATAGTAGTCAAGATGCACATACAAGTATCCCATGATGATGTCATGATAATAATGATAGATTTAGTGGTGGTTTTAATCTATTTTAAGTGTGAATATCTCATTTTAAGTCATTTATATATGCCTAAAACCCATTAAGATCAAATGTGATGCACATTGTCTAAACTCATGTTTACTACTTGTACATTAAGATGTCTACCTATAGGTTACACTAGAAAATCTATGAAAATACCTTTATAGAAGTGTTAAAATAAGTGGTGGACTAATATTTTAAGTCCTAATGTGTTTTATAGAGTATGGTAGACTTATTGGTACTATTATATTGGTAGATGAGATAGGGATTACCTTCAAATGATGATGACTGTAGTTTTAGAGATCAAATCCCTAAACTAAGAAAATAGAGGCCTAAAGCATTTTGTTGAAAGTAATATGATAGTTAAAAGGACTTTTTAGGCATATATATGGTTATGTCTCATATTGTATACATGAGATAATAAATTTACAAGGTTTAGAGGGTAGATGATTAGTAGAAAGTGCATATTGAGAGACCTAAAATTTCCCATTTATGTATTAAACTCAGTCAATGACATCTACAAAAGTTTGAGTCTTTAAGAAACCTTGAATTCCAATTTGGTATTCCTAACCATTATTTCATGATTAAACATTTCTAGGTAGTGAAAAATAGCATTCAATATTTTAAAGGTCAATTAAGGAGGCTAATGTACTATGTTTAAGTTCCATACACACCTATAGGTGTGTCTAATAAAAAAGTGTTCACCTATAGCTAGGATCCATCCTCCACATTTTTCATAATGAGGAGTTTGAACATGGAGGTAAAAAGTATGGATGCCTCCACCTTCCATCTAGTTTCAACATAGGTTGTATATTTTGAAACTTTTATTCTTAGTTTTGCTATAGGATGGATTGCATTAAAATTATAGAGGTAAATTGGTTGAAAACCCATAAAATGCATCTACATGGTTTTTTATATTATTAAAAAACGTAAGGTTATTAGGCTAGCTTATTACTTAGTTGAAAACCTGAGAGGGTAGCTAAGTAGTGCATAAAAGGTGAAAACTAGTAAATAACACATCAAGTAATATGCGATTCATGTGACTCCAAATTACCTTTTATGCATCAGACCAAGTACCTCTATGATGTTGTCTCGAGATGAGACAATATTTTAAGTTTTTGAAAGTTTTATAATGAGAATTCAAGTAATAAACCACTCAAATAAATTTATGTGACATGTGGACATGAATTACATTTTCCTTTTTTTATCATCCTATCCAAATTTATTGCATGGTTATTCTATTTTGGTTTTATCTTAATCATATAGAGTTTTGAAGAAAGAGAATATAGGTTGACATAATTTTGTGCTAAAGACAGATGCAAAGGTGAGAGAGATAATAACCTTGAGGTTATATATTTCTTTGAGATGTAATAAAATGGGTTCATATATTGTATAGTAGTTGTATATTGTATTGCATAGTTTCCTCAATCATGTAAAAAGATTGTACTAGAGCTCTATGTTTAGAATATATAGATATTGGGCCCTCAATTTAAAGAATGACACCATTGACATTTTATATTTCAATTTCAAGGCTGAATTTTAAGTAATTTAGCTGGTTGAAGTTGATGATTTTATGGCTTTATTAGTTTGTCCATGGTGCTATGCAAATAATACTGACTTGAACTTTAAAAAACACTACATCAGTTTTGAAAATGATGATCAATATATCATGATTACCCTATAAAATGTTTAAATACCTCCTTTATTTGAAATAATTAACATTGATGAAGATCTTAATCATATTTATAATGGCATAGCTTGGGGACTAAGTGTATTAATCTTAGTTTGGATGGTGTATTGCATTTGGTAGACACGAAATTTTTATGACACTAACATCAATACTTATGACCATTGGGCTCATGTAGATTATGTTCTTATTGGATAAATTTTTGGTGACATTGGTATCTAAGAGGATGTTCCATGTAAGTTATCTAAGAACCATAATTTTGTTCACCTTATTGGTGTAAATTTGATGGCTAGACCACCCTTGTAATTAGATAAGGCACCTAGGTTTGATAGTCAAATTAATGTCTAGGAGTATTTTCAACAAATATAAAATTTTTATGTGTTTGAATGGATGAACTCACTTAAATATGTTATTCAAGGGATAACTTCTTGATGATGGGAAACTCATTGTCACAATTTTTTCATTTGGGACTGAGTGCATACTAGCATGAACTATCATTTTCATCACAATAATCACATTCATTCTGCTCTAAGTTATGAATGTATTAATGCTCTATAAGCTCATATTTTGTCCTATAAAAACCTTTATAATGATAATGAGACATATTTTCATGACTATTTTTGGGTTCATGTGTTTTAGGGTACTCTATGAACATGGGATAAAGCATTATACATTCATCACGAATGACACATAAACATGGATTCCTATGGTAAAAATCAAAGTAATATGATTTTAGCACTATCTTACTCATCTCCTCACATGGATTTATGACTATCCATGCAAGCCATCATCTAAACTATTATAGGAAATATAACACTACTTAAAGACTACATACGACATATATATGGTGCACATGAGGATAGCTTATCCATTTTCTAGGAATTTGATATTATTGCTTCATTTTATTCACATATTGACTCTCATTCACACTATGCATTAAGGGAACAGATATAAAAAGGGAAATAGAAGGTTGTGTCCTAGGTTGATGAAGGTAATAATTATGACCCATAAGATATATCCATTGACCACTTGGATTTACATATTGAATATGGAGCACACAATGTTTGATACACCATATATACTAACCATAAATCATATTTAGATCCACTTTAGATGGTTTTTCATAATATTAGAATGAAGGACATGCCCAAGATGGCCACTATGGGGAGTTATTGGTCTAATACTGAGATCACCAAGGTTTTTGAACTCTTATAAGAATATCAAGATGTTTTCCCATGAAATCACATGGATATGAAATGGGTTAATACTTAATTTGGAAATATTCACATTAAGTTAGTTGAGGTCACTTGACTAGTCAAAAAGAGACCTTATCAAATGAATCATAAACTGAATGATTAGGTTAAAGATGGTATTTATAGTATGTTGTGTGTTGGTATTATCACTCCTATTGATAAATATGAATGGGTGAGACATATGGTAATAAAAATAATTTTAAGGTATGTTCCTATTGTTTATGTTGTGTCATTGATGTTTTCATTGATGTCAAGGTCAAAACAAATTCCATTCATGTCAAGATCAAAATTTATGTCATGCATGGTGAAGTGGTATGTGACAAGGAAGTGTTATGAAAAGAGAGAATTTGTAGGAAACCTATTGTATTTATATTGAGAGATAATTTGAAGGAAACCTATTAATTCTTATGAGGTTGATGACATGTCAAGGTCAAGATCAAAATTCAAAGTAAGCATACTTTTGAGCACTAGTCTTAAGGAGCATTATCATATCATGAACATGCATATGAAGATGGTGGTTTGGTAAGATGGATACGCATAGGTATTATTGGATGCTTAATGATTAAAAATAATTAATATTAATTTTTTAAACACTCAAGAAAGTTTCAAGGTAAAACTTCATGGGTAAAGTCTTAAGCCTAATCATGTAACCAAACTAGTCCTAGACCTTGCCTAACCTAATGAGCAGTCTTAAGGTGTTATCAAGGTCTATGAAGAATTAAAATTAGTGGTAGACAATGTTAAAATACTTTTTAAACCATGTAAACATTTTTATAAGGTATATATTATTTTAGAGGAGGTTTCTAGGTCAGTTCTTGGCTTAGTCTTTGCATGAATAGACATAATGAAAAGGCACAGGCTTGATAACATGATGAGGTGAGTAGTATAAGGCTTATGAGAAAAATATTTTAAGTTTGTGATAATTATATTAAGTTTTATTAAATTATTATGAGGTTTTTATATTAGTGTAATAGGTTTCAAAGTGTGTTCAAGGTCTACGTGTGACTTGTAGGTTTAGACCTAGTGAGCAAAGAGAACTAGTGTGGCCTAATGAGGGGTCAAGTTTGGTTTCCAAAGTGATATATCTCATTAGATAATTTAAATAGGTATTAATTTTTTTTTTAGTGTGTTTACCAATTCTAAGGTCAAATTCTAAAGGATAAATCATGATATGTGGTTTAAGGTTTTCTGTGTGACAAATTAAAGTATTACAGACCCGAGAAGGATTTTCTTATGCTTGTTGGCATGTGAAAACTTTTAATTATATCATAATAATTTAATTAAATTTTGGTAATAATACTATCTCAATTTTATAATCATTATTTTCTGTATTAAGGGCCCAATATTTATGAAAGATTGTTAATATCGTAAGGTGGTCTTAACCCTCTCTAAAACCTTAATAGTTACCTTCTATGGAAGATATGATTCAAAAGTTATGAAAATGGTTTATTTAACCTAGTTTTATTATTTTAGGTTGTATTAAACTCTCCTAGGTACCTTTAGGTGGCATTTTTTTGTTAAAAGAGTGAGTGGAAGCTATAGGAAACCCCTTGTTTCTTGGATTTTTTATGTAGTGAGCAGGGTTGACCAGGTCAAATCATGAAAATGATTAAAAAATGATTTTATATAATTTTATTGTTTGTTAATTTAAGTTTATTTTCAATTTATATAATTAAAATATGCTAAACTGGTCATGGAAGTTGGACTATCGCTAACAAGGCCTAGTGAGGAAGACAATGAGAAAACTAGGTAAAAGTGAGAATGAGATTAGGGATGGGTTGTCAATGATTAGGGATGGATAAAAATTAATTGATTTATTATTAATTAAATATAACACATATCCCTAATGGATTTAAGTTTTGAATAATCTTTTGTATGGTATAAATTTGTTCTCAATCTAACTTGTCTAACATAATGAGGTATGTTTACAATGAAGCCAAGAGATTGGTCTGAAAGACAAATATTTATTTTTGAAATTATAATATATTTATTTAAAAAATTTATAATAATTATTAAGGACCATATAAACACTTTTTAATTTCATTAAAGTGTTTATATAGGTGTTCTAAGTCATTATTTTCATGACTATGTTTTGGAGCATTTAGGCAATTTTCTATGTTAGTAAGAATGATGTTCTTGAGTCATTATGCATAGAGTTGAAGAATATAATTCATATTAATTTTTTATATATGTCTCCAATTTTAATTTTACTTTATTTTTATTCATGATAAATTCCTATGAAGATGTAAAAATTCAAAGGTACTTGACTGGTTTATGAGGCATGTTTGTGGTTCTGAGTGAGAATATGGAAGTGATCAGTTTGAGATATTTTCATATGTATGGTGAAATATAATGGACTCGGTGATTAATTTTATGTAATTTATGTTTTATAAATTTTATATTTTTGTTTTTTTATATGTAAAAGTTGAGTGTATTCTTGATATATTTAAAGCATACTTTCTGGTATTAAGAAGACCTAAGTGTGAGTAGACCTAATGGTATGGTTCAAAGAGTGAAATGAGATAAATAATTTTTGGGAAATAAGGTGATATTATAAGGGGTATATTTATATAATTTTTAAATTTTTTAATCCATTTATGGAGGCTCAATATTTTCCAATGTGGTCAATGTGAAACATGTGCTTTAAGAAGCCCTAATTGCATTATGACTCTATTAGGCCTAATGGTGGTTTTGGTCCTTATGAGTAGTGACCAACATATGAAATTGTTTTTTAACTTATGAAACATGTTTATTGATATATTAAAATTGTGATACAAGTATGGATAGGTTTGTGTCTGACCAATATATGTGAAATCAAGAGTCAAGTATAAGAAGAAGGTCTAATAGGCCTAATTTGACTAGTTGTGAATATTGAGAAAATGAATGAATGAAATAGAATTTTGTAAAATAGGTAGAGGGATTAAAAATAATAATATGTGTGTTTAATATGTCATTAATTTATAAAATTAATTATATAGATGATGATCAAGGTCATATGCCTAATTCAGTCAAAAAGAGGGTTAGTTGAATGAAGACGCCTAATAAGCTATTTGAGAGGAATTGGAAAGTGTGAAGATAAAAAGAAGGTGATAATAATTATTTGAGTGATAATTATGTTTCTAAAGTTTATCAAAGGTTTTGTGTTTTTTATTTTGTGGTTATTCACCTAGGGAAATGGTGCTTCCTTGGAAGTTGGTACTTGTTAAAGGAATAGTTGAATTGGTGCCTGACTAGTGAGGGGTTGGTGCTCCTTTTGGGGTTGGAGACTCACTAAATATTGATTAACTAATCATAAGAATATATTACAAGATGTGTTTCATATATTTGTATCCCCATTAAGGGTTTCCCACATATATCTTAGGTTCATATGTTATATAAATATGTGGATTCTTGTTCATATATTGGTTGATGTATGCTTTTGAATAATTCTTCATGAATGATAAGTGAAATTAAATGATTTTTTTAAGGGAACTAATTCATGCCCCATATTATTATCTATACATGTAAAAATTGGTATCATAACATATCTTTTAATGGATGTCTAATAGCATAAAGGATACCCTAAGAAAGCAAATATGGCTAGTCAAACATAAGGTGGTTTCTCTACAAGTAAGGCTTCATTGTTCAATGTATCTAATTATGAGTTTTGGAGTGTAAATATGAGAACATATTTGATTTCTCAAGGTAATGATGTTTTTCAATCATTTTTGGATGTATATACTACACCCCCTATTCCCCCTATAGATGTAGCATGTAAGTAGGCTAGTGACAATAATTCAAAAGCAATGGATGGTATTCATTATGGCCTATCAGAGGTAGATCTTGTGAATGTTATGCAATGTATGTCTATAAAAAAATGTGGGACAAGTTAAATACTATCCATGAAGGAGACTCAAAGTTTAATTTGGATAAATTTCAAACCCATATAATATAGTTTAAAATACTAAGGATGAATGAAGATGAGACCTTTACAACCTAAATGTTGAGGGATACTGAATTGGTCAACATCATAAGAGGCCTATGTGAAGAATTGAAAGATTCTACTATTGTTTAAAATATATTTATATCTCTAATTCCTAAATTTGATTCTAAAGTGTCTACTATTGAAGAGATGTAAGATCTAGACAAGTTAGAAATGGATGGACTTCATGTCACCCTAACTACCTATGAGATGAGAACAAGTGAAGGAAGACCTGAAAAGAAGGAATTTACTTTCAAGGTAGAGAATAAGTCAAAGGAGAAGAATACACAATGTAATAAAGTCAAATACAATTATTATTTTGATATTGATGATGATGAGTTGATAGATATGTTTGAAAGAAAGTTGAAAATTGGTTCAAGTAAATACAAGGGTAAGCTACCCTTCAAGTGCTTTAATTGTTGATAAATTAGAAAATTTGATAACAACTACCTCATAAGCATAATGCAAGGGATGATGAAGATCATGATGATGACAAAAAGTCTTATAGGTCTGATACAGTCAAGAAAAGATTCATAAAGTATGAATATAATAAGAAATATTTCAAGAACAAAAGAAGCTTTTACACTAAGGAAGACTGCAGCTCATCTGATGAGAGTGAGAGAATTGATTCTGAGAGTGACCATGAAGGTGTTGATCCTGATGTTAATGAAGTTCTCTTTATGGATAAGTAAAATATTCAAATCAAGAAGAGACCATGTGGTTTGGAGGTATTATTGGTGATTCAGATGAAGAAGAAGATGAGGTGGACTTTAAGGTTGAATTGATGAACACTCTAGAAGAAATTAATATGGTGAAGAAGAAGAAGAATAAGGTGATGAGGTCTCTTATCAAAGTCTATGAGGAGAAAATAATTTTTTTTGAATATAGATTAATTAGAAAATCCAAAGAATAAGAAGAAATAGTCAAATAGGTGGAGACTCAAATTTAGATTGTGACTGTAAGCCTAAAGGATAAAGAAGAAGAATGTACAAGTTATTTAACTCAAGTGGATGCATTGAGAGTTGATTTAGATCAGGCATCAAGTAAGGTGATGTCCTTTGTGAAGCTTAAAAAGAGTACTAATGTTCTAGATAAAATTTTGAGTAGTCAAAAGACTAATAATGACAAAATATGTTTTGGTTTCAATGGAGACCAAAAGAATAATACTAATGTGATCAAGGAGAATCAGACCTTAAAGGTTAATGTTCAAACAAGGAATGATGGTGCTAGCATAATAAATACTAATCCTATCAAGTAGCCTAATACTATAGGTTATGTTAATCTTTTGAATGTTTAATGGTATTCATATAAGCAATTTGGTCATATAATAATGCATTGTAGAAGACCCTCTAATAATGAATATACATGGAACTATGAGGATAATCATTAGTCAAGAGGTATGGGTAATGGTGTCTTTCCATAAATAAGAATAATTTGTTTCAATTGTCAAAAGATTGGTCATATTTCAAAGTTTTTCAAGCATGGATTCTCAAGTCAAAACAAGAATATTGAGACCCCTAGAGTGTAATACAGAAGATAAGACAATGAATGGAGACCAAAGGTAGCTAAGGTTAATGATGATCATTATACAAGTATAATTGGATTATTTTCCATCGTGGAGCATAGTTTATATGTAAAGGAGTGTCAATAATTTTCCCTATCAGCTCAGGTTGTGGATGAAGGAGTCAAGACAAATAAACCAAGCTGGAATGTTTTTCAAATGGGGATTGAATAAGTCAAGCCAAAGATGATATTCAAGCATAAGAAGATCATGAAGAAATTTTAGTCTAGTAAGGACATAGAGGTCTAGGAATATCATGAGTTTATGCTATTTTAGTACCCTAGAGAAGAGGTGACTCCATTAAGCTTCATAGAGGCACTTGGCTAGTAAGAAGAAGCATAAAGGATGCTTGGTATTAAGGGGAGATTTATATTCTTTGTTTTAGATCCAAAGTTTAGTCAATAGTTTATTAGAGGAGTGATTTCAAGATATGGGTTACAGGGTATTTGTATGATGACTTGATCAAACCAAGTCACATTCATGATAGTATCTAAATATCTCATGGAGATAAGGGGATAATGGTTCAATACTTATATGAGTTGATTTAATATTTGGTTGATCAAGAGGAAAATTGATCTTGTTTTGTAAGAAACCATATTTTAGGTTTAAGGATTAGATGGTAGTATTTTCAAAGATGACCCTTTGTCATTAATGTCAAAAGGGGAAAAGACCAGATTAGGAGAAAGACCAGATTAAGAGGAGATCCAGCTTGGAGAGATAAGAATGATTTGATTTATTATATTAATTTACATCAATTATAAAGGGGGATATTATTAAGGTGTGTTCTTATTTTTGGTTTTGTGGCATTGATTTTATCATTAATGTTAAGGTCAATATGAATGTCATTGATGTCAAGATCAAAATTGACATCACGTATGATGAAGTGGTATGTGATGAGGAAGTCTTATGAAAAGAGAGAATTTTAAGGAAACCTATTTTATCTCTATTGACATATAATTTTAAGGAAACCTAGTAATTATTTTGAGGTTTATGACATGTCAATGTCAAGATCAAGATTCAAGGTAAGCATACTTTTGAGCACTAATCTTAAGGAGCATTGTCATATCATGATCATGTGTATAAATATGGTGGTATAGTAAGATGGATACACATAGGTATGAGTGTATTTTTAAGGGTTATAAATAATTCATATGAAGTTTTGAAACACTTAGGAAATTTTCAAGGTAAACCTTCAAGGGTAAAGTCTTAAGCCTAAGCATGCAACCAGACAAGTCTTTAGACCCTACCTGACCTAATGAGGAGTCTTGAGGTGATATCAAGGTATATGAATAATTAAAATTAATGGTAGATCATGTGATAATATGTTTGAAACTATTTTAAAATGTGTATAAGTTATATAATCTTTTATAGGAGGTTTCTAGGTCATTTATTGGCTTAGTCTTTACATGAAGAGACCTAGTGAGAAGGCATAGGCTCGATAACATGATGAGGTGAGTAGTATAAGGATTGTGAGAAGAATATTGGTAGTTTTTGAGCATGGTATTAGTTTTTATGAAATTATTATTAGGTTTTTATAGTATTTCAATATGTTTTAATGTGTGTTCAAGGTCTAAGTATGACTTATAGGTTTAGGCCTAGTGAGTAAAGAGACCTAATATGACCTAATGAGGGGTCAAGTTTAGTTTCCAAGGTATTAGAGTGAATGAAAGAATTTTTAGAGGAATTAAAGGTTTTTAAAAGTGTTTTTATGAAGTCTAAGGTCAAATTTTGAATGAGAAATCATGATATGTGGTTTTGAGGTTTTTTTTTTGCATAGATTGAGGTATTGCAAACCCGAGAAGGATTTTTTTGTGCTCATTAGAACCTAGAAAACTTTAGTGAGATCTTATTAAGTTCATATAGGTTTGGTAAGGATCCTATATCAATTTTTAAATAATTATTTTATGGATTAAGGTCCCAATCTTTATGAATGATCATTAAGACTGTATGGTGGTCTTAACCCTCTCTAAAACCCTAATAGTGACCCAATATGGAAGATATGATTAAAAATTACTAATAATGGTTTTAATACCTATTTTTATGATTTTATATTATATTAAACTCTCCCAGGTACATCTAGGAGGCATTAGTTTGTCAAAAGATTGAGTGGAAGCTATAGGAAACCCCTTATTTCTTAGATTTTTGATGTAGCAAGTAGGGTTGACTAGGTCAAAGCATGAAAATTATTAGAGGATGATGTGTGATAATTTTATTTTATTTTAATTTAAGTTTATTATCATGTTACATACCTGAAATATGATAAAATGGTCATGGAAGTTGGTCTATCACTAAAAAGGCCTAGTGAGGAAGATAGTGAGAAAACCAAGCAAAAGTGGGAATGAGATTAGGGATGAGTTTTAAATGATTAGGTATGGATTAAAATGAATGGGGTTATTATTAAATACCTATAAAACATATCCCTAATGTATATAATTTTTTAATAAGCTTTTGTATGGTAGAAAGTTGTTCTCAATCTCACTTATCTAGCACAATGAGGTCTGTGTATAGTGAAGCCATGAGATTAGTCTGTAAGACAAATATTGATTTTTTAAATTATAATATATTTGTTTAAATATTTTATAATAATTATAAATTATCATATACACCTTTTTCAATTTCATGAAATTTTTTCTATAGGTTTGTTTTCATGACTATGTTTTGGAGCATTTAGATAGTTTTCTATGTGTTAGTAAGAATGATGTTCTTGAGTTACAATGAATAGATTTGAAGAATAAAATGCACATTAAATTTTTATATAGGTATCATAAGTTTATTTTAATTTATTTTTATTCATGATAAATTCTTATGAATATGTAAAAAGTCAAAGGTTATTGACTAGTTTCTGAGGCCTATTTGGAGTTCTAAGTAAGCATATATAAATGATCAGTTTGAGATCTTTTGACCTATATGGTAAAATATAATTGACTTGGTGATTAAAATAAGGTGATGGAGGCTATATAATTTTTTTTTAAATGTTTTTATATGGAAATTTGAGTGTATTCTTGATATATTCAAAGTAGGCTTTCTGGTAGTAAGAAGGCCTAAGTGTGAGTAGACCTAATGGTATGGTTCAAAGAGTGAAATGAGATAAATGATGTTGGGTAAATAAGGTGAGATTATTATGGGTGTATTTAAATAATTTTTTAAGTTTTTCATAAATTTAAGGAGGCTCAATATGTTTGAAGGTCGTCAAGGTGAAATGTGTGCTTTGAGAAGGCCTAATTACATTAGGT
Source organism: Torreya grandis (assembly GCA_037957365.1). Taxonomy (NCBI): domain Eukaryota; kingdom Viridiplantae; phylum Streptophyta; class Pinopsida; order Cupressales; family Taxaceae; genus Torreya; species Torreya grandis. The sequence goes on along the minus strand of JARHVA010000374.1, from coordinate 3,146,308 downwards.
CTCTATTAGGCCTAATGGTGGTTTTGGTCCTTATGAGTAGTGACCGACCTATGTAATGGTTGTTTAAATTATGAAACATGTTTTTTGTTATATTAAAATGGTGATAAAATTATGGATAGGTTTTTGTCCAACCAATATATGTGAAATCAAGAATTAAGTATGAGAAGAAGGTCTATTAGGCCTAATTTGACTAGTTGATAGTATTGAGAAAAGGAACAAATAAAATAGAAGTTTGGAAACCAAGTAGAGGGATTGAAGATAATAAGGGAGGTTTATTGAATATTTCATGAATTTCTAATAATAATTATACATATGATGAGCAAGGTCATATGATCTAATTTAGTAAAGAAGAGGGCTAGTTGAGCAAAGAGGCCTAATAGCCTGTTTGCGAGGAATTAGAGAGTGTGAAGAAAAAAATAAGGTGATCATCATCATTTGGGTGATGAAAATGTGTCCAAATTTGATCAAATGTTATAGGTGGTTGAGTTAGTGCTAAGTCACATAGGGGGTTGGTGCCTCCTTAAAAATTAGTGCTTGCTAAAAGACTAGTTGAGTTAGTGCTCCTTGTGGGGTTGGTACCTCACTAAATCTTGATTCATTACTTATATTATTATATCCAAATATATATTTAAGTGTGTTTTATCCACCTTGAGGTTTTCCTACATATCTCTTATGTTCATATGTTATATGCTTATGTGGATGCTTGTTTATGCATTGGTTGATGTATGTGTTTGAATTAATGCTTCATGAATGATAAGTGAAATTAAATGATTGTTTTAAGGGTACTAATTCACCCCCCAATATATATAATTCCAGCATATCAAGAAGGATTAATGGAATCATATTTGTGTGGACTATTAGGTACTCAATGCTACTTGTGTAACTAACCTTTTTCTAATGTATTTCACTAAGGAAATTTTAGGAGTTATTGGGTATGAGATTTATACTCTAACTGATGGTTTTTCAATTATCATCAGTTCCATATTAGAGAAGAATATAAATTTAAGACCACCTTTTCAAATGAATGGGGTTCATTTACTTACAATTTTATGTCTTTTAGTTTTAAGAATACTTTGGCCATGTTTTCATGTATTGTAGTAGAGGATTTTAAGGATTTTATTCATAAGTTACTTCAAGTGTAATTGGATGACCAGATCATATATGGTTTAGTGCATTATCATTATGATAATCTATGCCTCATGATTAAGTACTGCCGACCACTTCAAATTTATTTAAATATGAATAAGTGTGTTTTTGCTACTCCAATTTGAATTTTTTTGGGTCACATTATTTGTCATGATGGAATTTTAGTAGAATAGGAAAATATTACAATAATTAGTTTCCTTTCAGTACCAACACACAACATGAGTTCCATGTATTCCTAATACACACATGGTACTATCAATAATTCATTCAAGGATATGCCAAGACCTCAATTCCATTCAAGAGACTATTTAAATAGAATGGTCAATTCTTATGGATAGGTGCTCACTAATAGGAATTTGTGTCACTCAAGGACAAGCTAATTAATGCACCCATTCTCTAGTTTCTAGACTGGGTAAAGCCTTTTCATGTACATGTTGATGCTTCATTTATGGTATGGGGTGTTATCCTTACACAACCTAGTGAGAGAAGTCTTAATCATCCCATCTACTTTGCTAGTCATAATCTCACTCTAGCTAAATGAAATTACTCAACTAAAGAATATAAAGCCTTATCCATGGTGTACATGATTTATAAGTTTCACCAGTATTTATTGGCCACCCTGTTCACTTTATTTAAAAATCATGAATCACTTAAATACCTAGTGAATAAGAAGATGTTTCATGGGTGCATTTGCCAATGGATTTTTCTTTTTTAATAATTTCATTTTTTTATGGTAAAACTAGGTAAGGCTAATTGTGGACCTGATCACTTATCACACATTGATTCTGGTGAAGTAATGTGCACCATTGAGGATGACTTGATGTGTATTTTTTTTAAGTCACATGCATGCTTAAAGAATTAGAAGATATCACAACTTTTATTAACATAGGCTCAACACCAACCCACCTCAGTACTCAATCAAAAAAGTAATTAGATATTTATGTTTCTCCTTTTTAGATCATTAGAGGTGACCTTTATAAGCTTAGATGGGATGAAGTATTATGATGCTATGTGATGCAACATAAAAACACTAAAGTTATTTTATAGGTTCATGAAGGTATCACTGATGGACATTATGTTGGTGATGATACTACATGAAAGGTTCTATTAGTAGGGTTACGATGGCCCACTTTATTTAAGGATGCCAAAGCTTATGCATGCTAATGTGATATTTGTCAGTGTATGGGTAAACTAATTTAGAGGAATGTTATTCCCCTTCATCCATTACTTTTTCATGAACCCTTTGATAAATGGGCTATTGATGTTTTTGGCCCCATTACTCTAGCATGAAGGTGTATTGGCACATGTTATATCATTACCACCATTGACTACCTCACTTATTAGGCTGAATTAGTGCCAACTCAAGATTGTATTGTTATAAAAGACATAAGATTTCTTTGTGAGAATATAATTACAATGTATGGATGTCTATTAAGTTTGACTAGTGATCATGGAACTCATTTCCTTAATGAGAAAATATATATGTTTTTGGCTAAGTTTATGATTACACACCACAAGACTACACCATTACACCCTCAAGATAACGGTACAACTAAAGCTCCCAATAAAATATTGGGTCATACATTCATAATGATTTATAATATTTATTTCACTAACTAAGATGATCATGTTTTTGTAATATTATGGGAATATCAAACCATGTATAAATTTTTGAACAAGAGTACTCATTTTAGCCTTGTCTTTGGTGCTTAATCCATTCTTCCAATTAATTTTTATGTACCTTATTTATGTATTGCATGCATTGGTCATTTGGAGGATGAGGAGTATTTGAAATCATGCTTAGATGCTTTACTATAATTGGATGAAACATGCTTTCTTGCACATTGGATTCAAGGAATGGAGAAATGGAAATAGAAGGCCTAACATGATAAAAATCTTAAGAATAAGACTTTTTCTTCTAGTATGCATGTGTTGGTTTATGATTTCAAGTTTATGTGCCATTTAGGAGAACTTCACATCTATTTAGATGGTTCATTTATTTTTCATAAATTCATCCCACAAGCACATGTAAGCTAAAGAGGTTAGATGTCTAGTTCCTTTGAAGACATTTAAATGGTATTTAGATTTAACCCTACCATTCTAAATAATGATTCTATTTTGTTAATAAGGCATATTCTAGTAATTAGTTTAGGATTTTGATTTATTTTTCAATAAAGTGTGGCATTGTTTTTGTTCCTTTTTCTTATGTTCAGATCAATACTTGGTTCTCTCTTATTTTCTTTGTCATGTCATGGAGGAACATAGACATCTTTTAGTTTGGGGTAATTTATGAATGAAGTAAAACTAGAAAGTTCAAAAGAAATGATGGAAGGGAATGCACATGGAAAAGGGGCATGTAATTGGAAGTGTATAAAGATAACAAGATGTGGCATGTAACCAATACAAAATTATTGAGATGAAAAATAAAGTAGGTTATCACCTAAGAAATGAAATTTTTAAAATTATTTATAGTTTTTATGCACGTATAAAAAAGCATAGGATGGGATATATGTGTTAAATGCAATAGAAAAATGTATGTAATGGAAAGTGCTAAATGGACATCATGAAAATGCCATTAGAGGCATTAATGAGTGAAACAATGGATGAATATATGGATAATTAAATGTGCATTACCCCTTGAATATATAAAATGTTAACTAGTCATCATTTTAACACTTTACTATTACAAAATTTACAGAGCCAAACAAAGAATTTTAAATCTACTAGAGGAGTGTTTATCAAATTTTAATGTCTAATTCACAATTGTGGAGTAAGGAAATCATTATGAAAAACTATATTTGTGGAGTAGTGATTAGAGAAATGTAGTTGAAAGAATTATAGGTTGTAGATGTTGGTGTTTGCCATTAAAGGATGTTAAAGTGGGAGAGCTAAGGAAAGTGAAAATAATAACCATGTATTCTTTTGTAAGGATTAGATGGCCATGATTCAAAATTTGGGATTCTTGGAGGGTGATGTGTCTAAATAAAAAGGCCTAGATAAGTGATACCTTACCTATGATTTGTGAGGAAGAAGAGTTTGATGGTGCATAACCACAACTAATTTTGATAAAATAAGTACCTAGTGAATCCAACATGCAAGAGGAAATATTGGCATAATAGATCAAAATAACAAACATTAAATAATCCAAGATGGCACATTAGGTGAAGAATGAAATAGTAAAAAATCCCCAACCCCCTATATTTATTAAAGTGCAATATCCTAAATCGATGTTATGCATAGAGAAATGGGAGTATAATGTGTTATCCTACTAAATATTTGACTACAATCACTACCAATTAGGGAATGAATTAGAGTTATAATATAATTATAGGGTTGATTAATAGAATATTAAATATGAGATCATTTATGATCTTATGGTTTTTAATCATATTAATGATGCTAGAGTTTTTTAGCTATTCAATCTACCATAGTTTGGAAAACTTGTGGAGGTCATGAGGTTTCTTATCTCACATGTTCATGAATATTACTTTTATTTCATCAAGCAAAAATTAGGATCATGACCTAGAGAATTAGAAAAATCATAGATATACAATATTTAATAACTAACTATAATAGATATTTGGAGGATCAAGAAGATATCAAGAGAATAATAGTAGTACTTAAGTATAAGAAGAAAAGACATGTAATGTAAATAGCAGTCTTTAGGACCCTACCCTTTGGGTAGTTGTATGCTTGGCTATGACCAAGATTAAAGGATTATATAGGTGGAAAGTAGCTGACATGGTGCACTTATATGTATCCAAATAGATGGATCAAGGCATCACATATTATTATTCCTAGTATTTAATAGAATATATTGTTGCAGATTCCAAGAAGGCCCACCACCTGCCTAATCATAAGTTTGCCTAGGGAGTGATTATTTTATTATTATTATTTGATTAGATTGGTGTGTCAAATTACATCAATGGTGAGTTGAAGTGGGCTTACCCTCCATAAAATAAGTCTCCATATGAGTAGTTTAAATTATTCACATGCCTTGGTGCTATTACCCCCACTCATAAGTCAAGGATGAAGGGTTGGTATGATGGAATGAAATAAGATTTTGGTAAAAATTGGCATGTCCTCGAGGAGATACTTGCATAGATAAGCGACCAATCCTAGTTTGTAGTAAAGAAAAAATTTTCATTAGCATGCATTTAGATGAACCCTACAAATGACTTGTCTAAGTGGTTTAAGTTATTATATAATTTCACTATGAGGTATTTTATGAACTCTATAAATATAATATATGATGCATGCACCATGTATATTGATTGAAATAAAATTAATATTGAGACTCGTACTCTTCATCAAATATATTTATATCTATGAAAGAAAACTTATAGAGAAAAATTAGAATAAGATAATATTGACATCAAATCATAGAAAATATTGGTCAAGGACTTGATTCATTTGTTATTTTATGTGTTGAATCTAAGAAAGAATACATCAAGGAGTGCCATTTTTAGGAAAGAAACCATTCCACCCCCACTATATATTAAAAGGTACTGGAAGTAGAAGATGCTAGGGTATGATGCCAGCTCAAGTACACAAGTAGAACAACCAAAGTGGTAAAGGACTACCCCTTTGCCACCAAGATATATTATGACTATAGGTCAATTAGAGGGCCTTGATTCCACCATGTATACATTTTTTCCTTTAGAACAATATGTTTTAACACTTAAGGATGGGGAATACAAATAGAAAGTGGTCACTGTAAAAGCACCACCACAGAGAGGACCTTCCCCTAAGGACCAAGAGGAAAAAGAGGCCATACTAGAGCTAGAAAAAGATCCATCACTAGTTCATCCTAAAGAAACCACCCTTAATGACACATAAGTATATGTTGGGAGTTTGATTAGTGAAGAGGGGGATGTCATAGACATAACTTTGGTCATTGGTGACTTTGATGCTGGTAAAAGTAACCAAGATGATGAACTAGATGTAGAAATACTTGAGCATAACCCTATTAAATGGAAAGGACCTATTGATGAATCCATGAAAAATAGGTCACTATCTACCAGTTAAATTTCCTTTCATTCATGCCTAATATCATTATAATATACTAGAGAAGGACTTATATATATGGGAATATTTTCCCAAAGAGGACTTGACTGAGCAGACTTAGTGAGAAATTTATTTTTATAATTATATATATAATG